>JAJNNQ010000004.1:18547500-19147500 GCA_027886175.1 Phylloscopus collybita | reverse complement strand
GTGTGTGTGGGAGTGTGTCCTGGGCCAATCTCTTTTATGTTCCATTCTTAGTATAATATGTTGTGTACAACTTCATTATTCAGATTTTTTTTGGTGTTGATCCTTCAGTAGTAATGCCTAAAAACATCCCATGGTTCTCTCTGAACAGCAAGGTATAACACAATTGAAGATGCTTGGGGTTTATCCAAGGCATTAAAACATAATATACAGAAGGAGTGATTTAAGAAATAATATCTGTTGGAAGAGGAAAATTATTTATGTCAGTAATTTAGACAGATACCTCATCCAATATCATTCATGGGGAAGGTGTATATACAACATTTTCTTCTCTTTCTTGGATATTTTATTCCTAACAGCGTGTTACTGAATATAACTTCTTTAGAAAAGAATATTTTAACTTTGTGCAGACAGTAGATTTCTTGCCATAATTTAATATAGGATTGTATAATTGCAACTACAGATTTGTTGTTATTGTTTTTTTCCTTAAAACCTGCAAGGCAATTTACTTTTCCTTTTAATACAAACAAACACATCCTAATTATAGTAATCAGTTCACATGCAATAATCGCATTAGCTCTGGTAATTATTATTTGCATCACCTGGACCTCTACTGGGCTTGAGAGACAAAATCAATAATTCTCAAGCAGGCAGAAGGGTGAGGCTGATTATGCGTTCAAGTGATCAGAGACCAGATTGCATTTGATTAAATGAACTGGTGAGAGATTTTATAATTAATGTTCTTTGTTAACAGACAAAAAGCTAAACAAATGCATATGCTTTACCCTGGCTGAGAAATGGCCATTTCCCCCCTCCAGAATGTTAGAACAGGAATGTGTTTGCAGCACTGCTGACTGCTCATCTAACCAGCAGAGAGGAGCAGGCAGCTGAAGTGAAACATTACTGTCTTGCAGTCTTAAGTGTTTAATGTTTCAAGATAAAACTTCCCATGAATGATGACAATTCAGATTAGAGGACAACAGTTTGAGCATTCCTGCAAACCCAGTGCATAGCAAAATAATTGTTAGCATTTCTTGCTTGTCAAGAAAACTCCCTTTGCTGTAGGTAAGATAGATTGCTCTGTGTAGTGCAGTTCTATGCAGAATAACATCCTAAAATAATATAAAATGGGTTAATTTTTAAATGAAACTATGGTGGCAAATGTGAGCTCCCCCTCCAGGACCTTTACAGTATCCCTAAATTGAATCTGACTCATGAGTTAGGGAGATCTGAAACCCAAGGAATTAAAGCATGCTGAAAACACTTCCCTTTGTTTCCAAATAGATCCAGAAAACATTAAATTTAAATGTAATTTTAATTAATAAAGCTTCGTGTTCAGATCCCAGTCACGAAAGAAGGTCATTCTGTGATATTCTTCTTTGGCCACTCAGTATGGAAACCCAGCTCCCTCTTCAGTGTCCAAGTCATTCCCTGTTGGAAACACTTTTGAAGATGCTCTTTAGCCTAATCAAGCTAAAATATAAAGAGAAAGCTACTTCTTATTCTGAATTTCACAGAACAGATTGCTGAGAATTGTCTTGAGTTCCCACATTTTTACCTGTGAGTAACTTTTTTTTTTTTCAGAAGACTTTTATGAATCTCAAAAATATCCTTGGTCTAAGTGTGAGGCTCTCCTGGCCAGTCAGCAGCTGGATAGGGAAGGGCACCTCTGCTGTTGGGACAAACTAAAGCACACTGGGAGTGAGCTGCCATCTCTCAAGTTCGTTACCCCTTTGTCTCCCTTCCCCACTTCCCTTCAGGTTTTATACCTTTCTGTATCAGTGTTTTTCCTCTTCTACCCTTGAGTCTACAGTAACTACCATCTCACCCTGCTTTTCTCTTCTTTTCTTGACTCCAGCTTCTTTCATCCCACCTTCCTCCCAACAACTTCTCAATTTCCTCAGAAACCTCAGCTGAGGTCACCTGGCCATGCTGCATCCAAGATAAGCCTTGGATCCCAAGCAGCTGAACCCATGGGCTGAGAGCTACATCTCCAGGATAACTGAAGGGAAACTGGTTTAGGAAATCCTTTTCCTGGGTGGATCAGCCCGGATTTGTGATTGGCACTTGAGTGAATATTTAAACCTTTCCTTCGGCTTTACAAAATAGTCATAGAATTGGCATAATCTTGAGGTTTTCTTAAATGGAGGTATTAGTTATAGAGTTTGAGGAATACTTAAAGTTTGAAATTTAAAGTTATCTTTCCAACAGACAGATCTTTAATACCCTAAATAAGTCTCCTTGCATCAAACAGCATTAAAGCTTAGTGGAGGATTTGTAGTGGAAAATTTTCCAAAAGGCTCTCTTTCTATTTTACAGCAATATACTTCTGAAGCTGAGGTATATCACACAATGTAACAACCAAACACCCTGCATTTGAATAACTCTAAATGGATGGACTTAAATTTTGTGTGAACTCAAATATTAGATGCTAGAAGATCTTTGGAAAGATTTTGATGGTTTGAGTGGCTAATGAAAGTAAAAACTCAGTCCCTGTCTGTTGTCATCGTCCCTACTCAGGAAAATGTTAAGTATTAATTATTTGGAGGTAGGATTTTAAAACTTTTGTAGATCAGTGGGGATTGACTTTTTTCTAAATTCTTCTGCATTGCACAAAGTTGGCTGAATTAATTTTAAAAGTTTCAGGAAGATTTTTTTAGGGATTGGGTGTTTTCTCAGTCTTGTTCTTACAAGTGATTTCACTGGTCAGCGAGAACTGATGGGAAGGACTGAGTCCTGAGCAGGAATCACTTCAGTGTTGTTTCTGTTCAAAATAGTTTGTTCCTCCTTTCCTCTCCTCTTCTCTGTCGTTTCATTTAGCATTCACATCCTTGTGGATCAACAGCTTAACTACTATGATTTATCCCAGATAGTGTGAAGCAATCTCTGATTTTTGACTTTTGTTAGTACATTTCATTGCAGTTTTCAGCCATTCAGTGGCTATCATATGAACACTGAGCCTGCAGTAGGGGATCTTTCATGGAACTTACTGGTTTAACCATATCCAGTTGGAAATCAGGGTCCAGTAATGCTTCAAACTGGCTCTGTTTGTTGTGCAGTGAGTTCAAAACTCTTTCCTAAGCATTGCCTGGCCAGTCCTGGGTGACAAATGGTGGCCTAGCCCTTGACCAGAACAAAAATGACAGCCTGTCAAGGCCCCCGTGCATGATGGCAGAAGAGAGATGCAATCAAATATAGGCACATTTTTATGCAAGTATCTTCTTGCTTCTATTATTATAAATGGTTAGAGTCTGTGTAAGTGCTAAAGCATTAGCTCCTCATTTTCACTGTGGAATTACCCTCAGCGTTCTCTGCTTATCTGAAAGTGATAGTTCTTCCTTTCCATTTGATCTATTTTTTCCCCCCTCCAGCATAATGAAGAATGATGATACTTTTAGATGTTGACATTTTAGAAAGCTGAGATGGTCTGTAGTAGACTACAAATGATGAAAGCTTAATGAAAGTTATTTTCTCATAATAGCCCTAAATTGGCTATTTTCGCAGGAAGGAGTCGGTCCGCTGGATTGAGCTTGAACTTTTTACCCCTCTGTGATCCTGTGGCTACCAAAAGTAATGTGGAATGGCATTAACTGCTTAGCTTTTTAAAATCCAGAGTTAAGAGAACTGATGCAAGTGTAATTTTTTTTTTTTTTGCCTCGTTCCTGGATGTAGGGTCCTGTAACCGGGAAGGGCTGAAGGATGTTGTTGTTTCCTGACGTCCTCCACTCAAACCCAGACACTGTGCTGCAGGAATAGTACAGATCCTAACAGAAAACAGTAGAAAATGGGGACGTTAAATGCCTCTATTAGGATAAACTTCTTGTACTATCCAAAATACAAAAAATTACATAAATCAACCTGCAATCATTTCATACATGCAGAGCTGGAGGTCTCCTAAACCCATTTCTCTCTGGAGAGTTAGAATCGTTGCACCAAATACATAATGCAATCAGAATTTCCCCTGTTTCCTCTTAAAAATAGTAATATCTATTTTCAATACCTAAAATGATTGGTAATTTTGTTATCCTGCTTCATGGGGATGCCCTCAGGGTGCAGTCATTTCTCTTATTCATGTTCCAGTGGGTCAAAGACCCAAGATAATAAAGCTAAGACATGTTAATACAATCCTAGGAAAAAAAGCTATGGTTGTTTTTCTGTCCTCAAATGTAATTTTTTAGATACCAGTCTCTCTTAGCTAATATAGTAACAGTTTGTCAGGACTTGGTTTGAAGTATTTCAACAGTCTTAAAATGCCATCAGCATCCTGGGCAAACACATTATCAGAAATACAAATGATTTCAGATAGAATGTGATTCTATCAATTTATTAAGCATAAGCGTCTATTTATAGGTGATTTATAGAATTAATGAGGAAAACTCCACTTTGGTAAATCTTAATTTTATAAGCCTGAAGTTCCCAGTAAACTGTTTGTTCACCCTACCAATTTAATCAGAGTATGTTGTTGAACTTCCTAAGGATATGTTCTAGTTGCTTGGCAATGGATTGTGGAACAATTTGTTTAAAGTTCAATGAACACAGAACTAGAGTAATTTATTCAAATCCACCACTTATTAAATCAGGATTTGACTTATTTTTTTTTCTTGACTAATAAAATGGACTTGAAAAGAATTAGCTAAACCTCTGTGGAATTGTCACAAAATCATTCTGATGACTATGTTGTCTATTAGTTTCTACTGCCAGTAAGGAAGGCAAATGGAGATGAATACATTCCCCATTGTTTTGTGGATTGTCAGAAAGGGATTTATTTTTAAACAGTTTATTGTCTCAACATCATCCCCCTTTCAAGATAAGTAACGTGGAGATAATATACCTGCATTTTTATTAGGCCTCTGAAGTATCTGAATATTTCACAAGTAAAACACCGAGACTGCAGGTGCTGAAAATTGGGATGGTTTTCTGGTGGGCATGAATAATTTAACGGATTGAGTTTAAAACATTGCAACAATAAATACACTTTATTTTAAATACCAGTTCTGGCCCAATTTTCCTAATGCATGCATTTCCGGTCAGAGAGTTGCTGCTCCTTTAATCCAACAAAGAAAGAAAAGATATAACGTGACATATTCTTGAAATGTCAGGCTCTCCTGCAGTCACTGGATTCTAGCGTGGAACCCTCTGAGCTTTTGATCAGAGCCATAAAACATCCTTTACTATGCATTAGGACCTGAAAGAAGGAAAGGTGAGACTGGGGGAGTTGTGCTGTTGTTGTAAGATTATCCTCACTACCTGTAAATCCTCTTTAGATCAGGGCACCAGAGTCCTGTGTCCTCTAGGAGAAAACAAAGCAAGACAGACCCAGGAGCCTGCAGACTCGGTATAAAACCAGCTGTAACTGAGGGAAAAAAAGAGCTGCATTTTCGTGTCTCCCCAGTGAGAGGATATGAAATATTTATCTAAGCATCAGTCAGGTCCATGGGATCTACAGCTGTCTGCAACCCCAAGGCAATTAAGCTGATTTTTCCCTGCCCATGCTCTGTTTTGCAGGGCTCTCAGACATGGGCAGGGTGCAGACTGCAGCTGAGATGACATGAGCTGGCAGTGGCTGCTCTCAGCTCCCTGCCAACCTCCTCCCAGGCAGTGGCTCTGGCTCAGGCATGGCCAGGCAAGGCCATTTATCCCCCAAGAGCAGCAGCAGCAGCGTGTCCTGTGCTCCCTGAGTTTTGACTCCATCCTGGGGTGGATGCACAGACAAGTGCAGACTCGTGGTGGGGTGGCTCTCACGAGTCGAGGAGACAACCAAGACAAAGATCAGAGGCACCTAGCCCTGCTTCCTCAGGGTTTTGGCATGTTCAGTCAGGATTTTGGACATATCTTTGAGACAGCATCCTGAATAGGAATCACAGGGCAGGACTCTGCCTATGAAAAAGGAAGGATGGATTCCTGACACTCCTTCGAAAACTAAATGTGAGGATAATTACAGAGAATTACAGAACAAGGTGGCAACTTGATGAATTCCAAACATTGCCTCTTTCCAAGCAGATTTTCGCTTGCACACTTGACAAATACTCGCAATTTGTGTTGGAGATTGCCATGAGGAAAAGTGATGAGAATGAGCTAAAGGAATCAAACCACAAGGCAAGGACTGGATTTCAGAGACTGTAGAGGGGGATGCCTTATGTAAAATTGCCTCAAATGACTTTAAAACAATCATCTTCCTAAGGGAATTGTAGGATTTTCCTCTGTGTGTGCATAGGTGTCTAAAAGACATTTTAAATAATCTGAAAAAGACTTTCTTAATTTTCTCTGCCTATTGGACGCTCTTCAGGTCTTTCCAGCAGAGTATCTTGTTTCAATGCCACAAAATGTTATCAATTTTTTTTTCTCTTTGGATCCTCTGCTGCGTTATCACATCCAACACACAGGAAGAAAGTCTTTGGTTCCAAGTTAATTAGCATTCCATGACCAAAGCCTCATGTGGTGTAGAATTCACTCTGCCCGACTGCACACCTGTCCAGAGAATCTTCAGCATAACAACTAATTCCCTGTGGTCTTCTTTTGGTGAGGAATGTTTCAAGGAAAAAAAAAAAAAAAAAAAAAGTACAGGGCAGAAAATAGTAGCCACCGTTTCTTGAGTAAAATTCTGTGCATCTTCAGTATTTTGTGCCTTGGTTAATTGAGTGCCCAACCCCTTAATTATAAGCCACCATTTAACTCAGTGTTTGACTTCACCCCGCTTGGTAAAAATTGACACACCTCTTAGGAAAATGAGCTGAGTGGATTTAGAGTTTATCGTGGAATTTTTAAGGTTGGAAAAGCCCTCTAAGATCCTTGAGTACAACCACTGACCCAGCACTGCTGTGTTCACCCCTAAACCCAATCTCCAAGTGCCACATCCTCACGTTTTTGGAATGCTTCCAGGAATGGTGACTCCACCACTCCCCTGGGCATCCTGTTCCAATGTTTGATCACCCTTTCAGTGCAGTATATTTTTCCTAAAATCCTATCTGCCAGGATTTTAGGAAAATCCTGGCACAACTTGAGTTCATTTTCTCTCATCCTGTCACTTGTTATCTGAGAGCCAAGGCCAATCCCCCTTCACTACAGCCCCAGGTTGTTGTAGAGAGTTAGAGTTCTTCTTTCTCTTTTATTGCCCAGCCTTAAAACCCACAGAAATGAACAGCATTTGAGGGAAAACGTGCTAAACCAAACTATTAATAAACCTTGTCTTAAATTTCTATGTGTATTTTTTTTTTCAGTTGGTGTGCATGCTTGCCATGATAATGGACTCACAGCAGTAAAAGCTTTCATGCCTTAGCAAAGGGGTGCAGGAAAGTTGCATTAGCTAGAAATGAAAAGTTAAAAGCCACAGTGAAAATGGCAGGGCCTTATCATGGTTATCAGGGGTGAGACATCAGGAATATCAATGGTTTCAGAAGCAGCCACAAGTGTGGAAAGGGAGGGGCACTGGAGAGTGTGTGCCCTACACCTCTGATGAGCAAGAGCTACAAGAGATTGGACATTTATAAAGAAATGTGACTTTCTAAATTATATGCTTTTAGCAGGGCCTAGTGTTTAGTGAGCAGTGTGAAAGAACCTGTTGTTTGCCAAGCTCTTAAAAGTTACTGCAGTAATCTCCTCAGCTTCATTAAATTATTTCACGGGGAAAAGGAGAAAAAAGGCAAAGAAAAAAAAGATGCTCAATATGTTTTGAATTACAGAGGGGTTTTTTTCGGTTTGGGGGGGTTGTTATGTGTTTTTTTCTTTCTTTTTTTTCTTTCTCCTTTTTTTCTTTAAAGAGTGGAGTAAATGAAAGGGTTCTTTACTTTCATTTGCACTCACATAACTAGCTCTAATCCTTCCTTCAGTCTATTCACTTTGCTTCCATCCTAGCTTGGCACAATTCACTAACACTTATAATGTAATTATATAGTGAAAACTTCCTAGAAAGGAATAATGAAAAAAGAATTTTGTGTACTTGCTCTGTAAATGTTCTGCTGTAGCTGTGGGGACCAGCACTGAACAGTAATCAAGCCCAAGCACAACAAAACACATCTCTGTCCCTGTTAACCGTGTCTGGGTGGTGGTGCAGTTCTCAGATTATTCAGATAATTGGGGAAAAAGATTTACCACGAAATCTACAAATCCATTGGACTGAAAGCAAAACCAAAAAGGAGAGGAAATACTGTGATTTTGGAACAAGCTTAATGGAGTTCTGGATGCTACAGATTGATGTTTGCTTGGAGTGAAGGGAGAAATCCTTTGGAGGAAATGTTATTTCTATTTTTTTTTTCTAATGGATTGCTAAGTGGATCTGTTGTACTGGAGGGACTGGAAATAGATCATTTTGCTGTTTATCATACAGTGCTGTTAGTTCTCAAGGTGACCTTGGCTGGGTCTTTTCCAAGGATATCCATAAAATATTCATGATTGTAGAGGTTATTCAAATTGGCAGTTCTTATTGGGTGATTACATTAAGTTGGTAACAATCAAAACATAGTTCTAGCTCAAGAAAAGGTTTGATTTATAATGAAACAAATGAAAATTAACATCCATAGGTCTGTTGATCTTGACACCAAGTGGATATAACACAACTCAGTTCTTGTATGTAACTTATGGTCAAAATCTCCTGTAGATGCACCCTTAAGTAAGAAAATTATCTGCTGCTTTTTTTTTCTTCCTGTTTAAACTGCTTTCCCATCTATATTGTGTATAAACCTCTCCTTCTGCTAAGATTTCCTTATCTTTAAGGTGAAAGAGCCTTCTCTATATGTGATTATAATTGGAGCACAACAGGAATAACGATTTCTGAAGCTCTAATGGAAGAGTTGTGCCAATTACAAAGCTGATTTAACTATCAACAGCAAATGAGAATGTGGATAGGTTCCTTTAAAAATTTTTTTTTTTATCTGCAGCGCATTTAAAGAATAGTATCTGCAGCATATTTAATAATATTTAAATAACGGTATGGAGTATTTAAAGAGGTTCTGCTTTCCATATCAATGAGAACAGGGGTAGGTTTCCTTTAAAGAATGGTATAGAATATTTAGAGAGCTGCTTGGCAGATATATACAGGAGAACTGTGTTTTGTGCTGTACTCCTGCAGATGGTTTCACCAGATCGTTAAAAAGTTATATACAAAGGGCAGCATTTCTTACCAAGAAAATGAGATTTTAAAATAACTCACATTAGTGGTCAATCCTTGTTATGTATGTTTGAGTTCTAACAGCTGTAATGATTTGTTTTAAAGGAGCCATCTGAACCTGTGCTGATTTTTAAGCCTTTACTGATTGATTTGACTTGTTTGATGTATTATAAATCACACAGCTATAAAGTCACAGTAAAAATTCCATTAAACTTATGAGGTAAAAAAAAAAATAAATCCATAAATAAACCAGTACGAAATGCAAGACAGCAGCAAATGTGCTATTTCTTTTCTTTTTTCCAAATTTAAGTTTACAGCCAAGGCCATTTTTATGTGAAAGAAAAACAATGGCAACAAATAAGAATCTACCAGGAGTCTCACTGTGGGGGTGAATTTTATTTCCTGTACTTGAACAATATTTCAGTTCCCTTCATTGTGCCTCTACAAAGGCATTTTTTGGTAATTCATGGAGCAGAACTGATATTTGTTTTCAAATTAAAACTCTTGATCAGGAAAACTTGTTAAAAACACCTAAAAAAAAAGCTGGAAGAGGTAAGGGCTTCCAAATATAATCACTCTTGTTTCTAATTATTTAATCTTTGTGTTTTCACAATCTAGTACTGTTTAGACTGTGGAACCTCACGCCAGACTCTATTTTCTGTATGATTCCTTGTTGCTCTGTATTATGTGTGGTGAATTATCCCTTTTCACTTTCACATTTAGACTGAGCTGATAAATACTGGAGTAATTCTTTAGAAGTGACAAAATTTTTGCAGTTGACATCTCCCGAAGGAAAAAGACCTCATGTTCTCATACAAAATATCTGAACAAGCCAAATGAGTTATTCTAACTTACAAAGTTCCATCATAATTCTTGCAATTTTCTTCATAAAAAGAAAACAAGAAAACAACCAACTTAGCCTAAATGTAAATTAAATAGATTTTCATTTGAAATAGGGAAATGTTAGAATGTACTTTGCTTTCTTTATTTTTTTTAATAGTTATAAATTCAGGATAAACTCATGTTATTCCATTGTGTCTCAGCATTTTTGTAGACACCATGTATAATAATCAAGGCACAAGATTGGCATTCGGGGTTTTATACTAACTGGTGACAGGGCACATTCTGCTGGTGGGTTAAACTGATTTGAGCTGTGTTTTGGGTCAAAAGTGAACTAGGGGTATATGTGTGACACCTGTTAACTGCCTCCTAAAACACCTTTGAAATATCTTTGGCTGATGTTGATGATTCTTGTGCCTGTTTCTCATCAGTGAAATGTGGCTGAAGTTCTGCTGGGTTTCTGTGCTGGTAAAGACCCAGCAATACATTGAATTATGTTTTATATCTACATTTCAGCCCTGTTACAGGGGCAAAAATCCTTGACTCTCCTTACCCTCATTCTATGACTTTCATTTCTGGTGCTCCACTGCAGCTGGCTGTGCTGGCTGTGCTTGGTGGACGCTCTGCTCTGGTCATGTTTGTTTCCTTCAGAGGAAAAGGATAATCTCCAAAAAAATGACAACCCAGATTTGCCGAGCATTAAGTGCTGGAAACTGCTTCTGGCACTTGATGCAGTTGGTTGCACAATTGGAGGTGCTGTAGGTGTGGAAAAGGGGGTGCAAGGCTGGTGTCAGGCCAAATACACACACAAAGTGCCCCAAATATTGCACAACAAATGTTGTAGCTCATGAACCCTGCAAAGGTACATGCTCAAGGTGTGTCCAGTTCACTCCATTCACTCTTGACTCACAGATTTTCTGAAATTTCTCAATAACATTCTGTGTCCCTCATCTGCCACAGGATCACAACAGAAGCCTCAAAAAGCAGCTCCTTTCTCTCCTCTATTGCTCTTCTCTCTCTTTCCCCCCATTTTCTTCTTTCTTATTTCGAGTACATTTCTGACTGCATGGAGCACATCTCATTAATCTCTTATCAGATTCCCTCTGTTGGTCTGTCATTTCATCCACACTTCACAATCCTGACATCAAGTGCTCTTCTTGACAGGTTGAACATTTGTTCCAGAAGAAAAACTCGGGTTTATGTTTCTCTTGCATATGCAGAAACCATTACAATTAGATAGCAAAGAGTATTTTGGTTGTTTTACTCAAAGGAATGACATTTTGTTGTTCTACATATGCAAACATAAGATTTTTACAAAAGAAAGAAGAGTTGGATAGCTGTATCCTTTAAACGTTCAAATTCTCTTTTCAGCCATGCAGAATTTTACAGAATGTGGTATTTCAAATACTGCAGTGGAAGAAGAAATACCTGGGGTCTTTTTTAGTTGTGTTTTTCTGTTTGGTTTTTTTTTGTTTGTTTGGGTTTTTTGTGGTTTTTGGGGGGTTTTTTTGTTTTGTTTGGTTGGTTGGTTGGTTGGTTGGTTTGTTTTGTTTTTTGGGGGGGGTTTTGTTTGTTTGGTAGGTTTTTTTTGTTTTGGTTTGGGTTTGTTTTGTTTTGGTTTGGTTTGGTTTTTTTGTTTTTTGTTTTTTTTTTTTTTAAGAAATTTTTGTATGCCTTTGTCAGTTCAACTGATAAATAACCAAATGGGAATTTCAAGGAGCAGTGTAAGGAGGTTTGTCACAGCAAGAAATCTCAGAGACACCTGGAATTGCGCCTGAAAAAAAAAAAAAAAATGTTTTATTACTGCTCTTACTGCTGAGTACCCTTCCTTTAATCACTTTATCTGTCCTGTACACTGATGCCTGCCTCCTTATCTCATGTTCTCCCTGCAGCTTCTTAGAAATACTTGGGCTTGCTCGGTGTTCTTCTTTGTTAAAATCATGGGTTTTGCTCATGTCAGCCCCAAACTGCTGCAAGATTAGTGCCCCAAGATTACCAGGAGTCTGTACAAATTTCCTGACAGGATTAGGAGAGGCCATTGCTGCTTCAGATAATGGTGATAATCCAGACTGGTGAGGCTGCAAGCAGTAGGAAGGTGTAATCAGAGAGATGCCAAGATATCCTATGGAGTGTCTGAAAGTAGGGCACAGGAATGGTAGGGAGAGCACACAAAAATGTGCTCAGTGCACCTGCTGACCAGCAGGAGGGAATGTGATAAGCTGCATTTATTTCAGTTGCCTGGGCTGCTCATGTTCCCCTCAATATCCATTTGCAGCTTGAAAAGCAGTTGAAAATTCCTTGCTGCCCACAGCAGTGCTTAGTTCTCCGCGTGTTGGACAATAACAAGAGGGAAGATACTCAAATAAGTGCCAAAGAGTCACAGAAGAGAAAACTCTGCAAAAAAACCCTATGTGGTGAGATTGTGACCATTTCTGGAACAGCTGCTGTGTGCCAGGCCTGGGTTGTTTTTTCCAGCAGAGCCTAGGGGCTGTCAGCTTTCCAAAGGGAAGAGCAGGATGCAGGAAAACCTTCTGCACTGGCTTTTGCTGCCGATTGCTGATGTTGGAATAGCCAGAGCTGTAGGAATGGGAAGCTCCTTGCTGAGCTGAGCAGAGAATGGCAGCAGAGCTCTCTCTCTCCCTTTGATGTCTGCTGCCTTTGACAGAGTTTCCCAGGTGGCAAGGCTTCTTTCTGGATGAGGGTCCTGGTAGAAATAGCTTGTTCAGGAGACATCAAATAGTTTCCAATTTAGCCCAGTTTAAAGGAACTCAATATTGAAAGGGAAGCAGATACCACTGAGGTACTGGTGATAGCAGCAGGTGGGTAAATGTATGTGAGGTGGGTAAGCAAAGGATCCACTTCAGAGTACAGGTGAAAAAAAATCCATTTGTCTTTTGCCAGATTGGTTTTAGATGCATCTTCTGAAAGTGTCACTGAAATTAGATTTTTTTGCGTGCTTGTTAATTGAGTGTAATGAGTAAAATTACATACATAAAGCTGACATGTTTTATTCAGACACAGTAAATACAGGTATGAAAGCATCATCCACTAGATGTGCCACATGGAGAAGTGAAGGAATTTAAAGACTGGGCTTGAGCAAGAGGCTGGATGTGTGCAGCTCTCCTGGCTGAAAGAAAGCCCTGAGGACAGGTCCAGTGTGTGAAGGGCTTCTCCCACCTTGAGATACAAAGAACCTGCAACCATCCCCTTTCCCAACACCCTTGACTGTTGCTCAAACACCTCATTTCAGAATGCCAGCTGCTTACTCTCTGCGCCTCAGCCTTCCCCCTCGTGACGTGACACGCTGCCTGTGCTCACAGCACCAGTGGTGACCTTGGAAAAGCACAATTCCCAGGAGATGGCTTGGTTTGGTGGTGGTGTCCTGTGGCTGCCCTGTGCTCCTGGCTCCTGGAATGCTCACTCAGAGCAGGTGCCCATTGCATAGGCAGAGTGCAGGTGATTTATTCACCTACCAAGCTGATGCTTTCACCATGGGACTGAGTAGTTTCAAGTTTACCTTTTTTCTCGTGTCCTGCATCAGAGTGGCTCGCTGCAATATGAGATGTGCTCTCCACACCCAGCATTTCCAGGCCCCTGGAATGTTTTCTCCGTACTCCCTCCTGTTTATCTCCTTCAACAGATTTTCAAAAACAGTTAAACACTCTGGGGTTTTAGCAGATTTTAGTATTGCTCAATCTTCTTGATGGACAGATAGCATTTATCCAAATTTACTGTGACAGGAAAAGATCCTCTTACCTTAAATATTTTCCAGATATTTAAGAATATCCATTACCAAGGCCTGACTTTCCCACTGAGCTGAATTTGACTGTACTGGGAGCACACAGAGGCTGAACATCCCTGCTTGCACTTAGCAAAGCAGCACTTCAGTGCAGTTTGTGCAATGTCAAATGGTTTTTCATTCTGAATTTTTTTCACGGTTTTTCCTATTTTCATCATTACAACTTCCACAAGTACTTGGAAGATGTTTCTTTTCATGCTAGTTAAACATCCAGCATGAGATTGTAATATCATCTGTCTCTGATTACTATTTTGCCTTTTTCCCTTCACTAGAGGATTGTCAAATGGGTGTAGCTGATGATACTTCACAAGCTGACTGAACAAAAAAAAAGGCTAATTTTTCAGCACTGACAGTATTTGGATTATATGTATGATATAGAAATAAACTTGCAATCTCACATAGAGCAGATTTACAATCTGGGTCGCTGCAATTAAAGAACAAACTGAATCCAAATCCAAATTAGAAGAATCTGATATAGATATGTGTTCGTGCAGTGAAAAGGAGGGACTTTGGTTTTTTTTTTTTTTTTTGCATTTGTTTGAGGAAAGAAATCATATTTTTTTTGTTCTTCAGTTGCAGTAATATTGAGATTCTTAATATGATTCATTCTGCTGAAATGTAAAGTTATGGAGTGGTTTATTCCTTGCTCACACTGACATCTCTATGACATGAGCATATCAACTAAAGGCACTGTACACAGAGAAAAAACAACAACAACAACAAAACATTTCTCAGTGCTCAAGTATCTGATGCCACAGTCAAACTGAAAAAAAAAAAATAAAGACAAGGCTGATATTTTCAAGAGTACTTTCAGACACAACTTTCCAGACATATTCCATCTTTCAAGAATTTTTGAAGAGGTGCTGGAAACACTCTTCATTCATAGTGTTCCAAGAGATTTTTCTGGAAAAATATCTGATTATATCCAAGGTGAGAGGTTAAAAGTTATTTGCTGAACATTCTATCAACAAAATCTCTTGTAAAAACACATAAACTCCTGTACAGTGCTCAGAAGAGTAGAATTTTTTAGGTACAGTCACAATTTGTGAAATTGTGAATATCAAGGTGCTCTTCAGTTATACTCAGACTTCTTTCTTTCTTTCTTTCTCTGTGGGGAAATGGTATTTTCACAGGGTGTCCCCTCTTCCTCTCAGCTTTGTGAGTTTGAGACTTTGAAAAAATACAATGCTCTTAATGGCTTACAGCAGACTTTTCCCTTAAAAAAGGAGATGCAGCATGGAGTTCAGATCCACTTCTGGGTAGTAGATATTTATTAACACCCTCCAGAGACTGGCAATTTTAAAAAATGCCATCCCTGTTTTATGTGTCAGCACATTTGCTACTTTATAATTGCAAATTTTATTTATTAATCTTTTTACATTTGTGATGGTACAATCAAGATGTATTGAATTTAGAACTTTGTCTTACTTTTGGAAGAATTTCTTTATTGCAAAGACATTGAACCAGGTTTTTTATCTTGTGTTTAGCCTTAATTTCACTGCTGATGCTTCATCACTCCTAAATGATACAATGGAAATGATGTGTGTTCACCAGAAGAAAGTCTCCCTTTCTCAGTTACATTTGTAAGAAAGTTAAAAAAGAAGTACACAGATATAATTTCCATTTCAGACTTGTAGCCTTTGTCTTTTTTTCTTTAGGAGATGTGCTTATGCTTACTGAACTTCACTGGAATTTCGTCATTGAATTCAATAATGTGTAATCTTGTTCTCCATTTCTTTTAGAAGTTAGGAGTTCTGTTTGTCCTGGAAGTCTCTCTTGAGGAAGAAAATTACTGTCACAGCCACTGGCTGATGGAACAGAGCCCAGTTTATTGGATTTATTACAAGTGTTGTCAGTCGTAGCTCTGAAATAAAAAGAGACACTTAAATGGACTCCTGAAAGGTGCATATACAGACTCTTAATGAAAGTATTTTGTTTTTCATTTGTACCATTTTCTTTTATGTGGCTTGCATGTTTCCACAGCCCTCGTTCTGAGAAATCATCTGCCATAACCAAGTTTTGTCTCCATGAGTGTGCCAGGATTATATCATCCTTCAATCCTGTCTTCAGTTTGTGATCTCTACGTTTGACTTCACAACTGCAGTGACAAAAATGAGCATTGACAGCACCTCTTGGAGGTGTGGGTCCGCTTTTCTGAGGTAACACTATCCCCGTGGCCCACGGAGCTGGAGGTTCCCAGCTCAGAAAGCACCTGACTGCCTCTGTCAGCTTTTGGTTCTCTCTGCCTTAAACCTTGGCTGTGGGTTTGGCAAGAGGCTGGACAATAAGGTGAATGAACAAAAATCTAATTGCCTTTTAACAGCCTCTTCCCCAAAGGTGCCTTCATACTTGGTTAAGTACAGGGCCATAAAAGTATGAAGGTAAATTTTTGCGTCCGGTCAGCATGACAATGAAGACTTTTTGGCTGGAGCTATTTAACACTGGTCAAGGCAATTTGTCCTTTTTTTCTTAACATAATTGGCTTGGCTCTGGATAATTACAGATCTAATAAACTGATCAGGAAACCATACTATTTTTCAGCAAAATAATATCTTCACAGATAAAGGGACCTATACATTCTACTTTGCAAATGTGGCTCTTCATGGCTGTGTTGCGTGGTGCTGCTGAAGTCAAACCTGTAAAATGGAGAAGCACAGGATCACTTTATCAAAGCAATCTGTAATATTTAAGCAGAATGAAATTAGCTGGGCACGAATGAGATCAAAGCCTTAAGTGAGGTTTCGAGGGTGAAGAAAAGGCTGCAGTGGTGAATAGCAATTACTTGTAGTTAATTTAAACTTACTGAAAGATTTTAAGGATCAAAGTTGGGTCTTTTGAGAAAGGAGATTCATCCAATTTCCTCTACTTATATTTTTCCAACATAAATTAATCTTGATATATTTTATTAGCTTCTTATTGCCTTTTATTTTTTTTTTCTCTTTTTCTAAGAGGAAGAGCACTTTGACTTTTGTACACTGAAACTCTTCAGCTTTTGTTTATTCAAACCACACCAGGTTTACACCCTGGGGTTACTCTGTTGCTGTCTCTGTGTGTCCAGCTCAGGATATTCAGACAAAACCACTTTTCAGTGTATTTCCTATTTATTGAAGCATAAAGCTATTTGATCTTTCAAGTATGCAACATAGCCAAAAATATTCATATTGCATTCCTAGTTAATCCCATTACAGTGCCATTCAGCAAATACACTTTGGCATGTTTTTGTTTTCATTTTGGCTTCTAATGCTTCAAAAAATGTTTGTGGCCAATACATTTAGTACATCTTTTCAAACTATTGTGCAATAGTGATAACAACGAAACAATTTGTCTGCCACTAATTGGATAATATGTGTGAAAAAACCAGATTTTAATGAGTGACTGATAAATAGAGTTCCTTATTTGAAATTTATTAGCTAATAATACACCTTCAACACTAGTATTTGTCAAAAACCTCAAAAAATATTTTCTTTTTAACTTCATGCTTGCATTTGACAGCTGTGGCAATGCCAGTATTTATTATTAGTGTACAGCTGAATGGCATTTTAAATCAAGTCTATTACAAATCGTCCTCTAAAGTAAAAAAATTAATAGCTATGTAGCAAAATAATAAAGCAGAGATTAATCACGGATTGCACAGGAATAAAGAGTCTCTTGGAAATTATATTTTTCCAGGGATATTTAGCAGTAATTTTGCTTTCCCTCACAATTTATTCCAATAATTAAGCATATGTCTTACAAGTCTAACAAAAAGTGCTGTTTATAAAAATGTCACCAGCCAGCTCTGGTTTTTCTGCTGGCAGTCAGGGATTAGGAGCAGCACCAGTGCTTCAGGTTGAGAACACCCTGACAGGATCCAGTCAGGCAATTGCTTCCACTCTTCTGGCCAAACCTTCAGGTGGTATGAAGTGCTATTGTTGATCCTAATGAAACTGCCTCCAGTTTGAGCCAAGCAGGAATTTGGCACCCTTAGTCTGAGATTTTCATCCTTAAAAGGCTTCCCTCACCCTGCTGCTGTCACCAATGTTTACAGACACACTTTGTCTTGCTGCTCCCTGATAAGCTGAGAAAAAGCAGAGTTGCAATGCAGCTGGTCTCCTGGGAATAAAGATGTGCATATTGGGGATTTTCTTTCCTTCAGATCACATTAGGAGCACAATTTATGTCCCTCAGTTTTGAGATGACAGTCTTTTTAAGCAATCTTCCAAATCATGATATCTTCTCTGATGACATCCTGTATACAAAAACAGACTTGCTGCAGGTGCTGGAAATGTGGGAGAAAATAAACTTTTCAAACTGACTTTTCTTCTGCCTTGTATTTTTTTTTTTTTTTTTTTAATATTATTGCTCTTAAAATGTGGGGTTTATCTCCTAAAGTGAATGGCAGAGTTTCAATATAGCACTGGTATAAGGATTAGAAAATTTAAAGGGCTGAAATCTTTTTAGTCTAAGCTTTATAGTCTTCTTTTCCATCTGAGCCATGTTTAAAATTTCATCCTTATTTATGAAAATCATAATTGTTGTGTCTTCAATTCATGAGCTTCTTCCACTTACTACTAATTATGGCCAGGGGGAATAGAAATGTTTTCTTTATGACTGAAAGAGAAAGCTGGGATTTTGCAAACTGTTGTTACTTCTCTTAGCTCTTGACTGCTGGCAGTGGGGAAGCACCTTCTGGTTGGCCCATGATGTTTCTTAGTCATTGTCATGAAACAAGTCACGATTTTTAAAGTCAGCTCCACAGGAAATGTTCCATAAGAGTTGTGCTGGGTTTCTTCATCCCTCACAATCCAGGCATTCAGCTGCATACACAGATCTCCACAAGGAATTTTAAAAAGTTGTTTCTGGTAAATATTTATAAAATGTGTAACTCTGCACTTACCCACTAATAATCTAAATATCACATAATTAAGTCCACTGTTTAAAAAAAAAAAAAAAAGAGAGAAAGGGGGAGAAGAGGGAGAGAAAATCTTCACTGCAAATTCATCTGAATATGAAATCTAGAAAGAGAGTTTAAAGTAAAATTAGAGTTTTGGGATGGTGAGAGTGCCTATAATTAGTCCAAACCCATTGATACATTATTGTGCTGTATTTTGGGAGGTTTAGGCTCTCAGAGTTGATGACACTCAATGTCTTTAAAGACATGAAAGTGTGCATCTCCACAGAAGGCTTTTTGATGCCATTACAATATTCCTTGAAGAGATGTAAATTCCAAAACTGCTGTCACTTGAAAGTGACTTAATATCTCTCTTTTTAACAAAGAGACATATTTCAGAACATATACATTCAAGCTTATTTGGAGGCTATATTTGGGATGTATGAACAGTTTTGGTGGGAGAAAGATTTTAAATCTGCTCTGGTCCTTGAAGAACTCAAAATGGAGAACAGTCCTAACAGCTAATGGGGTCCATGTTCAAATGGGCTTCTCTGACTAGAGAAGCCTGAAGAAGACAGAGCTCCAAGAAGGTTTTGTCAGGAAAGCATTTAAGGGAATTTGGTTGGATACAGGAAGAGAGAGGCCTTTAGAGTGGAATCCTGGTCTGATGTGGTTTCTTTGGTTTCTCTGTTGTAGTTGCTTTGTAGGCAAGCAAATGTGAAACAGCAACGTGTGTTTTGGAAGGTGCTTAGATGAATTTTATTTTCCACTTCCTTTTCACCAAGTATAATCCTCAATTTACTCCAAAGTGCAGTGTCCTGCCCAACACCAGACTGCCCACCAAAGGGTGCCATCTGCAAAATTAAGATACTGGAATCCACATAAATATCCAGCTTCCATTAATGCTCTACTCTAGGGTATTTAAGGAGTAATGGTGTGTAGCCCTCTCATTATTTTATAGGCCATTTAGTGCCGTGGTGTTGAGGTGTGGAAGAGATGTCCTCCAGCCAACAATTTCAGCTTGCACGGGGTCTCTGCAGAGCACAGAGCTGCTAATAGATGCAGTCAGCAAGGTGTCCTGATGTTCTTCCCAATCTGGGTGGGAAATTCGACGTCCATGAACACTAAAATATGAAATAAACACCTGGGGGCCCACCACAAGGATTTCCCAGGTGGTTTTTTGGCCGGTGAGCAGAACACATTTTAAACAGCCTTGTCTGCACATGCTGCTGTTTGGAAAGATGTGTCCCCTGGAAACAAACAGGATCCCTTCAGTCTGAAAGTGCCAGAGTATTTACTTGCTAAATAAAATATAAAGAAAGCTGTAAATATGCTTCATTACAACACAGCCTGGTCTTTAGAGGATTTTGAATAGCTGTTGTGCACAGTGGAAGACAAATTAATCTCTCTGAATCTCTCTCAGCTGAAACATTCTAATGTTAACTAACAGTTTCTAGTGATCAAAGTGATTTAGTTAAATTATTTATTTGCATATGCATTTAAAAGTTTTTATTGTTGTAGCTCAAGGGAAGAGAAGGGATGGGGGAAGGGGAAGAAGAAGGTCATAAGATAATTACCTGAGATTTAAAAGCAGCTGGCCCTGCATTGTCCTACTTTCAGAGGTAGATCAGGCAGCTTTGGCCACCGAATCTCATTATTGCCACTTGCTCTTTGTTATGGTCAGAATTGCACTCATCTCTCCTTTTTCTCCTTTAGTTAGCAATCAAAATGATCAGGAATGGATAATATCAATCATTAGAGCCATGTTGTTGTATCCCACTCTTAATCAAAATGTTAGCTGGAAGTGTAAGTCTCTATGTTTTCCTGCAGGGACCGTTGGGGCTCTACTTGTTTCTTGCTGTATGTTTTGTTTGTTAGTTTTTGTTTGTGGTTTTTTTTTTTGGGGGGGGGGGGTTGAGGTTTTTTTGTTTGTTGGTTTGGTGTTGTTGTTGTTTTGTTTTGGGTTTGTTTTGTTTTGTTTTCTCTCCTTCCCATTCTCTGGATTGATCTCTATAACAGGGAAATGGTCTGCTTAAAAATCAGAACCAGATTGCGTTTGGCATGGAAAAGAAATCAGTGGAAGGTTAAGGTTATATAGCATTGCTTTGTTTTCCCCTCCTCTCCCTCCCCAAGTTAATGGGTTGCAATTGCACCTTGGTGCTTTCAGTCCTTGCTGTAGCAGGTGTCTGCCAGGCAGCCCCAGGAAATGAACTGATTTATGACAGCTAATTGGGGTGCAGATTTGTTTGCATTGATGTAGGAAGCCTGGAATCAATAACATATAACAAACAAAGCAACTAAAGTATCAAATCTCATATAACTCAGCTTCAAAATATAATAGGTAGTAAGTTTTCATTTGAAAAAACAAAACCTATGAGCAAAAATGATGCAGGGAGAAAAGTGCCAGTTCTTGGTATTTGGAGCATCATTTCTGTTCTATTTTTAGCTCTAATTCCTTTGAAACTTAAAAAAAAAAACAAAAACAAAAACAAAAAAAAACCAAACAAAAAACAAACAAACAAACAAAAAAAACCCACAACCAAAACAAACCCACAAAACCACACACACACAAAAAATCACAAACGAACAAAAAACCCCCCACCATTCAGAGAAACTCCAAACCTAACAAAATAACCCACAACAAAACAAAACATGCAGAGGGCAAGCCATTCAGAAAAGTCAAGGCAAAATACGTTTTCTCTTATCCCCTTCACCTCTGTGGAGACAGTAATTCTCAGAACTTGGAGGAGTATTTGATTTTGACTTTCAAAAATTAGGTAAATGTAAGCAGAATATTGCTCTGCACATTCTCAAAAAGAGGCATCAATCTGTGTGCTGTGACAGTCTTTACTTTTGTTGTCTTTAGGGTTGCATTTAAAGGATTGCCTTGTCACACCTGTCCAGTAAAATACGTATGAGAAAGGGTCCAAAATATTAATTAAGCTATTAAGCTATTGGCAATTTTTTTTCTCCTTTTCTGAAGCAGAAGATCTATATGGAAAGGCTAGAGCAACTCCACATTTTGATTTTTTTCAGTCATTTTTCCAAAGACTAGCCCCACAAAGGACTCTAGAAAATATATTTCAGCTGCCTGTGCAAGTGTCCTGTTTGTGTCCAGACTGCAGAGTGTCTGTTCAGATACCCACAGAGAGTTATCCTTGTGTCTGTAGGATTCTGGAGGAGGAAACTTGAGAACAGGGAGTCTTTGTTTTATTTGCATTTGGTTTATTGTTTTATTATTTATTTGTTTTGATACTTTTCTAACAAAAGCACGCAACAAACTCAGCACCCTGTACTCCAGCAATGTGGTGGCAGCAGATAAACTTATTTCAGGTGGCAAGTTACAAATAGCAGCTCTGACTGAAAAGACAACTTGAATCTAATAATAAGTATGACTGGTTAATTACATTGCCTAAGATCTGCTTTATGCTCTTATCAAATATGAACAAGACCTCTCTTCATTGCTCATGAATGAAAATGTATTAAACTTCTAATTGTTGCAGTTACTTTTTATGGAAGAATCAGTAAATGAGGTATTCTGAGATTAGTTTCAGGTCTATCCTGTATTATCATATTCTGCAGACAGGACATCATTATATTAAAAATAGACCATTTTATTGGACTCATTTGCACATTGCTGTGATTTTTAAATCAGATGAGGTTTGACCTAACTCTGCTCCCATTGGATCTGCCTCTTATCAATGATGCTGTGAGTCTGTGACTTTATGTATAAATTGCTTTTCTTTTTTTTTTTTTTTCCATTTGTATGCCACCTAAAGAACAAGTAAGTGCATTAAAGTAAAAATGCTCTGATAAAATACAGAAATTAAAAACTGTTAGAAGACTTGTGAAAGTCTCTTTTTGCAATCTGTAAATTAATCTAATTTCTGACCTGACTGCCACCTTTGTTTCCAGTTCTGGATTTTTCCTTCCGTCAGCTGCTGTCAACTGCTTTTCTGATATTGTCAATTTATTGGCCTTAATGAAGACTTTTAAACAGTTTTTCACTACTAGTAAGTCCCAGAGAAGAACTAGAGCCAGGGTCCCCTGAGCACACAAATTAGTGTTTGACTTCATGAAGTTATTTCTCACAATAAAATTTAACAGGAGACAAATCAGATTTCTGTAGTTGTTGGCTACTTCAGTGGCATTTTCTCTTCTAGTTTTTGTGATGATTTATGGTTTCCTCCATAGCCACTTGGAAATCAAACCCTCACACTTAGTGTGCTTTGACGTGTCTGTATATTTGATTGTACTCTGGGATCCATCCCCAGCAGAGTATGAAAAAACTGCAGCAAAGAAAAGACAAAGGAAAAAAGTAAATTTGACTTTTTTTTCCAACCTCTAGATCTTAAATTTCACACAGCATTATTTCTATCCTGCCTGTTGTTCAGACTTCAGATTCTTTTTTCTATGCAAATTATCCCACCACTGTGCTTTTCTTCCCTACCCTGGGCGTATGAATTTCATATCTTAATGTCAGACATGCTTATAATTTTCAAATTTTCAAGCATTATTCTGCTTGATTATATTCAGCATTTTGACTTTTACATGTTCTCTTCTTCCTGCATTGAGTCTGGACAGCGTATTATGAGACATTATTTTTTTCTCCTTTTTGCCAAGTTCTAAAATTCTCTATTTGAATAGCTGCATAATGATAACTGTAGCAGTTCTCTAATTCAAGCCATCTGCAAAAGTAGTTTCTCCTTGGAAATGCATTAACCTCATCTTGTAGAAATAAAGGAATGTTTGTTTTGTTTTGGGGGTTTTGTTGTTTTTTTTTTTCAGAAGGACTCACTTGAAAGAAGAGAAAATCCAGAGGGTCCATATTTAAGCTTTGATTGAAATATCAATCCTGAACCTTGACATTTTAAGGATGGGGGTTTAGAATGTGAATTGTTAAAATAAAATGATGAGGGAAGGGGGTTAACAGCAATTTCAAGGGCTGTGGAAGCAAATCCTGAAGGGAGATCCAATCCTTCTGATTGCCCACTTGTATAAGAAGATTTTAATTACTATGAAGATTATTGAGGCTGCCATCCTATAAATCAATAATTTTTCCCTGGGTCTTTTCTATGTGAGCACAAATGCCATCTTTTTCCAAACATATGTAATTATGCTGAGTTTATGAGTTCCCAACACAGATCACTACTGATAAACATGATCAGGAATGCAGTTGCAGTAAATATAAGCTAATGCTTAATATTAAAAATATGTAATTACATTCCTAAATCACCTAAAGGCTGTGGTAATGTTAAAATACATAGCAGATGATACTGGTTGTCCCAAAGGGTTGCACTTTATCTTGAAAATTGACTTTTAAAAATTCTCTCTTTGCTTTGTGTGAGATAGAACTTACCTTGAAAACTGACCCTTCTTTTAACATGCTTTTAATTAATGATCTCCAAAGATAATGAGTAATCCTGCATTCTACCAGATTAGTTAGAACAGGGACTTCCAACTGCAGTTTAAGGGGCAGAGTGGCAGAAAGGCTCTGTGTTCCAGTGATTGGAGGCAGATCTTGGCTGGCTGTCAGCACTCAGGATCTCTGTCAGGACAGAACCCTTCTCCTGCCCTTTAATGTCTCATTGGGTTTTCCATTCTTGTAGACTTCTGAATAGACTTCTGATGATGTACCTTGTGATCATTTTGTTCTTCTTTCTCTGTGACCCATTTCTTACAATGCTTTCTGTCTATGTTCAGCATGAAACATGCACCCACTTCTCCTTTTTATCCAGCCTCCCTTCACTGCCTTTCTTTGTGCATGCAATTAATTCCATATCTATATATTATGTATTTGAGCTAGATGTGCGTATTCATTCCACTGAATAGAAACTCTCAAGTACCCTAGTCTGTGATAGCTATAAATTATTGAAAATTCCAGTCATAAATTTTAATTCCATTCTGAACAACATACTAATCTGAGGAGATGTTAAGTAACCTTTGCAATAGATGTTGATGTATAAATAGTGGCATTAATGCCTCTGAACATTTCAATAAGCGTTCCATGGTATCATCCCTTCTCCATCTCTCTCAGATCTAAAAGCTATTGTTAGCATATATAATTTTCTGAGTGAATTCTCTGAGCCAGATCCCCATCAGGGCTGCTCCACAACTTAACCTGCTTTCCATTCCTTGCTTCATGCAGTGTAGGATGGGGTGTGCAGAGTGCAGGTAATTTTGCTGATTGTCATGAAAGAACTATGGAATGAAGGACATGGAAGATGTCTGAATGTCTTCTTGCCCAAAACCCAATCAAAGCTTGGAAAACCTTGGTGTACTCAGAGCCTTTTCCAGCTTTTTTTAAATATTTCCAGGAATGGTGATTCCAATAAACATTGGGTAAGTTATTCCAAACCACATTTATGAATGATTCCAGGTCAAAAACAAAGAAAAAAACCTTTGAAGTGCAAGTACTAGTAGTCCTGTAGCTTCAAGAAGTGTTAATGTGAGATCCTCCGTGTGCATGGTAACAGAACATAAATAATTCTGTTTTCACTGATTGAATTTCAGTATAATTTCTGTTACTATGTAGTAATATTTGAGTTATAGTCTAAGAATAACAGCCCTCACAGGTGCCCATCAGCAGAATGCTGCAAGGAAGGCAGGAGTATTTTGTCTCTTAGGTATGAGTATGAAATGCTCTCACTTGATTTAAAAATCAGACAAAGCTTTCCTGTGAATTGCTGTGAACTAAAAAAAGTGTTTGGAATTCGTGGTGCAATTTTTTGTAAGAGAATCAAATAAACCACAGAAAACAGTCAATGACAGGAAGAGCAGATAACCCAAAAGTTATTTATTTGGGATATTTCCTACAGTAACTGTTCAGGATGATGGGCAGAGGAAGATTTTATGGTGCACCTGCCAGGAAGTCTGTAACAAACTCTCTCAGCTGCTAATGCACTGACATTAGCAGTGCAAGCCATGACAATTGTTCTGTCAATAATTCCTGAGACAGGCTAAAAAGCAGTGTACATTTCCCCTTGCAGCCAGCAAATGGAGACCTGAGATCTGTCTGCTGCATCAAACTGTAAAATATAATGACTTCTGAAGGCTGAAGTTTATGAGAGCAGTTCATTATGTGTTCCAAACAATGCTTTATTTTGCTATTGTTTCTTCATTATGTGGAATAGGAAGCACTGTAGCAGAAATTGGGCTCGAGGGAAACGGTGTCTACCAGTAGTTTAACCTTGTGACATTCCACTAAAAAGCACAGGTTCTTCTGAAATACATAATACATGAACTTCTCTGATTGTTTAGCATTGATCAGTACTCAAGTAAATTGAGTTACTCTCTTATTAACATAAACAGCCAGGCTCTAGTGAGCCTCTTCACCCTCCCATGGCAAGAGGCTGAGGGATTTCTGCTTCTTTTAAACCAAAAGCTACTTTAAAAACCCAGTGTGGGAAAGCTCTTTTCCAAAGACAAGACAATATTTTGAAGCAACATCGTTCTGACTGCACAGGCACCTATTTCACCTTCAGTGTCCAGGTTTCAGTCTAGATTGGTTCTCAGACTTCTTGTCTTCCATTGTCAGGTCTGTCTGCAATTAGGTTTTCCTCTCTCTCTCCATAAGGACATATATACATTAGAGATAATTGTGTGGGTACAACATGGAGTGTATATTTCTGCTGTGGCATAACCAGGCTGTGTTTCAATGTTAATGAAACTTCTCCCCCTCTCTTCCTCAGAGTAGAAACAGTAAAAGCCTGGCTTAGAAGCATATTTCCTTTACTTTACGGGAACTCACAGGTGAAATCTTTCAAAAGATTCACAGCTTGCTCTTGAACATCTTTTCCATGTTAACTTTTCACCTCTCCCTCCGTTCACCTTTCCAGCTGCAGAAAGCAAACTGGCCCAAATGGGTGGAATGTTTCTGGTGTAACATAGTCTGATGGAGTCTGCTTTTATCTTCAGTCGTACATAATTACAATCGTCAGCATTTATTTTTAACTCTCTGCGCAGGGTAAGGATGAAATATTATTTTGAATCAGGGGAACATGCAAGATTAAGGCTGCCCGTGTACTAAGAGTATTTCAGCTCTGAGGGAGGCATTTCTGTCTAAATTAAAGTTTGATGTATTGGGAACTAACTTTGATTTTATAATGTTCTGAGCCAGACGTCCAGATTATCAAAGGTAATTTGCCTATAAAACAGGCAAGAGACATCAAAAAGGACCCTTTCCAAGACTAACTCCTAAAGCTTTAATTGTTCAGCATCTCTGACAGTTTTGGATCCCCACTTACCGTGCTGTGTCAAACACAGCTTGGCTGTTTCAGGTGATGCTTGGGTATTGCTGGAGTATAGGAATCCTAGGGTAGGCCAGGCAGTAAAATCCCAGTTTTGGGGTCTTTTTCCTGCCACACTGGTGATGCTGAAGCTATTTTTGATATATTTAACAAGATGAGTATCTCACAGATAAGTGGAACTGGGGTATAAAAAAAAATATGTACTAAAATATAGTAACAGCTATCATTTCTACACAGTTAAAGCTTTTGTATGAAATAATACAGCCAGAATTTAGAAGACACTACACATGTGTATGTATCTGACAGAAGAACTTATGTTGTATCAGATCAGGGAGTTTAGTGTCTTGATTGTTATTTGCTTCCCAATTTGGTCCTTCTCCCCTTGAGTTCCTACATATCTTTTGGCTGTTAAATAAGTTTCATTTTCCTGTTCAAGCACTCCAGAAGTGGGATAATCAGCAGTGAGATACTGATTTCTGGATGTACAAGAACTCTTTTGTGGCTCTGTGAGACAGGCCAGTGTCTCTAACTCTTGATGAAGTTAATGCTCCTTTAGAGGATGGGTAAAGTCATGATGTCACCTTGACCAACAGCAAAACACTAAACCATGAGGAAAAATGTAAGTGTGGAAACCACCTCTTCTAACCTGCACTCCAGAGCAAATAGAGAAACAAATAATGCCCTCCTGGGACCCAAGATTTGTCCAGAGCAGCCATGAGAGCAGAGCCTTTAGTTTTCACTGTCCTTAGTTCAGAGCTTCAGCTGCAGCTTGGAGATTTATCTGACTACTAAAAATGGGGTTTAAAGTCCCTGAGATCTTGTGGATGGTCCCTTCTCTTCCTGTCTAAATCTGATCTCACTGTTCTTCCATCCTGGATCCCTCAGAGGAATCCATGCCTGACGAGTCACTGTAGGTGGATTGACTCTCAACATTTCATTTCTCTGATCAGAAAACCTGGAGCTGCTGGTCAGGTGCTGATTATTTGTAAACATCAGCTGGGCAAAAGCGTTGCTGGTGTGAGGTGGTGGGGTGGTCAGGGGGTGGTTCCCAGGCAGGAGGGGCAGCTGTGAGGAGAGGGCTGATAAAAGGGCTGTGATAAAAGGGCAAGGATGAAAGGGCTGTGGTGAAAGGGCTGCCTGCTGTGGGAAAGAGTGCCAGGAATGGGGCGTCTAGGAGAGGCAAAGATGCTCCTTATGGGTGGGGGAATTGCTGTGGGCTGTAACTGTGCTCTGGGGGGGTTTTGAGACCTCTTTTCCTGGTGGCCTTACTGTGCAGGCTGGAGGTTTTCACACCCATGTTGTGCTGGGGTTGTGTCTCTGTTCCAGCAGTGTTTGTAGCATGCATTCACTCTCCAGCAGGCAGAGGCAGTTCTGGCAGAGTGGGCTCATGAGAAACTTTGCTGCAGTGGTTTAACTGGTTCACTGTGATGAGGAATTTGAATGTACATGTCTGAACACTTCTGTAATTAGCATTTACATTATGATCCTCGTTGTCCAGACTCTTAGGAGTTAAATTTCCCTCCTAACCCATGCAGCTTTAAATTTCCTCTGCAAAATGGTGAAATAGCGACTGAATTTGCCTACAGTATTTTTTTTTCTCTAGGATGCTGCCTCTTAGTTATTTCTCTGACATTGAAATATTCTATCCCCAAGTTTCATTTGTTCCAGCCTTTCTCCTCTACTTTGCATTCTCCAGCATCATCCATTGTAATATCATGGAGTTCCTACTTCTGCCTGATGTTCACTGCCCTGCATGTACTAAAGTATATTATGATATAGGATAATAGCACCAATTCATGTAATTCAGTTATTTGGGGGTGAAAGATTAAATCACTGCTCTGTTTTCCTGTTGAACTTTTTCAGCTTTGCAGATACAATTTGTTTAGATAGTTTTCCTGTTTGATTTATAGTGAAGCTAAAACCAATTTCATTGTAGTAGATGCCATGGAGCTCACCCTCTTGGTCACCTGCATTTCCCTGCTTCATTCTTGGCACAAGTCTAAATTGAGCATGGGTAAGTGAGCATGGATAGCACAAATGGGAGGTCTAGATATAATTAAATAACTGCCTAAACATTTTTCATGCATAGATTTATTTTTTTCTTTACAAACCAGAGCTTTGCTATGTAAAAAATTCAGCCCTCCCAGTTGGATTATGTGGTTATCAACCCATTTATTAAGATTTTTTTTTTTTAATCTAGTAGCTGGAATGTATTTAGATAGCCACAACAAAATGCATTTTTTTTAATAGATTAATTTCAGGTTTCTGGTATTCTATCTGAAGGTGCAACAACAAAGCCAGAAGGAAGAAGAGTCAAATGCTTATGGAATCTTTACTCTATAGAGAAACCAGGTCCATTTCAATAGGCTTCAGAGGGGCACTTAGCCAGAGGAAGGTGCTGATTTCTTTGTCCATAAATCCTGTGAGATTTGTAGATGAGTTCAGTCTGATGACTCAGAAAATAAAACCAGTTATTGGGAATGTGCTAATAACAGTTTACTGCCTATATGCCAATATTCCTCTCATCTGTAGAGAGAAAATAATCAACCTCATTAGCATAGTGAGATTTATCAGAGCAACTGATGCTTCTGCAATCTGTACATAGCTTTTCATAGGAACAGCTGAGAAATGCTGCCAAGTGTTGATTGATTTGGAGGCTCAAAAGAACTTGCTGAAGAATCATATTTTTGTTATTTGTTTACTTGAGACCTCAAGTAACCCGTTCTATAAAACTTATTTTAGGAATGTTAATATCTTCTGAAAGATTTATACTTTCCCTGAGTACTGGGTAAATGATATGAATTTTCAGTCAGGGTATATCAGAACCCAAATATTCTCAGTACCTGTATTTTAAATAATTCCAAAACTGGAAGTGTTTTATGTTATTTTTTTTAATCGACAGATTATTAAACTAATTTCATGTCTAATTCCCTTTTGTGCATTTTTGCTTATGAGCTTTTGGGGTTTTTATCAATTTAGAGTGTAGGGGTTTTTAATATTAAACTAAACTAAGAACATATGTTTTTAATGGTCTGAAATAAGAGGGTTTGTAGTAGACATCCTGCAGAAGCTCCTTCCTATTGGAATCACTGCTGGGTGTTGTATCTTTTAGCAGATTACAAAGTCTGAATGTCACAGTAAAAAGTGGCCAGGGGAGATATTTCCTCTCTTCACTTCACTCGCTTTGCAAGCAGAACGGCTGCCATTAACATTTACAAAGGAGTGACATGTGCTGGTATAAGATGGACCAAAAGTAGGAGAGCTGGGGTGGAACACCTACTTCTGACCCTGTTTCTGTCTCTTTATAAACTAAGAGAGAATGAATAGATCCCCTAATCCACCCTTGAACTATAGGCCAACAAAAATGGAACAAGCTCCTGCATCCAGCTAATTTGCTTCAAGATTTTAAATAATCAGACTAAATCAAAGTCGTGCATTTTAAAGAGGGACCCAATCACAGGATTCTGATTGTGGCCGTGCAGGTACAGCTCTGCATGCAGCTCGTGTGGGTGAACAATCACCCCAGAGTCTTGGAACCCTGGGCACTGGGAATTTCAGGCTTTCTGTGCTGACAGGCACTGACCCCCAAGCAAACACTGCTTTCCAACTGAGGCCGTGGAGAAGGTTCCCAAAATTGAGTGACAGCACTGGGATTGTGGGGGGTGGAGTTTGAATAGGTGTGTGATATCACAAAAACGTAGGCTGCAAAACTTAGAGTTTAAGAGTTTAGAATACAGTGATATATATAAAACAAGATGGAGGATTTAGGGCAGAGGCTGAGTCCTTCTTTTTCACCTTCTTCTCCATGGCTCTGGGTGGTGTTTTGTAATTGGGTAGAAAAATCCACACTGCAGGATGCGGGTGGTTGGTTATTGGCTTAAAAGTAAAAAAAAAATTAAGTGTCATTTCTTAATTGGGCAGTTTATCCTTAAAAGGCCTTGTAGAAGGAGAGAAAGGCTCCATTTTTAGTTTGTTAGCTTGAAGTGCTGTAGCACTCACAGTGAGACTGTAACAGAGATAAGAGTTAATAAACATCTGAGTCCAAACACAAAACACCATCTTGAGCATTTAATCCCAACCCTGGCAAAAAGGAAGATAAAACACAACAGCAGAGGAGCTCCAGCTCTGATCACCCTCACACAGGAATGGGGCGGGGGGGTTGGAGCCTCGTTAGCTGTGGTTTGAGCAGATGATTGATTGGGAAGTTGGGACAAAGCTGCTGATATCAAGGTGGAAAACATGTGCTAGAGCAAGGCTTGTCCTCTGAGCCTGTGTGACAATGCCCAGTTTAGCCTTGGCAAGCCCAGGGCCTTCCCCCTCCAAACCCAGTTTGGATAAGATTCATTTTGACAAAATTTATTCATATCGAGTTTAAGTATTGTTTAATTTAAAATTATCCTAGGTTTTGTTAAAATATGCTTATCTAACTTGCAAAATTTAGTTATTCTTTTCTTAGAAGTAAAACCTCTTTGACTGGAACAGCTGTGATGAAACATTGATTAACACCTGTTTGTGGATGGAAGTAGGTACAGTTTGCCACACCCTTGATTTCCTGAAGGGTTTTATTATTCATTGCAATCTCTGCTGTTTTATCTTCCATAGGTAGCACAGAAGAGTGGCACAATTTCACATTGTAACTGTTGTTGGTTGTAAGCTGTTTTAGTGGAGTTTTTTGTGTTTTATCTCAAGGTCGTAAGCAGATGATAGTTTAAAAAGGTGTTATGTGAACCTCTTAAGCTGGTTATATTGATTCCATGATGTGAATTTGCTGATTTTCTACATGGAAAGTTGACTTCTTATATGCTTTAACACCTCTTTTTCTAATTATCCAAAAGACACATGTCATTTCAAGATCCCTCCTTGTATTTTCTAGCTGCTTAAGCATCTCATAACTTCTGTTGTTAAAAGCCTTGTTTCAAAAACTGTATAAAAGGTCAATCTCCACAGATTTGGACTGTGTGGTATTCCACAGTGCAAATGTACAAACTATCTGAGCTGGCTTTGGAACATGTAAAAGATTAATTTCCTCCTAATTATCTCTTTGATCAAACTGCTGGAGTCAGCGGCCTTCCCCCAGCACACAAGGATATTTTTCAGAGAGAAATACCAATAAAAAATAAACCATCAAAACCATATTTGTATCTGAAGCCCACCTTTATCTGGCAGTTTGGGAACAAATGCCTTTAGAGTGGACTAGAATTAATACCTTCTCTGCTGATAAATTTCTCATCAAAACCACACAAATTAAATTCAAGTGTCTCTTCCAAAAGTTTTATTCTTCATTACGTGGGCTGTATTTATTTATAGTTCTTACCAAACTTATGCAAAAGGACACTTTCAGTATTTTTTTATTTTCTTAGGCCTGATAAGTGCTGCACTCCCAACAGATGAGTTTTCTCCAATCTGCATCTCTTTTCTTGTTCTTACAGTTTCTTTTTTTCCTGAATATTTCTTTTTAAAAAGTGAATCTTCCTCATAATTGATTGCTTCAGCATTCACATAATTTGAGTATTTTAAGCAGAATGAGCATTTGCTTTGACCTTGGTAAAATAAAAAATGAAACCTTTTTTGCTACACTTATGACAAGAACAGTTAGTTCTGGAATGGAACTTAAAAGACTTGGCCTAAATTTTTATATGTGACTTTTTTTTTTTTAACATAAACAAATATTTAAATTTCCTCTTTGCCTCAAGTCTCTATTTTGTTAATAGGAATTAATACTTCCCATTTTTATGACAGTTTTAATAGATTGAACACTGAGGCCACATTTACATACTGTCATTGTACAGATCATAAACAGATATATACACACATAATTATATAGAGAAAAAACAGATATGCATCATGTGTTTAATAGCTAATAATTTGGTGCTTATTGCAAGGCAAGACTGAAAAAGAATTTGAAAGCTTTCAAAGATGGAATTTGATTCTAAATGGGATTTTGATATCTTGTGCTCTGTAACCCTGCATTATTTAGTATTCTAATTTATTTCTAGCTATAAATTTGATTATTTTATTGATTTGTTCAAGAAGTGAAGCAGAGTGTAAGTTAAATTTGTGAAGTATAATACAGTGTTCCAGGTTTTCTAGGTTAATATGAAATATTTTCAAACCCAGTAAAAATTTCTTTAATTCTAATGACCACTGACTAAGTAAGTCTGTGGCCAAAACTGTCAAAATTATAACTCCCCACTAAGTCATGGAAATACTTGTAAAGATCATTTCTAAACAATTTAGAAATTGGTGAATTCCCCATAAATTGCTTGCTTAGCAAGGGAAATGTTTTGTAAGGTTTCTGCAACATTTATTGGAGGTGGATTCACTCAGGATGCTCCACATTTATTAATTAAACAGAAACCCAATTAAATCCAGAATGTTCTGACTTTCATGAAGGAGTAAGGAGAGTCCTCTGAAGTGAGTAATTTGTATTCCAGTAGGGGAAAAAAAAATCAAACCCAGGTACTGTAACAGGAATAATGATTTCAGTTCCCAATATCAGTTCAGAGTCATTCTGGTGAGAACTCCACCAGCAGAACCCCTGGTAGAGAGGCTGGATTTATTTTTTATTTACTTTAGGTACCAAACAGCTACCAGAGGTCATTCCCTGTCTGCAGGGAAACAGATGTTCAGCTGGAGAGCACCAGCATCTGTTTGGTTTCCCAAACTCTGCTCCGTGGATGGAAATTCCTGTGCAAATGTCTGGGCATAAATGAGTTGTTTTACCCGTGGTGTGTGCATTCAGCCAGCCTGATGATCCGAAATAACTCCTGCTGCTTTCGTGATCCTTAATAAATGATTTTGGGGGTGATTCATGTGGTAACTCACTGATAAAGGTAATTTCAGGCTTGCATTGCAGATACAGAAGGTGTCTCACTGAAAAATAACATTGATTACTGATAACAAAGCAAGCCTGAGTTTTCCTAGTGCAGTGTGTAACTCAGTTCTTCTTTAAATTTCTTCCTCTATAACTGCTGATAATTTTCATTATCAGAACCTCTGTGTACTTGTTCTGTGTGTCTCTTTTCAGCTTCTGGGTTCAGCTCTGAGGTACATCTGAAATTTGGATTACATAGTGAGCAGTGATGCTGTCCCCAGGCTCCTCCTAAAAACAATAGCCTTCAAAAGGCTGCCCTTAAATCAGAGCTCCTCGCTCTGTACGTTTAGTAAATTTACTTTTTAAGCAATGAAATTCAACACAGAATTTCATTCTTTAGGAGGGTAAAGGACAAGGCTTGTAGTAAAGGGAAATTGCATAACTGTGGCTCATTCATTCATTCATTGGTGGCACAAATTTAAATAAGCATTGTAAAAGCAGAGCCTTGATGGAATTGGTATCAAAAACCAGGAACCAAAATGTTGGAATGTAGGAGCTCGTCCTGTCTGAAAGTTTGCTCCTTGTGAGAGAGGCATTCAGAAGGATGATTCACAATGGACAGTGGAAGAAAAACAGAAATACTTCAAGAACAGAGAACCTTTCTTCATCAGTGTCTGTTCCTCAAAGTGGCAACATTTCTGTGTGCCCAGAGACTTAATGAAATATTTGAAGGAAAGATGATTTACTTCCTATTGAAAGAATGAAATTGAGGTAACAGGTAGACAATTTAGTTGTGTCTTCATCAGTCACTGTCTTATTCCTCTGCTGCTGTGGTGTGGATGTCTCTCATAAGTCCTGGAACTTTCACAGCAGATCATTGACCCACAACTTTCATCTCTCTTTAAACCATGAGAGGAGCAAGGAACAAGGATGTATTGAAAGGCTAAATTGGTGTAAATTGGTGCTTCTCTCTGACCCCGAGGCTGACCCTGCCTCAGTTGTTTAATCATCAGCTGGGGATGCTGAATTCCCTGGGGATTTCCCAGCAGAGTGGAGCACCCCTTGTGTTTCCCAGCCCTGGACTTAGATCAGCTGCTCTGGCAGGAGAGCTTCTGCATCAGCTGCAACTTGTTTGTGGCACAACCAAATCCAGATTATCTAGCAAAAACAGCAGCAGAAAAAACATATTAGGAAAGTGGCTTCCTGTGGATTTCTCCAACTCTGCCTCAGTTTGCTGGAGTGTGCATCTGCTGGTGGACACATGTCAGACTGAAAGAAGTTCTAAAAGCCTCATTGTTTGGAAATTTAGTTATCTCTTGCTGCAAATGTACTGATGTTTTTTGTCTATGACGTCTGAAATATTTTCTCTTAGCTAAATGCCACACTGCAGGCAGGCCATTGGGCCATATTTTCAGGTTCTAATCTGCTTTAGTGCCTCTAGGAGTGAAGGATTGAAACTCCTAATTTGACTCATGTTGGCAAATCATTCAGTGTACATGTTAAAGTGAGCACGAAAATAGTTGAACTAAGCATTCACATTTGGTGGGATTGTAACAACTCCCAAAACTTGTATTTAAGTGGCTAAAAAGGCAAATTTCTAACACCCTGACTGATTCCACCTTAGGAACTGATATAAAGAGCTTTGTGCTTTTGTAAACTTTGAGGTATAAAAAAATAAAAAAATATTTTTTTAAAAAAGAGGAATTAAATGCCCAGTAGCAGAGCAATATACTGCTGTCAGGCTTGCCTGAAAGCTTTGGGATGAAATGATGCTGAGTCCCAAGGACTGTCTCCCAGTGCAGGAGACATGGTGAAGTGAAGCTCTTCAGCCTTTGGGGCTGTTATGGTCACGGCGTCCTCCCTCAAGTGCTCTGGCTCTGTTACAAGTCTCTGAAGTCCTGGAAGGAATTTTATAGCTGGTACAAAGTTTTATAATGAGTTTTATAGGAGGGCAAGACTAGGAAGCAGCAGACAATTAGCTGCAAAGAATGAGTCTCTGTTAGCAGCTGAGGAGTTTGGTGGAGTTCTGCTTGGAGCCCATGTTGGCAGCTGTGCGTGAGTGCTGCTGCACGCTGTGCTTCTGAAAAGGGAAACTCTGGCAAGGGATTCCCATAAAACAGCCAAGTTCACAGCCAGCTTGGGCCAGCTGGGCCATATGGAACCAGCAGCAGTGGCAGCCCTTCCCTCTCTCCCCATCCTTTCCAACCCACATGGAATAGGAAGGAGCCAAGCCCCAGCAGAATTGATGTGCTAAATTTGGGGATTCAGAAGGCTGCACTGGGTGGAAGAACGCTGCCTGGGGCTTTGCTGGAGCTGGGGAACTCCTCTAGGAGTTGTAGGGGTTCTCTGGAGATCAGAGCTTCTGAAGGGGCTGGGATTCTCAGCCTGACAATTTCCAAAGCAGGGTGGCAGCCGAGGGGTGCAATCCTGCATCCCTCCCTCCTCAAAAAGAGGCATCACTCTGTTCTTGCCATAGTTGTGGTTTGTCTCAGCTACTGCAGGTGTCGTTCTCAGGTCACCTATGGAATGGATGCCAGAGAAATTTTATTAAAAAAAAATAAAAATAAAAAATTAAAAAAATTTAGGAAGATGCTGTGAGCCACGTGCAGCTCACTGAAGTGTTGGGTGTGCTGGAAGTCACAGAATCACACCACAGTTAGAGCTGGAAGGGAGATTGCTAAGTCCAAGGCAGGATCTCCTGAGGAAAGTTGTGGGGTTTTTGCATTATTTTAGGATCAATATTACATGTTCACAGGGCATAAAATTGCTGCTGTGGAGTCTGAATTTATGTGATAACAGTATGAAATTTTATGTAATGAGAACATTTCTCATCTCAGATGGAACCTAATTGTGTGTTGTGTGTCAGATAAAGGAGTCAGGCAGTGCTGCAAGACTGTTGCTAATGGAAAAAATGCCTTTTTGTGTTTCTACTGCTTGTGTTTTACATTGTTGGAAATTGTTGGAAACAATGTTGTATCTCTTTTCCTAAAAAAATGATGATACCTAATTAAAGAAACACATTGCTGCAAGGGACAAAAGATCAGATATTTTTATTCTGAATTTCTCATCCATCTCTTGCAGGAAGTAGCCTAACATGAGAGACACTTTTAAAGAGAAGTACCTCTTAGAGGCTGCACCTAAACTGTTCTGTATTGAGGTCTTCTGAGCACACAGAAATCTAAATTTATCTCTCCATATATTTGCTGCCTGAAGACAGCTCTTGGAGTTGGATCTAATGTGATCATATGGATATTTCTAAAAAAAGAAAAATAAATTCCTCAGTTCTATCCCCTACAACAGGGGCCACTCCAGGATAGGATACCTGTGAGTCCATCTGTCCTTCCAGAAATAATGTTGGAAAAGAGGATCATGTGGGAGTATTTCCTAGGTGGCATGGAGGCATGTGCAATTTCCAAGGAAGAATATACACACTTGTGAAAGAGAGGGAGATTGGAAGCTTAAGAGGAAACTGGAAGAGCAGAGAGCTTGCCTGACAAGAGAAAAAAAAAAAAAAAGAAAAAAAATGTAAAAGAGAAAAAAAAAGAAAAAAAGAAAAAAGTAAAAGAGAAAAAAAAATAAAAAGAGAAAAAAAAAGGAAAAAAAAAAAAAGAGAGAGAAAACCCAAACATAAGCATGGGTTCCTAACAACAGTGAGGGAGTTACTTGGGGTTACATGGAGAATGCACTGGGCTGGCATCCCCAGATGGTTTCTTAATAGAGTTTTCTGGTTTAGGGCTGATCTGCTCTGCTGAGATGTTATTGGCTACTTCATCAATATATATTTCTATTTATGGCTAAGGAACCAGAATTTCTTTCTTAAGAAATGTATGGCATGAAAATTTCAGTCCCTTCTAGGAAGTTCAGTCTCCAAAAGTTAGTGTAATTAGAATATGAATAGCTGCTTTTGCAGTGTGATTGCAGGAAGCATCCTGGGAAATTCACGAGATAATGATGGGAGTTGTTGCTCAGTGAACTTAATTTCATATTTGTAATGAAATGCTTTGCTCTGCATTCTGCCATTCTCTTCAGAAATACTCTCAGATTAATTTATATCCAATTCCCCAAATACTTTAACCCATTTAAACTTACATGAATTGGGGGAGCATGAAGTTCAGGTTTTAGCAATTATGGTTGGTGAGTCCCTGCCAAAGACCATGAGGAGTTCAAGGGTTTGGTTTGGGATTTGTTTTGTTTTTCTTTTCCTCTATGGTCAGCACATAGTTTTTAAAAGAGGTTTATTGGAAGCCACTAATAAAAATGGTGATGCGTGCTCATATTGCATTAGGAATCTTTTTATTTATCATCACTCTTCATTTATTTGCTGGGGAATGATGGATTAGTTTAGAAATAGCCATTGCAGGCACACAAACTTCAATTTCCAAAAAGTGCTTGGCAGAAACAACTCAAGACAAGCTGTCTGTAAGAGAAAATGAAAGCAATGGTGAGATTTGGCCAAAACTTCTTCTCATGTGCATTTCTTTTTTTTTTTTTTTTTTTTCCTCATGTAGGACAGGCATCAGATTGTGAACAATATTGTAAACTCTGATTTTAACATAACCAAGTAAATAAATTGTGTTTCTCTCCTATTGGTGCCTTTTAGTGTATTTGGGACTTTACAATTACTGTCAATATTGTTCTCACTGATTTGTCTCCTGCTGAGAGAAGATGAATAGTATATGTAAGGAAACAAGAGGAGCTGTATGAATTTCCCCCCCTCAGAAGGAATTGCACAAACCCAGGGATCAGTCAGTACCCTGCACTTCCTGGTATTGTTTTGTATTTATTTAAAATCCCCCAGTCTGCCAGCGAGGTTGGGACCATCCCTGGAGAAGAGAGAAGCTTTATGCGATTGCCAAGAAGCATCTCTTTGATTAAACACATCAATTAATTCTGCTGTAATCGAACAAAATGGGGTCCTTTTGGCTTTAACCTTTCTTAATGTGGCATGTCTGTTGCAGACAAGAGTATTTTTAATTGAGGGAATAATGCTGTGCACACTAAAGAACACCTTTTTTTTTTTTTTTTCCCTAGTAGAGGGAGAGCAAATGAACCCCCTAAAATATCCCTCAGTGTGTTCTGCTGTGGGGTTAAGTAGCTCTGTTAGCCAATCATTTTATTTACAACTGGCAGCCAGTATCAGTGGCTCTTGGGATAGTTGCAGAACTTGAGTTTTGCAGCTGCTGCACCAGCCCAGGTGTGACACCTGAAACAATCCCAACGAAATTGCACCACTTCTTAAAACTCTTGGATCTTTCACAACATGAGGTGTGATGTGGAATCATTCAGGCTGGAAAATTCCTCCAAGACTGAGTCCAGCCTTTGACTGGACACCCCCAGGTCAGTTAAACAGAGGGTGCCACATCCAGGTGTTGATTTCAGTGTGCCCAGGGAACTACTGGTAATTAAGAATTAAGGAAAACACTGTGCCATTCCTAATTTTTATCAGTTTCTAATTGAATCAAAAAAAAAAATTATTTGAGAACAGAGAAACAGTGGCTGAAACAAGGCAGCATGGAGTTTAGAAACCTACATTCAAATTACCTGATGTCGTGAGGCATTAATCAGATTTTACAAGGAGGAGAAAGTTTCAAGTTTCTGTGCTGATATAGCTCAAACTTGTGTGACTTATTTTTTGGTTTGCTTTTTTTGTTTGTTTGTTTTGGGTTTTTTGATGTTTTTTAGAGATTGAGGCTTTTGTTAGGTTTTTGTTTTTAATTAGGCTTCCCTGCAGGCTAACATTGGCTCCAGAAAAGCTTAAATAAATGTTTTAAATAAATATGAGGTAACAATTTAAATAAAAATAAATGAAGTTAATTAGAACACTAAATTCAAAATTGTCAGCATTTCAGCATATCTGTTCATGAAGTGCTACAGTGATAAATTAAGCAAAGTCTAGAGTGACAGAGAAGAATGTAGCTTAAAATTGCCTTTTTCATTGTAACTTAAAGAAAGAATCAGTGAAGAAGAAAAAATGTAAAGGTATGACAACACCTTTAGTTTTAATTAATATAGAATATCAGCAGTATTTAATCATGCTTTAGGTATGGCAGTGCTGTGCAGTCTGTTGGAGTGTGCTGACTATAAAATGCTTGTGGGGGCCCAGGAACACCCAGTGCTGGGAGTTCTCTCTCAGATTAACACGGATCATTCGCTGCCTCCACCTAAATCTGCTCAAATCTGTGATGAGCAGACGCAGAAAATGCACACGACTTCTGGTGCTGCTGGAGGGATGCTCAGGGAAAACACTGATCATTTTCATTTTCCTCCACTCGAAATCCTACATTTATAAACCAGTGAGTGACATCATCAGTGCATGTAATCCCATCATGAGAAATAGGGATGTTTTATAATTTGTGGTGATTGGGCTATGAAGATGTCCACAGGTCTGCCACCTCCCTTCTGATCTGGCCATTGTTATACACTCCAACTCTCAGTTTTAGCCAGGAATTCATGCTGATTAGTTTTCCTTAGCCATTAATGCAGGTTCAGCTCCTCACACATGAGACTTATTGAGGTTTTGCCCTTCTAAAGACGGATGCACTGTAACATTTATTTATTTTAAAATATCTTTTAAAGATCATAAAGCAGTGTGTGAGACCTTTCCTTTGAATCCATGGTGTACTTTTTACGGCACGTGCAAGGAAGATCAGGAAGCACAGAGGTGCCTGTTCATTTTTATGTTATATTTGTAATAAAAGGCTGTACCCACATTTGGAGTGAAAAGTCTGGGTCTTTAAATTGCTAGAGAATGGGATCTGGCTTAGATCGAGTAAGAAAGGCTCTTTATTTCTTCTGGAACTGCCAGAATAATGAGTTAAATGCTGATGGGGCACTGCCTTGGCAGGCAGATGGCACAAATATAGTATGCTGAGAAATAATTCGTTTACAGCCATGGACATTTCTATAGACTCTTCTGTGAAGAAAGGCATGGTTGGCTTTTCCTTTGTGGGATTTTCCTTTGTGTTTTAGATTCCAGAATGTGACTTCTATTGTTTTTTATTTTATTATTTTCAGTGCGTGTGTTGGCAAATGAACCTATAGCTCGAGCAGATTTGGGTCTGTAGACACAGTTTGGGAGCCAGGTCAAAAATAGAAAAATGTTTCTTTTTCTCACCTCTCCCTCATTACTTATCTTTGCATGTTATGTTTTCTTTCAAACTGGTTAAGCTTCAACTGAACTTCAACTGTAATGTTGAAGAACCTCAGCTGCTCTGGAGCAATGGGACCACAGGGCTCCATCCTGCAGGTGCTGAGCACTCTGAACCCAGTGCAATAAACACCTGAGTGAGCCCTACAGTTACAAATGGGGTGTTCACAATGGGGATTTCCATTCAACTACATGCTTGATTTCCTCCTGGGCTTTGAGGGAAAAGCCATGCAGCACCTCCTAGAGACAAAGCTGTCAAGAATTTTTTTTTTTTTTTTTTTTTTTTACTGTTGATGAATTTTTGGGGTTCTACCTGCAGAAGTCGTTGCTGTTTGATGTTGTGTGAGGACAGCCCATCTATGAATCCTTGAAATACTTTTATGCTAAGTTAATCTGTTTTTCGTTAGCAGTGTCTCTAAGCTGGCTCAGGTTTGCTGGTGCTCTAAAGAACACCTGGTCCTGTGATCTTTTGTCACATGAAATCAAAAATGAAATGAGTGCAAGAATTGAGAAGTTTGGTGTGAGTAAAAGTTGGATGAAGTCAGGTTGCTGCCTCTCTGTGGTTCATAATATTGTTGTGTGAACAGTAGCCAAATATGTGAGGACTGTTTTTAAAAAAGGATTGACCAGCTCTGGGAGATCAGCTCCTCATTTTCTCTTGGATTTGGGATGCCCAGTGGGTGCTTGTAGGAGAACTCTTCCATATACCACGTTTTCTGCTGGTTTGCTAGAGTATCACATGCAGGTTTCACCATCTTGAAACTAAATTCTCCTAGACAAACAGGAAAAATTTCCCTGATTTACTACCTGATTTATGGTATTAAAATTACATTGGGGAAAAGCACTGTCCCTCTCATAACTTTGAGGAAAAATCACCCATTTGTCCTTGTATTTACTGGAGACAATAGCCAGCTCGCTGTTCCCACCTTCCAGCTCAATGTGACATCTCAGGTCTTTATTCTACATTTTCCTTGAGGCACTGGTGCTTTCATTTTGCTTGATGTAGAGTAACAGAAATGTTTTGATTGAAGGGACCAGCCAAAGCTAACTTCAGTGTTTACCCTGAAGCACGATCCTTGTGAACACATGGGCTTTATTCATCCAACCATTGCAGAAAATGTAGGTTGGTTGTTTTTTTTTTTTAAATACTCTTACATTCACTGATTTCACTGTAAATGAGGGCCCAGAGTGTTCCCTGTGGGGCTGCCATTACACGGAAAGGTATGGATTGAAGAAGAGGGGAAGACTTGTATGTCTAACTCAAGCATGTCAAGTGCTCACTTCTTTGCTGCAGAAGAATAATGCATTTAATTAGACTATCATTGTGACAAATTGGTTGTGATGAGGCCGTCTATCTCAGGAGAGTGATGCTAATCTTTCTTGTAGTTTAAAGGCTCTCCTGTGTTGGCATGAGAGAGATAACTCTTCTTTTTGGGGCTGTGGGAAAACACGAAATTCTTCCTAATGGAAAGATTGGATGCTTGAGTTATCTTTTATAGGTATTTCTTTAAATGAGGAATGGTTTTGAGGGCCATAAAAATTTTTAAGGATTAAATCCTGCACTACAGAATTTGTGTACTTAACTGGTTTTGTTTTAATGTATTGGCTCAGCCTCTATAGAACCAGATTTGTGCTAATACAAATACATCAGATGGATTTTAATTTTCTTTTTCTGATCTCTACCATTACCTTTTTTTTTTTTTCTTGTTAGGTATCATGGAAAAAATGTTTTCTATTGTTATTGTTTTTAGAACCTCGTGTTATCAATATTTTAGTTGATGGAATTTCCTGTCCATTTCAGCAAAACATGCTAAGTTTCTCATCATGGAAATGTGAGTAGGGACTTGTTAAAAATATTCCTTAAATGATTTTCAAATATCAGGGAAATCTTGCCAGATCTCAGCTCTTTATTCAACTTCCTTTTTTTTTTTTTCCCCTCTTTTTTCCTCCCTCTCCTCTGCTTTATACCTGACAATCCTTTTCCCAGACTTTTCCTGCACTAACCCATTTCATTGATCAAGTGGACTTTTTCCCTTCCCTGACAAGTCTAGAAGGTTTGTCCGAGGAGGGGATAGAAGAAATGGCTCAGTTCACCCCACAGCCTCTGGGCAGTTTGAGGTTAATTGGTGAGAAATGGGCCAAAGCTGCAGTGAGGGGATGAATGCACCCAGCCCTGCTGGCCTGCAAGAAGTGATGAGGGGAATCAGGAATTCCAGTAGCATTGCTGATTTATGTAGAAACGTTCTAAGGTTAGGCCTGGAGCACTTCAGAATCCAAGGCATGGCAAATTCTGGACTTTTCAAAGACAGCTGTTCATTAGATAGGAAATAATCTAGAGGAAAAAAAAACCAAAAAAACACCGGAATTTCTTTGACCTGCAGCGGGTCAGGGTCTGTGGAGAAGTTGTCAAAGGTTTAGTTTGCTTGTTAGGCCTTCATTAGAGTTTGTTACAAGATTGTTTCATTTGTTGCCGAGGGAAAGGCAGAGGAAACATTTCAATAAAAGCTGGTTAAAGCTGTCGCTGTGCTTCTGCGCTAGTGAATAACACAGCTCCTACTTCTACCCTTTTTCTTGTTTTCCCTTTCCTTTGTAATGAATACTGATCACCTGTCTTGCAAATAAGTGACCTTATCAAACAATGTGCTTTTCATCGGTTGCTTTCATCTGGTCTGGAGCACTTAATTTAAATAGATAGAAGTTGTTTTTTGGGGTTTTTTTTCCCATTGATTTGAAAGTTTTAGAATAATTTCCTTTTTTCCAATTAACCTCAGTGTGATGTTGTCTTCTTCAGAGTATTTGATATAACCACAAAAGACACACAAATCTTCCTTCTTCTTCTTCTTCTTTGTCTTTTGTCAAGTAGATTACTGCAAATTAAGTTGGACTTTCTTTCAGACCTGTATAGCCTGAAGCAGTGTTCTCTGCTTTAGTTGCATGTTTGCGTGCAGACTTGGCTTCTAAACTTTTACCTGACCTTTAAAAAAAAAAAAAAAAAAACACCAAGAAACCCAGGAGTCTAAGGATTGGAGATTCATTCTATAGAAACATTGGACTATTGACAAATTTTGGTCTTTCTGGAATGCTGAAAACACATTGTTGGGATTCAAATAGAGCTGCTGCTTCCAACTGCCAGCAGGCTTGATAACAGAACTTCAAGGTTATTTTTTCTTATTTTCTTAAATATTTATAAAAATTTATTTTGGCATCTTAAAAAAAAAAAAAAAAAAAAAAAAAACCAACAAAAACCCACAAACCACAAAAAATACCAAATCAAACCAAAAACCACCCAAACCAAACAAAAACCCAAAAAACCCAACCAACCAACCAAGAAAAACCCCATACCACATCCCAGGCCAGCCATGTCTGCAGCCTGTCCCATGAGCTTCATATAAGGTTCACCAGAGCTGTGGACATAGCAGGAAAAGCTTCAGTGAAGATGCATGGAGACCAAATCACCCTTAGGGTTTCCTCACAGGCACTTTGAGAACTGGTAAGAACACTATTTGTCGTGTTGGAGATATCACTGTTCTTTATCCCTCATTCTGGTTTAATCCCTTATCACAGCACAGTTGTGCTTGTGCTGGAGTGGAGGTATATGGGAGAGGGATTTGCCTTCTAATTAAATGGATTATAGATAATATAAATAGATTTTTGTAAGCGTAAGTACACTTATTGCTTAGTTTAAACTTCCTCCTCCTCCAGTCTTTGTGGGCTGGCAAGGCAGTGTGATTTCAACTTTCGGGTAAATCTTCTTTCATTTCCTCCTAGATTTGTCTCTGTGTGCTTCAGTCACATTGCAGAAGTTGATATGTATATAAAAACCAATCAAATCAAACACAAATTAAACATTGATAAGGTTAGGCTATGGCTTGATAAATTTTATTTGTGATATTTCAGATAAAGAGTGAGTAAAGAAACACAGCTTTACACCAGGCAGAATTTCTCTGGGAATATGTGCTTAAACTTGGTGGGGAATTTTCTACGCTCATATTAAGCCTCTGGAATCACTCAGCAGATTCTCTTGAGGCTGATTTATCTACAACTGTATTTGGTTTTTTGTTGTTGGGGATTTTTAAACATCATATTTAGATCTTGTGTTTATCTTTCCATGTTGTTTGAGCAAGGAGCCAAAATCTAAAACTCACTTCTTCACTGATGCTGCAGGGGCAGAGTTGGTCTCAGGAGAGCTCCCAAAGGTCCTGCCAGGTCCATGAGAAGAAAACAGGTCAAGTACTGAGTCAGGAAGGTTGGGCCCTTGCTAAACATCCCTTTGCATTTGTGGGGCTGATAAGCTGTAATATAACAGCATTTCTTCACTGAAAATTCATTAAATTCCATGCAATTATCTAAGCAACATGAAAAAAACCCAATGAACCAAACAAAAAACCCCACCAAAAATAAACCATAAGTTGCACTTCTGCATTTCAAAAAACAACAACAACAACAAAAACAAAACAAAAACCATCAACCAACCAAACAAAAACAACAACAACAACAAATAAACTCAGAAAATAAGTTAATTCTGAGTTTCTGCCTATTTAACCACATGCATGCATTTTCAAGGACGTGAATCAAATAATATATAAATAACACAATGTGTTTTAAGCAATTTTTTTTGGTCTATTCTGTGACTATGTCTTAGTTTGGCATTTTGCAGCTGCTTCTTACCTTCCCGTACCCGCACATGTACATTTAATGAAATGATTTGCTAAAGTCAAAATTCTGATTGAGCCTTCCAATTTAAGAGTCAGACATCTGAGACTTCTCTAATATGAATTTTGACAGGTTGGTGGTTTGTTGCTTTTAGTTTGGTTAGTTTGTTAGTTAGTTTTGGGGTTTTTTGATTTGGGTTTTTTTTTGTGTGTGTGTTTACATCTGTAGTATCATCAGAAGTGTTTCCATCTTCATTTGTGTGTCCCTGAAGGGACAGGGCAGATACTTCTCTTTTTCTGTTCTCATTACTGGGTACATTTGCATAAAAAAAAAAAAAAAAAAAAAAAAAAAAAAAAAAAAAGATGATTACAATACCTTCCGCTTACAGTGTATTCCCCATGTACTTTTAATCAGATGCAGCCTCCTTGATTCCATTTTGTGCAGTTATGTAACTGGCTCCACAACACTGAACAGTTTGCATTTCACCCCAGAAACGTGAGAAGTGATTCATAGCTGTGCTGGGATCATGAAATCACTTTGTTGGTACAAAACTGTTGAGGGTGAAAAGCAATCCAGGAGCACCAGAGATGTGTGGTGAAGGAGGGGAGGTCCTCACAGGAGAGGGAGTGGGACCTGGAGCTGCCAGGGCAGAGGAAAGCAAAGAGAATTCAACTCTTGCAAATTCTCCTTTTTATCCCCGTCCTTTCTCTGTCCCTTCCAGCCTGGCAGAGAGAGGAGTGTCCCTGTTAGTGTTGAAGCACTTAATCACAGGATGATTATGTGCAGCTGCTTTTATTGAAGAGCTCTGAGAATCAGGGGTACAGACCCAAATCTGACTCCAACATTGGATTTGAGATGTTTTATACCCTTTCTGTTATATAACCCTATATTAATTATTAAACCCACATTGTTCTATTGTATACATTGATCCTATCCAAGCATGGATTCTTGTAGTTTTCATCAGGTCCCCCAAACATGGTTTCTCATGATTCTTGTTGCCATTACATCATTTCTCATGATTCTTGTAACAATTAAACAATAATCATATTCAATTACCAACAATTACTACATTTAACAATCATTTATCATATGAGGATCATGCAGGTGCAGTTGTACCTGATCTGGTACAAACAGAGCTGAACATTTGTTCCCAAGGCCCGGTTCCCTTTCCCAGGCCTTCCCAAGCCCAACCTTTCTTTCCAGCTCCCTGAATCTATTCCCATGATTTCAGAAACATTTTATCCCTGTGCTACTAAAATTTAACCCTATACTATCAGACTGAGGTACTATATATATCTGTTTGTATAATTAAGTCACATGAGCAGGTCTTCAGAACCTGAGGCCTGGTTCCCTTTCCCAGGCCTCCCTGAGCCCAACCTTTCTTTCCAGCCCCCCTGAGTCTATTCCCATGATTTTAGGAATAATTTATCCCTATGCTACTAAAATTTAACCCCATACTATCATCCCTGGTGATTGCAGAAAAGCATTTGCAGATTAACAGCCCTGTTGCTAAGAGGGCAATAACCCTTTTTGGGTGGGAAGGGGAAGAAAAGCCTGCTTTGAGCTGTGTGTCTGTAGACCAGTGAGACCCCAAACGTCTATAGGCTCTGCTTTTGTCTTGCAGAAGGACAAACATTGTCTATTTTGCTGCTCTCTCACTTTGTCCTGCTAGAGCTGCTGTGTTTTTGCTGTCATTCATTTCTTCACTGCAGGGAGCTTTGGAATGAGCTTGTTAAATGTTCTCAGTACCTTAAACAGGGCACTCTGCAACCGTGTTTGAAATGCTCACTGGGTTAGCAAAGCCTGTGGGGTTTTTTGCCCCCATTCTTTCTGAGCATTTTCCGTGCATCTCTCCTATCTCAAGTGTCACTCTGCATTTTCCCCACTGGATTTGTGGCTGCTTTATTGTGTGGTTCACTTTCTAAAGAACTGTGGGTTTGGGTTTTTTTTCAGTTGTTTTCCTTCAGGAGTCAGTTGCCTGTAGGATGAAGTAGGAAGGGAGTTCGTCCAAGCCCAACAATTTTAACACAAATGCTGATTCCTTTGCAAGTCTAAACTTACCTTGGTGCTAAGCGTGCTTCAGAGGTGGCTCAAATCTCTCTGGTCTCTCTTGCCAGTTCCCTTTTCTTTGTTGCAGCTCCCATCTCTCCTGGCAATGTATCTGTTTTAAATGCACCACTCATGTCATGATCACAGCTGGCATTTGTGTATTTCGGCAGAGGAAAAGAAGGTGAAATAAAGGATTTGTTTCCCATACGTGCACACTGTACCTAACAGCATTCAGAATGATTGGCCAGAGGTGTTGGCTGAAGGAGAGCTCAAAAAGTACCTATGAGCATATCCCTCAATTTACTTAAAGTGAATCCTTTTCCAAAGTAGGTGCTCAAGTTTGGAATGAGTTGCTGAAAATATTCCATTTCAGGGCAAACTTTGTGAGGCTTGGTTTGACAGAGCCCTTGCTATTTCTCCAGGCATTCCACAACAACCCTTCTCCCTTCCCTGTGCTGCAGGGCAGCCCACCCATGGCTTGGAAATATTTGGATAACTCCAAACAAGGGAGTTTTCCCTTTAATTGGCACCTAGCATAGGATAGTCTTCTGAAGGAAGCTTTAATTAGAGCTAAAGGTGCTGAGCTTGTGTCTGAATCCAGGCATTTGTTTCTTTGATAATAACCAGCTTTAGCTATACTGGCAGAAAGTTCATGGAGATTACTTTGCTTTCCCTCCAAGACAAGTTGGATTTTTTTCTTTTTAATCAGATCCTAAAGAGCAGAAGCAGCTTTCGAATCTGGTGGCTTTGTTCTGTTCCTTCAGCGCACAGTTCTAACAGCTTTTTAATGCATTTTGATGTTTGGGTTTTTAATTTTTAAACCAGGTTCTCTATTACTGATGAAAAGTCAACATCAAAGGTACTAATGTGGAGGTAAGTCTTCTCCTTGTCTGAAAAAGAAACATTCCAGCTATCTGATTTCCAAGGGAATGCTTAATTTTATTATGCCAAATGTGGGTGCTACATATTAAGTGATGAAACTTAGAAGCAACAGTCACTCAGAGTTAGAAGGCCACGCAGTAATGTAATTTTAAAATGGAAATGTGTGATTTATGCATATGGAAAAGGATAATAAAAAATTCTTGGGTTTTGTATTGCCCATTTGCATAGCTCAGAAACAGAATGTCCCCTGTCTGTAGTTGACTGGAAGGTCAGGAGGTTTCTGATTTTAATGGCTTGAAAAATCCCTTTGTTATGGCAAATCCTACCTTCTTGAGCAAATGTATTTTTATTTTGCCTTTGCTACAGCCAGTCCTGTTTAATACAAAGTGCCACCTACTCCTTCAGCAGACAAAAAACCCCACCAGGGTTGGGCTGCAGGTCCTGTCCTGTGCTCTGCTTCAGATGAGCTCTCCATCCCCAAGCTGCCATAAAGATACCACTGGAAATGTGACAGGAGCTCACATAAAAGCAGCTGTCAGCTACACCTGAATATTCTGAATATTGCCCCTGTTTTAGTGTCTTCCAGACCTTCACATCCAGTGCTATCCTGGGAAGCACTGGGAGTGGCTGTGCAGCCTGAATCTTACAGGGAGACCTTGGCACACCCTTTCTCAGGGTGTAGCCAGTTGAGTTTTCCAGAGTGCTTGGGTTTCCTGACATGTTTCTCTGCACAATTCTTCATGGGAATGTCAAACCATATATTTATATTGTGATGTGGGGAGTTGTTTTGTTTGTATGTTTGGTTGTTGTTGTTGGGTTTTTTTCCCTGTGTTTTTTGTGCTTTTGCACTCACTGTAAGTAAGCAAAGGCTCAGTTTCATTGTGCCTGTTCCTGTTCTCCCTGCTGCATGGTGAATTTCCCTGGCCTTGGGCTCCCAGCACCAAATAGTCCTCAGTCATGGTTCTTTTGAAAAGTTAATTTCTGGGTCAGAAATACAAACAATTAAAAGCAGGTTGCAAATGTCTCTTAAATCCCCCCTTTTCAAGGGTTACTGCCTTCTCTTCCTTCATTTCATCAGCAGAATTCTCCATTGACACTGAGCAACAAAGACATCTACTAAATTGCCAATTTAATAATCCCAGAAGATGGGGCAAGCTCTAGAGTTTCTTCCAGAGCTCCATTTATCACTTTGCAGGCAGGGGACACTGCTCCCCAGCGTGGCAGAGCACCAGAGATGAGCAATTCAGGGAATCTCGGTTGTCCTAAGTTCCTGCATTGTTGGGGGGGAGTGAGGGCTCTCAGGGAAGTGAAATAGTTCTGCAGAGGTCGTGTTTCATCAGCTGTCAGTACACTGGTTTTGTCAGTGAGGGGGAGGTTGTTTCATCCAGAAAGGCAGCACCAAGTTGTAAACCTGAATAAAGAAAGATCTGAATCAGAAGAACTTTCCAGGGGGCCAGCTCCGTGGAAGGACCAGCTCTTGTCTGTTTTAGCACCACAGCATCCATGCTCAGTGTAGAATCTATGTTAAATGTTTTATTGTACTTTGTTCCTTTTTGTTTTTCCAACCTCTGTAGTTTCAAAATCCTTAATATTTCTGGTGAGAACAAATTCTTTGTGAATTCTTCCTTCTCCTGGTGAGGTTTTGGAGGGTTTCTTGTTTTTGTTAGTTTTTTGGGTTTTTTCTCTCCTTCAAACTCAACAGTTGTAAAGATTGATTTCTGAAACCTTCAGCAAGCACGTTCCTTTTCAAGATTGAATGGATCAGTGGATCTATTTACAAGGTGTTTCCAACCAGGAGAAGTCAAGAGTGTCCAAAAGTGAGGAAGCCACCAGTGAGGTCTCTGTGCAGGTTATTGAGGGGAGTATTCATTGACCATGAGTCCTGTGATAAGGGAAAAGGAACAAATAAAATCCCACAGGCACAGCTGGTAAATGTTGTCCACCCAAAAACATTTTTTAACAAACTAAACAGGGAGAGATTTTCGTCTTCAATGCTTGCTAAGAGCACAATGATATTCTTCACCATTTTAGCAGGACTACAAGGAACTAATCCTATTTACTTTTGTTTATACTGCTCTTTGGCTTTTTCAAATATTGTACCTGAAGGGCTTCAACCAGAACAACTGATTTTATGTTTTTTTTTCTGCTAAGGTTGTTAAACGATATAGCAGATTTATGTTTGCTTATGTAGCTTCTGTTACGCTTCATGAACACTTCATAAATGCTTTGAATGCTCAAAATGTCTCAGTCAATGTAGAGAAGGCTAAAACCACAATTTCTGGTTTGGTTTTATTGTTGTTGTTTTTTATATTTTTTTTTTCTATTTCCACCACTGTACGGTTTTGTTTCAGATTTTTTACTTGCCTAAGATAAAGCTATCACAGTTCTCTTCAATCTTGCAATTACTTATTAATCTAAACATGCACAGCTTAAATAGAGGACCAGAATACTTTAAGCATTTCGATAATTTTGGTGTTGTTGCTAAAGTTGGTTCTAATTCAAGCCTGCTCTTGTCCTTTTTTTTTGTTTGTTTGGTTTGGTTTGGTTTGTCTTATTTTTGTTATTTTGGGGAAGGTTTGGGTTGTTTGTTTGTTTTTTCAGGAGCAGTTTTCATTTTTTTGGGTCTGTGGTAAATATATGTGCACTGACAATGAGCCGTACATTTGGTAACACTGTGGGATGATATTTTATTTGCTGTTGGGAACGGTCTGGAGAGCAGGTCTGGGTGCTCTTGGGGCACCCAGAGACCCCTGGGCTGAGTGTGCCTGGGGACTCAGCCCTGACAGCCCCTGAAGCAGGCTTGGAATTCAGGATGGACTGGATTTTGATATCAATAACTCCCACCTTAAATCCCATAATCACTGTTGTGGAAACTGAAGAGTTCAGAGCTTTCAGAGCTGAGGAACTCAGCCCTAAGTGGGGCCTTTTTTATGCTACACTTGGTGGGTTTTTTTGCTGGGCTTTCAAACATTTCTGGCTTTTATTTGTGTGTCCTCCTCACTGTTATTTCTGGGAGATTTAGTATCAGTAACAAATATCTTATTGACCAGAATAAATAAATGTTTGGCTCTTGTAAATGACTTAGAACAGTTTAATGCAGCTCCATTGTTTAAGAAGAGGTTTTGTAACACCTATTACATCTTCTGAGTAACTGTTTTTAGCCCTTAGATCACAATCAGTATCTATTTAGAAGGTTAATCCGTGTTCCTCTTACCACTTCAGTTTCTGTAACTTCATCACAACCAATTTCTATCACCTTTTTTTTTTTTCTATCTCCTGCCTTAAAATACCAAATACCCCTGAGTTGGTGGTTTTTTTGGTTGCCTTGCTGGTGAACAGCTTACAAATAAAAGGCTTGGTTGGCTTTCAAACTACACGTCTAATAGGGGGCACTGGAGAAAAGCTTGACTGACAACATCGAACAACAACAAAACTTACTTGGTTTTCTAACATCACTATTAAATTACAGCCTGAAAATTTGTGTGAAAATGGAGAGGAGCTGTCTCTCTTAGCATGTGAAAAATATTTTTCTCAAAGGCAAGTGATTTCTAAGCACCCTCCTACTGAAAGCATCTTGGGTTCCTCAGAGCCATCATGCCATCCAAGTGTAGGAGCAAGGAGGTGGAATAAACCTCTTCCCCCTTAATTTGACTCTGTGCCTAAATTAGGGCCTGTTGTGTCCACTGACAAATTCTGTTTTCCCCTCGGTTTGAAGCCAATCTGATCAAGTTGTGCTTGGAGTTCAGTAAGGAAGTGCTGTGGAGTGTAAAGTAACGGTGGAGAGGTTAAAAACCCAGCATGAATGTTTGGAAACAAAAGTCCTCATTAAGAGTTAAGGAGTTCAGTCATTGATTTAGGAGATTTTGTGCTAAGTCAAACATTCTCATGCTGTTGAAACACAGCTCAACTGAACTGCCTTGTGCTGGGAGCTGCTGTTGGTGTTTTATTTGTTGGGAAGGTCCTGCAAATTCCATAATATCATGATGGAGTTTGTGGATGATTTATTAAAAACTGAGGGTGTTTTTGCCCAAAGAGCAGTGATATCCTTTAGCAAGCCCATGTATATTACCATGTTGGCCTTGTTTGGGGTACATCTTATCAGCACCAAGCCAGAAAAAGTTTATTTTGAAAATACTCACCAGTGGCTGCTGGATGAAATTCTTATGATAAAATTCTGTAGGGAGTATTTCACAGAAAATTTCACAGAAAAGAAATTAATATCTTTCCTAAATAACCTAAATTTAATTCTCATAAGTACCTGAATGTGTAGGCTACCACAGAGAGACACCGAAAATTGTATTTTAAAACTAAATCCCTTTTCATAGGGAAACAAAACACGAATTATACTTAAAAAAAAAAAAAAAAAAAAAAAAAAAAGGTCACAAATATTAGTGAGTCTGTTTGATCTGTTTGATACAAGTGCTTTGTGTTTTGTAGGTCAAAACTCTTTGGTCTGGTCTAACTCTTCTTTGCAGGCTGGTAATTTGATGTACACCCTGATAATGCAAAATAGTAAATCCTGATCAATATGAATGATTCTATTGAGATTGATCATTCCAGATTGAGATCAGAAAAAAGTTTCAGTATGTGCTACAAAGAGGAGAGGAAAAAAAAATCATGAAGATAGAAGCAGTTTTCCCCAGAACTGGTGGGCTGCTAGAGTTAAGGATTAAAGAGGTGATATGTTAATTATTAGCCACTTTATTTCGGGCTAATATTGCTCAGCAAGAATTTTATTCATAAAGCAGGCAATGCAAAAAGTTGGAGGAGCAGAGTGGTAGGAGGTGTTTGTTTGCTGACATTTCCACTCATTGCAATTGAAGCTGCATTTCTGGAAAAAAATAAAATACTTTCTCTTTGTGATTTATAGGAAGATGCTAAAAGTAATTCAGCTTGATTAGCAGGTGTTTCAGGGAAGTTTAAATGCTCAAAAAAGAAATGGATGGGTGCTTTAAGTTATTATCCACATGCTGGCAAACTGCTGGGTGACACTTTCTGTCCCTTGCTCTGAAAAGTCAGAACCCAATAAATGAAGAAACAACCCAAAAAGGAACTCTAGCAAACAGCAGAAGCCTTGAAGGATCAGAGCACCTTCTTGGCCAGGCCCCATTGCCTTTAGAAATTCATACCTGGCAAGAGAGGTTGAATTCATTTGCTGAGTGACAACAAGCAGTCCCACCACTGGTAGTAAACTGATGACTCTATTCCTTATTCTCTTGGCAGGGCTCATTACAATGAACATTGGAGTAATCAGTTCCCTGTCACTTAACAAACCTACCTTTCCTTTCCTCAAACAGCCTGATTTCAGCTGCGTGCTGTATTATTTATGTGTTGTTTTTACTAATCCTTGCTGGCCCAAAACATTGCAATAATCCTGCAATCTAGGTAGAAATATGACCCATAATAAGCCTGAGGATGAAGTGACAATGCCAATAATCATTGCTGAAGGGGCTTTTTATAGCTTTGTAGTGCCACAGGGGTCCTCCACTAATTTAAAGGAGACAGCAAAGTGGATAATTCAAGGACCTTATTTTAGTAAAATTTTATTTTTCTGCTGAAATTGATGTGAGGCAGATTTTTCTTTCCTCTTAACTATCTGCAAGTATTTAGAACCCCTGTGGTGTCCTGGACTGTCTCTTCTTACATGGCATCCTGTCAACATGCTGCTTATCAAATGCAGCCAACTTGAGACTACTTTGTCTCCCTGTTCTCTCTCTGGGATTGCTCAACTAAAACCACTAATTACAAAACAGCAACAAAATTATTTTAACAGATCTTAAATTGCAGAAACCATTGGAAGATATTGGATAGGATAAAGCAAGCTATCTCTTGACAGTTTTTTGTAGCCTTACTGAATACTTGGAAAATGATCCTGAATTTGCCAGTTTGCTGAAGGGGTGCCTGCGTTTCAGTTCAGATCAAGTGTTCTCTAATTCCAATGCTCCCTTACATTTTGTGAAATGGTTTGGGAGTATCAAACTGGGTTTGTTCTTAGGTAAAATAAAATTAAGGATTCAGGGGGGACACCTGTGCTTCAGTGAAGAGTGGTTTTGATCAGCTGGGACCAAACAGAATCTAAACTGAAACTCTGGAAAGAAAGAGGGCAAAGCCGCTTGTGTTGGTCACCAACCATTACCTCGTGCTCCAGCTGCAGACCACTGCACAGACTCCAGGCTCTGCTGGGTTTGAGCCTCCTCTGTGTTGATGCTGTGGCTTAAACTTTGTCTTTTCCAGTCCAGTTAATTTCAAATACTCTGCTTGGTGAAACTTAACAACATAAGAGACACAAATGATCTGGTCTTTCACTGTGGGTTTTGAACAGTGTCTGCCTTTAGCTGGGCTGGGTCAGAGCAGTGGTTGCTTGCTCTCATGTTTAGTCAATTCCAGACAGTTATTCCCACAGTAGACTGTTAAGGCTGTGTTTTTGGGTTTGTTTTTATTACAATTATTATTTTTAAGGCACTTTAGGCAAGCACTACTAAAAAAAAAAAAAAAAAAGCCAGCAAATAACTAGAAAAATCCTATGAAGTAATTAAGATGGGTAAATCCCTCGGTGCTAACTTTCAGAGAAGAGTCCCAAGGTGTAAATGGTGTAGCTGGCTCTGGCAGTTGGTGATTTACAGGAACATTAACTTTCAAGCTCAATTGGAGCCTCGGGGCCGTGCCTCAAAGTATGTGCAGGTTGTGAGGAGTCACAGAGACAAAGGGGTCATCTTCTCCATTAGAGGGAGAGCAGGTCCAAAATAACTGCAGCAGTATGGGCATTAAACCAAGTATTGCTCTTACACCTCCTAATTCTTAGCAAAAGAAGCAGGTGTCTTGCTGTAGACACCTGCAAAACTTTTTTTTTTTTTTTTTTTTTTTTTTTTTTTTTTTTTTTTTTTTTTTTTTTGTGTGTGTGTGCTCTCATGACAAATTAATATGAGATTGGCATTTTGGGAAGTCTCCAGTTTGAAAAATCAAATACAAAAACAAACGGAAAGTCTTGGAAACTTTAGTAACCTACTGTTAGAAAACATCTTCAAAATAGAGGTTGACCATTATGAAATTGTGTATGCAAGAGGTCTTCAACAGAGTGGAAAATATTCTTCCAAGTTTAAATATCTCTTCATAAATATATCAGAGACTTTGTAAATTTTTAATTTAGAGTGAACTTCTTTCTGAAGACATTTTAACTTCTTTTTTTCTGATTGGATTGATATTTCCAAGATGACTAACTCCTGACATTTCCTTGGCTCCATCCCATTTGCTTCTTTCTGCTGCAGTTCATGCTTTGTACTTTGAGTGGAGGAAGTTTTTGTCTGCCTTCTTACTACTTTGATGAAATTGGGTAATCTTTAACAGGCTGAATAATTCTCTATGTCATATAAGTAGAGTTTCTATTGTTAAATATGTGTGTTTGCTATTGAATGAGCAATTTGCAAGATCTGTGGCACAAATTACAGATACAGAACTGGAGCTATAGCATAAGCATTTACCATTTGCTGTAGTCTGTGTTGTATCTAGAACTGGCATGAAAAATTCATGTAACAGTTGTAGCTGTAACTTTCTACAGTTGGAATTTGCCTTATTACCACGAGTGTTTTCAGATATGTCTCTTCAGGAATTTAATCAAAAACACAAATTTTAACAGAGTATCTGCTCTGGAAATTCCTAGCTGACTAAAATAATTCCTGGACATGAACACCAGGGTTGCACCTTTCTGCTCCATTGCAATATTTGGCTATGTCTATTTTAGAGGGTTAAATCAACATTTGTTGAAATATTGATGTCTGAATTAAAACATGCACATTGATATTGTTCAGGAGGGTTAGGAAATCTTTAATGTAGAACATTACTGGTTTGCTAGATTAAATGTATGGTGTTAGGAGGTGTTAAGTCTGTTTTTACGAATTTCTCATCCTACCACTTTGAAAAAAATCACTTAAGCTTTTGATTTTTTTTTTTTTCAAAACCAAAGGAAAACATATACAGGATAATAATGCTTACATAGAGTGAGGATGATTTGATTAATTGATATCTCTGTAGTCTTTGTGCTTTGAAGAATTAATTACTTAGTTGCATTTGAATGAGCTATAAAATACTGTCAAGCTTATTTAATCTTAAATAAAAACAAAACAAACTGACAGAAAAAAAAATCCAAAAACCCAGTAGTCCAAGAGAAATAATAATAATAATAATAATAATAATAATAATAATAATAATAATAATAATAAATAAGTAGGTAGATTACAGAAACTATCTGCTTTAATAACTGACTGGACAGTTAGTATTTCAGATGCCATCTTTCACTCTGGCTGAGCATCCAGTTCAGAAGGGTAAAGTAAACTGATCCAGTTCAGGATGTAAGTAAATCTAAACTAAATACCCTGCACTGCACTTACTGAGAGGTTTGAGATGACTCTTTTTGATCAGGAAATAACAAAACTCAGAATGGGGCTAATGCCTGTCGTAGCAGGCATAATGTCATGGATAAGTCATGCGTAAGACAGCACTTGCCTTTTCCCACAGTGATACTTGAATAAAAACAGTAATAGAAATGTCCCTACTTTGCCTTTAGAGAACCTGTTGACCTCTCAAGTTTAAAATGCTCATATCTTTCTCTTATTAGCATCTGTTGGGAGAAATGAAGTGAAAAGATTGCTGCCTTATTCTGCTTAACAGCCTATTTAAATTAAAATGGTGATGCACACGAGTGTATGCTATCCTAATTTGAGCTTTCTGCAATTTTTCCAAACAAAGCATTTTGAAAATGAAGAGGGGCACTATTTGTCTATAAGGACGGATTAGCTCAGTGGCTAAAGCATGTTAACAACAACAACAAAAAGCAAAGAGAATAAATAAAAACAGACTTGTAAGGAAACCAAACTAGTCTGTGGTTTCCACAGGTTTGAGTTTTTGTATTTTGGAGGCATTAGCAGGGGAGGGGGAGAGGACATAAGACCAAGCTTTCCAGACAAAAGAGAAATCCAGATCTTTCAGCTTCTGAAATGTATTTACTGGAACTGTTTATCCTGGCAGGCACCAGAAGTGCTTTCTGAAGGTTTCCAGGGGTTCTTGAGAGAGACTTCAGAGTAGAAATGTTGTATTAGCTTCATAATTGTGTGGTGCTGTTTTTACCGTGAGGATTTTGGAAGTTTCTCACCAGTGACTTGATCTGAAAACCCAGGAGATCATTTCTTTATGATCCAGTTGTGTTGTGAGTTCCCCTCTCCAGTGGTTTGGATGGCTGTGACACAAGGGAGGTGAAATCTGGCACTGGATCTTCTGCCCTGAAAGGGCCTCTAGGGAAGCAGTGAGGGTGAGAAGAGCTCCAGGGTGCTGGGAGGGAATTCCTGGGGAGCATCCCAGGTGGATGCCTTGAGGGAAGGAAGGGATGAGGGGCTGTGAGTGAGACTCTGCTTTATCTCCCAAGCACTAATGCCCTGGTGGATGACCTGCCACTCTCAGATTTGGGCTGGGATGTCTCCTCAGGTGTCAGGACAGCAATTGTGAGTGGATCCCACTCTGCTTATCTCCAGGGAACGCAGTGGCATTCACGACTGTAATTATTTCAGTACAGGCTCTAAGTTATAGCTTTAGCATGTGGATGTTAAGTGTTTTACACAGCTGTAATTGCAAATCTATATAATTAGATGCAGAATTTCTTCAGGATGCTGACCCCTGCCTAATGGCACAAACCAATTTTTATTGATGGTGGTAATCCAGATGGCTGGTAATAGATAACTGAAAGGATGGGAGAGTGAGGGAAATGAAATAAACATCTGAACTTCAACTCTCGCTGCAAGAAGGTTTAGTTTAGTAATTTAATCATTGAAGTTCAATAGAAGGCCTACTTGCTGTCCTTTATCTGGAGTGCTGAACAAGTTCTTCAGCTTCAAAAAGAGGAATAGAAGCTGTGAGACAAATACTCGAATGTGTTTTTAAAATAAGGAACCTACAACAAGCAATTTCTGACAAAAACCAGAAAACAAAGTTTTCATTCTTTCTTAAAATAAAGATACACCCACAAGGACTATTACTGTCATGTCAGTCATAAAGCATCTTTGTAGTTCTGCAATTATGTTGTACCTATGGCATTTAAAATTTTTGAGAGACTGGAGAAGGTTACTTCATTAAAAAAAAAATCAAAAAACAAAAACCCCAAAAAACTTTTGGAGCTGTACACTTTGAGATGTTGAAATTCACAATAGTTGCATGATTGAAATAAAAGAAATTGATTTTGCACAATTAAGCACTTCAGTATATTCCTTTACTTTTCTTATTAACTGTGAGGATAATTTAATATCTTTGGAGATACTGCACTCTTCATTATCTAAGCTGGTGCACATGTATATAAACACATAAAACTATAGAGTACAGGAGAGGGATAGATGTTAATTATAATTAGTGGTTTTATTCATATACTAAAACTATAAAGGTTGATAAAATACTCATAAATTGATAAGCAAGCTCTATTATACCCTGTCGGGGGGAAAAAATCAACCATTGTCTTTTAAAAATTATTAATATTTCATGGTGTGCTAGCACTCAGTACCACCTGAGATAATATAAATAAACAGGAGCACAGACATCTCTGGTTGTGTTTCATAAAGATATTGGGCACAAAGGATGAGCTTTGAGAGTTCCTTGGGAAAGGAGATCTGGGCTGAGAGGTTTGGGTTTATTCCAACACAAACAGAACAGCAGGCTAGGGAATTTCAAAGAATTTCAGTGAAGTTGGAAGTGTTCTCACTTTGTGACCACAGTTGTCACCGAGTATAGACAAAGCCATTTCCTGCTGGGGGGACATTCCTGCACATACCCATTTGTGGCAAGCAAATTTATTCTGGCCAGAACAAGTCTCCTGGTGACAGCTCCTATAAAATGTGGTTGTCATGCTGCCAAATACCACAGAGCAAGTTCCATACAAATGGGCATGTATCCTGGGGTTTCTGAGGAAAAAAAAGAAAAAGAAAAAAAGATATTTACAGGTGTGTGATTTTATAACACTGTTTTAAATTCTTAGGAATCTCACAAAGAAAGCCCTGTTTATACAGCCTTGATAAAAAGGGTAAGGGTTTAAAAATATCAGACGCCAGAAGATACTTTTCCTCACACATGATTCTTTTCATGGGCTGGTGATTTCAGCTGAATAGTTGAGAGAAATCTAATGAGAGACACCTAAACACATGTCTGTGAGTGTATGTATGAGCTGTAAATGCCAGCAAACTTCCAGCCTGGGAAAGCAGGGTTAGAGGAGGAGGAATAGATGCAGCCACAGATTTGCTGTGTTAGTGATAAAGCATCTGGAAATGAGAATAATGACCATGACCTAGAGCTGAGCCTGCTCTCTCACAATGTCCTACATTGTAGGAAAGAGGAAAGATTTCAGCTTTGGAAGAATCCCTGAAAACACGTAGCCAGTTTGGATTTATCCCCAGCAGCAGGGATTTGGGGGTTGTTAGCAGATTATAAATCCCTAAATTGTGGTTTTCCCTGGATCTGTGTGGAGCAGTTGTGGAGGGCAGCCAGCAGGACATGCCCCAGGGTTGAGTCTTTTGCTGCAGCTCTGCAGTGCCTGTTTCCTCTGAGTTGTGGAGCACTTGATGATTCTGATAGAAAACCTGTCAGTAACTCAGTAACTTTTAACATTGGGTTCACAAGGCCAAGGTCAGCACAGTTGTTTTTGGGGTTGAGTTTTTTTGTGTGGTTTTTTTTATTGCTTGTTTGTTTGTTTGTTTGTTTTGGTTTTGTTTTGGGTTTTTTTGTCTCAGCAAGGTGATCTCTGCGCCAAGCTTGCCCTCTGTGCCAATCTCAGGAACTCAGGTTTCAAAAACTTCAGGAGCGTGTGCTGTTCCAGGGACGGGGTGCTTGTGGTTAACTTCCCCAGGTTTATCAGCACAGCACTGGCTGATAATGAAGGGGGTGATTTACCGTGGCTGAGGGCACAGTTAGGATGAACCTGTTGACATCTAAAAGCAGCAAAGAGCACGTTGAGCCTCAAGAAACCGTAAAAGCTTTTTGCGCTAGTGGATGTGTGCTGTGCATTAGGGAGCTGACCTTGGCACCCCAGCACATTTAATTTTGTCTTTCTTTTAAATTCTCTGAAATACCTTTTTTTTTTTCTTTTTTTTCTTTTTTTTTTTTAACTTCATGTTAAAACTTTTTGCCTCCAGAGCTTTCTTTCATGAAACTTGTAGTTGATTTCTCTGAGAGCCAAACTAATTTTATTTATTTAACACCAGGAGTTGAAAGGTGAGCTCCACATGCTCTGTAAGTACAGGATAACTGTACTTGCAGACACTCAAGTATCTGCTTCTACCTAATACTTGCAGGATACTCAATTATATTCATATATATAGTGTGTATATATATAATACTTGCAGAATTTTATATATTATATACTATAGATATATTTTTTGTTATATATATATATATATATATATATATATAGTACATATATATTATTTTCAGGATACACAAGTATCTGCTCCTACCTAATACTTGCATGATACTCAAGTATATTTATCTATATATAGTGTATAAATATATAATACTTGCAGAATTGTATATATATTATATATGTCTTTTGTTTTATATATATAGTATATATATATATTACTTGCAGGATACTCAAGTATCTGCTCCTACCTAATACTTGTAGGATACTCAAGTATATTTTTATGTATAGTGTGTATATATAATACTTGCAGAATTACGTATATTATATATATTACATATTTTGTTGTTGTTGTTTGTTATATATATAGTATATATTACTTGCAGGATACTCAAGTATCTGGTCCTACCTAATACTTGCAGGATACTCAAATATATTTTTATATCTAGATGTATCAATACTTGCAGGATTATACATATATATATATATACATACATACATATATATATATATATATATATAATCTAGAGAGGATAGATAGATATAGACATAGCATAGATGATCTATAACTTGCAGGATACTGCAGTATCCTGCTCCTACCCAGTGGTTAGCTCCTTTAGCTACTTGTATTATTGCCGAAGCACAGCTTTCCACCCCGTGCAACTTACTGGAACAGCAGCTGCTAAGTGGTTCAGTGACTCCACAGGTTTTGCTGGTGCCGTGGCCACGAGCCTGTCGAGGTTTGGCTGTGGGCTGTGACGGGAGCCAGGGAGTGCTGTGCTCTGCCCACACCCAGAAAATCATGTCCTCAGAGTCAGTGAAATTAAGTCACTGGAGCACACACACACACACACGGTGACATCTTGGCAGAGTTCTCTTGTCAGCAGGAGCCTGGGTGATGTTCAGGGCTCCTCGGCCCTGGAGATGAGCCAGGCTTTTCCAGCTCCCATCCGAAGTGTGTGGACAAATGCAAATCTGCACAAACAAGGAACGCCGTGTTGCTAAAACTGTAAAGCGCGCGAGAGCTAGCGCGGGCAAATGTGAGCTGTTTGTGAAAAATGTGTTGGAAGTGCCACAGAGTGGAATTATCACTTGTAAAGATCTCACTCCCACGGCCCAGAATAGCTTAAAGGTGCTGGAAAATAAGGTTCTGCACTGCTTTCCGGAGATCACGTCTATTTTGTCTTAATTATTATAGCTCTGAATATTGTTGCTCCTTAATGCCGTGTTGTGAAACCCTTGATGTGCTCTGCATTCCAACCAGCAGTGCACAAGGTAAATCCTGAAAAAAACAACATAATAATTTAATTTAATCCCCCCACTTCTTCAACTAGATTTTTGTGAGCAGTCACTTTGTAAGTTACTGGACCTACAAATAGACCTGGGTGTCAGCACATAGGTCCTCTGCTTTTCATTTTCTTCTAAGATGAACAACACCATTTATTCTAATATTTCTGTAAGAGAGAGATGTTTGCCATGTCTGTATCCATTGTCTTCCTCTCTCTCTGACTTACCTGATGATGTGGTGGATATTTCCAAAATACAAAACCATCTCAAATGAAGTTATGGACTTGCTTCAAGAACTCTGAGCAGCTCAGCCTTAATTATGATCTAGATAGCTGAGGTACAGGAGTTACTATCTTAAAAATAGAGCTTTTTAACTGTATTTTTGTGTGATTGATTCTAGTCATCAGTCAGTTGAGATCAAGTCCTAGGCCAAGAAGTTTTCTTGTTGTTGTTTTTTATGGGTTTGTTTTGTTTTGTTTTGTTTTGTTTTAAGGTTAGTTGAGATTTTTGTGAGGGGTTTTGTCTTGTTTTTGTTTGGTTTTTGGTGATTTTTTTTTTTGATGTGGGTTTTTTTTTTTGCTGTGGGGGTTTTTTTATTTTATTTTTCTAAAACCTTTTTCATGATTTTTTTTCCGTTTTATAGTGAGGCAAACAAAGCAAAGTGAAAGACTTACTCCCAAAGCATAAGATGGAAAGGCATTTCCTAAGAGAAATGCTCACTGTGGTGGATTCTGGTCTGTGTGAGAGGGGAGCTTTGAAGAACTTCTTTGCATGTGGCAGTGAAGTCTCAGTGCCCCAACCATGTCCCAGCTCTGATGGAAAGGGATGGCAGAGAGGCTGGGAGCACTGAGGGGTCAATTGGCTCTGTCTGAACCCAGCTGTGATGGCAAATGCTTAATCCTAAATCAATCTTTCTCCATTGCCATGGTGAGATGCAAATAGAGGGTGATTACAGCTTTCCTCTTGCAGGCAAGAGGTGAGGCTTCACAAAAGTTGCAAGAGTCAAAGGATTGATTTGTTGTGGAGGATAGTTAGAGGAGACAGCAAATCAATTTGCTGAAGCCAGAAGTTTGTGGGAGGGTTTGAGAGGACTTCTGGCTAGGGAGGACTAAGTTAAATGATGCCCCACAGTAAAATGATGTAGATAAAGGTGGGCATTTGTGAAATAAAAGGAAAGGATGTGGAATTAAATGCAGACCTAAAGCAGCAAGGAATCTACTCTCATGGTTGGGAATTTATGATAGAGGTAAATTAAAGAAGCTGGTTGTTGGCAGAAGGTTGCTTGAAGAGGTTTTATAAACTAAAGATAGAGTCATAAGGACTGAGAAAGTAAGGGAAAGGAAAAAATCAAATTCAAATGTGTTTCTTAGAGGGAAATGCTACTATTTTTTACAGCTGGTCTGATTTCTGGTTGAGATATCATATTAAACTTTTGTAAGGCGAGAACTATTTAAGGCTTTACTTGAGGGGTGAAAATTTCGTTTAGAGCCATTTTAGCCTTTTATGATAAGATTCTTCTAAGCTAATTTTTGCTGCAATCTACTGGTTTCCCTAAAGTGAATGCCAATGAAATCTCTACAGTAGACAATTTCTTTAAAGTAAGAGGTAAATGTAGGAAAAATGTTTAAATAGATAAGTAGAAAAATTACTTCCATGGTAATTCTTTCTTTCTTTCTTTCTTTCTTTCTTTCTTTCTTTCTTTCTTTCTTTCTTTCTTTCTTTCTTTCTTTCTTTCTTTCTTTCTTCTTTTCTTTTCTTTTCTTTTCTTTTCTTTTCTTTTCTTTTCTTTTCTTTTCTTTTCTTTTCTTTTCTTTTCTTTTCTTTTTTATAATGTGATATTATTATATTTATATTATGCAGTATATGTAGAGAGGTAATCTGAATGGAAGCTGAAATATGAATTCTGTATTACTGGTATTTTGTCTAGGAAAGATGAGTCTGTGTTCTCTGTGTGGTGAGTTGGGTACAAGGGGAGAGACAATTGAATTTGTAATGTGGTTCATTGAGTGCTAGGAATAGAAATATAGTTTGAAACTTTCTGTCTTCTATTTACTGCTTTTGGCCTTGCTAAAATTCTTTAAAAAGAGGCTAAAAATTCACTGATGTAACATATTTCCTTAAGAATTCCCACGAAAGAGAGATGCAAAGTTATGCAAAACTCCTCACTCTCGGGATCCAGGACAAGGCAGGATTAGGTCTGTTGTCTTGCAGTTGATGTTTATCATGCATATTTAACACAGAAAATGGTTTTGCATTTTTTATTTGATCTTCAGCTTTCCAGAAGTCTTCCTCCACCACTGCTGATCTTTTGTCTCACGTCAGTCGTGTGACACGTGCTCATTTTTCTGTGTGTCATGAGCAGGTGGTTTTGAGGGAACTCTTTCATGTCATTTCCTTTGTCATGTCATTTACCACTTTTATTAATCATTTTAGCTGTGATTTTTTTTTTATTTTCAGTGGTTAAACTTCCCTAGTATAATCGCTGTTTGTCTACAAAGGAGAACAAATGTCTTTTCATTCCCTGATTCAAAAGGTTTGTCTGTTTTGGGCTCCTCAGCTAACACGTTAATCAGCAGTGTCTCTGAGCACCCACTGACTGAGCAGCAGTGACATTTTCCTTCTTCTCATTTTCCTTTTTGCTCCAGCACTTTGTTTGTTGAGGAAACAAGATGTGCTGACAGCTGTAGGCTGTTGTCAGCACGGGTTCCTTGGGCTGGCAGACGGGAGCCTTGCTGAGGGTTATTTGTGCCACTGCTGCACCAGAGGTGGGCACGGGGATTTTGGAGCATGTGAAAAGCTCACCATGTTCAGTTTTTGAGCTCCACTTGACTCACACTGAGCAGCCCTCAGCTTGCAGAGAGCACGGCCAGGGACTGCACTGCTCCTGGAAAATTCCAATTGGTTCAGTCAACACATGTTACACGGCCTCTTCTTTCTTCCCAACTGCTCCCTTTGAGATAAGCCTGCGAGAATAAAGAAAGGAAAAATATTTTTTTTTTTACCTTGGAATGCTGAGGCTTTTATATATGCAGCGATACGTCATAACATCTCTACATCCTTGTAATAAAGGTGCTTTATCTTTATTTACATTGTAATGGAAACAGCAAGAGTGCTTAAAGGATTGTGGGACAAATCCTTAGGTTGTTTCAATATGTTTTGTTTGATTTCTCTCAGTGATTGTGTTCCAATTCACACAAAATACAAAACTTTACTTGAATTTAAAAGATCAAATCATTTGTAAAAATAAAGAATGCAGGCCCAGAATACTTTGTGGGGTTGGATGATTTGGGGTTTTGGTTTGTTTCTTTTGTTTGCTGATTTTTTTTTCTTCACTGACCCTTGAATTGTTGCTAGAAAAGTCACTTGATGCAAGTTCAGATCTTTCAGTTCAGTGAGTAATCCATGAGATGTAGGAACTGGAATAATAAAAACCAGATCATAATCTGATGAGGTTTAAGGATCACTGTCATGTAAATTGTCAAAGTGTTTCATATTCCTTAAGAAGAATTCCTGAAGAATTTACACCAGGAGATTTAGTGCAGTAACCCAGAGATAACAGATTTTTTTTTTTTTTTAATGGAATACATACACCATAGGTATTAGAGAAAATCATATAAGGCTTTCATAGCAATCTTTATAAGTGAAATTATTCCCAGTCTGATGCCTCTGGACAGAGTAACACACTTTTATAAAAATATTTAATTTAATAAAAGCAGTTACTATGTCTGACTTCACTGTCATATGCTATTGCACTGAATGTGTGCTTAATCTAAAACAAGTAAGAATTCAGTGTAAATAGTTTAGAAATCCAGTGATGGCCACATTCCATGGTTTTTGCTGTTCTATGTTCCAGATGTTTAATTGCAGATCTCTCACGTGAGATAGGCAGACTCTTCACCTTGCATCAGAATGATGCTCTAACAATTTTTATCTCATTAACTGTTTCTAAAAGCTCAAATTATTCCTGGAATTTGTCATCTGGGAGAATGAAAGCAATTGTCCCTAATAAACAAATTGCCATTTTCCTTAACAGATATAAGAGTTCTGTGTGAAAAAGCAGCAGTGACAATATTGACATTGTTTTCCTTAATCCATCAGGACGCATTGTTTTCTGCAGAATAAACAAGAGGGTGATTAAAAGTGAACTTGGGTTTTGTGAGTTTGTTATATGGCTACATCTGCTGTGGGAGGTATTCAGTGCTGGCCACCACAGGAGCAGGTGACCTCTGCCTCTGCTGGCTGATGTTGCTCTGAGCAAAGCTGTGGTCAGAGCAGGGACAAGATCACAGAGGAAACAGAGGTACTTCTTGTATTAAATATTTAACATTCAAATTTAATATTTAACATTTAAAGCCAACCCAATATCTGGGCCAAGGAGCCTTGTAATGATATCAATATCTGTTGTAAGAACTGCCCTGAATATCCCTGGGTGAGCGTACAAAACCTCCAAAGAACAGAGCCTCAAACTGAGAATGCTTCTGAGCCTGCCTGATTTGCACTCCTGTCCTGCCTCCAGGCCCCAAGGATACAAATCTGCCACAGTTGTGGAGCCACTCCTGAGCCAGGGAAATTGTGGCACCGGTGGACCTTGGCCTCAGTCTGTCAGGGTTTCCAAAAATCTCTTTGTTCAGTGCAGCTTCCCCAGCTTGCTAAAGCTTCTGATGAATTTTACGTTCCCTCCTTCCAGAAAGGCAGCACAGCAGACACATTATATAGGTCAGCTGGAGAAATAATTTTGTAATGTTGTTATTTGTTATGTTTAGCTTAAAAACAAAACAAACAAACAAACCCAGTGGTTATAAATTTATTATTATTTTTGACATAGAATGACTATTCTCTTGACAGCAAACTACAGCAAAACCTGTGGCATAAAGGTAGAGTTTTTCCTGTAACTTCAGAAGGGATTTCTAACAAAGGGTGAGGATGGGTTTGGCATAACACAGGAGTATTGGGGGAAACTTGATGGGGCTTTGTGGGCATCTGTGATGGCACTTTCCCATTAAGAACTGAAGAAAGAGAATATTTGTGTTGCTTTTCTTGATGGGAGGCTGATGTGCAGAGCTGTCCAGGGGAAGGGAGGAAGCAGCAGTGAGCCTGACAGGCACCAGTTTCTTGCTGGTGCAATACAAATTTTAAAGGATTTTACCATTAAAATCTGGAGATTTACCAAAATCTCCAGAAAAACATGGAGATTTTGGGCTCTACCCTGACCACATATAAAATATCAAAATACCTCTATATTCTTCCCAGGCTGTGCTGCTCCAGCCCACAGACATCCTTGACTTATGTGGGCGATGGATCCTCCTTGCACAAATGTGCCTTGGAGCAGCTGGAGCCACTTTTTTCCCCCTGATCCTTGTGACTCTCACCTGCCTCCTCCTGCTCCTCCCTCTTTTACAGGTCACATTCTTTGCATCCAGTCTGAATTCTGTGCCATCGGTTAGGACAGAGGCTGAATAATTCACTCAAAGTCACGATAAGGTAGAATGAAAACATTTCCCAACGTATTTATCTCTCAGGGGATTATTTATGGTCAGGGTGCCTGTTCTGGACATGCTCCTGCCACCTGAAGAACAATCTGACTTTTTATTTTACATCATGTACTCAGAGCTACAATATGTACTAGAAAAATCAAACATACTTTATAAGACGAATAGTCACAGCTGGGTATAAGGAATATAAATAGGATGACATCAAATGAAAAGAACTGATGATCCAACAAGGCTTCTATAGATCATGTTGTCTAATGTCAGGAGAATTGCAGATTAGTCTTGCTGCTCTTTATGAGTAAGCCTATTTATCAACTTTCTGGAAAAATCTAATTTAAGGTGGCACATTTTCCTTAGTTCTGCAACACTTCAAAGCTTAAAGTGTAGAGGCTGGTCAGCCATTCTCCCCTGGCTGTAATCAGTGTGTGAGATTCCCATTCAGGCCTTTCTCCAGCAACCAGGTCCTTGCTACTCCTGGCTGACTCTGATAATGTAATTTTGGTTTCCTTGATTAGCAAAAAAAAAAAAAAAACAAACTAGGAAGCCTTAGCTTTTAACAACTTTATCCAATTCAGACTTAATGTTCAGAGAGAAAGACCAATTTAAATTGCAAATACTCTTTATAAGAGGCTGGATTTCTGTAAAGTATAACTTAGTCATGCCATAGAGAAAGAAGATGACAAAAAATAAAACTCAAAAAAACCCACATTTGGACAAGGTGAATCCAGGCAGGGGCTCTGCTGTTTTTCCTGAATAACCTACAGAAAGTGAAACTATTTTTATGACAGGATATAACAAGAAATGTGAATTTTAACAACTCTGGGGGAAATATGCAGGAATGTAAAACTTCGTAGTTTTCCTACCATGTACTACATTTTTAACATGATGCTTTATACCTGAGTCACAAAACGGATTTGTGTACATTTATATTCATTCTTTAAAAGCTAAGTGGAGCTCAGGCAAATAAAACAAGCTGTTTGATATTATGTTCTTTTTTTTCCCCTTTCACTTGAAGTAAGAATACCTTAGCATCTAATGTCACATTAGTTTTATATATATAAATACTTTCAAGACAGAACATGTAGCCTAAGCATATTTTATCAGCTATTACCACTAAGATTTTTACATATATGAACTAAAAAAAGCTCAGTGTTTGTGAAATTTGAAGTGGGTTTTTTTTTCTCCTTTAGGATTATCTGAATTAGTGGGAAATCCTCCCTTCTTATATCAGAAAGCATTTAACTGTGCATTGATTAAGAATTTCTTTATCATATTTGAAACCTGAGAAACTCGTTTAAGTTTATAAGCAAAGATATGCAAGATAAAACAGAAGGATAACACAGTTTCTGATTGTAATTTAAATGTAATAAAATCAGTTCTGCAACAGACTTCACTAGCATATTCTCACAGGCATTTTTCTTAGGCATTTCAAAATGCTGCTATTCTTACAGGAAGTTTTAGGATAAATCTGTGTAATTCCTGTGCATGATATTTTGAAAAGAGCAGGCCTGTGAATATCACACCTGTTTGCTTTTGAGTCAAAAGCTTTCATGTGCAGAAAATAATTTTCCATTAAAAACAAAAAACAAAACAAAACAAAAACCAAAACCCACAAAAAAAAAAAAAAAAAAAAAAAAAAAAAAAAAAAAAAAGACAGAGAAAGAAGGAGGTCATTTGACATTACTACCCCCCATTCAGAATCATGTAGACAAAAAGAAAATTAGAACAATTTCAATGGCAGGAGCTGAACAGACTTCAGCATTTGCATCACTGTTAAAAAAAAAAAAAATTGATAAGCCACAATTTTATTATCAAATTCTGGTATCAACTTGCAGACCTGGTGGTCTCAGTCTCTTGATATTTTGCAGTTTTGCTGCTGCTGGTTACTGAACACCTGGATTTATTCTCTGTTCTTCCCACTGTGTCATCACGTGGTGTCTGAAATCTGCAATTCTCTCTACTAGAATTTTAGTTGGGAAGATACTGAGTAAAGTGGCAAACACAAATAGCAGGTGGAAAGAATTTCTACACAAGTTTTCTTTGTGCTTTCCCATGTGAACTGGATTTGATTTACAATTAAAAGTATATATACATGCTTGTAGAGATTAGTGAGCATTTTAATTTTTAATGCTACATACACTATCTGACATATCCCTTGGGATTCACAGGAAATCCTTTCTCCTTGCATAAAACCAACGAGATGCATTTACCCTAAAATTGTCCTTGAAATAGATACTTTTTTTTAGTAGTATTTAAAATAATTTCTCCCTAATGACATCTCCTTTGTGCTGCAATGCTTGATTGTTGAATCCTGAAGTGCAGATTCAGTTGGTTTTTTTTTTTTCCTTTTTGCTTATGGTTGGGTTTCTTTACAGAACCATTAAGAAAAAGGCATTTGCCCAGTGAAGATTCACCATGTAGGGATGGATTTGGCTGCTGTAGAAAGAGCATTGTTCTTCTGCGGATGACCTCCTTGTGCAGAATGATAGTTTTATCCTTCTCTACATCATTATGTTTGCTGTACAAAAATCCTGCTGTGCTACATCATAATAACATGTAATCTTCTTGCTCAGTTTAGCTGAGATTTAAGGAGCCGCTGCTCATGGAAGCAGTTTTCTAAAGTCTGATCTATAATTTACCAGAATCAACCAGGCAAAAGAGCAAGAGGCTTTATAAGAGGGATACAGCCCTTAAAACTCTTAAATGAAGATTAGTTTAAAGTTTTACAATCCGGTACAGAACCATCTGGCAAATCTCATGTCAGGCTTTGTTAAACCCCTGAGCATTCCTGGTGCGCTACACCCCACACCCCACACCCTGCTTTTATCTTCCATCCTCTGCCCCCTGCCCTGCACTAGCTTTGCACTGAGATGTAGTGGAGCAAAAGGGGGAAATAAGCAAGCCAAGGGCTGATTTCCCTGTAGGAACAGTGGAACAGCTGTGGATGTGCTGCACCTCTGGAAATCACACCCTAATGTCACGTGTGCGCCACACGATTTATCGCATCTCTCCAGTGGTGCTTGCAAGGTAAAAAGCTGCCTGTTGGCAGCACCATTAGAGACTTGCTGGGTTAAATTGTGGCTTTTAGAGTCCAAGGAATCACTGGGAGGATGCAGAGCCACGTCATGAGGCAGTTTGGTGCAATCAGAGATGGAGCTGCAGCTGGTACAGCAGAACAAAACGGTGTAGAAGTTGTCAGTGGTGATTCCAGGCTGCTGTTACCCTGGAAAGCTGATGGTACCCATGGCTCCTAGGTTACATTTCAGGGCTCTAGGCTTGTGGGTTCCTCAGTGATCTGTCCACAAAAGGGATTCTTATCTGTATTTTCATTTATATTTCTGTCCTTTGGCAAAAGGCAGACTTTTGTTTCCTGAACACAAAGCAAAAAACTTCCCATAGGAATCCTTCAAGACATCCTCATTTCATCTGTCCTATGGCTTTCTTTAAATATAAATATATGAAACTTGGAAACTCAGACCAGAATAATTTATTTTTTCAGTCTGTTGCGTGAACTTAGACTGTTGTCACTGAAATGAACCTTCTGTTCACCTTTCACATGAAGGATCTCAGGAGGCTGAAGGAGAGGACTTCAGGAATCCAATTACCTGAAATCAACTTAGAGGCAAGAGGGAGGCATTGTTAATAGAGATAATCTCCTCCTCAGGCTTACAGGGTTCCTCGGTTTCAGTCCAAAGACATTCTGCCTGGACACTAAAATCAGTATACCTGATTTCCAGATTAAAATGGGGGACAGAAAAATAGTGAAGAGTGCACTTCCTGTCTAAAAATGTAGCTTTTGGCAGACAGAAGTTGCCCCAAACAGATAAACATTTGCAATCCCATCTATATTATGACAGTGTAACATAGCTGATATACAACTTCCAAATGTCTTTTGCTGTTTGTTTCCTAAATTTCACTTCAAGCCATGTAAGTTTTTAGCTTGAAAGATTGTTTCATACAGTTTGTTTGTTTGTTTGTTTGTTTGTTTGTTTGTTTTGTTTTCCCTTTGCTGTAAATTGCAGGGGTGGGACACTCAGAGTCAGACAATTTTAATGCTGCTGTAGCAGTTTCCTAAGGCACCAGAGAAAAATGCACAGTATTATCTTAGAATTTCTGTCTGCTTTTGCTACTCACAGTAATCAATAACCATTAGAATTACTGGTAGTAGTATCTGCCTAGGTAATTCTAGGACTTTTCCAGAAATCAGAATAGGTAAACCCAAGTTGTTGTGTTGTAACTTTTTTTTTTTCTGCTTTAACTCTAAGTCAAGACTTGCTTTGAAGAAAAGCAAAGACTTGTCAATAGAGAAGCAGGATGGAATGGTGGTAACACCTGTCCAGCTGAACAAATCCAGTGTTCAGTATTAGAATAAAACCTAAAATCAGTTTGAGTTATCTCAGATGCACCGAAGATCTCCCCTCATGTTTCAGAGTGAGGACCCCTCTGAAACATCCAGATCCATCATTCCATTAAAGACAAAAAATATATCTGACTTAAAACACTTTCAAACCCTTTAAAGTCTGCTTTACAGCTCATTTTCTCTGGTAGATTTTGGAAGCCTGGATATTACCTGTCAAGTTGTCATAAGTAATTATATGTTTGTTAACTTATTGCTCCTAATAAACAACAGGAAATATTCATGATGAATTTCATTTTCTCCTTAAAAAAATATTTAATAACTGCTTTGATTAAATATTAAAGCTTTCTTTTGCTGTTACAACCAGACAAAAAATTCCAAATATCAGCAAAATATTTGTGCACAGTCTTTTTATGACCTGCTTACTACGCTGGACTTTATTGATTGCTAACACCATTGATCAGGGTAGTTTCTGGGTGGTCAGGTGGAAGACTGATAGGACTGGCTGTATGGTGGCTCAGCAAACCAAAACCTTTTTCATATTGAGCATACCTGAAAATTGGATTTGATGTAGGTAGAGTGGGACTGCCCTGGCCTTGGGGAGCAGTTGTAATGATTGCACTTCCCAGTGGACAAAAAAGGGATCACCTAGATAAAAGAAACCTTTACAGCCAGAAAGATTTTTTTGTGGTTCCTTGTCTTTTTTTTTTTTTTTTTTTTTTTTTTTTTCTCCTTGCTCAGTGCCTGTACCACAGCAGTGACAGAGAGTGTCAGGTAATGATTTAGAGCAAAACTTCCCTCTACTCCAGCAGAGGTGGGGAGATCTCAGGAGGAGCTGGGTGAGTGGTAGGAACAGGATCAGTTGTCCAGGTACACCCCCTGCTCGTGGAACAGCAGCTGGTTGGTACAGGAGTGACAGGTGGTTCTTCAGACATGGAAAGGACCTCATTAATTGCACCAGTCAGGCTTGCCTGCCAGAGAAGCTGTGATCAGTGCATGTACAAGGGCCAAGGGACCTCTGATGGCACTGCTGGAACCACAGTGTCATATCCAGGCTGAAATAATTCCATCTCTTATCTCATTACCAGCCCAAATCTCTACCACGTATGGAACTTAAATGCCCAGTTGAGGGAGTGGAGGGAACATAACCAAAAGACTGTGGGCACAGGCTATTGTTTCTGCAGAGGAACTGGGGAAGCTGCAGAAGGCTGTGGGGAGGTGCTCCGAGCAAAACAAGGGGATAAAGGCTTCCAAAAACTTGCCAGTTTTAGTAACAGCTTCTTTATCTGTGCTGGAAGAGGGAAGCTCCTGGGAGGATTGTCTCTCATTACCACATCCTTTATAACAGAGGAGAGAGAACCTGTGGATGAGTGCTGCTGGTGTGATCCATTAGCGGTGTGTGCATCCCAGCGAGGGGTGAGCAAGGAGCTCTGTGCTCCAGGTGCAGCTGCTGTCCTAGCAGGTAATGCAGAGCAGCTCTCACACCTGGAGAGGAGCAGCTGCCAGGCTGGAGCTGCAGAGGGTTTGCCTCTTGTCACTGCTACGGGTGCTGGGTCAGTGCCAGCTGTCCCCTGTGGGGCTGACAGCCCGTGTGGGACGTGTCTGTCCACTCTGCAAAGCCACCACACAAACGCCCTCCCGGGTTCTCCGTGGCAAACCAGAGCTCTGTGTATGCAGCTGGTTCTGAAACAGCATGGTAGAGTTGGAGTGAGAGCCACAAAGATGTTTCCTGTGTCAGGAAAGTCAGCAGGGATAAAGGAGCTGATGCCTGGTTTTTTCCCCCTTCCCTGTGCTCCAGGAGCAGCCTGCTGCCTGACCCTGGAATCTGCACTATTTTCTGTGTGTTGTCCCTATTTCCTGATATTTTTTTCTTCAGAGTGGGGTGAGAGAGTCTCTTTAGCTGCAGGGTAGGGGGAACTTCAGGAAGTAAATGGGGCCAATCTAAATAAAATTCAGCATTATGTTCTTCGAGTCTTCATTAAGCCATGCATAAAATTTTGAACCTGTTTCCCAGTGTTATTCAAACACTTTAAGTGCTGTTTCACCTAAATGTACTTTTGCACCTGTTTTCCTCTTATAATCATACACTTAATTCATTTTTCTCTTTGCTCTCTGAGTGGACAACTGCTGTATTAAAAAACTGGCATGCAATGCTGAGAAAAGCTGTTTCTCAAGAAATAATGTGATTTTTTACGTCAGTTCCTGGCAGGCTGACCCATGTGGAATTATTACGGTATCTTTAGCACCACAATTGATATGTTCAATAATTTTCATTGTGTGTTTGGGTCCCTTTGATGGTTAATGATTAAAGCAAGATTATAAGGTAGGATATGTTTGCTTTTGAACACATGAAAAACACAACTTTCCCTTTCCAGATTCTTTCATTTTAACTCTATTTAGCATCACTAAGTCTGTGGTTATTTCTTTTTTTTTCTTTTGAAATGCACTTATTGTTCTATTTCCAGAATGAATCATATTCCATTGCTACCCCAAAATATAAGATAACAAAAAATGGTAAAAATTATTGCTTGTAATCTATTATTACAGGCAATCCAACCTGCCAAAACACAATTGCCATTTAATAAGGTGTTTTTTTGAAAGAAGCCCTGTGAATGCTCCACACAAACTGAAGCTGCCCACAAATGCTGTATTTAAAAAACAATGCTTCCTTTTAAGCAGCCACAGTTTGTTGTAAATGACAAAAAAAATCCAATGGCATCTCTCTCCCTCTCTTTGTCAGTCCTTGCAGCCTCCATGGGCATTGAGATCACTCTGATGTGGGACCTGGATAATGTCATATTTGTATTAGATACTGTCCAAGGCAGTGCTCAAATGGTAGCACATTAGAGATGTATTTCAGGAGGAGAAAAATCCTGGTACTACTTAAAAGACTTCAGGAGAGGATATTATTTTTATTTTTATTTTTATTTTGTGAATGCCATTGTTTCTGTTTTATGACAGAACTAAAATTTAGGGAGAAAGAAAATATGAGGCTTGTATCCTTTACAACAATGGGTAAAATTCTCTCACTGGAAGCACACATGGGGAAAATTAAAAGGTGCCAAGATTCTATTCAATGCCCAGTCCCAGAGATCAAAAATCTTATGCTTCTATTATTGTGCTTGGGGAAGAGCTCCTACAATTGTAGTAGAGTAATTAGATGTTAATAAGCAAGTGCAGGATGTTTTGGTGCTGTAAAAAAAAAAAAAAAGTGTGAAGGATCAGAGGTCTTCTTTGGAGACCACTTTAATCTATTTGGTTACATGGACTTTTGATTTGGGGTGGTTATTCTTAAAACATTCCAAGCAGTGGGAACTAAAGGAGCCAGCAAACCTTTAACTGCTCAGTGTTCTGGTTCCAGCTCTGAAGATTAAGGAAAGACAAGGACTCTCATATGAAAGCATGGCTCTATATCCCAATAATGCAGCCTTTAAAGGTGTTTCCCATAAATTCCTTTTTTTGATTCATCTATTTAAGTTACAGAGAGCACAACACAACCTGGGCAGGAAACAACAGAGAAACCAGACCTGAGTTCCCTCTGAATTTCTGCTGCTGAAACTTATTCTGGTGCAAATAATTTGATTTTTTTTGGCTGAATTTTTTTGTCTGTATGCAGAGAGGAAGGTGTGTGCCCCCATGCCTTGAAAGATACAGCAACTCTATAAAGTTACTTAGCTGGGAAAAAAAAAAAAAAAAAGAAAAAAAAAAGTTACCTACAGCCTACTCCAAATATGTGCAGTCTGGGTCCATTAATACATTATTGTATGGAATTTGTACCTGCTTTATTCCCTCAAGGGAAATACATGCTAATGCTGACTGTATATATCATTGACACTTTTTTTTTTTTTTTTCTCTCCCAAAAGCACACAAAAGAAGTGGGAAGGCCACAAACTCCTCTGAAGGAAACGACCTTGGAGCCCTGGACCCAGCCACAGGTAGGCTGGAACAACTTTTCTGGTCACTTCTTTTCCCTAGTGGTGGTTTCTGTAAGTATTCGTGGAAATAATCTGCAAAAAAATGTTGCAACAGGTTGCTCTGTGGTTCTTCTATCACGTGCTTTGGTTTTTGGCTGCCCAGACTGTTGGTGCTGCCCTTTGAGTTGAAGTCTGGGCTTTTTTTATTTTTCTTTTTTTCTTTTTTTCTTTTTTTTTTTTTTTTTTTTTTTTTTTCTTTTTTCTAAGCAAGAAATGCCAGTGTTATCTTGCCTTCAGCTTGTGCTTCATATGTGCTTAAAAAAATTTGCAAAATTTCTACAGTAACTCTACAAAACAGAGCTACTTTGGTGGTTTTATTGGTGTTTCAATAAACTGTGAGCATCTGGGGTAGAAATGAAGTGGTGGATGTTTGCTATTTTGAGACGGAGGCTTGAGAGATCAGGCTTTTCCTTCATGAGGGCTTAACCAAGAATGAAGCAATAATTAATCATGCAAAAAGTGATGAGGACACATGGATATTAATATGCAGCCTTTCTTGACACAGAGCAGGGTTTGAATGTTTTGGCCTTCACAATTGCTTGAGGAAATTGTTTACCATAAATGTGCAGGATTTCAGAGCCATTTTTGCTGGTTATTCACTGTATGACAGTGTACTATGCTGCACATGGAATATGTGGCTTCAGAGGTGATGTGAGGGAATGAAAGGAGCAGTGAAATATGAAATCCTACAAGTTAGGTTTGCTCTAGAGGGCTCTTTACTTCGAAAAACTTGTGACAAACACAATGTAGGAATTGAGAAGTAGAAATGGGAAAGCCCTCACACCTCTGTTCCAACTTGAGTGCATTTCCCTTTACTGGGAAACGCAAATGCTGGCTGTGCGGGCTTCCATGGGACAGTCTTTACAGCTGATTAAAACATAGAAGCTCTCAACTGATAAACTCTTCCCTGCAGCCACAGATAGGTGGTGTTTATGTTTGTGCATGCAGAGAGCAGATACCCCTCTGCAAATCTGCAAGCCTTGTACTGCAGGGGAGCCCCTCAGTTGCTGCCCACAGGATTTTCCCCCTTTCCCAAATGAAAGGCTCCCAGGTGCAGTGCATGTCCTGCTCCCTGCCTGGCCAAAGCCCCCCAAACCCTCCGTGCAGGCAGCTGCTAATCACAGCAGCTAAGCCTGATCGATCTGTGTCTGCAATCAATAATGTTTATGTGCAGTCCTGCGGGGGCTTGCTGTGCTCCTCTGCTACCAGCAGAGGTTAACTCTTCACCTGCAGGAACAAACTGGAGGGAAGTGTCTGGTTCCAGCAGCTCCTGCACAGCTGATGGAGCATTTTTGAGATACTCCCCTACCCGCCCCGCTGGGCTCTTGCGCCAGCTCAGTTTCCTTGGAGACTTTGGAGGAATATCTCAGGAAACAGGACAAAAGATTCCAAAAGAGGCTCCCACCCCCTAGGATCATTCCAAGGCTTTATTCTTCAAGGGTTCCAGGGCAGAGAGAGAGAACAAGGGAGAAACAGGGCTTTATCTGGTCTCTGCTCAGGGAAGATAGCTGGACCTGAGCCAATAGGGTCAAGATAGGAAGGAAGGGTCAAACTGCATGGTCACAGGCTTCAGGGGGTTCTGGGGGAAAAACCATTCCCCAGAGGAATACAACACATTTTGGGAGGGCTGATGGGCTCCTCCTGCTTCCTCAACCACAGCATTTCCTCACCAGGAGCTTGGAGCTGGGGCTGGGTTTGGGTTTTTTGAGAGGATTTTGGCTTCCCAGTTGAGAGAGGAATTGTTGAGGCAGCTTGACCTGTGATTGCCATTTGGTGGGGCACTGGTGTGTGGACGTGGGTGGCAGAGATGAATTCTGCAGCCTCTTTTCCTTGGTGGAAAAGGTGGAAAAAGGACACACGTCCTTGTGTGTCTGTTGCCAGCAGTCCTGTCAAAGAAATATTCTGTTGCACTGTCCCAGTGCTGATGGGAATCCTTGTTCTTCCTAAACACACAGACCATCACCATGTTGTTTGGTGGCTTCTGAAAGCTGCATTTGCCACAGCTTTACTTAATAACCACAAAGATTAAAATTCATAAAATATTTCTGTCATCCATATTTATTCATTTTTGTTTTAAAAGTAGTCTGCTTTCTAAAATATTTTTGTCATTTCTATTTTTTTTATTTATTTTTAAAATAGTCTGCTTTCTAAAACAAATACATACAAAGAAGCTAACTCTAATATGCTTTTTTTTTTCTTGGAGAGAAGAAATGTAATCAACAAAATCAAAAACTGCTGGAACCATTATTGTAGCAGAAAATTAAATTAGTTGTTAATTCTTTCATGGACGTAATTCTGGCCACTTCAAATCCCTCCTTAGGTATTTTGTATGAAGTGAGTAAAAATTCATGGTATGGATAAAAGCTTTGTCTATTTTATGAGCAACAGGCAAATGATCCAAATGGTGCTCATAAAGAAAATGGTTCCCAACTCTAAAAGGAGAAGAAATGTATTTAAAAGCTGCTGGAATGAGCCATGAGGAAAGGCAATTCCTCTGTACAAAAAGGTGTTACTTCCATGAAAGTTTTTTGAATCCCCCATGCAGCACACAAAGGAGAGGCTCACTACTTGTGTCTACTCAATAATAACAATAAAAAAAAAATCACTTTGTGTGCTTGGGCTGCTGAGAGCTGCAGTGGGAGGAGCTGTGTCAGCAGAGAGAGAACAGAGCAGCCCAGAGCAGGGTTTGTGTGCAGGGCCAAAGGGCAGTGAGGCAGAAAGAGCCACATCTGGCCCCTGATAGCAGCGAGGGAGAAGCTGGTGCCCATTAGCAGCAGGGCAATTTCACACAGAGGTTCCAGGCTGGGGAAACAAGGAACGGGGATTTCTGTGCCCAGGGAGGGATTTGTGCTGCCATGGCTCCCTCTTGCCTTCCTTGCTCAAGGCTGGATCTTGGAAGCAGCCAGGTTTTGCTGGGAATTTTGAAACAGCTCTGCAATTAGACAAGAAAAGAAGAGCTGTAGTGCTTTGTCAGGCTCATTTCTTCCTCTCTGTGGTGGGGGTTTTTGTTCTTGGTTTTACAGTTGTGCTTTTTTAGGGGTTTTTGGCTGTGGTTTAATAAGTTTGCAGAGCAGTATGATATTGACATTGTAGGAATTCTTCTTTCATGGCTGTGCCTTTTAACTTGTAGTTTTCTGCCTTTTTTTTTTTTTTTTTTTTTTTTTTTTTTTTTTTTTTTTTTTGTGAACTCAGTGAATGGAAATTGATGTTACTGCCTGGAAAATAAAGTATGAGAGACTCGTTCCGATAAATTTGGGACAAGACCTTTGCAGATAAGGAACATGTGTGGGAGTAGTTGCCCAAATAGACTTGTCATTGGTTTACAAGCTTTATTTAAATGCTAAATACCATGTATTCCTGTGGTTATGGTTTTTTTGCTGCTTTGCCTGATTAAACATTTAGCTGATAAACCCTGTCAAGGCTGTTCAGAGTTACTGCGGTTAAGATTATGTATTTATAGTCTCTAAATTTACAGTCCATTATAAACAGGACAATTTAAAATCAAAGTAATCTCTGATTGTTTAAATTTTTGAGGTTGCTGGTGCTGAATTTTGTCTGGCAGTGGCATAAAATAATATTGATCACCATGGTTCTGAATCAGAAACAAACTGTTTCCTCCAGACTTTGGCAAGGTGGGACTGGTCTCCTCTCCCAGGTAACAACTGACAGGATGAGAGGAAATGGCCTAAAGGTGGGCAAAGGCTTAGATGAGATGGCAGGAAAAACTTTTTTCACTGGAAAACACTGGAATTAGGCTGCCCAGGGAAATGGTGGAATCACCACATCCTCTCCAACCTTAAAACCTCTAGGATTCTGTCATTGTTGGGAAGATGGATCTAGAAAGAGACAATAGGGATTTACCACTTTCTTATTGAAAGGGAACAATGCTTAAGTTTTAAACTGCAGTAGTGACAAATAGTGAGGTTTGCCAGCATGACAGGTACAACGAAACTCCCACTCTTCAGCTGCAGAATATTTCTGATTTAATTTTCTTTTTGGTGACTGCTACATCACTGTCTATTGCATGTCTCCCTGAAATATTTCATACAAGAGGTTCCCAAAGGTGTTCAATGGGATAAAAGGTGAGAAGGTGACGTTAGTGCTGTAGCTTTTTATTTGTTTATTAATTCTAAGAACCCCAAGTGCTTTTAGTTGCTGAAGATAATGGCTACAGAGCCAGGATACAGCTGCATTAATCTTCCTGGCCCAAACGTAGCATAATTACAATAATGAACATGTTAATTTATCCCCTCTCCTCATGCTCTTCCTCTCCTTCAAGTTCATGCTGTCAGTGGAAACTGAGACAATGATCACCCTCTCCTCAAAGTTCTCTGGGAGGGTTGAGTGTCTGAGGACAATGATTTGCACTCTCACGTGTGTTAAAATGAACTACATCTCACACCAACAAGATTTCATTACCACCTGGTGTAAGGGTGGGGCATTCCACAGCACTGAGCATCACAAGCAGGGGCAACAAGATCCAGGCCAAATACAACCATTTATGTCTCAAAACAGAAGAGGATTCTTCTGAATCTAGTCTTATTTTGCCTTTATTTGTGTGCAGAGCACAGTCTGATTTTATGTTTTATATTTTTCTTTTTTTTTTAGCAAAATTACTTTTTCTGGATAGGCAAAAACCACTCAGACTCAAATCTAATTACAAATGATAGAGTGTAGGTTTGGGGTTTTTTTTGGTTTTTTTTTTGCTCAGTTTTAAAGAATCACTTTATAATCTTGGAACAGTGGATAACAACATCACTAATCCAATATTTTAGCAGTAAATACGTTTGATGATGGGAATTGCTCCACTAATCTTATATCCCTCCATAGTATAGTTAGGAAATCCACAGGGGGTTTTACTAATCAGTTTTTGTAAAGTAAATCAAGTCATGTAATTCTTGTTCCCTCCAAATGCCTGGTGATGCAGGCACAGCCATGTGCAGCACTTCTTGTTCTTTTCATCAGTTTTGAGCCCTAATCTACAGCCAGGCTTTTCCCCTGAGCATTTCTGGAGAGAAAAAGTCCCCAAGCACCCTCTGACAGAGATGTCTTATTAGGGGAGCTGGCAATTCACCTTGTTCCCCTCAGCTCCTGCTCACAGGCAAAAAGCTGCCTATAATAAATGTAATCCAACCACATTTGCTGCTCTGCTGCTGATAAATATGCTTGAAGGTACTTATTTAGGCACTCATTTTATTGACAAGTGAGATGTATTGCAATATGGCTTGTGGTCTGATCTTGGCTTTAAAAACATTCAAAATTAAAATAAGTTGGGTTTTTTTTAATTATAAAAAGAGTGTTTTAAATTAAGAATAAATATTAGCAACTATGGTTAAATATTTGAAGAGAAGCAATTAATAAAAGTTCTGTGCATATTTTGTTCCAGCAGTTCATGGGTATTGAATTATTGTTCATGCAGTCCTGGAGTGCTCTGTTTGCTTAGGTCACAGCTTGAGCCTTTAGGACTCAAAACCAGTCAAAGTCAGAATGAAAACAAAGATTTATTGCTGGTTTGGTGTCTTCAATAGAAACTAGCCACCTAAACAGATTTATACAGTCTATTCACACCCAGGTTATATTCAGTATTTAGCATCCATGTGCTTAAAATATTCCCATTTTATTTGGTGCTTAGGTAAATTCAAATATTCCTTGAATGCATTTCTTATTTAATGGAACTTAAGTTGTAATCCTGAGTGCTAACACAAAAGACTTGGCAAAATAAAACAAAAACAAAAACAACCCACAAAAAAACCAAACAAAAAACTAAACCACAACAGCAAAAGCAAAACCCACAGTAATAAAAGACCAGAACAGAGTAGAAGGTGTGGAGATTCTAAATGCAATTAGGATTGCCTACATAAATATATGAACTGTTTTTGGGTGCTCCAGTCTTAAAACCTGATATTTTATCTCTTCAAATGGAGGCCTCCCAAGCTTGAAGCCACCTGGAGGCAGACAATTGTTTTGGAGTGATCTGAGCATCTTCAGGAATGAAATAACATTTTATTAAGAAGCTTAATAGAAAAGAAAACACACTAATTATTCCTGATCTCCTGAACAAACAATGTATCCAGAAATCAGGGTGCAGTTCTGGAAGGTGACTCAGTGGAAAGGGGCATTAACAATTTCTTGTCTGTAGGAAGTTTCCCCTGGTTCCAGTTAGTGTTGAAGAGAACACCACCAAGTTGCCACATATAAACCAGTATATCAGCCTGTAGTAGGCCACTGGGAGTATTCAACTGTAAAATAAAAAAGGTAATTACAAGATGTTTGCAAATAAAATTTTAATTCTAATTAAATCCAGACTCACTCTGCAGCGGAGCAGGGTTGCTGAGATTACCTGGCCAACAGAAAGAACTCTATTTGTATTAACCTAGTAGGATTTCAGAAAGGCTTTACATATATACAAAATATTTTTTCAAGACCCTGTTTTGCCATAGTGCACGGCAGTGGAGGTCAGTCGCTGATGTAGCTGAAAATTCACTCAGAGAAAATAAGGACAAAAAGAAGCAGGCTCTCAGAGCTGTGAGCACTGAATTTGCTATTGATTTCAGCAGGGGGAGAGTATTACAAAAGCAGAATATAATTCCCATTTCATTTAAGTTTATCTGTCTGTTTTCCAGACTGGCCAGCTATTCTGTGATAAAAACCCTCTCAATCTGAGCCAACAGAGAGTTCTCTCACGAGTTAATTATGAGCAGTGAGGCCTCCCCAGACAGGCTCCATGCAGCTGAGCCCGGCAACAGAGGGGAGCTGGGGGCTGGATCTCCCAACAGGCACCAGAGTGCTCATCCCTGCCATCCTGTGCCCCCACAGTCCACACCTCACAACTGCTCCAGCCTGCAGCAAAGGCTCCAGGTCCTCCTTGGGATATATAAGTTGTTTCTAAGTCATTCCCCTTGTAGAATGTCTTTTCCTTTTTTTGCTCACCATGACAGCGACCTTGTCTGCTTGTTGTTGGGACTGTCACGACACAAGGGGTGGCACCATCAAGGTTCAGAAGGCTTCCCTTTATTATGGCCCCATGGTGTCTTTTATATGGTTTTTACAAACCTGGAGGACACCTTGTAATTGGTTAATAACTTTCTTGTTAATTGTTCTATTGGTGAGTAAAAGGTATTTTAATTATCTATCAAATCTATCTACTCTCTGATTGTTTTCATGTTTTCTTTGCTGATTCTCATGGGGCAAATCCCTTGTTATTGTAGGTGCACTTATCTTTCACCCTCAGAATAGAATGCAGTGCTAAAGGAACTTCCCATGCTCAGAACAGCTTCATGTGAAGCTTACATGGGAACTTACAGATTGCTTGTTAGCTGCACTTAGAAGAAATGACAGGCCAGCTTATAACCCTATTCCTACATCTGCCTAATTCCTTTGGCTCACACTGTTTAGTCTTTCTTTTCCTCTTGCTTCTGACATGTCAGTGTTGCTATTATAGACTAAAACAACAGTTCCGAGAGGAAAGAACTGGTAGGATTCAGCTCAACTGTAGAGCCTCGCTTGGACCCTCAGCTGTAGCCCTGGTTCGTGCCTGTGATGTTTGGGTTTCTCTGAAACTCTTTTCCCAGAGACTGTTCTGTCAACAAGAGACATATTTTCCTAACTGTAACCTGTGTTTACATTCCTTTCCCTAGGAGGGACTTCTTCATGATGTCATCCTGACTTGACCAATGTAGTTGAATAAGTTTGTCTTTCTTCCATCCCTTTGGGTGGTTCTTTGTAAAATAGTATAAAGGGAAGAAATTCCTGGGTTATAAATTGGAGTCATTGTCAGCATTCTGAGTCAGAGTCCATGTCGTTGTGATCTTGAACATCATCACCTCAGCCTGATGTGCATGAAAACAGGAAACCCCAAAAAACTGACAGCATACCATGGGCAGGGGCTGCAGGGAGGGAGCTGTGCTGCTCAGAGCAGCCAGGGCATTTATTCTCCTTTCCCTCACGCTGAGCTGGAGGAGATGCACACTCAGCAGTGAAACATCCAGCGACATTGTTTAACAAAGGTCAGGTAGACAGCTACTCCTTCATCTTTGGGGATGCATGAAGCCCTGTCAGTGTCTGAGTAAATCACACAGGCCTGCCTTCAGAAAAGGGAGATGAAGCCTGTGAGGTGCTCAGTTATCCATGGTTATGCTGGGAATGGCTTTCCTCCCCACAGCATCTCTCTGCCATCACCCCCTTTTTGGCAAGGGAGCAGAGACATCCTCCTTATTTAGGGGAAAGCTTAGAGTATCAAAATCATTAAGTGCCACTGGACTGAAACTTGCTGTGAGCTATGCTCAGCTTGCATAAATCTTCAAATGGGAAACAAAAAGCAGCTGTGGTTGATTGGGGTGTCCCTTTTGCAGTGTCCACCTGGCTGCCACTGGCAGTTAGCTGCTAAGAGAGGCAGGAGCTGTGCACAGAACAGATCTCTGCTCTGCTCCACCAGCCTTAGGGATTTATGCACCAGGAGTGAGAAGAGCAGCTTGAAAAACCCTTGGAAAACATGAGCACAATAAAAAAATATCTCCAGTGTTGTGTTTTAAATCTTAAAATGGTGTTGGCTTCCATGCGGATCTTTGCGTGGAGAATGTTTGAGGGAAAGATTGAAAGATTGTGGAAATTCTGGGTTTTCAACTCTTAGTTGATCTCCTGATGTTTTCTTTCCCAGACTGTTTTTAGGAAACTTGCAACCATGTTTTTTTCTTGGTGGTGGTGTTTTTGTTTGGTTGGTTGGTTGGCTTTGTTTAAGTGTAAACTTTTCCAATGATTAGTAAGAACATCATGTCCTAATTCCTGATGAGTTAGTGACACAAATGTTTCATTCTGGATAGCAAACATAGCCATAAAGTCTTGTCCCAGGCAATAACAGAAGGAGGCACTAAGTGCACTGTGATCTCCTCACCTGCAGAGGCTCACTCCAGTTGTGGTTCTCTAACACTGAATATTTTACTATTGGTCACAAAGGATGGAGGCTGAAACCCAGTGTTGGGGGACAAACGATTCATAAATGCCATTAAGGCTCCCAATGCACACCCAAACTCTCACTCAAACATCTTCAGTGTTGAAAAGAGATTTTGCCTGAATTTAGTTAACTGAAACGTGGAATTTCACCAGTCCATTAAGTTATATGATTATTGTTTTGTGTCTGTAGATGGTGGCTCTGGGTTGCCAGGTTGCTCACCCTCTCAGGCAGCTCCTCATCTGCGAAATCTGTTGTTTTTCTTGAAGGATGTTTTATGGTCTGATTAATTTTTTGGCTGGAAATTGTTGCAAATAAAGCAGATATGCTCCAACTCGGTGCCCCAGTGCCTTTAAGGTAATAGGTATTATGGACTGCTTCAATCCCAAATGAGATTAACACCACTGCTCCCTCCATCTGCCTTTGAGAAAGAATCCAATAAATGACAGGGGGAGATTATCAGGGTCAGCATTTGCTGTGGGTTTTAGATCCTGCAAGGAGACAGGGACCCTCTCATAGGGTGCAGGTGGTATTGTCCCCATGTTGAGTCCTTTTACTTTATGGCAGCACTGCCCCTTAAAATGGACATTTCTCACTCCTCAGGCCATGCCACGTGAGTTCACTGGGTAGCAAAGCTGCACGGGGCTTCTTGCTAAGATTTTATTGGTTTTCTTCACCTAAAAGGGATTTCAAAACAGAGAAGCAGTGAAAAATAAAATAAAATCGGAGACTTTTTTGATTCTGACACCTTTTGATCGCAGATTGAGATTCTGAGCTGGGAATGTCAGAGTCCAGCCTGGCCACAAGGCTCCCCTGGCTGTGTCCCCTGATCTGCATGCAAGTGTCTGTGAAATGTGCAGGGACACAGGTGTGCCCTCTCATAATCAGCTCAACAAATGAGATCTTCCTCCAGTTCTCTTCTTTTTCTCTTTCTCTTTGTGTTGTCTCATTTCATACTTCTGCAAAGCAGGAGCAGTTACTGATTTTTAGGCCAGAGGAGTTCCAGCCATTTCTGTCCCTCTGACTGAGCCTGCCTCTGTCAATGTCCAACAGCAAAAAGTTTGTGCCCCAGTAGGAGACAAATTACAGGGAGTCTCAAAAAGATAGTGGCCTGGACTCCAATGTCACTGAAATGGTGTATCCGGCCTCCATTCTGCCTGCTTGGAGCTGAATGACACAGATGAACTGCAGAATCTATGTGCTAACTCAAAACACACCTAAAATGGAATTTTTAATACAGTAGAAATTAATTATTATTATATATTTAGTATTATGATTTATTTTCTTTTCTTAGGAAATAAACTGGTTTTGGTTGGCAGCCTACTTTGCCTTGAAGAAGGAAGGGAGTTTTTCAGTGTATATAATTCTTTCTATGGATCATCTTCAGCGTTCTTCATGCTGTTATGAATACAAACTTTTTTTTTTTTTTTTTTTTTTTTTTTTTTTTTTTTTTTTTCTGGAATTTTATAAACTGGTTCTAGTTTACAAAATTGTTTATTAAGCTAAATTAGGGAAAATGCCATTAGAAAAGGACACAAGACTCCAGCCACTAAGTGTGGGTGCTGCACCTCAGCATCTGCAGTTTGGAAAATGATCAGCAAAACTTTACGTTTTGGCTTTTTTTTGAGATGCCTTGGTGCTTTCCCAAATACCACAATTAATTGTTGTGCATTGAGCTGTTTTTCTAACTTCAGCAGATACTATGAGTTTCCCAGACTCAGACAAGAATTAATGTTGCAAACAGTCTGACAGTGTTTGGTGTTTGCAGTAGAATTCATCATCCCTGAAAAGATGCATATTCTACTGCTTTGTTTTGAAATCCATAAATTTTCACAGTACTTTGTAATGCCCTGAATTTCACAATATATCTGCAGTACAGATGGCGTAAACTACGAACCGAGGCAGAAATTGCACTTTGTTTTATTTGTCATGCCCTCTCTTTGTGCTGCTGCTCTCCCTCGGGATTTTATTCTAAATTCCTCTTCACTCTTCAGCAAAGACTCACATAAATTCTCAGGTTGCCACCACTTGTGGAAACTTCCTCTGCCAGGGTGCCCACAGTCAGTCATTGCCATGGACAGGATTAGTTCTAGGTGCTTATTTTAAGTTAAAGATTTTCAGGGCAATATCCTAATCTGAAGTGCTATTACCAGATTAATTAATTACTTATTACCAAAGTAATTTGCACTGTCGGGAGTTTTTTTTGTACCGGGTTGTTCATCTGGTAATATTTCATACTTATATTTTACTCTCTGAATTCCTATAGTTGTTTCCCTATAAGAAAAACTGATTTTTACAGTGATCCTCTGTCATAAGCATCTTAAAATTTTCTCCTTCCCAAGTTTTATTTTTGGCTATTAAGGATCATTTCACAGAATTGGTTAGGTTAGAGAAGATCTCTGCGCTTACCAAGTCCAAGATCCATGAGATCTTTGCCATCCACAGTGGATTCTGATGTTTTACCCATGCTGATTTGGTCTCCCTGTTGGGCAGACTGCCTGGGGTGCAGTGCTTGAGGCAGTCAGGTCTCAGTGAGAACAAGGTTCTTGGTTCTTTTGAATTCTGGTTGTTTTTTTCTTTAACTGCTTTCATATGTGTGCCTAACACACAGATCTCTGTCTATTTAAGTAAAAGTGAGGATGTTTTATGATCTGTTTCATTCTTTCCATTTCTGGATTTACAAGTGTTGTGACTTGAAAACATCTGAACTTTTTTTTGTGAGGAGAAGCAGTGAGAGAGTTTTCTGGCTTTCTCTTTTCAGAGCACAGCTAAAACGCTCGGCTTCTGGGCTTGCCAGCTTTACAGCAACTTGATAAAATAAAAATAATCGTGCCATCACTATTTTATCTTTCTCCTTTCAGATGTGCCTCCTTCAGAATTGCTTCCTCCTTTCATATTTGTGGCACTGTGCTCAGCAGCGTGGCAGGCTGTTCACAAGCTCTGCCAAGCTGAGGATTTGAGAGAAAGTAAACAACTCAGTTGGAAACATGGATAGCAAGAGTTGTGGAGCCTCTAAGAAGCAAAGATATGCTGCTGTATTATACAAGAGTTCACTTAATGGAAAAATGCTGTTTTCCCCTTGGAAGGGATGAATCTCTCTTGCTGGCCATTGTGAAATAAGTCAGCCATGCCCAGCACTCCGTGCAGGCAACTTCTCTATCAAGTTGTTTTGTAGCACTCGTCCTGATTTTGGGCAGGGGGAAGGATTTTTCGCCTTCAGTTAGAAGCTGAAACAATATTTATAAGGAATAAAGGCACATGCTAGAACCACCTAGAGAGAGCTGGTAGAAGGAGCTGGGAAATTCCCAAGGGAGCTGCAAGATGGGCAGTAATTGAAGGAGTCTTTTCCTTCATGTAAAAGAGTGGGTTTTTTTCCCTCACATATTCCTCAAATATTAGTTTACTTGCAAGTGGTATTTATTCCATCGGCTACAAATCCATTAGTGATGCTTTACTCCAGCAGGTTTTAGTTTCTGCAAACAGGCTTGATTTAACTCAGCAGCTTCTCAAGCAATTTGTGTATCACTCCTACCCTCACCAAACAGCAGTGAGATGAAAGACAGTTCTTAATTATCTTCCTAGGGAGGAGGTGGGGCTTAACTATTAAGAAACATCTTTAAAAAACATTGTCTAGTGCAGTTTTCCTGAGGAATAAAGATTGCTGTTGGAGGATTTCCCTCCTCCTGCCTCTTCTGTGCTGTTCCATTGCAGACTCTAACTCTTTATTCCATGTCTCCACAATCTGAGAGAGATGAAGCACAGCTTAGACCCCAGAACTATTACTTTTTTGTTGTTTTTAAGCTCATCCTTAGGTTTGTAAGGCCATGAGACATCTATATTAGTTTAGGAGACTACAGGTAACTCATGCTGTGTATTTTGCTGATTTAATTCATCCCTCTTGGAAGCACACTTCAGGTTTTCATTGAAAAACCTAAACTGATATTCCTACCATTTTTACCAGTGATATCTCTTTGCTTTAGAAACCTCAGGATGTGTCTGACACTGTACATTTAACATAGTGAATATCACTTGCACTCAGAAATCAGAATTATTGGACAGCATGGCTTAAATAGGTAGCTTTTAAATAGGTACCAAAAAAGTACTTAACAGCGTTTTGGATAGGAAAATGCCTGTTGCACTTTTGTGTTGCCTTGAGAGATGGTATTTTTAAATGGGGCTGGCCAGGTGTATCTTTTAAACTTGTTTTAATAACTGCCACAACACTTATCCACTTATCCTTACTCGGTGGTCTACCTTCTCCAAATAAACCAAACTCCCTTGGACAGTCAGGATGGCAAGGAGAGAGTGAAGAGTACAGAAGAGTACAGAACAGATTTTTTGGTGATGCTGTAGCAGAAACAGGGCAAACCTGTGCTGGCACATGGGAACATACAAAACAGAGGATACAGCAGAAGATCAAACAATAAAGGGCTGCAGAAAATAAATGCTTCTGAATTAGTCTGTTTAGCCATGATAGATGCCTTGTCAACCTGCTGCACCTAAAAGCTAAATACATGAACTGGAGAGGGGGAAAAAAAAAAGCCAGTTGAAGAAAATCAATCATTGGGGTGTAGGCTATTAAATGTTGACAAGTGGTAAAGGCTGGTTATACTGCTCCAAAACTTTGGGGGATAGCAAAACACCTTTGAGTAAACTTAGACTCTTTAAATCAAAAATGAAAGTTTTGTTGTTTTTTGGTTTTTTTTTCTTCATGGCGTGATATGTCAGGGGGCAGTACTCTCAGAGACTGTTACACAGTGTGAAATTACTGGTTTACTCAGTTCTTTATATTTCTGACCTTGAGATCCAGATCATTATAGTCGATGACCCTGACAGAACTGCAGAGTTCAGAGGGGGTTGAAGTTCTGTAACAATAAAAATCTGATTTTTCTTTTCTTTCTTTTTTTTTTCCTTTGTTTCTTTTTCTAAATATTTATTTGTGTGTTTGTTTGTTTTTAGTTAAATAACCAGTAATAATGTTAACCCAAAGTGGAAGTCAGGTAACTGATTATTCCATTCTGTAGGGAGCAGTGCACAGAAAAGCCACGCAGCTTCTCCATTTGTTTTTCTTCTACAGCCAAAGAATTTGCTAGGCAATTGCATGAAAATGCAAACTGAAGTCCTAAGGAGACGATGTTTCAGACTGCTTGGAACTGCTTTCTTAAAATAACAAAGCTTCCATTGATTTCTACTTCCCCAATATGTTTTAGACTGTAAGGCTTAAATTGTTTAAATTTATATAGAAAGGAGGGAGAACACACGGGGTGTGTTAACAGAGTGGAGACCCAGAGCTTCAATTGCCTGTTTCCTTGTTATTGATCTGCCTGGGTTATTCAGTGGTTCTGCCTCCTCCCAGGGGCTGAGGACTGATGATCAGCGTTTGCTGGGTGGATGAAAAGGAGATGGTGACCAAATTTAACTGGGAGAGCCCCATCCTCTTGCCAATGCCTAGGAAATGCAATTCTTATGCCAGTCAATGTGTAGAGTAAAGCAAGGGGTGCTAGGTGATGGGCAGTAGTCATCACTTAAAGGCTTCACTTACTAGATCTACCAGGAAGAAACAGGAAAACAGAGAGCAAAAGCCTGGTGTGTCTAACCCTGACTGCTGGTGAGTGCTTCAAAGAGATGATTTCGTCTCCCTTGTAATTTGTGTCCTCTGCTGTTTTTTCCTCTAAGATGCAGTGTTGGGGTAGCATGACATACCTGAGTCTTTGGCACAGGCTGTGGTGGCAGGATTGTGCTGAACAAAATTGATCCCAGATTGTGCTCTGGGATCCCAAGAGAAACTGCTCTGGGTCCCTTTGAAGGCTGTTCTGATCTTTGGGTCAGCTTTTACGAGGCGAGGGCAGGTGGGTGTAAAAAGGACTTGCTTAAATCATTACTTTAGTATTCTTCTGAAAGTCCTTCTGGCAGGGTGTTTACCTCAGAGTTAGCCACAGTTTCCTGACACAAAGAAGAAATTGCCTCTGAATAAAAGCCCGCTGGAAACGATCAATCTTCCATAGCAGCAGTGAGCTACTGGAACAGAGAGCAGAAAGTTATATTGTGTGTTATATGGCCTATTAGTGACTCCTAGGCATGGCTGCAGAGGAGTCAAGGCTTCTCTTCCATGCACTGGAAGGAACTAAATATAAAACTGCTAATTAAGCCCAGACAAAATTAATTTTTACGGCGTGTTTCCTACAGGTAACATCCCACGGCCGTGGCAGATTTTATGGAGAAATTAAGGCCAGGTGAAGAAATGGCACTGCTGTTGTGCAGCTGGTTTTCCCTGGAAACAAATAACACAGAATATTCTGTGGTGACCTTACCTACATGAGGCAGAAGGAATTTTTCAAATGGTAGTTGTGGTTGTGAGGGTTTTCCAATTGTAGTTGCTGGTGAAGTTAGCAAGGAGGTGCAGAAATGCTCCTTTTGCTTCTGTTACCTGTCAGAGCCCATCCATTTAAGATCTTGTTAGTAAAGCTGTAGTTCAAAAGGCAACTTCAAAGCACCAAGTGGGACAAAGGCCCAAGAGAGCATCCCATGACAGGTGGGGTGTGCTGGGTATCCAGGTATCCTTCCCTGAAATGTTGCTGTGTGTCACCCACAAGCATTTGCAATCCCTGAATGCTGAATGGAACTTTAAAATTACTTTAAAACAAAGAATTTCTAAGCTTGTAATTGGATTTTGTGTTTGTTTGTTTTTTCTTCTGTTAGTCATCTCGTTGATGAAATTTTGTTTTCTTATACTAATTGTTGTTCAAGAAACCCAGATTAGATTTTCTCCTTATAATGACTTTGGAGATGCAAAAGAGTAAGGAGACTCAAAACATTTCAGGAAGGCAAAGACAGCTGGAACTCTAGAAATTCCTTATGTTTGTCCACAATTTTTAGTCTACGTTCTTTAAATTCAGGGAACTGGAAAAAGTTTCAGGGCTTGCCTTACTGGTAAAATCTTTACTTTAAAATAGATCCTTGATGTCATGCATGAGATAAATCACAGTAGGGGTTGTTTTGACACTCTGGAGTGTTGTTATATTATGCACTGGTTTCCCAAGAGATCTTAAAATTTAACAAGCAGAGGCCAGTGTGAGTAATGAAATGAGGCAGCAGTGTAGCCATTTCAATTACACTTTTATTACACAGCCATTCTTCCTGCAGTGCTTTAGACTTTGTGCAGTGCTTACCAGAGGATGAAGTGCTTGGTGTGAAGGAAGGGGAGCTCTGATTTTCTGACTAAGTGGGCAGTGTGATTCCAACTGACTTTGACAGCAGAGCTGGGGCTGCAGCACTTAGGAGAGAAGGGATGCTCTGCTCAGCTTTGAATGGCTGGGACCCTGCCCAGATAATGGCAATTATTGATAATTATTAATATAGTGTTAGGTTTAGATTCCTCTGGTTTACTTTGAAGATGATGTTTCAAGTCTATGGTTAACAGTGATTACTTTTTTTTTTTGCCCCTTCCCCAGTAGGCCACTACAACAGCCCGAATATTGATCATGTTCCTTATCTTTTTTCACTGCTTATCTCATAGTTATATGCTTGTAGGATGAATTAGTCCTGGGTGTTTATTTCTAATGTAGGCTATCATCTAGAAAGGTTATTAAATGTTTTGAGGAGTTCTAATGTGACTTGTACTTTAGGTGATGAACATAAGTTCTCTTTTCACACCCACAGACAGCAACAAGCATGTTATATGTAGAAATACATAGCTGAACATCTGGAAGTTTAAAGCATCTTTCTAATTTATTTCATTTTAGGGAGCAATTTGAAGGCATCACAAGGGATTCTATTAAAACGACTTTCCATTTAGGGCTGCAGTAACAGCACCAGGCACAGGAACTCCTCTTGGGTTACACAGGACATTAAATAGCTTTTGCTTCTGGAGTGAATTTATCTTGTGGCCTCTGCGTGCTTTAGGATGGGTACCTAGGGGGTGATGTTTCCTGAGCTCTCAGCATGGTCACTCCGCTGAAGCAGCGTGGGGGCACCAAGGACTCCCTGGGCACATTTTGGACAGTGCAGGGATCACCTCTGCTCCCCTCCTGGGGAAGTGCTGCTGTGTCCTGGTCAGCCTGGGTCTGACTGGGGTGGTTAAAGCCCCCTCACAACACACCAACTCTCACCCTAATGCAGCGTTGTTAGAAATCTCCCCCAAAGTCTCAGAGAGTTGTCAGTTTAGACCACTTGTGCCTCTCTGAGATTAGCAAGAAGGGAGTCTGTTTTTCCTCCTTTTACCAGCAGCCCTGTTAAACCCTTTCCTGAATGGAAAACGATTACAGGTCTCCACTGACAAGCTGCAATTTTTTCAATTCCTGAAATGTCGTTTATAATAACAGCAATAACTACCACTGCACACCTACAATATCTGTGTTGTGAGGGAACTCTGATTAGAATTTCAGCTAGTTCCAAGGGGGCAGGGTTTTTTTGCAGAAGGAGGCAGTTAGGCTGCTACTCATGTCCGCAGCTACGCTGGCTAGCAATGAGTATTCACGTATCTTCTAAAAAATATAGATAAAAATTTGACAGTATAAATGCAAACTGATGGAATATTATTAAATCCTTCTGACTAGAAATAGGTGTGCAACATTTGCCCCTGACAGAAAGTACTGCCAGGCTGTGACGCAGTGAGAGCATATGAGGGGGGAAAAAAATCAGTTCTAGAAAATGAAAAGGAAAAAAATTTTTTTTTCCTCTATTTGCTATTTCTGCTCTGAGGGGGAAAAAGAAAAAAGAAAAAAAAAGTGCAAAAGGCTGACAGATCTGGTGTTTTAGAGCAGAGCTGCATTTCTTTGCCTGTCTTAGGCAGGTTTTTTGTTGCCTTTTCTTTTTCTTTTTCGTTTTAACTAGCACGTGTAAAAAAAAAAAAACCACAAACCTCCTAAATGTGCTGAAATGTGCAAGGAGCTCATGGTGCAGGTGGAATAGCTCTGGTACAGGGGTAGCACTCTAAAATTCAGGAAGTTTATGAGCTGTCTGCAACCCTGCAAGGCTGAGGGTTGGCTCAGGAGTGGCAGCTCCTGTCCTGTTCTTTGCACAGACAAGTGCTACAAGTGTTGGGCACTCTTATTTTCCCTGTAATACCTGTGATCTGGAATCAGCCATTTATTATGCACCCCTTTTTTACTTTGCTTCTGAGCTTAGAAAGGAGCATTTTGTGGGACAAAATAATGTGAATATCTTGATGCAAAGAATTTCAATCAAAATTGCTTCTCAGCCATTTAGGCAGCCAGCCTGTTCAATTTTGGATGGATGACACACTTCTCTGCTTCCTTTCACTTTTTTTAATCATTCTCATAAAATACACCACTGCAGCATAAAGAATGTTCCATCTGACAATATGCATACGTATTTTCCAGGAATAAATTAGGACATTTCCCAATGCTCCAGCACATCACTGTTTAATATAGGCCAATAGATCAAAGGCAACCACTGTAGTTTCCCTCCTGGGGCTGTTAAAGCCACTATAAATGTGACCCTTTCTAGTATGTGCTGTATTATTTAGAAAGCTAGAGTTAATCTATTCAAGAAGTTGTTGAATTTGGGATTCTTTCCAAGTTCATCTTCCTGTGGCATGGAAAAAGACTACTCTGGTTGTTAAGTGAATTTTTTGTGACCCCATGCTGTATTGAGCTATGAACCAGCAGCCACCAATAACAGAGCCAAGCAGTAACTTCACTTTTCCTGTGCTGAGCCCTCCAATGGTTCAGGCAGCTCTCACTTTGCTGAGGAATCCAGAGAGGAGGATACAGAGGATCAAATTTTTACATTTGGCATTAATCTCTGCAAAGCCATTTCCTCATTCTGATGGTGAATAACTATATTTTAGTGATTATGTCCATGGGATTTCCCTCCAATGCATGAGTGAAATTGGTGTGTGGTGTGTGTGTGTGTGTGTGTGTGTGTGTGTGTAAGAGAAACAAGGGATGCTGTGTGTGACTTGGAAAAGTTTGATGGGAGCATATGCTCAACTCTGAGAGATTCCAGTGTAAGTTATTCACCAAAGCATCAAACACCAACATTAAATACAAAAATTTGGGAGCTTCCCTAGGAAGTAATTGATTAAGATGTTGCATTTACTAAATATTAGAACAGTAAGTCGTCTCACCACTGAATTATCATGATCTTATTATGACTTCAATCTTTCCTAGCATTTGGGTGATGCTGTACTAGTTTGTTGTGGAATTACTGTCATAAGTAATGGGGGGGAAGAAGAACAGATGATTTTATGCTGTTATAGAGGTCAAAATAAAAAATAAATCCAAAGCAAACCAGCAAATCCTCTTTTGTTTTTAGCAGTACTCCAGGTAAAGTCGAACACTTCCTAGTATCTAGTAAATAGCTCTTAGACTGAGAAAGGGTGGTAAGGCTTTTGCGTTTTTTTTTGTTTGGTTGGTTTTCGGGTTTTGTTTGTTTGTTTGTTTGTTTTGGGGGTTTTGTTTGTTTGTTTTGGGTTTTTTTTGGGGTTTTTTTGGGTTTTTTGGGGGGTGGTGGTATTTTTTTAGTTTGTAGTAAGAGAAATCTGGAACAGCCATGGTCCTCTGCCAAATCATTACCCCATCTTACAGCTAGGTCTGTTATCTCTGTCTTCTAATTGGAAGCTGTTAATATCCCCTTTCTTTACGAGAAGAGTTAATGTTTATAAATACAGTAATATTTACTGGCTAGTAGGCAATACTGCTTATTTCTGTAAATTCCTGCCATGTTTTGTTTGTTTGTTGGTTTTTTTGCTGCTGTCCACACTGAGGGATGTCACAGCCCTGCCAAGATTGATGCTCAGCCTTGGGCTCAGGCATTAACTGACCCAACCTTCTGATTGAACGGTGCAATAGAACTGCACAGCTTTCCATTCCTCCTCTGTCACGCACTGGAGATATTTATTATCCTCCCTCATACAATTTAGTGCACTCTGGCATATGCTCAGATAAATTACATCAAAGATTAGTGAGGTCTTTTATTTTTTTCCCCCCAGAGAGTGGAATTTAGCATTGTGAAACTTCACCAGCACTGCTGTCCCCACCCACCTCCTGTTTAAAACTCACAGGATGTCAGTTGAGGAATGTTTGCTTAAATCAGCACTAAAAAAAGCACCTGCAATCAGAGTTTCAGACATATTCAAGAGTGGCTGATCACAGAAATCACTTCTTTCTGCCGGTAAACACGGTGAAGTGGTTGCATGCTTGGGTTGTTAATTCAGACAGGGCTGTGTGGCAGACTTGCTGTTCCTGCCTTTCCTAGGCAGGGTCTCACAAGTGTTTTGTGATTTAATGAAATCTCAAGGAGCTGAAGTAAAGCATCGAGTTCAGTGTAAACAAATCGTTTATTACATAAACAAATGAGATCTAAATTACAGTGATTTTTCAGCTGATACAGATCAGTGCAAGGTAAATAGTAATTTACTTTACACCATGTAGCTGCAAGAACACAAATGCATTGAGGTGTTGAAGAGCAGAGGCTGCAGGTGGGGGATGATGGAGATTTGTCCCTTTCTCTGCCCAGTTCCTGTCTGAGGACACAACTCTGGCCCACAGGGAAATCCTTCTAGCAGTCTTTCATGGGGGTGATGGCTGTGAAGCCCTTAAATTTTGCAAGAGCTGCTCATTTGCTCATGCCAAATGAGACAAAGGAACCTCAGCCTTTTTCTGCACTTGCATTTAATTTCCTTCCCTTGCATAATTTTTTTGATCTGTGAAAAAAATAATTATTCTTTCATGGAATCTGATCAGTCGAGAAGGGGAAAAGAAAAAAAAAACAATCTTGGTTCTGACCTTTCCTGACATTAATGCTACAGGGCTAAAGCTAACTCTTGGCTTATGTCTTTTTTTTTTTCTTTTTTTTTTTTTTTTAACTAGATATTTTATAGACGAAATAATTACTCATTTAACTCCTGTGAGGCTGGAACTCTGTTAGACACTTTAAGTAGTCTTTAGGAAATAACCAGGATTGGAAAATAGGTATAGGATGCCAGAGGACAGGTCCAATGGCCCAAGACTGTCCATGCCCACAGACAGACACAATGTGGTTATAGGATCTCTGTATCACATGATCTTACAATAAATATCCTTATAACTCGGAAGGGAGTCCTTTGATTGGGGTTGATTGTGCCATTTACTGGCAGGGATGCTAAATACTGTTTCTTCCACCTTGGTGGCCAGCAGGTCTGTGTCCGTGTCTGGGATGCTGGATCAGGTGCAGCTGTTGTTATCAGGCAGAAAATGATTCCTGTTAGCAAGCTTGGCCTTCACTTGGACTGTCAGCACTGTTAAGTTGTTGGTAATGACACACATTTGCTCCAGCTTGGTGGAGAGAATATTTTCCTGACCCAAATACAACTCTCCCATGTGTCTGTAGCACAGTGCCTGTAAAACATTTTCCTTTTCCTGTGCTTTGCCTCTGATGATTAATAGTAAACCTAATGATAAATGTGAGCAAAAGGGTGGCAATTATAATTTCATTAATCACCTAATAATTGGGGTCCAGGGCTCAACTGTGACTTTAGCTTCTCTCCATCCTAAGGAATTAAAGAGAAGTTTCCTATTAATCACCGTGTCCCAGCTGCTGACAAGGCCTGTTCTAACAATAGATCTAATCATTTCAAGATGCGTCACAATTAGTGTAAGGAGGATCAAGGAGTTTGTCTGAGCCATCCTCCAGTCCCAAAGGGGGCTGCAAGGAAGGAGCCTTCTCTGTTCCACCAACCATTTACCTCTTCCTTGGTAAGGAAGGCTTCCCTGGGGATTTGTAAATGTTTCAAGCTTTTAATAAACTCCACCTGGCTTGTGGAGTCTGCTCCAAGCTGGCTGGCTGGCTGCAATGGGATGTCCCCAGTGGAACAGGGTTGCAGCTGTTGGGTGGTGAGTGCCACATCTGGAACCAAAAGTGTTAGAATGCAGGCTGCAGTGTGGCTTACTGACTTGTGTATGGAGAAACATCTGGCTGCAATTCCCTCCCTGTGCCTCTGCTTACTGAGAAGGGTTTGAGCAGATGTGTGGTTAAGTGGTGAATTAGGAGAGAGTGCTGTGCCTGATTTTGTGTAACCAAAGAGCAGCTTTGTGACACCATTAACAGCCAGTGTGTCCAGCTAGGCTGGAAAGAGGCAAATGCATCTTAAGCTGCTGCTTCAGGCCTCCAGCTGGTAGGAGCAGTGTTTGTATAAATCTTCCAGAGGGATTCTTGGTGCTCACTCGCTCTCTTTTCTGCCCTAAGTACAGAAATAAATGAGGCTGCCAATGTGTGAGCAGCATTCTGAAAATAAAGATTCCATGCATAGAGAATTAATGAATTTTCAAAGTTCTTATCTGAAGATAAGGCAGAAGTATCCACGTCTGAGATACTGAAATGATGTAACTAAGGCAACTGGAATAATAATTTGACATCAGAAGGAAGCTGGTATAAATGGGATTTTGGGGAGTTGGATACATTTTCCAGAGGTTTACTTAAATTCCTTTCAGGAAAAGTGAAACTTGTCAGAAACATAAAAAGCTTGACAAAAATCTTTAGTTTTGAATGGAAGATTATAAGGGATCTTCTAAAAACAAACACAGCATTTTAAAGGTTTTCATATTAAACCTTATAAGCCACAAATTGTGTATGACTTTAGAAATGGTTCCATGTGGCAGCATTCACATTCTGAGCCCTTGGAGGTACCAGCCTTCCCCACGACTAGAAAAACTCATGGCTGAGCCTCGTTCTGAAAGGAAGTTTTTGAGCTGAGCAGGCTGAAGTTGGGGGAAATGAAAAGTAAACAAATTTTGGATCTAATGCTTTTTTACAGATATGTCAATTTTTGGTTTTCTTTGTTAATGTTGATGGCACTTTGTCACGAAGGAGGAAAACACCCAAGCATCCACTTTTGGGATAGAAAATAATCACCTTCTTCCTATTTGCTACTGAATGACCACCTTTTGTCTTTGTTAAGGCAAATGTTCTTTTTCATCTTCTGTGTTGCGGAAACAATTTTTGTCAGAATGTGTTTTGATTCAGTTTCAATTTGATAGAAATGAGCAGGTATATGCTGTTTTCTCTAAGTAAGGGCTTGTATTAAGGTGTGTGCTTTACAGTAGTTTAATACTCTGTAGTGGGATTATTTTTAATACGTTTATACTCCCTTTTAATTTACTTGGGTATGTAAAAATACATAATATTGTAGGAAACTTACACAGATCGAAACAGTTGTCTTGCTTTGCTGGTCATCTTGAAGGTCAGAGCATGAAAAGAAATGAAAAAAAACCTGCAAACCTGTTTATTTGCTCTTTTAGTACTTGTGTCTTTCTTCTGATGTAATTTTCTTCTTACTTTCTTTCACAGTCGCACAGATTTTTATATATTCTCTAAAAGGAATAAAGCACTATGATACTACACCCTCAAATAAGGACCCTGCAGATCCACATACGTCAGAATTACTCCAGAATTAATTTCCTTGATGAGGGATGCTGTATGTTGCAGTGAATGCTTGTGTGGTTTTACTGGTGTGCATTTGAGACTGGCACTCTCAGGGCAGCCAATTTCCAGTAGTCTTTGGGTCATGAAAAAGACTTTTTTGTGCTTTCTTCCGTGAGTACTATAAATAATGAGATTTTTGTATTTGTCCCTTCCTTGTAGGGACTGAGAGCAGCAGCAGCAGCAGCCGTGATGTGGCAGGAATTGCCTTTTGGGATCCTGCTGGCAAATAAATATAGTGTAGCAAGAAGGTGTCATTACAATTACTTGTTTTGCCCAGGTCCTGAAAGGCTGTGATTCATTAGCACCAAATATGCTACAGAATATAACTGCTGCAGCCTGAAGTTTTACAGAAATGGAAAGGAAAGAAGAAAATGGATTTTAAGAAGAAGGAAGGGGGAGGGGGAGGTGGGAAAAGGAAGTCCCTCTAGCAGCAGTTGAGGATATTCATTTTCACTTGACATTGATAAAATGAATATGCAGTAAAAATGAATATGCAGTAAAGAGAAGTTATATAAAAATCACTGTAGAGATGAATATTAGGAATAGCCAATATTCATAAACCTTTGCACAGGATACTTTTATGTCCTTTATGATTGTTCTTTCACTGTGTCTTCCAGTCATAAGCTCCTCTGTTTAGGAAAAAGACGTGTCATACAATTTGTGACAGAATTATGGTAATCAAAAAATGTATAAGTTTTACTTTTTTTTTTTTTTTTTTTTTTTTTTTTTTTTTTTTTTTTTTTTTTTTTTGTGGAGTGGGGAGAATATATTGCTTTAAAACATGCGCCCTAAAAAGAGTTTTGGGTGTTTTAGCTTGGTTCAGTAAAGGCAAACCTTCAAGTACGGGGGACAATTAGGATATGAAGCTTTTCTTCTGAATGATGTGAGGAATTTTTCTTCTCATTTACACCAACCCTTCAGATCCCTAAAACAACTTCATCAAAGGGCAGAAGGATAATAATTACTGGTTACATGGTAGTTTTGTTTAGACAAGTAGGAGAATACGTTTTTGCATGGCCCCATCCTACATGTGGATTAACTTTGGATTCTGGAGCTTCCTTATTGTTTCAGGGTATTTAATTCGTTCTCTCAGTAAATTTTGTTGACACTTTTTGCTTGCTGTAATTTAGGATTTTCAAGTTCACCTTGAGCTAGGGCTGCATACCAATGGAGGAAATATTTTAATTTTTTTTTAGTTTTAATTTTTGGTGGAAGGTGTACTTGCAAGCAGGTTCTGTGTCCTTGTGTAGAGTATCAGCTCTACAGCCTTATGCATGCCATGTGTTATTATAAGGATTTTTATCAAGAAATGTTTGTTTTCTCTTTTTTTTTTTTTTTTTTGTTCTTTTCCTGCTGGTGCTTTGCTCTAAGGAGGCAGTTGTCTTATGTTTGCTAGAGGGTTGTTTTTTTTTTTTTTTTGCAATATAGGTGCAATCTATAGAGAATATACAACATTTCCAATAAAAGTAACTCTTGTGTCAAGACATGGCAATGTTACAGATTGTAAATTTTGACTTTACTGCCAACCTCTGCCATATATTCCTTGCTGCTCTGTGCAATCCTCTATTGAGCAAAATATTGTCAATGTTGTTCTTTAAATAGTATGGGAACATAATTTCAGTAGTAGAAGGGTTAAAATGTCTCAGTATCTCTTTCTTATTGTGTTTTTGACTCATTCCACTCTGCAGTGCTTTTTTTACTCTGTAACAAAGGCGGCTTTGCCTGGCAAATGTAGTGTCTTATTAGAATCTCATTAGCATTCTTTTTTAATGTGTGCTGCAATTCAAGCATCAGAGGGGAGCTCCCTTGCCCAATTAGTGTCATTGGTTACCTGAAGACTCTTAGAACACAGAGTGGTTTTATTTATTTGGTCATGACTGCCATGGCAGCTGGGAGCCCCAGGCCTGTGCTAGGTGTGAGAATCTTCCCAGTACTGGAGTTTTCTGGAGTATTTTTGTTGACCTTCACTTTCCCTGTGCCTGTTTAGGAGGTTCCCATAAGATAAAGGGGATGGAGCCTGGGCAGCTCCTTTGGTGTTGAGATCCTTTTGCCATTCAGGCAAAAGGAACATCTGGGCGTCAAGGGAGGCTGTGTGGGGTGGCTCTGATCCTGCCAGAGGGGCACATCCTATGGAAGAGACTGGTGAGTTCTGTGGTTTAAAAATGACTTACTATTGATTTGATAGGTTGTGGGTTTTTGTTGGTTTTGTTCGGTTTTGTTTTGGGGGCTTTTTTTGGCTTTTGGATTTTTTTACTGGAGAGACTGTGTGAGGAATATCAAGCCATTAACTTAGTTTTATAAAATATTAGCTTAATGCAACCAGTAGGAAATGGAGCTGCACTTACCCTTCCTCTTCACTGGAGACTCTGCCAGGCAAAGTGCACAGGACTGTGGGAGGATGAAGATGAACTTTCCTCTTTCTAAACCCATGCCCAGTGCTATAAACGCGAAGTACAGGTGAGGGAGCTCCTGAAGTCAAGGTGGATTAATTCTGAGGAGCTGTTCAAAGCAGAAAGATCCCTGCAGCCCACAGTGCCTCGCTCCCAGCACATTGGTTGATGGGGCACTTGTGATTTATCAGCAAATGTGGGACACCCTATTGATTTAAACTCTGCTTTGGATTTAAATTCTGCCTTGGAGCACGACCTCAATGAAGTCAGCTTCAGGTCTATAACAGCACAGATATAAACAGTGTGTCTCCCCAAAACACTCCCAGATGTCAACTAGTAATCAAAATTTGCATGGAGATGGGTGTACCTAGCCATCCACATGAGCTGTTTGAGAGTTTCATATGTTTAGTGTATTTGCATTATTTAAAATTTAAGCTCTACATCTAGTTTGGGGAGGGTGTGCACAATCCTCATTTAAATTGGTAAGGATCCATATTTCAGATGCATTTTCAGAATTGCGTGACTGCTAATTTTAGGAGAGAGGTAAAATGCCTAAATACCTTTGAGGACCAGAGAAGAGCTATTTTATTTTTTTTTTTAAGTCTTATACTTCTTTTATGAAAATTCAAAACTTGCTGGAATTTTCCTCTTGAGCTAAGAAAGTCTCAAGCTTTTTAAAATTGAAAGAAAAGTTAGGAAGGCACTTTTCCCATTACCTCAGAATTAATATTTTATTTATATTACTTGCACGAAGTGTATCTCCATCAGTCTGAGATCCATGGTCAAGTGTATTCTTTCCATTTAACTGCAAGATTTCAAGATTCTCTGGGGATGTGATATCCAATATTTCTATTAAAAGAGAACACATGCAATAGAGCCTGACTTCCCTAAGGAGAAAAGAATGAAGTCTGCCTGGATTGCTCTGTAGATTCAAAAGCAAAAGGGGCAAGAGGAGGGAGGTGTGAGATTTGTGTTCATTTAACAGCAAGACTTGGCCACATTGGCGACTTTCAGTGTGGGGTCACTGCTCCTGGGGAGGTGACCAGCAGAGGTGACCAATTTCACATTTTGTGACAACAGAGAGTCATGCAGTTCCTGGCATTTCCAGCCTGTGGAGACTGGGGGTTTTCTGACTGCACTTTGTCCAGGGCTCCTCTTTTTGCTCTTCTGAAGCACCAGGTTTCTCTTAGGCCCACCTTGAACCCCTGTGTGTGCGTGTGTGTGTGTGTGTGTGTGTGTGTGTGTGTGTGTGTGTGTGCAGTCAGGACATTGGGGTTTTTTTTGTCTATGAGGGGTTGGTTTGACAGATTCCTGATCTGAGCCATGCTCCACCTTGGTGCAACATTACATTTAACACTAATTTAAATTTGACAGACAAAGGCAAACCTTGTGACAGAAATCCAGTAATCAATATCAAAGTGAGCTACCTGCCAACATTTTAAACTAATACATCTCTTTGTACTGCATCAGAATTTCTCATAGATGTGGTGAAGTAGGAACTGGTACTTGAAACCTGGGTAGCAACTTCATGAATTGTTTCCAGCTTTTAGATGGGGATAAGCAACATGTATTTCTATGAAATTTTCACATCAAGTTCCTTCTTTGCCACCAGAAGGATAGGAGATTATAGGAGTCTTCACTGGCTTTAGTACTGCTAATTAATTTCTAGTAGTTAATGGCATAGGTGAGATTATGGAATTAAGGCAATGGAGCAGTGTTTTACCAGACAAGATTTAGTGAAATGTTAGAAAAAGTTAGTTAACAGTAATGGATAAGTGACAGCTTGGATTGAGTGAAATGCTCTTTCTTGCAGGTTTGATAGTTTCTGAAGACCAACCGTTAAAAAATAATACAATTAATTGTCAATTATTTCTTGTGCAGCTATAATTACCACTTAGTTAAAAATTAGCTAGTGTTTCTTCTGAAATTAGGATCTTGCTAAAGATTATAGAAACCCTTCAGACTGAAATTCATTTGAAAAAGAAAATTCAATGTAAGCTACATGTGATTGAAGATGAGAAATTTTTCCCAAGCTCCTTTTGTCTGATATAAATGTGCTGATTTCTGTGAAACAAGTATTTTAAAGTGCTAACTCTTTGATACTCATCTTGTGAGCAGTCCTCAATCTGACTTTATTTTCTCACCAATAATGTATTCCGTGCTGTTTGGAAACTGCGTGCAGCTGGCAACACCACTTTGAAATACTCTTATATCAAAATGTAACACGCAGTGATAAAGGCAACTACAGAGACCTTAATTCTTGGTTTTACTGTGCCAAAAATTAGTGACTAGAAGTTGAAATGCAATGAGAGGGACTCTGAAACAAACGTGATAAAATTGTGGTGGGTTTGGCCTTTGCTGCAAGGGCACCTGTGTCAATATTACCATTGAAAGGACCTGATGGATCCTAAATTAGCCTCATCTTGTCTGGGCCCACAGGCTGCTGCCCTTATTTTTTATGAAAAACAAAGGTTTTACAGCAGAGTCAACTTCTCACATTCATGACAAACTGTGAAACACTGGCATAAACTCCGTGGCCTTAATTATGGAACTGGGAGAAAAAAAAAAATTGAATTAAATACCAACGTAAGATTTGAATAGAGTCAAAATAATCTGCTGTTCATGTCTTTTTGAGGAGTGAACTAAGTTGAAATGGCAGAATAAGAGGTCAGTCAGGACTCCACATCTGGTGGAGTCTTGAGAAACAAATATCTGAGGGATGGGTGGGCAGCCTCAGGCATCACCACCTTGATGTGATGCAGTTTTTTGGGATTTATCCAGAGCCAAAAAGAACGAGGGCAAAATGGGTCTGGTGTCATCACAGCCTCTGCTGTGCTCTGCCAAGGAAAATGAAGATGTTTGGTAAAGACTTGATAGGTAAAAGCTGAGCTCAAAATAAATGAATTAATTTGGCAGAAAGTGATTAAGAACCACACGGATCTGGAGGGGTTCATCAGTGGGAATTGGGCTAATTCGGTGGAAAGAGCATTCCTTCAGCGGGCACTGTTGGAGTCAGAGGAGGGCACAGCCTAATACTTCTGAATTAATAATGTCTGAAAACAGGTTTGAAGTCCCAGGTGGTTTCTCAAATTAGTCTTTTGCTTAAATAAGGTAAAAAAAAAAAAAAAGTATTTTGATGTGAGAGCTGACCACTGGGGAATTAAAGTAGGAAAGAAGAATTCCCAAAATGATATAAGATGGGTTTATGTATATCTCTATCAAAAATATATTTTTAAAAATAATACACAGAGAGATAAACAAATTGTGACTTGATTTCAGAATGCTGATTAATTTGGTGCTCAGTGTACATTTCCCAACAAAGGTTAATGAATCTGTTGAACTAATGAACTTTTCTTAATTAATAGAAGTTTCAATTTTCTCAGAGCAAGGGCATTGGAGAAGAGAGCAATGAATAACACACAGATAAGCACATACTGTTGTTTTTTGTCAAATAAAATACAGAAACGATTGAGTTATTTTGCTGTGTCTATACAAGGCATTGCTTTTCAGACTCCAAACTTCCTGGTGAATTTATAAGGCTCAAGTCAAGTGTCTGGAGTAGAGTTTGTGGTCATCAGAGGGCAGATCCTTCAGGTCTCTCCTGTGTTCCATAGTCCAAGGGGAGCAAACTTTTCAAGAGTGCAAGATGAACTTATGGCTCCAAACAAGGGAAATTTTATTTCCTCTATCATTATGTTAAATCACTTTAATAGAGGAAAAAAGGATTGGTTGCATCATATCTCTTTATAAAGGTAATAGTTATGCTTTTATTCTGCTAAGTGGCTATTTGGGATTGCCAAAGATGATTTGTAAAATGGGAAGCCACATCTTAACTGATTTTTAGAGGTTACCAGGACTACACGTTCCATCCTCTTTCTGAAGTGGGAAATTTATTTCAAAAAAAGGGAAGTAACTGGATGTGAGGGAGAGTGGGAAGAATTAGAGGTATTGTGAAGGGTCAGTCAGAAGGATGTTTTAAAAAGATTCCACTAGTTAACAATGCATAGGAACTGGAACTAGAGTCTTTGCATTCATTGACACTGTTGTGCTTCAATTCCCAGTTCCAGGAATTCTGTTCTTGTTGAAATTACATGGCTCAGATTAACCCTGCAAAGATACACACAATGGAAAGGAAACCCAGTATATTTGTGTAATCTGAATAATTAATCTCTCAGGGAGATAAAGACCTCAATGTACATTGCTTTAGTGCCCAGCTTTGGTGAAACCCCAATTCCAGGGACAGCACAGCTCCATGCAGGCTGCAGTTCCTGAGCAGGATGCACTGAGCAGCTGCTGGAGGGGCAGCACAGGCAGGCACAGCAATGAAATGCTGCCTTTGAGAGGGAAGCTGGAAAATGAAACATCTTTGGAGTGAAGGGGAGTGTGCACAATGAACATGAGTACAATCAATGCCAGGAAGCAGGTGAGTGCCCCAGCTCCTCTCATGCTGCTTTCAGGAGCCTTAGGTGGGGGGAGCAACCAGTAAAAAGATTAAACGTTTTCTACTCCATTGAAGGCCAAAGTATCTTAAGAGGTTGAAAAACACATAACTCCTGTGAGGGCTGAAAAGTATCTCCTTGCAAGCCCCCGTTTTTCTCCCCAGCATTTATGGGAAATCAGGCATGTGATGATTAATCCCTGTGTTACATTGATTGAGCTGTTTGTACAAACTCCACTCTGCTAATGTACAGCTCCATCTGTAGAGAATACAGGATATTCAGGCACTACAATGGAACAATCAAGAAAAGCGGCTTCCATTCTTCCTGGGAGAGTGCTACAAGAACAAAGTACAAAAATAAGCAAAGGGAAATGTTACCTAAATATCAGGTGAAAATATTCCTTTAGTGCTTTTATGAGACTTTGTTCAGAAATCCGGTCTCTCCAACGTTCAGAAATTTATTTGTGTTTTGAAAATAAAATCTGATTTGCCACGCTCATTTTTAACTTTGTGTAAATATTTGCTTGTATTTTCATATTCAACTGCGTGGTATTTCTTTTTCCCACTATCACAGATGTAGGCAATTTTCTATCCCTTCCCCCCAGCATTTTTTTGGCAGCTAATGAATGCAGTCCTTTGGATCTCATCTGATCTTTGGCAGGATATCTGGAATTGATGTCCTAGGATGTGTGTAGCTAACTCAGTAATGATGTTACAGGAAAACTAAACACTCCAAGCCACAAAGCTCTATTCAGAAATTTTATCTCTGATCCAGAGGAAAACTAAACCCCACTGTAGTCCCGTGAATCACAAATTGAATATTCAGTAACGCACACAGAGAGCCAAAGGAATGAGAGGGTGATCTTCCATGGAAAGCATAATACCAGCAAATCCCAGCAAGAGTGCTGGGACTCCTTGTCAGGGGATTGCTCTGGATTCCTGAACAAGTTGCTTAATTGTCTCTCCATTGTCCCAAAAAAGAAGTATAACCATGTAATGTAAAGTCTTGTTGGTAGATGGGTTTGTATCCCTGCTCAGCATCAAGATCCCCCTGTAAAGTCAGTTTGCATTTCACCTGCTTAAAGCTAATTCCTGCCTCTATGTGAGTGAGACAGCAATTCCATCCAGGATTTATCCAGGATGCCACCAGTGCCAGGAGCTGATGTGAGACAGGTGGAGGACACCGTCACTCTCCTCATCTCTTTGGAATAATTCATTAAATACTTCTACCTGTGTCAGTTACAGGTAAAACCTACAGTGGAATTACTTGTCTCTGTTCTCGTTAATCCCTTGCCTGTCAGCTCTCATCAGGCATTACATCCTGCCTGCCTTGGCAATTTCCAGCATGCAAATTCTCTGGCTAGACTCTCTCATATAGGTGTATATTATGGATTTGGATGTCACATATTAATCTTACAGTAATATTTCTCTTTGTAGTTTAGATACTTTCTAGCATAATTATTAACACCAAATAACTGAAATCCTTTTTTATTCCCCTCCCCCAACCCCGAATAAGATATTCATGTATTGGTTTCTACTGACAACATCAAATAGTCAAAATTTAAGTTGCAGTGAATGAGTGTCTCCAGCACACCTTGGTAGGTGTAAAATGCTGGAATACATTTTACATGGAGGTGACTGCCTTGGCAGTAACAGCCCCAATGCTTTCCTGAAATGCAGGTACCCCAAGCCTGAGCTCCAGGAGGCATTTCAATGTTAAACCTTTCTGTAAAATGGCAAGCCAAAAAGCTGAAACATGTTTATCTGCATCTACCTGCTGTAAGAGGACAGAGAATCTGCTGTGATGACTTTGGGTTTCAGCAAGGACAGATACATCAACTTTTTAAGAGGCATCTTGTTCCTGGTGCTGTTAAAACATTTCATTTACACAGTATTTAGGTTACTGCGCTGGCTTAATACTGACCTGGCACATTCCCTTGTGCTTGGGAAAAGAGCAAACCATTAGATTGATTTTATTATCTTATAAATCTCAAAGTACTGATAAAACAGTGTGCTGTGGTTTTTTGTTTGTTTGGGTTTTTTTGGTAAAAATAGGGTGGTAATTCAGCCACTTATGGATATTAATGCAGTTGAAGTTACTTTTCCATCTTGACCAGTGAAATGGAGACATCTGAATTTTGCCTTTACCCATACTGAGCACCACTCTCCTCCCAAGTAGCTCTGTTGGACTTGGGGCAAACTCTGAGTGCAAAGACAAAACCCAGAGATTGCTGAGGGACCTGCATTCTGCAAGGCTGGAATCTGCACTCCCAAACTGATTAGATGAGTATGTTCCCTATCTGGAAATTGTTCAAATACTTGCAGTCAAGGGAGGTTTTATCCAACACCATTTGTTTGAGATGTCTGCCTGTTAATGTTTAAACATTTTCTGCTGTATTTGGAAAACTCTAGATCTTGACTAGGCACTGAAAATTTCACTCCTCCATATGACTGGTATCTGCACAGCATCTATGCTTCACTCCACTTCCAGCCCAAAATAATCTCCCTGTAAATTCCTTTGAATACAAAATCTTTCACCAGCCGAAGCTTTCGAAACAAGTCATCCCAGGAGAGATGGGATTTCATCCCTGGACAGAGCCAGTATTGCTCATACGTGTTCAAAAAAGCAGCTTGTTCCCGTCCCTTTGAGAGCATTCAGTTTAATTTCTGTAGAGAGAGACATGATTACTGCACACAGTTACATAGCAAAGGGAACACTTCTCTGTGGCAAGTGCTGTGTCACAGAGCTTCAGAGGTTTTGTGATGGTTTTAATTTAAAAAAAAAATAATAATTTTAATTTATAAAATGTGGGGTTTAGGTGGTGGTAGAGGGGAGCCAATAATCAATGTCCTTACAAATGGCCTGCACCCGCTCAGGGATTTGATAATAGAAAAACTGGAAGTGCCATGTTGCATCTCCAAGCCTAACACTGAGTGAGGAACATCAAAACGTGAAATATGAAGTGTTTGGGAGTGGCAATGGATGGAATATTTTAAAAATAATATAGAAAAATCTTCTCCCACTCTCCCCAACAGACACATGAACCCATGGCCTACCCCAGCCCTAACAAACAAACCCAAATTATTTATCACTGAGGAAGCTGTAATATTTCTGAGTGGAATGATGAATTCTAAAGCAATCAGTTTGTCCCAGCACTTAAGTGCTGGAAGCTCAAAGGACTTTCCAAAAGTGATTTTGTCCCCATAATTAGGCTTTTACTGGAAATTCAGATCTTGGTGGATTTTTTTTTTTTTTTCATAGGTTTGCAGCTGTGTAAGAGGAGTGCTTTGGTAAGCATGAGAGAGCAGCAGCATGTTTGCAGTCCTGTTCATGGGCTGGAACCACTGTATTTCTTTCCATATGCATCTCTTCTTCCAGCCACCCTTTTGGCTGCTCTCTGGGCACTGATGCCAAATAAATGAACAACCGTTGTCAGTCCTTCCAGGTCATTCAACACCTTAATTTATTTTCATTAAATAATTTCTTGTTATTTTAGGTCTACCAACATTTTTCTGCCTGAGTTTGAGACGTATATTCTTATTTCCTGGGTGTTAAGCAGAGCCTTCCTCCTTTTAATTAGGTTCTCTGTGTGTACTTTACTTAAAAGAAGAAGAATGCTTTGTGGCTTGGAGTTTTTGATTTTGGGTGGTGGTGTGTTGGTGTTTGTTTGTTTGTTTTGTTTTGTTTTGTTTGTTTAGGGTTTGGGGGTTTTTGGGGAGGTTTTTTTTGGTTGTGTTTTTGGGGTTTTTTTTTTGCATATAGGATTCCCTACAAGCTGGGGAGCTTCTAGCAACTAATACCTAGTTTGTTTCCTAGCTATGCTGTTTCTTTAGTCAAACATGTTTATTTCCACTTTTCTATTTGTAGTGTTTAAAATGCCAGTTTAAGGTGTCCTTGCTGCTTTTATCTTTTTTTTTTCCCAGTGAGAGCAGAACGTGGGCAGTGGGGCTCATTGCAGTTCTGGGAGTTAAAGGTGTTGGGAAAACTTCAGGGCCAGTGAAACCAGAGACTTTCTTCCAGTCTTGTGTGTCAAAAAGGCTTGGGAGAGCACAAGAGTAAGCAAGCACAAGAGATGGCCAGCGTGGGTAGCCTGAGATACAGGAGGTGAAGCAAGTCTGCAGGAGCATCAGGAAGCTGGACAAGGCTTCTCTTAGGCTCCAAACCCAACTTGCTGCTTGATCCTGGGCTTCTCTGTGGAAATTTAGAGTTCTGAGCTATTGGGATGCCTCTTGGTGAACTAGAGTGCCAGCTGGGAAGCATTCCTGCTGCTCATCTCCTCTCACAGCAGTAATGGATGGGGGGATTGAAATGTAGGTGTGTTTTGAAAATATTAAAATTATGAAGGAAACAGGTTTATTAGTTTTTTTGCCTGTTTTTAATAAGGGCTGCTGGAAATTATAAAGCTCTGTCTTTTCATGCAATTGTGTGTCTGTGGGTATTCCAGAGGGAAGGCTGTCTCTGAGAAAAAGGTATCAGAGTATGAATACTGCTGAATGATTCATATATAAGTTGCTTTATTTAGTAAGGAGTTTTTATGTTGTACTTCCCTCCATAATGCCTAAACATTTCCATGCTGTAATAGGCTCATATTCTTAAAACCTTTGGGAAGGTGTGCTGTCACTTTGATCTCAGGGGCTGGACAGCATGACAAATGAGGCATAGCAGACTTCCTTAAGTAGCCTTAAGATTCATCTGGAAGTGAGGCAGGGATATCTCTGTTTGTTCAAGGTTGTTCCCAAAGGACAAACTTTTCTGGGTGCACAAAGGAGGCTTCTGGTTAAAGCCACTGGGAACCTGGGAGTTTTCTTGGTGTGACTGGAGATACCTGTCATGCCTGAGTTTGTGTGTTGAACACCAAGATGACCACTTAAATTCTCTGTGTGAGTTGAGGAATAGCAAGCAATAAGTGGCATGATTGGCCCACTTTAATAAATTGCCAGCTGAAATAAATAGTTTCTGTATGTAGAGTATTTCTTTTCTGCCTCGTAAAGATCTCTTGTGTGGGCTTCACGGATTTGACCCAAGAAAATATTTATTGTAGCCTGAGCTAAGGTGTCTTGATTGTTGAAGTTTCTTCTTCTTGGTTCAGGAGAATTAATGATATTTTTGGGTTTGGTTGTGGTTTGGTTTGGTTAGTTGTTTTTTTTTTTGATTTTTTTTTTAAGAATCCCTGGTATTATTCTTAACAGAAAACAAACAGAAGTCCCACACATTCCTTGCAGTGCTTCCCACAGTGTGGGACTTCTAACTACATGTGTTATGAGCTACAGAATATTAATATTCTTCTCTTTACTTCCAAGATTTTATAAACTTCTTTTTTTTTTTTTTTTTCATTCAACTCATTTTCAGAGAGAAGAAAAGTATTCTTAAACTTGTGTCTTAAATGTGATCCAACACAGGCTTTTCTTGCTGCAATTTACAGGGAGCTTAAATGGCTTAACAAACAGCTTTTTTTTTGGGTCAGCTACATGATGCTGATGCAGCATAACACACTTTTCTGCAGTAGTTACCTTAATTAATAGAGTTTCTGCATGCTTTCGTTGAAGTCCTGGATACCAGGTTTAGAAAAACCTCTGATTCTTTAACCCTTATGATCAGAAGGATCAGGAGGAAAACAAACTGCTCAAAATGAAAAGCAGTCAGAATTTTTTTTTTCTTTTAGAAAACACTTTTAGAATAAGAATATATGCATTATTATAGAGCTGGAAATGCAGGGAGAGAAGGGACCTCAGTCTGCAGCTTTTCTGGGAGTCTACACTTGGAGATGAACAAGGCAGTTCATTGAAATCTGCTTGTATTTTCCAAAGAAACAAATCTATCTGTCTGTGTCGTTGTCTGTTAAGAAAATGCTACCGTGAGGAATATTTGATGCAATATATTCCTATTTATTTGTATCTGTGTGACATTTTGTTAAACATAAAAGCAAGTGGGAAAATAAGGTGCATCCAGGGGGGTGTTATGGCTGAGGGGGAAGTTTATCACTAAGCTGTCATTGACAACTGAAAGAATTCATAGACTCGAGTGTCACACGATAACACATTGCTAACAGCAACTTAAATAAGTGTATCATTGGGAATTTAATCTATGTGTTACCTTCAAGGTTAGTAGCTAGAGGATACTTGGGATCAAAGAAGGCAGAGTATGAAAGAGTCTGATGGAGTCTAAACTGAGTGTTCAACTTAAATGTTGAAATGGGTTTATTGCCTGTGTTTAGCTCTGAGCTTGTTGTGGTGTTCTGGTCATGCAGGAAATAGTCCTATTCTTGAGGACAAGGCATGGTGTGCATGTTCATCATCAAGAAAATGATTCATGGAGTCAGCTGAGCTTTGTCTGCAAGAACAACTGAATCACAGCATCTTAGAGAATTTTTTTTGTTTTCCCTTGTAAGAACTTTCTGACAAACATGGTAATTCCAGATATGGGTTCAAAGGAGGCCTGTAGCAAGTCTCTTCTTTTAAAAGTGTCTTATGGAGCTTCTGGAAAGGAACAGGAGGGGATGAGGAAGAGCCTGAGAAAAAATTGGCTTTGTACATTCAGTTGTGACCTAGAGTAAGAAGTGAAACTTCTGTAACTGCAGTAGAAGCTTAAAATAATTGGGATAATTGAAGTAGTTAGATGATTCTAGCTTAAACTTGAATGGTGGTGTGTGGAGGGAATTCTTTGAGGGAGAAAGGAGAAAAGGCTCAAGGCAAATCTTAAATCACCTCAAGCAGGATGTATTGTCTTGTGGCTCCAAATAACCAATAGTTTTCTTCAATCTTCATTTTGAGGTGATCTTTAGCTGCCTCTCCTGAAAGGAAGAAGTCTATTGATGGACTGACGTCAAAAGTGTGGAGTCCCTCAGTTAACACACTCCTCTCTTGCTTAAAACACCACGTCCTTAGCACGGGACTTCTATTACTGCCCAGCAAGGTGGAATCCATGCTTCCCGTTCTTCACCATTTACAACCTTTGATCCAGTGCCTAAAGCTTCGTTTGTCACATTGGGATGACTCCATATCAAGCACTGTGAATCAAATTATTTTCTAACACAATGGCTTTTAGCACCTCTCCTGCTGCAATGGATGGTTGTGCAGAGGCACTGAAATAACGCCCCAAAGCAGCAATGTTTATATCCCATATTTCCAGTAAATTCTGCCCACTTGTCCACTCTTCACTCAGCTAGAGAGCAGCACAGGAAATTGCTTTCCTTTGTGGTGAATCCACATCACTTGTGTGTTGTAAGCTCCTTGGAATTAATTGTGCCTGGGAGGAAGATGTCCCTGAGCATGCAGGGCAGGGAGCTTGGGGAGGTTGCTGAGTGCTGCTGCCCCATTCCAAGTGCCCCAAGTGCTCTTAGGAGCGTTGAGGAAAACCCAGCTGCAAACCCTGAAGAGCCTGCTGTTGGGCTTGTTGTCTTCAGTTTTTAAGTCTCTGTGAATGTCACTGTGTTTTTGTAACTCCTATAATTCTTTCAGAAGGTAATAATATGTATGGGGTTTGAGGCTGGCAATCTGATTCTCTGCTTAGAATGCAAGTTGACTCCTGGCAACTTTGCTGATGTGAAGATTTTCCAGTGAAACAAGAATTAACCTATATATATATATTTTTTTTTTCCACTTGTATAAAAATTAGAGAAATAAAAACACCGGCTTCCCAAGAGGCCTTTGAGTTGAGTACCTTAAAGCATATCATGAAATATAAATTATTTTCCCTTTCCATCCATTATAATCCATTTGTTGATGGACTTATCAAGTCACATTGCATTATTCTGGAGAATGTAGATCATGAGGGAGAGAAAAAAAAACCCTGAGACACGAGTGGGACATTTTAGAGACATTCTTCATTTTGTGAAGGAGACACACACACACACATATGACAACCCTGACATGCATGGGCATATTTTAAAATAATTGTACCTGCATTTACTTCTTGAGTCTTTGGTAGTCTTTTCCCAAATCAAAAGTTTTAACATTCAAATTTTTTTCCCTATAAAAAGTTAGAATAAAAACCCCAGGACTGTGTTGACAGGAAACTGGGACTGCTTTCTAAGTGCTCCTTTGACTGCAGCAAACACCAGCACATTATTGACAGAACAGTTTCTCTCAAGGTGAAGGTTCACCTTCATCCAGAAGTTTATAGGACATAGTTTCATATGGAAACTCTTCTCTTTTTATAGATATTGTTTGATATTTTACACAGGATATTTTTCTAGGCTATCAATTTTATACTTTTCCTTTGGATTGTGTGTTACTAATGCATTGTAATTTCTCCAAAATGCTGTGGAAGGAGAGACTTCCTCCATGGTGGTTATCTGGATAAAATAGTAGCCTTCCACTTCAGGGACTGTATTTTGCATTTAATTTGAAATCTCTGTGAGAGATATTGAACTGCTGGAAACAATTTGGACAGCTTGTGGAGTACAATATCAAAGCCCATAGATAGTGTGAGAGGTGGGGTTGTTACCTTTTTTCCTTTCAAAAACACAGTGTCAGAGCTAAGGACTCTCGTATTTAACTGGGTCTAAAATGTTTTTGTTCTCTAAACTGTAAACTCTACTGAAATCCCTATATAGGAAATGCTATAACCATTCTTAATTAATTTCAATATGTTTGCACTCCTCAGACACCTCATTATGAAGGAATTTAACATCGACTTGAGATTTTAGCCTCTCTGTAGACATCAATAGCTAAATAGGCATATAGATAAGAATAATTGCATTAATTCTGTTTGGTTTCTGATGTAAAGGTGTTTGCACCACTTGTGGACTAGTTCTCAGAGTCCTTGATTGTCCTCTGAGGAGCTGAGGAAGAGTCAAAGACAGAAGTACTGAAAAATTTCTGAATTATTACAAGATTTATGGTTTTCCTAGGTCTTCACAGTAAGAGAATCTCAAATCTCTTGTCCAAAATCTTGATTGTATCAGAATAGAAATTTTAAAAAATCATGTGTTGATGCAACAAATTTCACAAGGCAATTCCTCTGCCTATTCCTATTTCAGTGTTGCTAATGTGTGGTGGAGACACAACTTGTTGAAAGGACTACCATAGAAATTTCAAACTGAATAAATCTCTGAGAAAAATAAAATTCACTTCATCATGTAACATTTATATTGCACCGCTACTTCACTGGAGAAAAACTGAGGGATGACTTATTAGATCAAAATTACTTGCCTGCACTGTAATTGCAATAGGTTAAGAACCCATAAGTGCTATACCAAATAATGGAAAGAAAATGCAATCATTTAACTTCATGAACTCTTGTCCACACTCACTATTTGGATATAGGCTGGAATTATTACCGATCTTATTTTTATGTTATTTTGTGTTGGGGTTTTTGGTAGACTCTTCTATCTAAGTTTATCTAAGACATATATTCTGTAATGAAGCTTGTAAGAACAGTGAAACAGGGATCTCAGTCAACAATTTTGTAGTATCACCTGTGGCACATGGCTATTTGTGGGAAATAGTAAAGGCAAGAAGACTTTTAGAAGTTGTGAAAGTAGGTTTGAGAAATAGAAATAGTAGAGAACTTAGAGCTAGTTGTAGTTGTAAAGTTTAAATGTAGAGAAGATACAATAATGTAGTAAGTAAGGACATGAAATAATAGTTTTTGTTTTTAGGTTTAGTTAAGATAGAATTTAGGAGTGTAGAAAAATACGTTTAGTAACATAGTAGAAAGTTTTAAGGTTAATAATGGAGTATTGTGTTTGTTAATAGAAAGCATATAAGTAAGCATTGTTTGAAGTAGGTGTGTGTGTGCTTTTAGTGATTGGTTAGAATGATTGTAAACTTTAGTAATATGCTATTGGTTAGAATTTTTTTAAAATGTTTTAAAAATGTTTTGTTTTGATTTTTTTAATGTTTACATTTACAGCTACACATAATGTTCAAAAATATTTTATAATGTGTACATTTATATCTACATCTAGCTCTAAATTCTCTACTCCTTCTGTTTCTAAAGCCTACTTTCACAGCTTCCAAAAATCTTCTTATCTTTACTATTTCGCACAGCTATTCACTGTTTCCCAAAGTCATCCGTGGCATTTCCAATCTATTTTATGAGAAACATTAGGAAAGAGTGCAATTTGAGCTGCTCAGTAACCTGCATGGCTTTCCCACCCAGCTGAACTACACACTGAAGTATTGCAATGATGCTATAATGGTGAAATCTCCTTATTTTCTGATTTTAAATGCACTTGCCTATTTCAAACTCCCATCTACTTAATGAAAAACTTTGAATTGAAATCTAGAATTCCTTATTCCTGTTTTAGTGTCTCAACCAGAAAACTAAAGGTAGACTTTTGGGGTTCAATTTTATTAATAATCAATTATGCCAGCATTAACTTCCCAAGGGAGGCTCCAGATCCCCCAGTTCCATGCTCAGGCTGACAGCATTATGTTTTGTTCTCCATACTCCATGGAGGTGTTTTCTGGAGTAATTCTTTAACAACCACTTCCAAAGTATCAATTCCACCTGGTAGCAGCCAACATTAACAACAGCTGGATTGTGAACTCCTAGGAAAGCAGTAGAATGTAACAGTATTAATTAAGTCCTTCAAATGATGGCAATGAGTAGAGTGATAATGAGCAAACCTCTTCTGTGCTCATTAGTTGCAGAAGAGAATATTTTTTATTATGGAGCTGATTATTTTTTTTGTAGGAGCAGCCCTACAATGTGATTGAAGTCTGAAGGTTCATTTGTATTATATATGACAAAATTACATATAAAGCAGGTATGTGAATCACCATTAAAGGCTTCCCAGCTTTTTGACTTCCAATCAAAGCTGTATTGTTACTGGGAAATGGCTGAAACCGACCTTCTGTTGTAGCACCCTCAGCAATGTGGCATTGGGATTTTGTCCTTGGAGATGAGTGAGGAGATAAGTACATTTCAAGTGAGGAAATAGACCAAACATTGATGCTCTTGCAGTAATTGAAATAGGAACATGTTAATGATGAAAAGAAAATCAAAGGCACTGCCTATGTTAGCTGAGTTCTGTGAGATGGAAAGTATAAATAGTTTAAAAATTGGTGTGTGAAAATGCATACTCTGAATAGGAGGACCAAGTCAGACCCAATGTGCGAGTAATGTCAGTTTTACTGCCTTTTCATAGGGAAAACTTGGTCTCTTTCTCTGTTTGTGGCCACTATTTTCATTTCCATTTCATTTCTCTTCTTCTAACAAGAACCTACACAGCCCCATATTCTTAATTATGGAATCTGCAAAGTGGATGGAGAGTCCTTACCTTTCCAGAATAGATTAAACCCCCCGCCAAATCCAACCTCCCCTGAACTTGATTTTTTAAATTTCATTACTGTCACTTGAGGAAGACTCTGCTAAGGGCTGTCATGCACTGACCATTTATTTTGCAGCTTCTTTTTGAGTTAGTGCAATATTTAAAAAGCCTAAGAGCTGCCAATCATTGGGAATGCTAGGAAAGGAGCTGCTCTCCTCCAGGAATGTTGCTTTCCCCACACCAGGGAGGGGCTGAAGGCAGAAGGTAGGAATGATAATCAAATGTGGGGAGCTTTAGGAGAGTGCTACATGCAGGTAGAGACTCTGTGGAGTGAGCTCAGACTTCCCAGACATGCTGGAATCCTCTGGAAAGAGCTGAAGTGGCAAATCAGCCAGTTTCCCTCATTTCCAGCTAAGATAAATTTCTCTGGATGACTTGTAACTCTCTCTCTGCTTGCAAATGAGAGCTTCTGAGTTAAATGCATCCCTCCTGATAAGGAGAGAGGAAAAAAAAAAAAAAAAAAAGATTAGGAGACAATGACATCTGCTGGCATTGGAAAGAGAAGGCATCAAAACAGCACATCCTGACAAGAGGAGGGCTTTGCTTTCCAGCTTTGTGTGGACTGTTCCATGAGGCTGTGAACCTATTAACCCATAAAACAACATGGAAAAAGGCACTTGGACTTATTCTTGTGGTCAGGAGCATCAGGCACCTTGGGCAGCAGAGGCTGCTGGGCTCTGCTGGTTCACATTCCTCTGGGCAGGATGGTGTTGCAGGGAGAGGGAAGGTGCTGACCAGGAGCTGTGGGCTCTGTCGGCACTGAGAGAAAATGTCCCAAGAGACACTTTCTGCAGCACTTACTGCTTTAGCCAGACATCCTTCAAGAGCTATGTTGTCCTGGAAAAACACACAAGAAAAAAAGACAATGTTTTGTTTTATTCCCTTGGTGGGATGGGACACTTTTCAGATATTTCTCTTGGAACTCTCTGTTAGTTCTGTGCTACATGCCGTGTATAGCATCTTCCCTCTGGTGATGTAACAAATCTTTAAAAATTTAGTGCAGAAATCCTACCTGGTGGGGTTTTTTGTTTGCTTGTTTGGGGTTTTTTGGTTGGGTGTTTTGTTTTGTGGTTGTTTTGTTGGGTTTTTTTTCCATCCCCAAAGTTAGGGACTTCTTCTCCAGCATTTCCAGTCTCATTTATTTGGGGATCACAAGACTGGATTGAAAATCATAACATTTGCATTGAATATTTTAGGAAGATTTTTCTGCATTTGCTTTACAGCTTTGATTAAGATTCATGTGCTAAATCCTTCTGCAATCTCTTAAATCTCCAAGTGTCATGCAATCACATCCCTCTAGCAGCAGAGATCTAAGGAAAATATTAAATAGGAGGTATTATGAATTAAAAATTGAGATTTTTAGCACAGTAGGCACTGGAGAAAATGGAGCCACTTTTTTTTTTTTTTTCTCTCTGTTATTGTTGTTGTTGTTTGTTTATTTCAAATATTTCTTTGGGGACCCCAAAGCCAAATGAAAATACCAAAAAGAAATCCTAGACTTCAGCTGTCTGGGACTGCATTAGGTGTCAATGCTTCCTTGAACCAAAGTTGGGGGGAGAGAGAGGTGCTGAAACAGTCTGGCTTCAGTAAAATAATGTCCCAGTGTGTGTGGCTTTTGATTTGATCATCAGACTCAGTACGAAGGGAAAGTCAATTACAATATAGGCAGAAGGCTCCGAGTACTTATTATTTAGTCTGTGTTTTCCACTTGGTGTTCATCTTTATTACAGCTTCTTTCTTGCCTTCTACCACTTCCACTCAGCTCCAGAGTTTACCTTACTAGCTGCTAACTGCTAAAATTCACCCTGCTACATGATTTTTTTTTGTTGTTGTAGGCTGGTTGGTTGGTTGTGGGTTTTTTGTTGTTGTTGGTTGGTTGGTTTTTGTTTGGTTGGTTTTTGTGTTTGGTGGTTTGTGATTTTTTGGTTGGTTGGTTGGTTGGTCTTTTGGGGTTTTTTTTCGGGGTTTTGTTTTGGTTTTATGTTTGTTTGTTGGTGGTTTTTTGTTTGTGGGGCTTTTTTTTTTCTGTTCTCTTTTTCTGGCCATCCTTCAAGTTTCTTTTTGCCACCTTGCTTTTCCTGTCCCTAACCAGTGTGCTGAAAGGAGAAATGCTCACAATGGGATATAATAACAGAGACGTGAAGTCAAATGATGCATTAGGATTACAGTTTCACTTCACGAGCAATTGTACTGTTTTTGTGCAAGAAATGTAATTTACTTATTTCCGAGTTGGGGAGTGTAAAACACTCTCTGTGATTCTCTGTCAGTCAGCTGTCATCCATCTCCCTCTGCAGCAAAACCCTTTGCTTTTGGTTTTGTTCTTCCTGTTGGTGTGGGTTTTGTTAGTTTTTTTGCTCCAAACCCAACCTGGTCACTTCATTAGCACACTGTAGCTGGGTTTGTAAAAGAAACATGCTGGAGTATCACAAAAAGGAATCAAAACAATGGAAGCTCTCTAGGACCAAATGCTTTGAAAGCTCCTCAGTAGGCAAGAAAAGAGTTGTTAGCATTCCTAGCATGCTGGTGGAAATGCATTATATATTGTTGCCACGTCGGTTTGTAATATTGGTACATGGCTTCAGTGCCTTGCTTGGGTTTGTAATTACATTTAAATAATTTAACTCCATTACACCACCATGTCTAGAGGAAATGTATGATTCTGTAGGAAGATGTTTCCTTTCAGATTGATCTAATGACTTCAGAAAATGCTGCTGCTATTAACACTTGTTAACTATTGATATGCAAAAATAAAACTGTTAGCAGTGCAGTAGAAGACGTTAATAAATATGCTCATTTTCAAGGATATTTTTGAGAGCTATTTGATAACCCATCACTTGATTTGTGTTCTGTGTCAGATGGCCTTAATTGCTTGGCTAGTTGTATTTTGTAGATCAAAGGTAGCTTTTATCAAGATCAGGCTAAAAGGGTTCCAACTGATGAGTGATTGAAACCATCCAATGAAATACAGCTTAATTGTCCTACAATTATGCAATACCCAGCTCAATTCTTGGATGTCAGCAAGTTTTCTTGGACTGCAAGGTTCAGATGAAGTTGGAGAAGGTGGTAGAGTACATGCAGCAGATTTTTCTTTTTTTTTTTCTTTTTTTTTGTGTAGGTTTAGTGATAGATTAATGCTGGGTGTGTAAAGGACAGCACAGCTTAATAAATGCTAAAATTCATCTCGCCTTTCACTTTGCATTTGTACAAACACTTCAAAGTTGTTTTCTAGTCTTCTGATGGATTTGGGTTTGGTTTTAGTTTGGGTTTGTGGTTTTGGTTTCTTTTGTTGGTTTTTTTTGGTTTTGTTTTTCTTTAATAGTTGAAAACACATTACCACAAGTGGTGAGTATAAAAGGCTACACCTCTGTGGCAAAACGTGTCACCAGAGGAGCTCCTCATATCATAGAGATGTACATTGGTGGAAAAGTGTGATTCCTTTCCTGTGTTCACACTAAATGAGCCCATGTGCAGGCGCACAGTAGGAACTGAGTAGTTAATAATTACAAGGAGAACACTGGTTTCCCCCTGTAATGCCAGTGAGTCTGTCCTCAGCAGCACTGTGGAACAATTTATGGAGAGTTAGAGTAATTGATCAAAGACACTTAGTAAATCTGTTGCACCTTCTTGTCCTTCAGTTGCTGATTAATTTCTTGCTGTCAGTCCTTGAAATGGGCACAGGACTCTGCTCTCTCCTTCCTGGTTGTATGAGATATCATATCTCTCTCCTTCCTTCCTCTGAGGTTCAGTTTCTGGGTTTCTTTGGCTTTTTGCTTTCCCTTTTTCCAACCCCTTTATTCATTTCCATCAAATTTGCCTGCCTCTCCCTTCACCTTCCTTTAATCTTTCCTTTCCTTTTAATTTCATTTCATTTCATTTTCTTTCCTTTTCTGGAGTCTTTTAAGTGTCTTCCAGGCTTTTTGCTCCTTTTCTGTGAGGGAATTCTTGTGAAGGTCTCAGGTTTGCAATGCTCTGTGCAGATGATGTGCTCTGGCACCAGGGCACAGCAGCATCCTGTGCCTCCCACCAGCAGTGACAGGCTCACATTTGTGTAACTGGAGGAAAAAAAACCTGTCTGGATCAGGTTTTCCAGTCCATTTATCATAAAATAGATTTCCTTCTTCTTAAGAGACTTCTATGGGGCAGAGAGAAAAATCAAATATATATGGAGCTAAGTGGAAATGACCTCACTGAAGTGTCAGGACTTCCTTCTATTTACCAAGGGTGATGTATTTCTCTTTTTCTTCTTGCCTGTCTTCTAATTTTGCCACTAGTGGTGAAATTAGTGGATTAATATAAGTTTTTCTACCTGGTAATGGGCATGGCTGAAAAACCCTGAAGGTTTTGTTTTTTGTTTTAACCACGTGCCTTTAAATATTTCTCTATAAACCACCTTGAGGTTTTGTTGTTTTTAAGCTAAATTGTATCCATCTAAATTACTGACTTTGTTATTTCCCTACTGAACTAAAGGCTTTCATCTGCTTTAATATAATCAATAACAAAATACACTCTGATTTGGAGAAAAACTGATGATTTAGTGTTGTTTGGAAAATAAGGACAAATGGCCATCTCACCCTGTTGTCAAACACATTCCTTTGTTTGATTGAAAGTGCAGATATTTTCATTATACATTAGCTGTGTGCTTAATGAAATGGACCTATCCCAACAGCTCAAAACTATATATGAATTAAATATTGTTATAGTTGCTATGGCAAATAATCACCATTATTTAATGATAACTTATGAAACCATTAAGTATCAAGGCAAACATAGTTCCTAAAACGCAGAGTGATATTTCTCAGTGGAATAAACTTAATTTTTTTTCTTAATTGTCTGGCTTCGTGTCTGTTTTGAATTGTGTACTTCTGAAATATTAATGGGTGTACAAGGAGACAGCTTGATATGGACACAGAATATACCTGTGTGTACTCTGTAGCTCTGCTTCTTGGAGTTTTAAAGACGCTCCTCATTCGTGCTCCAGCCTTCCCTCATTCCCATCTGTTGGTGTTAAGAAACTGTGCCTTACCTTCTCATAGATTATCCCTGCACTGCTTCAGGCTTGTCTAACTGGGGCTCACCTCAGCAGAGTTTTCCCCTCCAATATCAGAGGGATTTGGATATTTGTCATAAATGACATTCTGAGTTACAGCTGAGAAGATAGCACTGATAGAAGTGCTTGGTGCTGGCCTTGTAAAAAAGGAAGATTTTCTGTCATGCACAAATCTTTTGGGATTGTTCATGGAAATCAGCAAACAAAAATTTCTCACAGAAATTTTCTAGCTAAAAGGGAATCATTGTAGTTTACCCAGGAGGGGAACTGATGCAACCACATGGGTAAGTGTAAGTAGAAACACTGAGAGCTCAATATTCTGCAGAGGAAAAGATGGAAGGAAATAAATCTTAGGTGTATATTACACTGTCAAACCCAGTAGTAATTTTAAGATTAATTTGCCTCCCACATTGATACATGCCACATATCCCCTGAGTTGAATCAAACCCTGTTTATTTCTTGCCTTTTCTCTCCCTCCCTCAACATTTGAAAGGTGCCTAATGTGGAGAGAAGTCTGGAGCTGAGTGTTATTTAAATAACGGATTGATCCAGGGCATCGTATACAAATAAATGGCGTTAGAAATAATTGCAGATTTTGCACAACTCTACCAAAAGTGTGGCAATTGCAATGAAAAATCAGTGTGTTTCTGTGAGTGTGTTGTACAGTGTTGTTCCTCCTCGACAAATTATTTACTAGATTTTGCTCTCGTAAAAGTCAGTGGGTGCTGTTTTATCAGTTACTCTTTGGCTCATGACTAAACATTTCTAGAACAGGTGGCTGTTACCAGGGGATAAACTCATTTTAGTTAATAAAGATGAACCAGCTTTGCCACAGAGACTACACAAACAGCAGATATCTTGGAATTCACACTGTCTCCTGCAATTTTAGTTGCTGGGGCTTGTCCAGCTTGACTTCTGTTCTCAAGGAACTGCACAGGAATGGCATTTGGAGGTTTTGCTCTTACAGAAATGGTCCTGGCCCACTTCTCATCAGTGCACTTTGTTCATATATCTGAAGGGAATAGTGAAAACTCCATTAGGAAATGTGGCATTTAACCTACTCAATTAAGTATCTGAGTTTTGACAAGGATTAGAAATTTACAGCATGGAAATAGAATTATTAATTACATAAGACATTGTTTATGAAGTTTCTTGATCCTCCTGTTTCAGAGTGTAAACTAATCAGTAGGCAGTGCTGAAAAATTGCATCATTTTATGGTAAGAGCTCCTGGAAAAACTGTGAGTGAACACAAGGAAAGCCATGTGATATTAATAGATCAGCACAGACCTCACTGGCTCTTGGTGGGAGGCTGGGCACACAAAAAAGTTGGGAGAAATAATCCTAATCAACCGGAGAATTAAAATGGGGATTGCAGCTCTTCAAGGGGAAGGGTAACTTGAAAACTCCAATAATTTTTTTTATTATTATTTTTTTTTAAAGAAATGACATCTGTAAGAATGGGAGATAATTAGATGTGTATTTTAAATAGACCTTTCTCAGCAGAGACCACTCTGTGACTGTTTCAGGCACAGGTAGTGCATTCATCTCTCTGAAACATGAAAATCTTCATAGTTTTTTCAGGCAGCAAAATAAATGGCTTCAAAGAACCCTGTGCAGTGGGGTGATGAAATGAGGGCTGGCTCTGCCACTGCCCCACAGCCCAGAGTACTTTGGCTAAGGTGGAAATGAGAGTTAGGAATGGGCAGCAGCTGGCAGAGGTCAGATCCCTGCAACATTTCACCTTCCCACGAGCCTAGGAAAGGACAGAACAGCCCCATTTTTTTCAGGAGCACAGTGCTGCGGGGTGGGCAGGGGAGATTTCTCACTGTTTGGCTTTGCCATACAGAGCCCTGCGCTACTTTGGCCATTCCAATCCCTCCCCTCGCTCATCTGTAGCCTGAAGGAGTCACGGCTTGTCCTGCTTTAGGGCAAATTTGGGAGAAAACCCCCGACTGGAGTCCCTCAGGGGAGCAAACCGGAACGGCCCCTCCCCGAGCTGGTCCGGGAAAGAACTTCCTCGGAGAAAAGTGGAAAAAACCTGTTTATTTAACAAAGCGCCCACAAGCACAAAGAATGAACAATATGAAACAATAAAACCTCTCACTGCTCTGGAGTGAGATGGTAAATTCAGACAGTCCTTGCTGTGGGTAGCTCGGCTCGCTCAGTCTCTCACCGGCCCCTCCGGAGCTCCAGGCCCGGCGGGCCGCAGGTGCCAGCCCTCGCTGCTCCTCTGGCTTTGTCAGTCCAGAGCAGATTGAAACAGTCCCAAGGAAAGAAAAAAACATTCCAGGGAGCTTCTCTGCCTCAGCCAGCTCAAACTAACTCAGAGCAAAGAGATCTGTGTCCCGCAGTCTGTCTGAGCCTCAGCCTCAGGACAGAGTCCCGGAGCAGGAATGCAGAGCAGTGAACGCTGGTTTTTCTCAAAACAAACTCCGCGCTGCTTCTTTCCCCTTTTGCTCCCAGAACCAGTCTTAAAGGCACAGAACTCAACACACAGCACAAACAGAACAGATTATTTGGGATTCGAGCATCATAAAGACACCCTAGGACATGGCCGGTTCAGGAGAAGTCCAGACTCAGGCTGCATTGATCCTGTTCACAAAAACCTCTCAAAAACCTGTAAGGGAGAGCAGCTCTGTTTGCTGGGCCCTGCTGAGGGAGCCCACCCAGAGCCTCGGTGATTATTTGTACTCCCAGAGCCTCCTTAGGAGCTTGTGGATGTGATGGGAGCAAAGGGGAAGATATGCCAGTGTTAAACTGATTAAAAATCTTACCACAGCATCGTTTTTGAGACCGAGTTAAGGACGCCAGCAGGCCTCTGTGGATGATGTGTTTGTGGAGGTGCTTGTGTGCAAAGAGGTGTCTGTGTTAATCCTGGAGAGGAAAACGGGACGCTGCAAAGTCAATGGGGACTGCAAACAGGATAATACCATGGTTAAAGGTAATAAAAAGAAAGTGATAATTGACTCCTCCTTTCTTCACAGTCAAGGGGAGTGTAAAGCAGGACCTGTGGAGTTAAGAGTGAGGTAGCTCACATCAGGTATTTAACTAAAACGGTAAGAATGTGAACACTTGGGAGAATGATTTTTTTTCCCCCTGTCCAGATGCAAATGAGGTGACTTAAATATTATTTGTCTGTTTCTCTGGTCCTGCAATACCAGGGAAGCTCAGTCGACATCTGAGTTCATGCAGGTTAGGGACTGCTGCCTTCCTGACTGCAGAACTGGTTGGGGTCAAGGCTCTGGAGAGAAGCAGGCTCCAGGACCTTGGATGTGACAGTGGGAGAATAATCTCATTCACATCTTTGCCAAGCATTCCAGACATCCCCACCACACTGTGGGAGTGTGCAGTGGGGTGTTCTGTCAGACAGTTTGTGGTGACTTCATTGTGAGGAATATACAGGTACCAAGAAGCAGCAGAAAATCAGAGCAGCTACCTATGATGCAGGATGAAAAACAAGTTAGGCTTAGACAAGGTCACAGAAGTGACACTGAAACAAGTAGAAAAATGGCAGGTTGCATCTCCATCGCACATTCTATGAGCTCTTCGTCTTTCTCTGTCTCACTATATTTTTTTTCTTAAGTATAAGATCATTAAAAGTTACACTCAGTGAATAATTCTTCTAATTATTTGTGTCAAAGTCACAGATTGATATTATCACTCATGTCTGAAGCTCCCTTACATTATTTTAATTTATTTTTCTATTTGTCTTGTTGCTTTGTTAAATAATTGTCATAATAAGGCTTTGCAAGGCTTTCCAGATAAATGAGAAGCATAGAATACTGTATGTGATATATGATTCTTTTTTTGCAAGTGCCTGACCCAGGCTTTGAGCAATTTTGTAAGTAGGCAGTGGGTGAACAGAGTCTTGAATTCCCAACTGCACATTTATCTGTTTATGTAATTTGCTGTTAATTTGGATTGCCTGCTTTTGTCAATAGGCTCTTAGACCTCCAGGTGGTGAAATGCTGGCTTGGATTCTGTGGCTCTTCTCTCTTTCTGCCACTGGTTCCCAGTTTTTCCCTTGGCAAACTGCTTCTAGTCAGTCAGTCACTTATTTTGGTGAGAGTTCTCTGGCTGGCTAACATTTTTTTGGCATGATTGAAACCAGTGCAAGAAGTAGTGGAAAGAAAGTGGAAGACAACTGTTTGTAATTGTAATTTACTGTGATTCAGGGACCCTCAAGCACAGGCTGCAGTTAAACCCCATCACATCTGCAGTCAGTAAATAAAGTCCTAATGAGAAATTAAAAGTGTTGCAACGATTCCAAGCTCTGTATTCCCAAGGAACTATAAACTGATGCTCCTCCAATATCCAGCAGAATATACCAAGATGAGAAATCAGTAAAATTATGTTAATCTAAGTTAGCACTTAAATGTCCACTGAAGTTTGGTTAACTAGATAGTCTAATTTCAGCTCCTCATGTACTTGCAGTTAAGTATTTCGTAAGTGCTTTATTTAGATGTGGATGATGTTTTTCTCGTCGAGCATTCAAGCAGAATGTGGAATTTAACTCCTACAATTGCAGTAGATTTTACAGTTTCTACTCCTTACCGAAGGGAGCTGGAGTTATTTTCTTAAATTTTCTTGTGCAACAAGCAGGAATTAGTTTATGCTTGCTAATGACAGCACTAATCTTTCAGTAACTCATTCTTTTTCAGTGTGGCTTTTCATTCTTCAAGAGCTTTCATTGCTACAGCATCTTGGTATTTTTGTGGGTTTTTCTAAGTGTAGTGGAGACTTTGAACTCAAAGAGGGGAAGGCATGAGTAACATCTGAAAGAGGAATTAGAAACTGTGCTAAATACGTTCTTGCCAGAAGGACAGAAATCATTCCTACATAGAGGGCTCAGGGAAAAAAAAAAAAATAGCATTTTAGCATCCTTGAGGGCTGGCAGAATGCATTTGCTGCCCTGATGTCAGTGAATGGGAGCCCATGCACTGCTGGCTGCCCGTGTCCCCTCTGATTTGTCCCATCACCAAGGCTCAGTAAAGGCACCAGAGCAGCTGGGAAGAAGTGTTATAAAGTGTGACAAAGCCTGTTTTCCCAGAGGAGTTCAGCTGCCATGATACATATTTTACATCTTTCTTTGATGTAATGAGAGGTGTGAGTTCCTTTCTGATGTTACGTTCTGGAGCTGGCTACACAGATTCAGCCTTGCCTGGAGCCAGAAGATGTCCATCAATATGAAATGTTTTATTTTGGGTGAAGTGGCAACAAATCTTTTGCAGCTGGAAAGAAGGGATGGGTTTCCTGATGCACTTAAACCCCAGTTTGTGAAGAAAGGTTTCAATGAGCACCAGTGAATTTTGCAACACAGTCTTGTAGGTTGATAAATATTCTGGCTTAATAAAGTGTGGTAATGAAAGTCCATCAAAAGTTTCAGGAAGTATTTCAGGAATTTAGAATAAAAATATAAAATGATCTGAAAGTGTCTGCAGAGATAAAACCAAAGCCGATGAAAACACGGCTCTGCAGGAAGTCTCGCTAAACAGAGAATTACTTAGGAAAGGAAATGATATAAAATGAGAGTTAAAAAGAGGGAAACTAGGAAATGCCCCATTCTGAATAATTTAGCCAAGAAAGTGTTATTCCTAACCTTTCTTTGTTATATTTAACCTGCTGTGTGTCAGAGCATGCACACATTATTTCTGTAAAGCTGTTATAGACTGGGAGATGACTGTACACAAGCTATAGAATGTAGGTGTAAAACCAGAACTACGAGGTTGCCTTTTTATAATTTTTTCTTTCCTTTTCAAGAGGGAAATAGAGTTTTTCAAATGATCCCACAAGGAACATCATTTGAGGAGAATAAACTAAGTAAAATATTATTCCTTCTCACAGTGGGGCATAACTAGCTAAAATGTTTTTTTGGTTGTGAAATCTGACTGTAATAATAGGGGAAGAATGCTCTGAAAAGCTGCTGGAATATAAGTTTATGAGGATCTGGCAACTCTCAGCCATGTACCTGGAAGACATTTAGGTACATGGAGCCTGAAGAGAAATTATGATAATCAATTGTATTGTTCTCCCCTCACATTTCAGGATGCAATGTAACCTCCAGAATGCAGCAAAAAAGCAAGTGAGGAGAAAGGGATGTCTTGTTAATTCATCTAACTAAATTCTAATTTTCGGGCCCTTTGTTTGGCTGGGGAATAGCACTGGCAGCATAGCAGCTGTTGGCAGAGAAGTTCATTTCTTTCCCAGAAGAAAAGAAATCAAAGCAGCTTTGCACTGATCAGCTGGCCCAGGTTGCTGGATCAATGCTTGGCAATTTGCAGGGCTGTGCTGTAGATAAGGCTGTCACATTTTTGGCAGTCTCATCACTACCAGGCAGCCACATAATAGCTGATAGGTCCCTTTCAGATAAAGATGAGTAGAAGACAGAAAACTGAAGAGAAAGGGGAGTGAAGGTGGATGGAGGAGGAAGGGAAGGTGACAAATCAGTAGTTTCAGCCTTACTTTGTGGCTGTGCTCCTTTGGTCCCCAGTTCATTTAAATGTGTGTTTGTATTGTTATTAATTCTTGCAGTTTTCAACTCATAGTGCTGCCCATTGGTGTAATTCTTAGGTTTATGCTTTATCCTTTTGAAAATGAACAGATGTTTGCTGAAAAGTAGTGCATCTCCCAAAGTCCCTGAGCCCAAAAGCGCAGGTTCAGGATACTCAGGATCTGCTTCAAGATGTCAAAAATCTGCCTGGTTTCCATCTTAGGACTATAGTCTCTCACTTTAATGTAAATATGACATTGAGTGTAGCTTTCTTAAAAAAAAAAAATAAAATAAAGGGGGACTTTTGGCCATATCTCCTCTTGGACCATTATTTATTGAAGCTTAGCTCTGTGGGGCTTGCGTGTTTCTCTAGCAAAGCTTCTGCCCTGGGGAAGGCAAGCTGGTAAAGAACTGAAAAGAAAGGGATTGGGGGGCGGGGGGGGGGGGGGGGGGGGGGGAACGGTGCTTAAGTAGCAGGTGAATTATTTTCTGGGTTTAGGAAAATTGGGAAAAATAGCAGCTTCCTCTGAATTCTGCTGCTTTCCATTTTTTTAATGGCTCACTGCAGGTCGTAAGGGAATCTGTTAGAGGCTGGATGACAGCACAATGAAAAGAGGTGAGGGAATCATTACCTTAATACTGATAAAGCTGCTAAATATGCTCAGGGAGATGTAGACATTTCCAAAAGCCTGAGAACACAGAGAATAAAGGATTCATTAATAAAAAAGTGCCCTGGCTGTTATTAATCTTCTTGAATCTTGAGTTTTTATGAGGTGTTCCTGACTACAGAGATGTTCCTAGTTCAAATTTCTAGTGTTCTACAGCCTTCCAAAATCAATTATATCCAGTGTAGGGAAAAAGTGGTTTTTTTCATTTTTTTTTTAATTTTCCCCTTTATTCAGATTTCCAGATTCTACCTATCAGGAGGAAAAGAAAAAGCCTATTTTCCTTGTAATGGAACAAAAGTATTTTTTTCCCTGCAAAAGCAATTTTCAAATGATTTTTATCAGTGCAATTTAATATGACTCATTTTGGAAATCTCCATACAAATTATTTCTGCTGTTTAGTCCTTCACTCTCTCTCTTGTGAATAAAGGAAAACAACTCCTTTTGATCCATTGCAGAAAAGCTGATGAAACTCTCTGTATCAGCAGTGAGGTAGAAGAACCCTCCCCAAAGTCCAAAAGGATTTGGGATGTAGTCAGCCAAGTCTTTCAGACTATTTTCCAACTTGATTTAGTCAATTCTTATGGTGCATTGCACCACTTTGTTGTGACTTGATATCAGAAATACTTGGGAAAAAAAAAAAAAAAGGGGAGCGGGGGGACTTTCTTTATTGGTCTTCTGGGGAATTAAAGACCACTACCACAGTGACAGCTGACATGGATTCTTTATTTAATTCTTTCAATTTGTTCACTTTAATGAAACACCAAAAGATTTGAGAAAGTGGTAATTAACAAGACAGAGCCTGTCTAATGAAACCAGTACAGGAGGATATTTGTTTCAGGAATCAATAAAAGACTGGGAGTGAGGATCATCACCAGCATCACTCAGGAAAACAAATCACCTCATGCCAATCAATTGTCATGCTGCACATGCATGAATCTGTGTGGAGCATTTTAAATATTGCATCAGTACAAAGACAAGCTGGGTGAATTTGGAGCTATCTCCTACTTAATTTGTTGGTCTGTCAGGTACTATAATTATACTTGTAGCATTCTTCTTCTGTGCCTTCAATAGTCATTACTAAGCAAGCCTGGTGACATAATCTAATTAGAGCATGGCTCCCTCAGAGCTCGCCGAGCCCATTCCGTGGGGTGCCTTTGCATTCTATCTCTGCTTGCGTGTTTTCAGGAAAGCAACACAGCCTGAGCTCCCAGAAAGAGACCAAACAGAGCAGCTGATAAAAAAGCTACTTCTCTGACAATCCTCTTGGCCCTCCAGAGACAGCAGTTGGACTCCCTGTTGCCACCAGTTGACTTAGCAATTAATAATGCAGCAATTAGCAGTGAGTTTCCAGACCTCAGTGCACAAGGCAGGGTTTTATTTATACAGCAATGTAACTGGCAATAACAGAGGGAAAAGGAATCAGCAGTGGAGAAGCTGTATCTCAAAACAGAGAATCAGTTTGGTTGTAGGAAGAATGGGGTTACTGCTAGAGGAAGGTAAATGTGCGCTACCTGAGATTATCAGAAGAAATTTTGGACCTGATGTGAAATTGTTTTTCGTCTAAAGAACACACATTTGAAATTATGCACTTGAAAGAACAGAACTCAGAATATTTTTAACAGGAAGACACAAATTACAGAGAAATGTTAAGGAACTGGATTATACTACTGACTGTAATTGAGAATGAGATTGATGGAGAGAAAGTACAGGTGACCTCCTTGGAACATCACCTACAGATAATTCAGAATCCAAATTAGTTTTGAGTTGGGGATTTTTTTGGTCTTTTACTTTTTAAAGCAGAAGGTATAAACATAATTCTTTGAAAAAGAACATCCCACACTTAAGCTCAGCCTTTGAGATGAGCAGTAGAGCAGTCCCAGAGCCAAGACAGACACCAAAATAACCAATGGAATTTTCATGTGGAGATTGGAGACTGCAGAGAACTGTGTGGAGGGTGCAGAGAGATTGTCAGTGAGGTTCATTTGGGTGGCTGGAGGAGGTTCAAAATCTTTACCGTTTTGATCTTTATAGATGTGAAGATGAATGACAGTTTTGCTGCAGTTCTTGGTATATTTCCAGGAATTTTGTTCCAATGCACTTTTTTCTACTTTTTATTCTTGTCTGCAAAACAATTTGAAGATGAATGTTACAACTCTATCTAATGTAAATTTTGTTAGGCATTCAGAAAAAAACTCACTTGAGTTATGGAAACACATTTTCAGCACAAATTCAGAAATTTAAACTGTCATGTAAATCTTATTGATCATACTGGGTCCAGCTACAAGAATTGTACTCATCAATGGCATTTGTAATTGATGGGCAGGCAGAGCAGAGCTGTAGTTCTGAAACTTCTCAACCCTTATGAAGTGACTTTATTCCTGGGGTGGCTTGGTCTCCCAACACAGGAAATGCTTTGAGAAAGGAATTTGTGTGGAATACTCAGCCACCAGCAGCCAAAAATCAGAGGGAGTGCAGCAGGGAGAGAGTAATTGCACTTTGGTCAAAGTATCAAAGACAAGATGATCCAGAAGTCACACAAGGTGACAAGATTTATAGGCTGGAACCTGCAATAGATTGATGAGAGGAAATTGTCTTTAGCCATTGCAAATAGTGGGTTCATGTATCAGGATATTGCCCCATCAAATTGTTGGAAGATAAATGGAATAGCAGGACCAACTGGAGATTTCTTCAGTGAATGCTTAGAAATGCTATTTCTTATTATTTCATCCGTGTGTTGATGGTGTGTTTTCAAAAAAAAAAAATTGTATTTATATCAACACAAATAATATCTGCCATGACAGCAAGCGAATGGGTTGTGAGAGGGTATGAGAAAATGTGTTCAGTTTGCAGCCTTTCCTTTGTGCAGCAGGAGAATTAAATTGGGGTAAGGGAGGACCTTACACAGTGAAAGTGATTTAGCATTCATTCAGATCCTTGAACAGATTTCAGCAGTAAAAAGAAAACAGCATCTTCCCACTACCACCAAATTGGAAGCAAAAATATTGCAAAGAATAAGGGCTCTCTGTGAATATGTCAAAAATCTAGATTTCATTAATCAAAATGAGATGCAAAACATCTCAGTCATTCAGCTGGAGAGACACTAAATACAGCTATTTAGGATTCAACCTCAGCTCTTCTACACTATTTACTAGTTCGTGTTCCTTGTCAGTTAAACGCATCACTTGCAAGCAGTTTTAAAATTTCCAAGTAAAACAATTGGAAACTTGAATTGTACAAGACATGACTGGTAAAAAGCGCATTTTTTGCAGTAGCCAAAATATGAATCATGAGAAAGAAGTGCTGCTGACAGGAAGAAAATTGAAATCTTTGAGGTGCAGTGCTGGCAAAATTTCAGAAAAGTAGACAAAGGCTTACAGCAAATTTATGTGTTTGCTCATGACAGCCATCGGAATGATCATTATCTAAAAGATATAATTAAATGAAAGCAGTGCTGGAAGGTCATGGTAATAGAGGACAACCATGGTCACAGGGATAAAAGATAATCTGGGGGGTTGGATCCTGATGCTCAAAGTTATCAGTCACTTGAGACAGCTTCTAAAATTCTGTTGTATGGAGGCTATGAATGAGTTTGTTTCATTTGGGTTTTTTTGTTTGGTTTGTTTGGTTTTTTCTTTTTGGCTTTCCTTGTATTTATTTTAACACTCTAAACCTGATAATATCATTATGCTACTTCTGGAAGAGGAATTGATCCTCCTCCACGTTTGACAAATGATACAATTGTGAGGTTAATGGCTGCTAAGCTGCACAGGTATTACCCATGTTCCAGTCCACTTTTAGAGCTGTGGGTTTGATTTTTAAAAACGCCACAACCTCTGATGAATGCATCTTACAATAAAGCTTTGTGGAGAACACATATTCTCTACACATGACCCTGTATGACTGATAGTGACATTTCTTTATGGTGAAAGACATCTTTCTCTACAACGAGAAAAAAACCAAATGTATTCCTTGTCTGCTTCCTTTAAGAGCTCTCAGATTTTTATGTAAGTGTTGGTTGGTTTTTTAAAGTACTTTTTCTGTTTATTACTGCTGAGTTTGTAAGTGAGTCTCCTTTATGTGATATTCTTCCCTAGTCATGTTTTGCTATTTTTCTGATGACTTCAATATTCTTCTGTAAGATCATCAGCACATGCTCACAATGTGACCAGGTACATTTTCAACATAGACAAAACAAAGCAAAGCAGTTGAGAGAGAAAAAAAAATTAATTAATTTGCATGGAGTGGTAGAGCAAATCAGTGTGCAGGCTCTTGTTTTCTGCTTTCATATCCAACCATAATAAATAAATTAAGGTGCATGGCTTATCAGAGGCAATGAGAAGGTTGAATTAAGTTACATTAAACTTTAAAGTGCATTTCCCTTGTAAAATGATCTGGGATACTGCTGTAAATATTCTATATGAAAGTATGCATCAAAATTTGTTGTTTTTCTAGGGAGGTCAAATTACTGGTCAGCCTGAGTTGGAGCTTTTCCTTAGTGCAAATGGGCACATCAGGCTCATTGAATTCACCCCAAATTTCTCCTTATTTTTAGCATTCCCCTCTTTCTTTCTTTCTTTTAGAAAGTGTACCTGCTAGACAATATTAATTACCCTGAAACAACAGACATAAATCAAACATCCCAACTGATTTCATCCCCAATGTATCTCAGAACACTAATTATTAGCAGAAATTAGCAAAAGCTGCACATGAGTAGGTAGGCAATGAGTGAAAAAGCAAAGACTCACAGTCCTTGTGGTGCAAGTTGTCTTTACCAGCCTCAGATGAGAAATGCCCTCCTAGCTGGTGTGGAGCTGAAAATATTGCAGTGCCGCTGAGTCTGTGAAAGATCTCATAGGTGCTTGCCACTTGTGGGTATATCTGAATCTTTTCCTAAAGAAATCAGATATGTGAGCAGCTTTGGAGTAGCTTAAGATGCTGAAAGAATAAATTTTCATCTTCATCTCCCTGTAATCTCTCCCTCTTTTTTGTGTACATCTGTCTTTTTTACCCGAGGAGTCTGTCCTTATTGCTGAGGGCTTGTGCTTGAAATTTTAGCCAGCTCTTGTCCACAATGTTGTCCTTTATGTTGGTGAAATGTGTTACTCACAGCACCAGTAGAGTCTAAATATCTATTACATATATAAAAGCAGTGTGAGGCAAAAATGGCTTTTTTTTAATGGCGTATCAATATTCATGGCAATTGTAATTGCTCTTGCAGTTGTAAAGAGAAACGAAATGGGGAACCTATTAAACAGATAAAATATCAAGCATCTGAATTGTGAAAGTGATTTAGCACCTAATCTAAGTCAATCTGTGCAGATTCTGCTGGAAAGGCTTAGGGCTATTCCATCCTAAAAAAAAATTTGCAAGTAGTTACTGTTACTTGTATTTATCTATTTAGAAAATGTTGGGTTCCTTCCATTTGAAGGGAATTAAAAATGGGCTCTTTCTTTTCTCCTTTGTACATGCAGAAGAACCAATGTCGGCACAAATTGTTGTGTCACACAAATGGGAGTGTGGCTGTCTCATTTCCTCCCTAATACTTTGAAACTGTTCCTGGCTGCTGTGTGATTGGGTGTATGACAGGTAGAGGGACTCATTTAGGGTAGGAAAATACAGCTGGAAAGTCTCCAGGTGTTTGGCTTGATTTAGATGCATTTGTAGTTGTGTCAGAGAGAGAATAAACCCTAAGGAAAGCCATAGAGCTGTGATGTATTGCACTACAAGGACTGCACTAGAGCCCCTGTCTGACAGTGTAAATAAAGACTTTTATATTTTCATTTATTGACTGCAGTGCTAAGAAAGCTTTGCATTGCCTGGTAGAAGTGGCTGAAAAATAATGTATGGAAAATCTATAGGAGACACAGAGGCATTTCAGAAAGTAAGGAACAATTGACAATATCATCAAAGACAAAAGCATTGTTATATACAGGTTGCTTTGATTCTCCAAGAACCTATTGATATTTCCCCTGGCATTGAGCTGCTAACAACACCTTCAGCAGAAAAGGTAGAATCTGCTCTCACTGGGGGTGAATTGGGGCTGCATATTCCATTTGTATTTTCTTAAATGACAACCACCACTGCAAAGAATGGGTCCAAGCCCTCTGCCATTGGGGCTATGGGATCTTTTTCTTCACCAGACTGAGTTCTGTGTTCTGTGGAAATGCAGCAGTGCTGACCCACCTGTGTTTGGGGATGAGGGCACACTGAGGGCTGGAGAAGAGACTCAACCTCCAACCCAAAGTTTGGTCTGCTTTTTAACAAACATGAAAGAAAATGGTACATCAAAGACCATGAAAAACTCACACATGGCATGAAGTCCATATTCACAGTTACTTCATAGGCTTTTGTATCACTGAATATGTAGGGGCTATGATATATTTTGTAATATCTTCAGTATTTTAGTAGAAATGAGTGATTCACAAAGCAATACAATTCACTGGTCACTTTACTGGCTCATGAAAGTTAGCTGTTTTCTACAGAGCATATACATTGTCCTTTGCTCTAGAGTAAGTCTGTATAACATATCCAGCAGTGAATGTACCTCTGAAGGCTTTTAAGATACGATTCTGGAGCAGGCAGGAAGCACTGACCTGAGTTCTGCCACTGCCACAAATCCTGACATCCTTAATCAGCCCTCGTGGCTCAGATACCACTGTTAAAGTGGAAATGGACGTGAGCAGAGGACAGCTATAGAGGAGACCACAGACCACATTAGCCAGTATAAAGCTGTCTTTGAGGACAGTTCCTTCCCAATCAAAATCTGCTTTTATTCATGTAAATATAAAAAGAACAAACAAATAAACATCCCGCCCCCCAAAAAAAAAAAAACAAAAAAAAAACCACAAAAAAACCAAAACCAACAACAGCCAACCAACCAACCAACCAACCAAAAAAACCCAAACCAAGCCAAACCAAACCAAACAAAAAAAAAATTAAAAAAACCAAAACCAAAACAAAACAAAAAAACCACACACACACACACAAAAAAAACAAACAAACAAACAAACAAAACAAAACAAAAAAAAAAAAAAAAAAAGCCACCACAATGATCTTGATCTAAAAATTCTCCAGGAAATGTCTGTGAGATGTTTGTAGTTATCTCTTATTTATACTCATTTGATGAAAGAAGGAAATAGGATCAGGATATACAGTCTGTCACTTACTCTTTGATCAGCATCTATGCAAGAATTGTCACTAAGGCAGAAGAAATGTGCTCCAGGATCACACCGGTATGTGAGGTGTCTGATGAGCCACAGGTGTGAAGGGGGAGGGTGTAGGAATTTAACTGGGCATTTCACTCTGTGAAAATCATGAAAATCAAAGATTTGTAATGCTGCATTTATCAGGAAGGCATGAGAGAGCTGGGGTCTTGAATTTACGGGAAAAGAAATGAAGGAGTTTGCAGTGAGGTGGAGGTTGATCTTTTGCCCCAGGTAGCAAGTGACAGGATGAGAGAAAACATTCTCAAGTTATGCCAGAGGAGGCTAAAATCAGATATCAGGAAAATATTACTCACTGGAAGGGTGATCAAGCATTGGAACAGGTTACCCAAGGACGTGGTGGAATCACCAGCCCTGGAAATGCTCAGAAAACGTGTGGCTGTGGCACTTGGGAAGGTGATTTAGTGGTGAACACTGAGGTGCTGGGTTAACTTGGACTTGATCTTGGAGGGCTTTTGCAGCCTCAGGGGCTCTGTGAAGGGGCTGAATGCAGAGCTGATCCAGTGGTGCAGAGGCATGGCCAGTGGTTGTGCAGCAGCATTGAATAACTTGCCCTTCTGTTTCCCCTTGAATGCAAAATAACCATTCCAGTCCCACTGCCCTGTGCTCACACCGCTGCAAAAGAGGAGGCCCCTGGTTCCCAGGGGTAAAGGTGTTCAGGGCCTCTTTACCTGACCAGGATATTTTCATCTGGGAACCAATTACCAGTGCCAGTAATGAAAAATATGTTCAATTCCATAACTTGATGTACCTTCCTAAGCCTCATGCTGCCAAATTCCAGTGCTTTGGAGGAAAGATGTGTGCTTGTGGGCTTTTTGAATTAGCAGTCATTACCAAGTGCCCATACATGGTGTGTGATTATGTGTTTTTAACTCCCTAACTTTGCTTTTATGTCTTTGATTTGCACAAACACATACCAAGTCACACAACACAAAATCCAGTGTGCCTAAGAGGTGTTGCTTACAAATTTATGTGAATCTTCAAGTTGTTTCTGAGGAATTAATGATATTGGTGAGTTTGTTTAAAAAAAAAAAAAAAAAAGGTTGTTTTTTGAATCGTAGGGTTTAAAATTTTATTGCCACATATGCACAGCAATAATGCCTAAAGAAAAGCACTGAGCTTTCTGCTTTCTTTCCATGGAGTGATTCTGAGGGATTATCTTAATCCCAGTGCACTGCTTTGCTAGCCTGGGCCAGCAAATAGCACAGGCAGGTTTGTGCCATTACCCTGCAAGAAAAGTGGCAGTAATTGCTCTGCCAAATTTTGGCTAATAGTTTTTTTCCTGTGGCACAGGCAAGTGGGCAGTGTGGGACCTGGGGGACAAAGGGGCAGTGGTGGGACAGACTCCTCCAAACCAACACCAAGGTGTGCTTGGGCTCCAGCTGTTCAAAGCAGTGTGAGTTTCATAATTTCAGCTTTCCTGCCACTTCCCTGCTTTAGTCCATTTTTCTATATTCTATTTTAGCTGGAGTCTCCCTAATTTCACGACTCCCCCGTAGTGCCCAGATTTTTTATAGCTGTAAGAACTGTGAGTTGTTGCCGTGGAAACACAGTTGTTCATGCAGCTGTTGTAACTATGCTTGTTAATTTTGCTTTATCACAAAAGGTTTCAAAGCTTTTCTGTATTTGTCTGACATTTCTTGGTTCTGTAACTCTTTATAACATTCTGTTTGACAAATTGGAGGAGGAAACAGAACTTCAGCCTCATGATGTACAGTATGCCCCCATGTCCTGACTGAATCACCTGCTTCGCTGCCCTTGGAAGCCTCCAAGGCTCCTCCTGAAACTCCATTCAGTCTCCTTCCTGCCTCTTTCAAAAAAAAAAAAAAGCAAAAACAAAAGGAAAATGTAAGAATTTTTGAAAACGTCCTTCGGTATTCTACATCAGAGCTTCTGTGTGCAGGTGCTGGGGGCAGCATGAAGCAGCAGCTCCTCCAGGTTTCTGCATGGGAGCAGCAGCTGTGGGCAGATCAGTCCTGTGCAAGCCTGGGCCTCTGCTCCTGCTCCTTGGGACAGATCTGGCAGGAGGTGCCAGGTGACGCTTGAATGCTTTACCCACGTGTAGCACCTTTCCCATGAAAGCTCCTTTGGTACCAGAGAAAGACTCGTGTTCATGCGCGCTGCCTTTGGTACAGGAGCTCCTAATCCTCTCCTTTGGGCCTCCTGCTCAAGACCAGCTCCTTGAAGCAAAAGGCATTTGTTCTCTGTCAGTGCTGAGCACTGGGAGTGCTGGGTTGGAGAGAAACCACAGAGGATCCCTTTCCAGGGCAGGCCTCCTTCCGTGCCAGCTGTGTGTTGGTGCCAGGGCTCGGAGCTGGCAGGAATGTGTGGGCAGGAGCAGTGTCGTTATGAAAGTTGTGCATGTTTGCTTTTTTTTAGCCAAGGCTCCTAATTGCCAGCATATTTTCAGTGCATATACCTGTCAGCTACACCGGTTTAGCTGGCATTGCACTGCCTTTATGCTGTCTTATGGTTTTATAGCAGCATAAAAAATGGTTTGGGTTTTGTGAGTCCCTTCCTCTCTGAGCTTTCCCATTTCCCCTGTCGGCAACATAAGCCATAATAGCTGGGGAGAAGGACAGGTGGGCACTATTTCTGCTCTCTGAAAGAGGGAAGGAGTGCTGCTAAAACAATAAATAGAACAAGCTGCTAACTGCAATGTTACAGTGCTTTTGTCTCCTGGCATTGCCTTGCTTTCCATGGACCTCAGTCCACTGTAACAGCCTGTGCTGCTACAGTTTGTAGCTGAAGTTTTTGGAACTTTATTGTGAGATTTGAGTCAAGTCAGCAACAGAAAGCACAGACACAGCTGGCTTTAGGTGCCCAGTGTGGTTTGACTGGATTTGCTCTGAAGGAAGGTAACCTTACTCTATTATAATTTAGTACAGCTTTATGTTCTATTTAATTTATTCATGTGATTTTGCCATAGTAAGTTATAGATTGTATTCTTTAAAGCAGTTTATTGGGAAAGCTACTAAAAAGGAGATCAAACCAGAAACACCTGAGCAAGTAATAGGCAAATATAAGTGTTGAAGCAGCCAAGGAACGGATGTTTGTGTTTGCTTATAAACAACCTTTATAAACTCCGCAGAAATTGTAGCAATTCTTCTAGAGTCGTCATTATCTGATGATAACACAAGTTTTTCAATCTAATTGCGAAAATTACTCAGTCTCTTCAGAGGAAAACAGCAGAAGAATTAAAAAAAAAAAAATAGTGGACAATCAGGGAGTTCCTTGAGCTGAGAAGCACAGGGAACATCCTGAGGGTGATCAAAGACACTTTTCTACCCCATTCCCTTTGACGATTCACTTCTTGGAAAAAGCAATGTTTCTGCAGAGAAGCACTATCCATACCTTCAACCCCTCAATTACATTTGTTACCCTGTCAGGGATGATAGAGGATCTGTTATTTAGCTCCAGTGTCTCACTGTAAGGGGAAGAGGAATTACAGAGCTCACCTTTTTATTTGTTTGTTTGTTTTTGGCTGGGCAACTGCAACAAAGTGCATTCGTAACTTCAGAATCAGGGCAGTAATTTAAAGTAGGGGATGGTATCAGTTTCAGAGCAGCAGTGTCTCTGTCATAGTCTTAGAAAATAATTAAATATTAAAATAAGCACAGTCTGGATTGTTGAAATGTTGACACAGCTAAACTAATCTGTATTTTTCTGATTTTATGACAGCACCTGAAGTAGTTGCTTCTACTGATTGTGTTGAGCATAGAAAGGAAATTCTATTTGACTCTACCAAGTTCATATACTAGCAGATGCAATATTCTGGCAGCTAGATATTAATGGTCTGTGAGTATCTGTACTATAAGGATAGGTAAACTTATTAAGAATTTATTGAGGTTGTGTCCTTGCTTGCTGATTGGATTGAGCTGTAAGAAATGTTGTACAGTCTGTTCTGTCATATCCGGATATTTTCTTCCTCTGTCAGCCCTCCTTGGGAGGACACTCTGACATGATAACCTTCACAACATAAATTTCCAAAGCTTGATCTCTGGGACAATCATATATTTTGGATTTGCAGAGTTTTGTTTGTTTATTTGTTTGTGGGGTTTGGTTTTTTTCCCTCCATTTGGAGGATGCTTTAGATTGGAAAGGGATTTTCAATTGCAAAACACTTTACATGTAATAATCTAAACACACCCCTTGCTGTATTAGCAACAATGCAGGCAGTAGGTCCAAAGAAATTATTTTTGTACTCTTGTGAGCTCTTGTGAGTCCCTGCCTGGAGTTCTGGGCTGTGTCTGGGCTCCCTGGTCCGAGATAAACATGGACTTACTGGAAGAAGTTAGGCAGGGGCCACCATGAGCTGGTGCATGTCCTGCGAGGAGAGGCTGGGTTTGTTCCTCTTGGAGAAAAAGATCTCTTCACAGTCTGCAGGTGCCACAGAGAAGGGCAGAGACACTATGAGCACCTAACACTGGGAGAGGTTCCTCAGAAATCCTCTGGAATCTCCATCCTTGGAGAAATTTAGACATGGCTCAGGTTTCCTTCTGCATGGATGTACTCTGAGAAGGGAGTTGGTCTAGAAGAGCCCCAGAGGTTGTTTTCAGTCAAAATTATTCTCATCCTCTCTAATTTCTTTTCATCTTATCAACCTTATCAAAAATATATTCATCATCTACACAAGTAACTAAGGGAATAAAAAAAGAAAGGCTTTGTATTGGAGGATTCGTGTTACTGTTTGTTCAAGCAGAGAAACTAGCACAAAACAAAAAATGGTATTTGCCATTGTGAAAAGATGCAGGGTATAAGAAGAGAGGGAAAGGAAACAAAACAGAGAAAAAAAACCCCAAACAAATGAATGAAACAAACCCCCCCCCCCAAAAAAACCAAACCAAAACAAAACAAAAAACCCCAACCACCTAACAAAAAACCCAACAACAACAAAAAACCAAACAAACAGAACAACAACAACAAAATAACAGAAGCCCCTCATGAAGATTGTTCAGATCTGAGAACTCTGTCAGAGAAACTGAAAAGGAAAAAACAGTCTTAAGCTCTCCTTCCAGGAATGGAGTGGCAGTGGCTGCTGCAGTATTTGCTACCAATGACTGCATCTTCATCTATGCACTTTGAATTTCCTCAACCACCTCCCCTGTTGTATTCCAGCTGTGGAATTGCAGAGTCAAAGAGCTAACAGATGAAGGTCTGCTGGCCCATTCCTGGCTGGGATTGCCCCTGGCAGCCTGTGTTTGCCCATCTCTGGCACTCACACAGATTAGTTCCCTTCCTGGAACCAAGGATTTGCATCAGGCCATTAAATGCACAAGGACGCTGTGAGTGAACACCCATCAATATCCTAAAGACACCTGGGGCCCTGGGAGCCTTTAGGGACTTTATAAACTGGCTTGTGCAGATAAAGGAGATACCTCAGTGAGCCACCTTTGGCAGCTGCTTCAACAGCCTGAGGAATTGAAACGAGATTTAGGAGGGTTACTCAGTGCTTTGTTCTTGATTCTACTAAAGAGAAGAAAAGGAGAGGGTTGGATTCCAGCACTCTCAGAAATAACTGTAGAGAATTAGTTGCCACTAAAGTATTATTTTCTGCCACTGTTCCTACCACTGGGATCACAACACTTCCTCAAAAGATGCCAGACAGAAACAGGGGTTTTTGTGAATACCTCTCCATCTGCACTATAAAACTAGAGATGGATATCATAAAGGGAGGAGTGGCATTGGGATCTTTCAGCTATCAAGGTAAATATCCTTCCTCCAGCTCTCTAATTTAGGAAGTGTCCTACCTTTTTAGCAGTTTTAGTTTTCTTTGGGTGTCGCACATTCATGCCAGTACTACCTGACATATCAGCAGCCTTCTGGTGGCTGGAGAAGTCAAAAGAGAAAGGGTAGAAAGGGAAGGAGGAGTCACTCGCTGTTAAAATGATAACATGATGATCATCCACAGCCTCATGGTTTAGTAATAAAGGATAAAGCAATTCTGTCTTCTCAGAACAGCTTTATTGACACTCTAATGTGTTCTTCAGTGCTTTACCTGTGAAAGGAAACTCCCATGGTTGGTGTGCAGTCCCTGGGAAAGAAAAAAAAAGTTGTAAGTTCTTTCCTCCAAACAGCAGAACAGACAAGTGCCAGAATTCTGTGTGATCTTTAACTGGTGGCTTGGAGTCTCCCAGTTCTGCTGTACTTAACTGCTTTGACAGGTTGTGCTGAGGGCACAGAGCACTGAAACGGGCTGTTAGACAGGCAAAAGGTTAATTTGACTGGCCTGGAAAGCACTAACAGAAGAATGTGGCAAATCCATTCGTCAGTCAGAGGAAGGGGAAATGACTTGTTATTACTGAAGCATGTATTGTTATTTCAGAAATAACCAGCATCGGTCACAGAAATAGCAACAAGATGGTTGCTTCAAGGTGCTTAATCCCTGAGAAGGGAAGCATGGAGACAGTGCAGAATAAATTGGAATGGAGTTGCCTGTTGTTAGCTGCCATGCCTGCAGATATAATAACTAGCCATGGACCAAGGCAAGGCTTTGATGCAAACACAGGCTCACTTGAAATGCCCAGCACGGACAAAAGACTTGCTGGGGCTGCTGAAGTAGCTCGACAGTAAAAGTACAGCTCTGATCTTTTTAACAACCCAGATTAAGCATAAAAACCTAAAAGAAATATAAGAATCTATCAGCGAGTATGTGTACCCTGCTATAAACTACAGCAGGAAAACTGAATAAAGCTGAAAGACAATTTAGTAACTCTCTTGTACCATAGTTGGGCACAGTGACCTCCTCAATTCAACATTTTATAGGAAAGATATATGAGGGGGTGTTATTCCTTCTCTGTAAGATAACCAGATTTCTGTGGCCCACCAGGTTTTGTTATTGTTTGTTTGTTTTTGTTTTGAGTGAGTTTTTTGGGTTTTTGTTTGTTTGGTGGTTTGGGGTTTTTTTTGGCTGGTTCTTTTTTGTTGTTAGTTTGTTTTTGTTTTTGTTCCTGCCATGAGATTTACCTTTACCATAGAGTTACTTTGCAACCAGCAAGAGTCAAAAAGCAAGAGGGGTTTTAAAGCTGGGTGACGCTTTTGTTTCAGTAGAGGGGGTTTGTTTTGGTTTGGTTCGTTGGTTTGTTTTGGTTTTTGGGTTGGTTTGTTTGTTTGTTTTTAATAGTATGCCAAGAAGCTGATTGGCAGAAGCTGATTGAAGATATGCATGTGTCTGAGCTGACATATATATCTATGCGCACTGCATATAGACAATAAAATCCATCTGAAGAGTCACTCTCAGCAGCAGCTTTGCCACAGGTGAAAAGGTGATTTTTTTAGGGCCATTGAACACTATAAATGTGTTCATTGTATCAGTGCTTCAGAAATACCCATTCTAAATGACTTTGTGTTGATCCACTGTGAAAATTCATTGTGCTCAATTGCCCTCAAAATTTCTCATTTCTCATTTGTGAGGTTGCAGTCTGCTGACTGCACACCAGGCCACAGTAGAGCCGGGCAGGCACCCGGCTCCAGAGGGCCTGAAAAGGATCTTTATTTCCTGCCAGGCTGCTCTGTGCTCCCCAAAAACTGAGCAGGTCTGTGCCAAGGGCTTGGAGCTGTGAGGCTTTCATAGGTGGGAATAGACTTTATGGAGCTGATGTTGAATTGTGCACACACAAAGGCTTGCCTGTGTCCTGTGTCACATTGTACATGAGACGTGGAAAATGGAACTTGGCTTTAATTTTTAATCATACCTTTGATTCAGAGAAGTCAAAACCACTCTTTCATCACTTCAGTTCTATTCAGTTTAGGAGAAAAAGGGAAAAAAAAAAACCCACTCAGATTATCGGTTGGCATAAATAACTTTCAGCATGCATGGCAAGAAGTTGAGTCATAGATTGTTAGGGGGCTTTTTTGACATCTCATTGAAACAAGAGTTATAGGGAGGGTTTTTTCCAGTTTTAAAAAGGAGCATTTATAGCTGACTTCCAGTATGTTTTATTTGTCCTTTAATTTACTGTATTGCCTGATTCCTTATAAAAGCTTCTGCAAATCAGCCTTTCAGCTGTGAAGGAAACAAATGCCTACTTTGGAAAAGAGGATGGTGAAATTTAAAGACCTCTTGGTCAGTCCTTAGTGTGCTGCAGTATCTGTGGATTCTTTCAGGCAGTGGGATATTGATGGTATCAGAGAAGCCTGGTGGGATTGACAGAAGAACTGGGGGAAGAAGCTGTGTCTTTGCATCCAAATGAGATGTGGCAGGAAGTGTGTTGTGGAGAGCAAAGCTGGAAATGTAAAAGAAAATTTGGTTTGCTTCACCTTCCAACCTTTTGCTTGTAAGTTCACCAACAAACTCCTGCCTGTAGACAGGTCAGACACTTTCTCTTAAAAGTCAGGGCAGGAGATGCTTAATCATGTGAGAAGACCTTGATTTTTCTTCCAGTTAGCAGGAACTTTAATTACATCCTTGTACTAACATCTTGCTGCAGTGATGGTTCATTTCTGAGTTGCTGTAGCGGGGAATTCCTCCTTAAGTACCACACAAGCCACTGCTCCAGCAGTGATTCAGCCTCTGTTATTAAACCTGAGATTCAACAGGACAGTGGCAAGGTCAGACTGCCTCACTCACAGTCTGGTCAATATGTGAACCTACTCCATGTTTTCCTGCAGCTTCAAAATTCAGTGTTGTTTGCGTTGTTTTAATCTCAAAAAAAAGGGAAAAAGAGAAATAGACTCGATTTTTTGTTTTTGTTAGCAGACCATTTGTCTTCCATTTCTGCTCTGCACTGTTTTTATTTCTCAAATAGATTCCTTGTGAGCAGGTGAAGGCTGTCTCCCAGGGATATGAACATCAGCAGTCATTTTTTAAAAGAAAAACAGTATTTGCAAGCACCCTGCATTTCTAGTTTGGGATATTAAGTGTACAACAAATTTTAATCTTGGCAAACACATCAAACACTTTCCTGTCTCTGTCTTTACACTGATTTCTGGAACCTAGTGATGATACTCTGGGTGGCAAAAAAGTACTAATTCATGTCAGTAGTGGTGTGAACAGTCATAATTCATCTGTTCTTCAGGTTTAAGAAAAGACCGAGCATTCTAAACCAGAAAATATTACCTGATTCGATTTTGTATAATAGTTTGGTTCTTTTGAAGTTCTTGGGAGCAAAAAGAAAGAACTCCCTCATTTTAGTTCTTCCTTTTTTTATTATGTATTTAAATGCATTAAATGAATAGAACCATTCTTATAAAGAAAATAAAACATCAGAGAAATATTCTTCAGCCTAGGCTTGTGAAAGCTGGGCTTTGTCTAAATTATTTGCTGACTTCAGTCATCCATTTCTCAGAAAGAAAAAGGTACAGCATCACATAATCTCAGAAGGTCTCTCAGGAGAAGACAAAGGCCAGCTCATGCCTATTGTCTAGACTCAACCGTTCAATACTCATCATCCTTATTCTTCTTATTCTTATGCCTCAAAGTAATTTCAAAATGAGGAGAGATAATGGGAATAGTTGTATGAGAGCAGCATCTCTGGCAAATATGACCAATTCTGTAGAAAAGGAGCTGCTCTTGTTATAAAGCTTTAATTTTCTTTTGCTAAGTTTTACTGCAGGTTTTCACTGCTGATTTTATGGTGTTTCAAAAAATATTTGCTTCCCCAGTAAAATATTGTATTTACATAATCTGTAAATCTGCACTTTTACACAGCTCCAAGTGCATCTTTTGTTTCGACAAATTGCATTTACATTGCAGTTGCACTTTGTTTCGTAATTAAATCACTTTCAGTCTAAGTAAGTACAGGAAATCTATGCTTCAGTGTGCAAGTCTGCTGACAAAGTGAAGGGTAACCCAATTCTCATCCACGCAACTTTTTAATTAGTTGCTGCACATCTGAGGATTAGGCTTGTTGGGATGTCTTGCAGAAAATAGCATTAATATTCAATTTGGTTAAGGGCTTTCAATAAACAAACAGAATTAATAAAGCTATTAAGCAAATGTCTCTGATGACTACTTTCCATATGGATTGCAACTCTTCAGAAGCATTTCCAGACGCAGGCAACTGAGAAGGGTTTCTCTTCCCATGGTTTGGCTGAATCTTGAGGAGTATCCATCCTGAGCTCATCTGCATTAGAAATTGCTGAACGTATTTTCTGGTGTCTACAAAAGCCAGGTGGAAAAGAATGCTTTGTTACAAGCTCTGTTATCAGCCTCTCAAAGTATTTCATTTTCTCTTTGTCTACTTTGTCTAGGTTTCAGAATATTCTGCATCTGAACAAGAAAGCGCTTTTTTTTTTTCTGAGTTTGAAATTATTTTAGATATGAAAATTTTGTTAAATTATTCCTTTACCTGGATTCTTTTTCCCTTTTTTTTTTTTTTTTTTAATGTGAGGAATGGTTTTGTGAAATGTTCTGGACGAGCCTCTACAGCTCCAAGTCAAATGATTGACATTAAAAAAAAACGAACAAACAACCAAACAGCTCATCTAATGTAAACCTGAGATTTATTTTAGAGTTATATTGTCGTTTGAAAAATCTGGAATTTCAGTGAAAGAGAACCAATATAAAAATTCATTCTTATTTCTTGGAAAATAAGCTCTGCTACTTACGTAAGTCCTGGCAAAATGGTGTTGATTTTGTGTGGAGATTTTGGCTGGCTTTATGGTGTCATAAATTCACTTTATATTACAGCTTGCTATAAATCACAAACATCCTTTCACAGCCTCTGAGAGCTATTGAGGTAACAGTGATGAGGTAACTTCTCCCAAAATACTGTTTACATTCTGTTAAGATTCCTGTAGGGACAGGTTGTGATTGCATTGAAGAGACGTTCAGTTCCTACCCAATATATACTATTATTTGTATATTCCATGTATTTGCAAGTGTGTGTGTGAAATTGATTTCACTTTGGGTTTTTTGCCAAGAAATTAAAGAAAAAAAGTAAAAAATAGATGGCACAAGAAGAAGGGCTTTAAAAAGCCATGTGCCCAACAAGGATTGGACTAAACCCTTTGTGATTTGGTTTGTGATTTGCTCTGCACTGAGCTGCAATGATGGAGTTGTTCCCCTGCCCAACAAAGGCTGCAGAGGGCTTCAGGCATTCCTGAAGCATCTCTCTGCAGACTTAATTTTGTAAAGGATACAAAAACTGCTTCCCTTAACCCACTGACAGAGAGGCTGTTGGCTGATCTTGCAGAGGGCTGCCGAGGAGCATCCTCCAGGAGAGGGGTTTGGGCAGGAGGCCAAAACCTGTGGAGAGCCATTCCTGACTGTCCCAATTCAATTTGCTGCCAGTTTGATTTAAGCCTCTACTGCTGAGTTAGAGTTGCTGAAGCACTGCAGGGGGTGTTTGTCTGGAAAGTTTGTCTTCTGTTTTATTGCAGAGGGTGTCCAGCTACTTGGAAATTAAGTGGGACCCTGAGCAGCCACTGCTCTTCTCTTTGCACTTTGCTCCATGCTCCCTGCTCAAGTTTGGGACTTAGACTCCAGGGAATAAATGAGGAATATTCCACATTGTGGAATATTGGCTGCCAACAGAAGTAGGTAGTGGAAGAATATTTCAAAGCAAGATTTCTTGTGACTTTTCACAACTTTCAAATTGCAGCTTGCTTTGTAATCCTCTGAAATTACACAAGTTTATCCTGTCCAAGGCATTTTTCCCTGTCAGCAGGCAGGATCCAGCAGGTGTCTCCCCACCATCCACAGGGAGCTTGTTAAGCTCCATGATGTTTGTTGCTGTTAATTTGATATGGCATTGCATAAAGGACTAGCCCAAAGTCCACACTGCAGTGTAGCATAGTGGAAATGATAAAATTCTTCCCTTGTTTGGTAGAGGTTGTCTCCCAACCCTGATTTCAAGTTGTGTCAGCGCTGATTGCAGAGCAGCTCAGTAGGAGCAGATCTGTAGTGAGCTTTCATTCCTGAAATGAGGAACTATAAACTGCAGTTGTGTGTGCGACACAGTTTTAATTTCCTGAATGCATTTGGGTTGGATGCCTTTTCCCAGGGTTGGGGTTTGTGTGGGGGGTGGGAGCTGGCCATGGTTCCCTCCCTGCCTTCCCACCTTTGGCTCTTGGAGTGGTTCCTGCAGCAGATCCAAGGCTGGTGCAGCCCAAATCCATCCTCCCTCCCTCCCATGCTGCTGCACAGCACAGGCACAGACAAGGTGGGAAAATCCTTCAGAAAGAGGTTGCTTGTGCCAGGAAGGTTGGAATTGTTTAGCCTTGACAATATGGCAACTTCTTTATCGCCTTAATGAGACTTTTTCTGTTAGAGATGGATTCTGGATATTAAGGTGTCCAGGAGTAACCTGCTCACTCATTGATCTATTGAGTTCTCAGGAGAAAATGAATAAATAATAAAATGTTCCAAAATTACAAATTTGGAGGAAGCCTTTAATCAATTATTAATTGATTATTCACAATAACACAATGCTTGTAGGAATCAGAATCTAATTTTGACAACATATGCAAACTTTTCCTTTTGAATTTAATAATATATTCTCAATCTGTTGTTCATTAAGGTGAACATCTGTGAATTCATTATTTTTCCTCTAAGCTTGCTGCACCACAAACTTCATTTCTTTAACAAATTTTGCAAAGAATAATCCCATTACAAGCTTAGTTTATAATTTTTACAATGACAGCTTTGTTAGCATGTTTATATTTTTGTTGCTGTTTTGGCACTTTTTTGGTTAGTTTTTTTGTGGTTTTTTTCAGGGTTTGTTTGAGGTTTTTTGGGCTGGTTTTTTTTTGTGGGTGTTTGTTGTTAGTTTTTTTTTGAGGGGGGTGGGGTTTTTTTGTCTAATAAGTCTTTGCAGCAAAATCTGTTCTGGGATGGCACAGAGAGATCAGGGAAGGTGGATAAATCTCGTTGAGGAGATTTTCTGTAGAGTTTGAGATGCTGTCAACTCATAAAAAGGTACCATAAATTTCCCAAAATATGATTATTCTTAGCTCTGAATGTCCTCTTGCAAGTTATAGAAAATAGACACTTCATTCACATCAGTGTTTGCCTTATTTTGTTGTTCCAATGTGGATTTTTAAAGTAATGCAATTGAAAATCTCTCTCTTGCTAATTTTACATTTCTATTGAGATGAAGTTGTAACAGTTTGCAGTGCACACCATGAAGGAGAGAGAAGAAACAGGTGAAAAATGCTGGTTTTGAACTTTTAAATGGAAATATGTAACACTATCCAGGGATAATGGCTCTAGGTGTTTCTTCAGACACTTTCCAGGCAATGCTGATGCTCTTGCATGGTACAATTGTAGCTGAACCCTGCCTGCTGAACCCTTCCAGGCATCTCTCTGTGGAGAGCTGCCTCTTCTTGCCTTTTTTTTTTTTTTTTTTTTTTTTTTTTTTTTTTTTTTTTTTTTCATAAGGTAATGGTAAATGAAATACTGATGTTTCAGAGGAGATGAGTTACGTGCTGGATTAATTTGACCAGCCCACATTAGGAGAGCACCGAGCAGAATTTGCAGCTGCAGAAGATTGTCACCGTGTTCCTGTGTTTAATGGAATAATTTAGGCATAGAGACAGAAAGAAGTCCACACTAAAATGAGTACAAGCACTTTTAAGCGGAAAACCTGTAGCTAATTTTCAATCCTGTAATTGAATTTGCAGGATAGCACATAAATAAAGCTGGGCTTTTTTAAAAGTTGGATGCTTTGCACTGCATAACAATGTTTTACTGCCTTGTAATGCTTCCCTGTGTATTTCCCCATGTACTCTGCAGTTCCCTTGCAATGCCGCATGTCCAAAACTTCACCTATGCTGCAGCCTACACAATATTGTGTCAGGAGGCTTCTGAAATGCATGCAAATAGTTCACAGCCTGCTAAATACCTGCTGTTAATTTGTAATTTGCTTCAGTGCACTCAGCCCTTGGTGCGCAGTCCCTTCTGGATTGCAGCCTGAACTGAGGTGCAGAGCTCCTCTCTGAGAGGCTTTTGGATGATTTCGTGTTTTGCTCCCACCAAAATCACAGAATCATAGAATTACAGAATGGTTTGGGTTGGAAGAGATCTTAAAACTCATCTTGTCCCACCCCCTGCCATGGCAGGGACACCTTCCACTGGCCCAGCCTGCTTCCAGCCCCAGTGTCCAACCTGGCCTTGCGCACTTCCAGGGACCCAGGGGTAGCCACAGCTTCTCTGGGCACTCTGTGCCAGGGCCTGCCCACCCTGAAAATAAAGAATTTATTCCTGATATCTGATCTAAACCTGCTCTCTTTCAGTTTGAGGCCATCCCCCTTCTCCTGTCACTACCATGCTCTTGTAAGTCAGAGAAGCTTTTAACAGGTTTCATTCCAAGCCTGAGCTTTGAATGGGTTTGTTTGTTTGTTTGTTTTTGTTTTGTTTTTCTTTTTCCTGAAACAAAATTTCAACACAATTTCTAACAGTATTAAATTATGTCAAAAAATATGTGATATTCTTTTTAACTTCTTCTGACCTTACTGAAGCACTTCGGCTTAGTAATTAAACAAGATTCTGCAAGGTACTGAGTAAAATGGTGTTAAGAAGTTGCCATAAAGGTATCAACTTACAGCCCTGCCCTTGAACTCACTGCTGCCTCACAGGTCTGGCTTAGATTGTGTGCATTAGAGATGCAATTTGACACAGGACTGTGTCTTCTCAACCTTTTTTCAAAGCCAATGGAAGCCAAGGCCACCTGGGTTGAAGCAGAGGACATCAAGCTCATTGTAAGATTGAGTCTTCACTATAACTTATGCCCTTAACATTTTAGATAAACCATTGATCTCTTTTGAACAGTTAATATCTGTTATAATGCCACATTTCTACATCACCCAAAGTCAATTAAAAGATGTGTATTATAGCTATATTTTAATCAAGACTGGAAAATGGAAGTAAAGAATTCTGCTTGCCTTAATAGTACCATTGGCAAAAAGAAAAGCTGACTGGAAAATCAAATTAATTATGTCTTCTTTATATTCCCTTCATATGCTCACTTTCTTTGTAAAATGAATTTAAATTATTTCTATACTAAGAAAAAAGGTATTTAAAAATCATGAGAAAAAGTAGATGTATCTTTCTGGACTATTCACTTGGAGAATTAAAGTGTAATTCATTAAATTTTTCTCTATAAATAAGACCTCAGCAAAATACTAGTTGTCATTGAGAGAGGGTGAGTGAACAGTGATTTTCAGAACTCCCAGACCTACCTGCTTATGAGGTTTAAACTGGAGGTTCTGCTAAATTTTGAAGGATTTCAGAACCACTCCTGAGAAGTATTTGTTACTTTTTGATGTGTTCTGAAGTAATAAAAAAATAAAATAAAATAAAATAAAATAAAATAAAATAAAATAAAATAAAATAAAATAAAATAAAATGTATATTTTACATATTAAGTCATCTCATTCAAAACATGATCTCATATAGTTCTTCAAAGCAAATAGTTTATGGCATGCATGTGAGGGAAGGATTGTCATGGATGGTTGAATTTATTTTGATTGTTGGTTAGGAAAGCAAAGCTGCTTACCACACATTAAGAATGAACAAGACAAAAAAAAAAAAAAGAAAAAACAAACAAACAAACAAAAAAAACAAAAACAAAAACAAACACAAACAAAAAAAAAAAAAAAACACCAAAAAAAAAAAAAAAAAAAAAAACCACCACAAAAAAACCCCACCTGCATTGGCAATGAATCTATTGGTCTTGTGACAGATTTGAGATTAAGTTCTTATACTTCCATGACATTTTGAAGTAGACCATTTTTGTTGAGGGAAAGAGAGAGGAAAAGGAAAGGTCATGTCTCTCTTATCAGGCAGTCATAGTCTCCTGTAAAATAGAAATGTCTGTTTAATGTCAGTGAACAGCCCAGATGGAGATTCATGTTGGAGCAAAACATCTATACTTTATCTTATACCTCAAAGTTTACACTACTTAAACCTTGTGATAACAGAATCCTAAGTCATTTTCTGATGGGATTCTTCTATCATTACACCATGATTCTCCACAGCTGTCCATTTTTTTTTTCCTTTTCTCTTCCAAAATCAGCCCCTCTGCATTCCTGACAAACTAATCCTTCTATCAGATATCTGCAGTCATGAAGGAGCAGAGGGGCTCTGACTCAACTTACTGCATTAAAATATTTCATGGGGTTTTGCTAAGGGTGATTTTTGGAAGTCCTTTTTCCTTCCTGGCTGAATGTACAGACAGAGGAGCAAGACAATCATTGCTCAGAGTTATCAGCAGGACCACAGTGGTGGTAGAAAGCACAAAAGGGAGGAATGGGAAACGAAAATATTACCTACAGCAAGTTTGACTGCATCAGTCCTTTGAGCTCTGTAGAAGAAGCAACTTCATTTCTGTACTGCCTTTTATTTTGTTCCATCTCCTCCTCTGTCTAAAGAATCTACTTCTGGCATGTATATGTTTACCTGAGCGATTTATTTCAAAACTACATTGCTTGAAAGCTTTTCTTCAGTGATAAAATAAGAAAGATTCTGTTCTTCCTCTTAAACTGTACAGGCTATACAAAAATGGGAAAAATAAATATTGTGGTCAGCCATGATAGTTTAATGACAGTAATAAGAGCAACAGCTTTTACTTCATTACTCCGTGGAGTTACAGTTCTGAGCTGTTACTTTTCCCCACCTTAAAATAAAAAGGATTTAAGTGCAGTGTACCTTGAGGTTAAACATGTGAATGTGCATTTGAGTGGTTGTATACACGGGGGCCTGGTGGAAAACTGGGCAAACCTGAACCACCTACAGATGAATACGCTTGAAGGAAGTTTTGATATTACCAGAAACTAAACTCATTTTAGCAGACAAATGTATTTTTTTTTTGTGTGTGTCTCTGTGTGTGCACGTGCAGGGGTTTTTAATTAGCCTCACCATGCCCTTTTACATAAGGAATATCCTTCAACGAAAGATACACTTTTTAACAGCTAAGACTTTCACGTTATTTCTGGCAATAATTGGCGAATATTATTTAATAAGTAATGATTGAAATAACTCTTTCACAGAAATTACCTATTACGGAATTTCTGAAGTGATGGCAAATTATATTGCATTGCATATTCATGCAGTTTAATTTAATACTATATTTAATGTGAAATACGACATTAATTGCCTGTAAATAGGTTTTTGGGTTTTTTTTCCTAGATGCAGATTTTAAAATACTGTAATATCTGAAATTTTGACCTGGCCAATCACTTCAATCAGTCAACGTCTTTGTTAATATTAGGTACCTTGGCAAAACAATAACCATTTGAAAAGAAGGTTTTTGGGTTATTTAGTCAAGCAAGGATTTAATTACATGTCTTCTGGAGTCTGATAGAATAAAGCAAGTGGAGGCAATGTTTTGGCAGTTAAGATCCTAGGAAGAATAAACATAAGCAATTAGTTTATGTTCTGTTACTCTCTTCAATTTTTCTTCACCTGCACCTTCCCCTTAATTCCCCCTATTTATTTTGCTGTTCTGTGGCCCCTCCATGTTTCTGCTTGCTCATCCTTCAGCCTACCGTCATTTTATGTTCCTTTACTTCTCGGGATTGATTCTCCTTTTAGTCCTTTTCCTCTACCTTCTGCGCTTGGGGTTCATTTTTCATACTCAGAGCAGTGCTTGGCCTGATTTTTCATGGGTTCTCATAAGCCCTTGGAGGGTTTCTTGAAGAAAGAGAGGACATGAATCAACCCATGGTCCCCATCAGCCAAAAAGAGAGATGGTCATGTCTGTGGAGCACAGGTCACAGCAGCAAAGTCAATTGTGTATAGACAGGCACCTTTCTGTGGTTTGTCCCAGATTTCTGGAGTTCCTTCTCTTTGGGACTCTGGAATTTTGCTTCCTGCCCATACTTCCTTGTTAGGAGCAGTGAGTTGCTCGAACCTGTTGAGTTTTGCTGTCATTAGTGTGATTTTACATTCCTTTCCAGATCAAAACATGTAAATGTCTCTGGGTCTCTTGGAAAGCTTTAATCTCGTAAAGTAGGTTTTATTGAAGAGTTGTTGTTTTTTTTGACATTCGTGATAAGTTTGATAATTGCATTAATAATTATTCTTTCATGTTTGCTATTTACAACCAACAAAGCATCTGATTCTGAACCTCAAGGAGAAATCAAAATAACAGTGGAGTCAAAGCCATGACAGCAATTGAAAGCAGATATGGTTTGTGTTGAAAAGAAACAGTTGAGTTTGAGGAGGAAGGATGGCTCTGGGCAGCTCTGCTGGTCACTGCCACTGGTGACAAGGGACAAGGTGTGTTTCAGCTGCAGCAGATTCCCTGTGATCCCCCAGCACAGTAACTTTCTTCTATAAACTAATCAATTTCTGCCCTAAATCCCTTGAGCAACTATTTAAATAACTGCGAGCTTAGTGTGTCTCTGTTTTCAATTTACAGAATTTATCACTTCACCTCTGGGTTTATAGTGGGGATGTGCTGAATCCGAACACTTCAAAGGAAATTTAGCAGTTGGAGTTCCTAATAAATCTTTAGCTTGCCCATCTGTATAATTTGTATTAACATGTCCATTAAAGGTTTGCTTACAGCTTGGAGATTTCCTCCAGGAACGCTTCAGAAAATTGAAATAAGGGGAAAGCAAACAATAACAATATTCGTAGTTTTATGTCCATTAAAAGCTGAGAGCATTTAAACAACAACAACAACAACAACAACAACAAAGAAAAAAGAAAAAATTCTTACTCTCAACATAATTAACCAAGTGATTTTCAACTTACAAATCATCTTGCATCCCAGTCTCTCAAGTTGGGAAGTATTGGAAAGATTGGACCCTCTCCTTGTCCTCTTCCTTTCAGTGAATTCTAATTTGGAATTTTGTGCTCTTCTTATAATATCAGGTCTGCTCTGTTCCTTTTCAGTTTTAAGTATGCTAAACACTAAACTCATGAGAAAATTTAGTTCCAGTTCAATTCTATTTGTCTTACCTAAAAATTTACCTGTGACAGGCAAGCATGTGATGGATTGTAAAAGCTATCCTTGAATGACATTATATTCATCTCCCATCCAAGATTTTTGATTAAAAATTAAAAAGAAAAGCTTGGATTGGTTAATATTACTGTTGGGGTTTTTGGTTGTGGCTTTGATTTTTTGTTTTTAATTCTGCCTCTCATGGATGGACGTTCTTGCTGTTTGTAGTGTTTGGAAATTGAGAGCTTTAAAATATTCTGTATAATTGAGTTAGTATTTGAAATTCACACAATTTTTAATTATTTGGGTTTTTTTGGTGTTTTTGCTTGTTTGTTAGTTTGGGGGTTGCTTTTTGTTTGTTTGTTGTTGTTGGGTTGTTTTTTTTTTTTCTCCTAAGGCTCATGACACAATGAAAAATGTCTGTTTTGTTTAAGTTCAGAAGTCTTTTGATATACTTCCATTTGGGCCCCAAAGTTCATGTCCAAACACTCTTTCTAGCTTTTTCCCTCCTTTATTTCATGTAGGGGGTAGGAAAGTGAAAATGGCCCATCACTTTCTCTCTGATGAGGAGAGCTGTCATTGCTCTTTGGGAGAAATACCAAAATATCAAGGATTTCCAATGGAAATGGGAAATGTGTGCTACATTTTGATTGACAGATCTACTTAATTTTAGCATCAGTAGTCACATAGAGTCAGGCTGAGTCGTGGGTCCAGCATCTCCCCACCCTTACAACCGTGCCTCTTTATCCCATTAGCTCCATAAAAGAACCCAAACGTGCCTGGTTTTTGCTTAATGCCAGATAATATTTTAGAGACTTCCATTCAGAATTCCAAATGTCTGTGGGCGTGGGACTTCCCTGATACTCTTTCCATCCCATCCTTTCACCGTATTACTAAACATGTTTCCTTCTTCCCTGCAACCGCCTTGATTATTTTCTGTTTTGTCATAAAATATTTGCTTAGTAACAGGCAGAGGAACTTGGCAGTCATCTCCGTGTTTCTGCCTTTGATTGTGAGGAGCTTTGAACCCATACACAACATTTCATAATTCAGAGGGGAAAACTAAGCCTGGCAGTTGATTTCCAGCTTTTAACCACCATGCAGAGCAAAATATTTGTTTGCAGTGATCACAGTTCCATTGTCCTTCAGAATGTAGGAAATAATAATGCCTAATCAGATACTCCTGCAATTCAGAACCTAAAATTATCTTGGCTGCTACAAGATTGGCGTTAACCTTTATCTTGCAGATTCTTTTCTCCTGTTTTCCTCACATTTTTAATGGCAGGGAAAAACGAAGACACTTTTGCATTTTTCTGACTGAAGAATAGAAGGTTTTATTGCCAATCTGTCTGAGTGGAGTTAATGAGAATATCTATCAACCCTATGCTAGATATTAGCCATATTTATCAAGAAGTTCATTTTTCACATGGAGCTAACATTACTTTTGAACCATCTGTTATTTTTCCCAGAATTCAGCAACTGCAGGGAATTTGCTGCAGAAAAAGTAACAGTGTCTGATGTGGGGATGGCAGGAGATGGATCTGGAATATCTCAGTCTCTCTGGAGCACTCTCAGGGTCTTTGAGTAAAGACAATTTAATACAGAATCATGGTTGGGCTTGGAAGGCACCTTGGAGATCATCTCATTCCAACCCCCTGCCATGGGCAGGGACACCTCCCACTGTCCTAGGTGGATCAGAGGATCCAGCCTGGCCTTGAACACCCTCAGGGATGGGGCAGCCACAGCTTCTCTGGCCAACCCCTCATTTGACAGCTTCCCCTTAGTACCCAACTCCGATCCATGCCCACAATTTAGCCAAAGACAGGGGAGGAGTGTTTGTCTTTGCTTTGTTTAAATTTCTGCATAACCAAATGTTAACATCAGGACAGGACCTTTTGTAGAAGAAGCAAATTATGCAGCCACGCAAATAAAAATCAGCTAATGCCAATAGCTGGGTTTTGTGTTTCCAGGTCATGTCATGTCATGTCACCATGTATTTTACAAACAGCCTTCAATTATCCTGTGCTCCCCTTTTTACATGGGTGGGCCAGATTTCTTTCTCTCTGAATAATTATCTGACATATGGCAGCCTCTGATAGTGTTTCAGACCAATATGAATGAGCGGAGCAGCTCTGGGTGTGATGGGCAGGAATCTGTGCTTTTATAGGAAATCCATGAGGCCCTGAGAGTACTCAGATTGCTGAGCAGCTCCTGCCTGTGCCTTGGAGGTTTGCAGATTTGATGGTTTGGGAATGCTGGATGTAGGTGGATATATTGTATATGATCAAGTTCTATGATGTGGAAATTTCAGGGAATAAATTCAGTATCTTTGTATCAAGTTTTTTCCCAGAGGGATATATCAAGATGGAATAAATGTTTGAAAAATTGGGTTTTTAAAACTTTTGAGAACTCTGAAATAGAAGAGGTAGAAGTTTTCTCTTTTTTGTTGTGGAAATGTGTTTAGGATTTATTGTATAAATTAACTTTTTTTTAAAGCTAGAAAACCAAACAAGTTTTTTTAGCTTAATTGACGTATACCTTCATTTTAACCAATTTTGTTTGAACAAAATGCTTTTGAAGGCTCGATTTACAGAAGGGATAATTTGGCTTGATAAAAATGAAACTGTTTTGAAATGCAGTTTTCTGATTCTTCCCTAACTACTGATCTTGGAAACCTTTTTCTGTGATTTGCTGCGGGTAACTGCAGACAAAGTTCCATTTCTTGGCATGTTTGCACAGGTCAGGTCATAAACGCATCTCAGTTTGAGCCCTTCCAGTGTGTTGTGCTTTGAAACCTGTTTGTGTTGATCTCAGATGAATCCCACATACAAACTCTGTTGGCTGCTCGAGGTCAGGTGGAATAGCAATGCAGGTTTAGTTTCTCTGAGTATCTGATGTCTTTAGGATTTGATTTTTCTTTTTGAGGGAGAGCAGTGAAAAGTCTGACTATTGCTGGGGCTCTTAATGTAAATATCAGCATCACAAGCCTGGTTACTGGAAGTTCAAAGCATATTGTAGTAGTTTTTCCCAACCTTGTTTACTTGGTACCATGCAGCAGAGTCACTTCCTCATGCAGCATTTGAATAAGTGTCTTCAAATGCAGACAGTACAAAGTTTTCTGTAAAATTATGCCTGAAAATACATATCCAGGGAGAGGAAATAAAGTTTGAATGTTGAAATGCATGACGACTGAGAGGAAAACCAGACTGTCCCATAGATAATCCAGCCTCATAAATAAAGCACAGGCACCACAGATCATTCTTTTCTCTCTTCACTATCTCTGCCCTTTGTGTTCATATTTTCCAGCAGCTGCATGTGCAGTTAATCTGCATTTAGGTGAGGGCCCGAGCGTCTGCTCTGTGCTTGCAAACAGATGCAGTGCTCGATTTGCTGGTTGGGATTAAGGCCTTTTAAAATGTCATCTCGTGTTTCAGCATTGCACACAACATGTTCCAATTGAAAAGCTCACTTTGAAAACCTCCACTTTAGGCTGGAGCCCCCATGTTCGTTGTTTCTAACAGGGGAAACCTTGTTAGCACTCATGAGTGCATGGAGGAGCAGAGAAATAATTCTAATATACACTCAGACCCCCATGCTAATTCTGAGAAACAGAAATTGGCCCACAGGAAGCTACTACATCCTGATTGCCTGCTAATCTGTGAGGATCTTTTGCTGGTCCCTCCATCACTGCATCAGCAAATTGCAGGCTGCTTGTTTGCCAAGACTCTCCGTCCAGAGAAACTGCACTGCTCTGCATTCAAGCCTCTGTCAGATGGAGTTTTGCAGGGAGGGGATTTGGGGGCACGCCTGCAATCGGTGGGAGCTGCAGTACAGATAATTAGTGCTGCTGCTCAGGGTGGGAGCACAGAGCAGTGGAGGTGTGTGTGCTCCTGTTTATTCCTCACACAAGGAAGATGGAACAGACTGTGGCTGGCTAGTGATGGTGAGGGGAGGCTTTGCCTTGAGGAATACGCAGGGGTTTCTGCCCAATACCCTCAGTGCTGAGATGTGAGACTCAGCATCTGTGCAAACCCAACATCTGTGCAAACCCAACATCTGTGCAAACCAAACCCATTGTTGCTCCCTGCTCAGCTCTCAGGCCAGCCAAAAACTCAGACACTTTTGAACTGAGCCAAAAACCTACTGGTTCTGCTGCCTGTGGGAAATATTAAGGGTAAGGAGGCTTTCAGAAGCTGTGAAAGCAGCCCCAGAAACAGAAAGAGCAGAAGCACTTAGAATTAGCTGCAATTGCAAATGCTGAGAGTAGGAAAAGTTACAATAGTACAGCAAGCAAGGACATGAAATAAGAGTTTGAGTTTCTAGGTTTGGCCAGGATAGATCTTAAGGCTGCAGAAAAATATGCCCAGCAAGACAGTAGAAGGTTTTAAGGTTAATAATGGAATATTGTGTACTGTTAAGAGAAAGCAAGCATTGTTTGAAGCAGGTGTCCCTGTGCTCTCAGTGACTGGCTGGAACAATTGTCTGTAAGCTTTAGCAATGTGCCATTGGCTGGGAAACTTTTAAAATGCCCTGTGACAAAGAGATCTTTGGCTGCTGCTGGCAGATATGAGCTGTGGCCACCTCTCAGTTGTCTCAAACCCTGGTGTGAGGCTGATGCTGCAGTAAAAGCTTGAGGGACATCTCACAGTGGTCCCGTCCCATTCATGCTCAAACCTCCCACACAGTGCCCTTCTCAAACATCCTGGCCAAGTACCACAGAGAGTTCTGCAGGTTTTTGTGGCTGAAGATGGGGATGATGCATCTGAAGCATGTTGTTGCAGTGTGCCTGTGCTCTGGCTTGACAGAGCCTGCACAGGGGACTCTCTGGGCTGTAAATACATCCAGAGATATTTTTCCATGTCAGTGCTCCTAGCAAACAGCCACCCTTTGATCCATAGGGGAAATAGTCCCTGGGAGATAATCTGAATAGCAAAGCAAAGCAGAAATCAAACTGCTCTTTCTGCGCATCTTTGATGCACTAGAACTTAATTTACTTTATGCATAGAACTGCTTTAACTTGACCTGGAGGCGCGGTGCAATTTGGATTGCCTTTTTTTTTTTTTTTTTTTTTCTTTTAAAGAAATCCCATTATCAGTATTAAAGTGTTTCAGGCCTGTAAAAAGAGGCTGTAGATTAATCGTTATCCCTTTTAATTTAGTTTTTTTTTCAATCAATCAGGCTCCTATGACTTGTTTAGTTTGGAGTCACTGAAATTAAAAATAATTAGTTACAAACATTTTATTTGTCAAGCAATTCTTTCAAATACTTGGATAATATAAATATGGTTTATCCTATTCTGCAGGTAGATGTTAATGCTCTCTTGTCTTTACAAGGCAGAGGCACAACAGGCATGTCCCAGAAAAAGCACAGCTTAGTTTAAAACCCATCTCTTTACTCCATTAAGCCATCCCAAATTGGTTGAGCAGCAGTGATATTTCTGTGATTTATCAGTGGGAACTCTGACTTCTAAAGCAAGTGAAAGCCAGGGTACATAAAAGCAGATACATCAAATTAGGTGTACAAATTAAATCACAAGGTTTAGGTGCCTAAGTAAATTCTGACCTAATTTTTCTTAGTGTCAGTCACTTGCTGATCCCATCTGCCTCACCAGAACAAGTGGGTTTTCTAAAATATGTATGTGGGAGTGTAGCTTTAAGCAACTCATTCTGAAAATAAAGCAAGGTAAACATTTTAAATCCTGGGCTTGGGCTTGAATCTCTGATATTTAGAATAGATATCAGGAAGAAATACTTTACTCAGAGGGTGGGCAGGCCCTGGCACAGGGTGCCCAGAGCAGCTGTGGCTGCCCCTGGATCCCTGGCAGTGCCCAAGGCCAGACTGCACATTGGGGCTTTGAGCAGCCTGGGACAGTGGGAGGTGTCTCTGCCCATGGCAGAGGGTTGGAAGTAAATTATCTGTAACGTCCTTTCCAACCCAAACCACTCTGTGATTCTGTGTTCTGATTGGCAATCTGTTGAATGCTCTTTCATTAAAACTGCTTTAAAGCCTGGTGTAGTGACATCAATAGTGAGGGTTTAATTCTTTAACAAAGCTTATTTCTACCTAAAAACTCAGTTCAAATAAGACTTTTGAAGTTGACTCCTGTAGGTTTATATACATTTTCCATGTGCTACCTGGCAGAATTATAGGATGCCCAACAGCAGCTGCCCATTAAGTTTTCACTCTGCCTATACCTGGCTTGTGTCTGTGCTGGGATTCTTTTCTTTTCCCTAAATACTGTTGTCTAATAAGGAGAAGCCACTTTCTACTACTCCAGATTTTAATTAGAGCACTTGATTAATGCAGAATTCTATTCTGTCTTAACTGTAAATCCCCACAGACTTTGTTAAATTCTGTTGTCTGTGGGTCAGAGTTTAGAGCAGTGATTGGTCTCTAAAGGAGTTAATACTTTGGGCAGTGGGGGCTCAGTAAAGCAAGTGCATTAATATTTTCATCAATTCCAGCTAACTTACAGTATTTCACTGGTCAGATCTAATTTGCTTGATGAGACATCACTGAAAGATGTTATCTATAGTGTAAGCTTAGGAATTGATTGTAACACATAATTCAAGGGCACTGTTTCACGCCTAGGGCAAGAAATGCTATTTTTCTCTTCATTTCATTTGCTCTTTTATAATAGCTTACTTTTTCTAAATGATATCCATCAGATTTGTTTTTAGATTTGCAGAGAAGCAAAAAAAAATGTTAATAAACCACCCTAAACTGGGTGGTTTTCACCTGGACCCTCTGTAAAATTGCATTTATTTTTACCAATGTGTGTCAGAATGTGGGAATATCTCAGGCAAGTGGGATATCAGTTTTTATTTGCATTCAAAGCTATTGTGGCTAGTGTGTGGTTATCTCATTCCTCAGTCATTAAAAGAAAAGACTTAGACATCAGAGTTTTACCAGCATTGTGAAATTCACATTAAACAGGCTCTGCTGATGCTTTATAAATGTATTATTATGTGTATATACACATACATGTAAACACAGCAGTCAGTCTTTAGCTAATGTCAATTTAGGGTGTATCTGAAAGCTGAATCTTCAGCTCCCAGAGAGAAATTCTTAAATTGATTGGCTTAAAAATGTCCCCTCTCTCTACTGTTTCTGTCTTGTGTAAGCCTGGAGACAACCTTGTACCTTAGGAGTGCTGTTGGTTTTATTAAGGAAATCCCATGTATTTCACTGCTTTGGACACTTCATGGTGGATTTTCCCCCTGTAATAAGAGAGAATAGACTGTGATGAGTCAGCTGAATGCTTAAGGTCCACACAAAATTTACTGCTCTGTGTGTGTGCCCTTATCACTGCTACTCCCCTGGGACTGCAGACATAAATCCACTACTTCCCCTACAGCTGCCATTCTGATGGGCCAGGAAATGCTGACATTCAAAGTATTAAAACAAACCATCAGTAGTTTTCCACAGTGCCTGTGAAAACTTCGGATTTCAGACAGTTCAAGCATCATTGACCTCGGATGCCTGTAATTTAGCAGGATTTTTGTACGTTTGCTTTTTTCTATAAATGCTGTTAGCTCAGTTAGCTAAGTTGTATGTAATGTTAAAATGCTGTACTTGGGTGCACTCTTCAGCTGATACTGGACACAGGAATAATTTGGATTGCATTTGTATTTTCTGCATCAGTATTTTCTGGTTTTCTAAGATCCAGGTAACTAGCAAAGCCAGAATTTATCGGGGCAGAGGACTGAAAAGAAAACAAAGAAAAGAAAATTAGTTCTTAAGAAAGTTGGTTCTATATCCATGATCATAACCTGTCTATTTTTACTGCCTGCAGTAGGGGCTTGTGTCTCCCTCTCTCGTTCCTTTATTTTACTGGGAAAAGGTTTCCCCTTCCGTAGCCAGTGTTGATTCTCTTTGTCCTCCTGCCCTCATTTCACAACATCCCTGAGGCTTTTACATGTGCAAATTTATTCATATCATCATTGGCCTGGTGATTGGCATTGCCAAACTCTTCCATGCGATTTAATGTCTAATAAATCATTAATTACTGAAGAAGCCGTCGTGAATTTAGTCCAGATAGCTCTTTTCCTGATCAGATACCTTTCTGACTTTTAAAAAGCCTGTGGTTTTGGAAAACCAGGTTCCACCCATCCATATCCATATCAGCATCACTCCAAAGTGAGAGCTTGACAACAAGGACAGACAATGTCTGTGTAACATGAGGCAGGGTTCCCTTGCCTTGATGTCTGTGACCTCTTCTGTATTTTCTTCCAAACCACAGATTGACATTTTTGGACATTATTTTACTTTTTTTTTTAACTTTTTTTTTTTTTAATTGCAGCAGCAGAGTTGGTTATTGGCCATTAGGATGCATCCAGTGACCTCTTTGTGCAGTGGCTTGTGGAAAAACTGTTCTGTGGATGTGTCCGTAGTGCCCATGTAGAATCTGATGGCCCATGACCATAAGGGACTCGAATCATTGAAGAAATGAGTGCTCCCAGTGCCCCGATCCTGCTTTTTAATTCAGCCACCGTGGAGATCCCAGCATTGTTTTCCAGTGCTCATTTCTCATTCAAGCAGAATTATCTGACTGTTCGTGTGAGGTTATGCACTGAATGTATTTGATGCCCCTCATTCTAAGCATTGTCTGCTCAGGATTCAACACTTCCCTTTGACTGAAATTGCCATTATAGGTGCTGTTGTCATAGTTTAAATTAATTTCCTGTTAAGCAGGGATACTAACGAGCTCCAGTGAGTTGTAACTGCACTGGGAGTCTGCTCAGCTAAAAACTGAAAAGTAAATTGGTGTTTTTTTGATTTCTTAGTGTTAGAATTGCTTTTCTTATAGGGGAGGCTCTATTATTCTCAAGGGTTTTTGAATGACATTTAGCATGGATTGAATTATGTCTTCTGTTGTCTATATTTGGGTAAAAGATATAGTTGTCACATTTTAATTTAAAAATAAATGAATAAATAAATAGGTTGCCTGGATTTGTTGATAAATTTCAAGACTTTAAGAACTGCAGAACATTTTGGCCAGAAGTACATGACCACCTTTCTCAGAGTGTGTCTAATGAGAACAGTCACAAGAACATCTTCTTCTGTGAGATGAACCCCATTAGTGATGAGAGGAGAAAAGATATTCCTCTTCATTATCACATCACACTTCAGAATTCATAAACAGCATTATTTTCAGAAAGATTTTACTGTATGTCCAGGGCTGTGTTAAGGACATGAGTTTGTAGAAGTCTCTGGATGATTTCTGCCTTGGTTCAGGCTCTGGTATGAACCTGTTCTTGCTGTGCTTCAGGTTCAATGAAGATAACACTGATTTCTCTTCAGGAAGGAACATTCTGATGAAGCCTTTGGAAATAATTCCAAGAAGTAAATTGCTTCTAAGAGAGCATTAAATTTAGGCATTTAAATCCCCTCACAATAACATATAATAAAGAAAACAATAGAAATTTCTCCATCTCATGCATTTAATTTTTAATACAAATTTTCTATTACCTAAAAATTTTTCAAAATAATATTCTGTAGATTCTGGAAATTATGCTGAGGCTGAACTGAATGTTCTAAGCTAATTTTGTTCCTTTCTTGTACTGTATACCAAGTAGCTGCAAAAAGAAAAAAAAAAAAAAAAAAAAAAAAAAAAAAAAAAAAAAAAAAAAAGTAATTTTCTTACTCCAGAGCATTTTAACAAAGTATTTGCTGCCATAATTTGAGAAAAGGAATTAGACTACTGCTCTAGAAAGAAAGGAAGATCTCTGACTTGTAATGAGCAATCCCTAGGACTGTGTCTGTCCCCATGATCAGAACTGGCTGAGGTCATAAAACCTTTGGATCAGGTCCTGCAGAAACAGTGCATAGGTGTGGTTTAGGTTTTGCATAAGTATTTTCAGAATGCTTCATCTTCCCCAAATCCCCCTGTCCCCTTTGAGTTCAGTGTGCTTTATTAGCACTATGTGGGCTGATTTCTGTGCAATTCCTTTCGAAGCCCCAGAGCCAATTCTCTCCAGGGGTGATGAGAGGGGAAGCACGGAGCTGAGCAGTTTTGCAGGGCAGCACCTGCTGGAATCTTTCACACCAGTCAGACCATTTCCCCAGGGGCAGCTTGTTGCTTTGCCACCACCCCAACACAAATAATAAATAATATGAAATTAGCCAGACAACAAAGAGCTGAGAAGCACAGTGAGCGCCGGCGAGGGCGGGCAGCTGTGCCTTGGCATGAATTGAGGGAAGAACCTTCCAGAGGACACCTGGCAGGGCCAGGCTTAACCAGCACATCCACCTGACAAATTTCACCTCCCTTTCTGCTTATCTGCAAGCTTTCATCGCTGTGAATCTCCTCTCCTGAATTACCTGTGCAGTATTTCCTGCAGTCTGATGGCAGCTGGTAACTGGCTCAGATGTTCAGGTTTCCTCGCTAACTTTTCAGGTTTCGGGTTTCCTTATTACCAGCACTGCCTGGCTGCCCACTGAGTTAAATGCTCCAAGTTTTGTACTGCCAGGCAAAATCTACCTGCAAGGAGGCAAAGAACCCGTACCAGAGTTAGGCTGGTATCCAGAATCCTTGCTTCTCTTGGCACAGAGAAATAAAATTCTTTGTCCAAAATGCTGGCAACTCAAATTTGCCACTGAGTAAAGGAATTAAGGAAGTGATGGCCCAGTGATGGATCCTTATTAGGCTGATTCTGATTTGATTTGGTGTTACACGGACTCATGTTCATATAATGTTACTGAAGAGATGCAGATGTTTCATACACATTAATAATGAATTTCCCCAGGCATCTAATTTGTACTGGGGTGCTGCCCTGCCATGATGGGATGTTATGCCTTTTAGTTGTATTTCAGTCCAGGTATTTATGGGAAAATTTACAGGGATTCAGTTTCTATTCACTTACTCTTATAAAGGTCATTTATTGAAAATAAAATAAAATAAAATAAAATAAAATAAAATAAAATAAAATAATGAACATACGTGGAGACAGCTGTCCTGGTGAGTCTTGAGAAGGTGGCCATGATGTCAGAAAAGTTGTGTCTCTGGTGATGCTACATTGTTTGTGTTGCTGTTAAAAGAAATAATAGGTCATGAATGGATATCTAATTATATTTCTATTTATCAGCTTTCTATCACCTATTTCATTATAACTTATGATAGGTCCAGTGACATGTGTTTTCTTTTTACTTTTGCTCAGAAATAATCTTTCCGTGCTGTTTCTAAATGGTCAGTGTAAGAAAGTTGGTGGATTTGAAAAGATAACTGTCTTGTGCTGGGTCTCAACACACGCTGAAAGTTAGGAGCTGTGTCATGCACAGTTGTCTGTCACATCCCAATCCATTTTTCATTGCTGCAAGGGAGGTGTGAGTCCTGCTGAGCTGGAGTGGCAAACGTGGTGTGAGAGTATTGACTGGGAGAGAAATACATTTTTGTTCTTCCTTTTCCGGCACTCCGTCATCCTCTCTGCACCCTCCCTGCTGCTTTTCTGCAAACATTGCCACTGTTCACAAAGCAAATTAAGTTTTCAAGTAGATTTTCAACTTTTTTTTTTTTTTTTTTTTTTTTTTCCATTGGCTTTAAGCAGCAGAGAAAGGGAAGTAGTGAAAACCCCAGACACCACAGCCTATGGACTGACTGCAGAAACAAAGGGATGGACTCAGGATTGCTCTGCTCTGGTCTCACTTGGACCTCCAAAGGTTGGAGTGTGACTTGAGTTGCAATATGTAACCAGCAGTGTGTATTCTGTTTTCCATCTGTTGAAACTGGCTGCGGAGGTGGTTGTTTTTTTTTTTTTCTTTATCTCTTGTATAACCCATCCCTGATAAATCCAGGGGAGAGGGGGCAGGTGTCTTCTGTCCATGGGCAGCTGTTAAACCAGCTGGGCCCTGTTCTTTATCTCTTCCACCACCCACCCTCCCTCCAGGGGTATCCACTGTCCGTGGGCCATCGAGGCTCACTGCAGGGCTGATACAATTCCATCAGCCCATGGGAGATGCTCCACCCAAGAGGAGGAGCCTGGATATTTTATTCCTACCTGGATAAAACCTGACATTCAGAGCACCAGCACAGCCTGTTTCCACTGGATTTCCCAGAGGAAGGCCAGACCCATCTTGCCACCACTGGACCACTCTACAGGATCATCTCTGCTCCAACAGAACCATATATGTCACTCCAGGAAGACTTGATTGGACTGCTCCTAACACCCTGACCAGCAGGGTGTCAGGTCATGTTCTGACTGTCGACATTTCTAGGATTTTTGTTTGTTTGCCTTTTTTGTTTTGTTTTGTGGGGGTTTGGGGGGATTTTTTTGTGTGTGTGTGTGTGTTTGTTTGTTTGTTTGCTTGTTTTGTTTGTTTTTGTTTTTTTGCACTACTACGTTTGTATTTTTAATACTCCTAGTAAAGAACTGATATGGGAAATCCTATTCTCATATAAAGATATGGTCTGAAAGCCCCCTTAATTGCGAAATTATAATAATTTGGAAGGAAGAGATTTACATTCTCCATTCCAAGGGAAGCTCCAGTTTTCCCTACAGCCACCTGTCTTTCCAAACCAGGACAAGAGTGATTCCCCCTTGACTCCTGCACAATGCTTTGGTGATGGAACTCCTTCAGTGCTGGAGCTCCATCTCGTTAGTTTCACCACCTCTTCTTGCTGCAGTCTGTCCTGACAGCTTGAAAAGGGCACTGATTAAGGGCTTAACTCACTTTTTATCACACCTAATTATATTTTTTTTGGCTGGGTGCTGGATTCCAAGACATTGGGTTTGCAGCAGCCTCCAGCAAACGGAGGGGTGATTATAACTGGAGTGAACTGTTTGCTACAGGTTCTGACTATCAGCTATCAAAATTAGTATTCATAAAGGGTTTGAGAAGGAAAAATTTCCAGTCTTTTGAGATACCTGTTAAGAATTCAGATCTTATTTTCTTTGTGAGTACATGGCTGCTTCTCATTTTCCCTTACCCTCATTGCTGCCTGTGAAAACTTGGGAGGGGCTTTAAACAGTAACCCACACAAATTTTGCTGCAGAATTGGCTCTGAGGCAGCAATTGCTTTTCTGAGAGAGATGGTAAGAGCATACCTTTGAGAATGAGAAATGAAGAATTAACCAGGGGCAAAGGTCCTATTGTACTAATTAAATTTAATTACATTTATATGAGCATCAGCACAGCTAATTCTGTTTTCTTGCTATTTTTTTAATAGTGTTTACATGGTTATAGAGTGTTCATTGTAGTGAGGTGCTAAAGTTTTCTTGTTATTCTATGCCATTTTTTTTTTCTGAAGCTAAACAGATATTTCTAAATGCATTCCAAATAATCTTAAATAACATATTTTAGTTAATCTGGGAAACATACTAAACCGAGATATTTAGGAAGAGGGAACATTATTTAACTTTGTAAGGAATGAGATCAATATTGCTCTTCTCCAGTTTCTCAGTTAAGTTTCTCCATTCCACTTTCTGAAAAGAGAGTTGATGTAGGGTGTGGGCAGAGGTTTAATGTGACAGTTTTCATAGTCACTCAAATGATTATCATTTTTCCCAATTGTTTCCACAAACATGCTCTTGTACACTGCCACTGGTACCAGTTTGTTGCATCCAAATCACAGAGGTGGTTGCTTGAATCCTCCAGCATTTTGCAGTCAAAATCCTCTTGCTGTGCAAGCACAGGATTTGTGTTAGTCCAACTGAAGTCTTAGTGGTCTAAAGAAATTTTATTAGCCCAGTTATAATGATACTTACACTTATAATTCCAATTCAATGCAGTTAAAATTTAAAAAATGCCAGCTTTCTTTTATCTGCCCCTCTCTCAGCTGTTCTGTTGCTTTTACACTCCCTAAGTGCTAAGTGATTTCATTCTGTAGGGAGTTGAGAATGCTTCAATCAGGAGCATTCAGATCCTTTTTCACAGAAATGGGATGCTGATGGTTTCTTCTTCCTCACCCTTCACTACAGTCAGGGCCACCTTTACATGCTTGCTGAATGTCTTCCACCTTGCTCTTCATATGACTGCTCAGGCCCAAATTTATTATATGCAGTGTCTTTTACATGTTGGATACTGGTTCTTCTTTCTCTCTGTTAACCCTAAAGCTCACAGGGGTGCATTCTCCACTAAAGGGATGGGGTTTATGGCTCTGGTCCCTCCAATATCACCCTATGCCTGCTGTTTCAGGGCCTCTGCCTCGGGTCATGCCCTGCCTGCACTCCTCCTCTGTGCCGCACTTCATCTGCAGCCCAAGACAGTTCATCTTCCCCAGAATAACTGCGTGTGTTGCTGTTTATTAGTTTCATATACTTTTATGTGTCTCTATAAAGCAATAGCTATTTCCCTGAACCAGCAGCTCAGGTACAGTTGTGCATTTCTGAGTGGCTGCTCCAAGCAGACAAAAAAGCAGAGCAGACACAGCCCAGCCCATCAGGGCACGTCCAGCAAAGCCTGGCAGCACCTGAGCTCTGAGCTGAGCTTAGCACAGAGCTTCTGCTCTGTTCTGAGCAGTGGCAGCACCAGATTTATAGACTTCCTAGGCTGCAAACAAAGGAAAAAATGGGAGCTGGTTGCAGTTTTATTCCCTGCAAGCATATCACAGAGTAAACCTCTTTTCTTTCACTGCAGTAAGCTGAAACCCTGAGCTATCTTTTTCATATTTAGCTTTTTGCAAACTTAACCTCGTAACACCACCAGTCCTGCATCCCCAGGCTGGTACCTGCAGCTGCAACTCTTGTTTCCTTCATGCCCTTTGCTGTGCTCATTTTCCTTACCTGGGGACAAGTCCTGAAAAGTCCCTAGCAGTGAGATATCTGAATGCTGTAAAATAGTAGTTGGTCTTTCTTGCTAATGAATCACGGGGATGAAATGTATATTTGTGTGCTTTCCCTGCATTTTTAAATGTTCAATTTTGGGCAGAGGCACCAGGGCTGTGGTGGTGAAGATGTTGAGCACAGAGCACACAAAGAGGGAAGTCTGGGCTCTGAGTAATTTGCAATGAGCATTTGTAAGTAATTCCAGGTATTATGTGTAACAGTGCTCACTCCTCTTTTAATTTTCTGCACCCATTTTCTCCATCTCTTCCCTGATTGCTAATCAAATTGCATATAGAAATGTTTTCCTGATGAATCTCAGTCTCTGGGCAGTCTCTCATATGTCTCAGATGTCTAATATGTCTCTGATGAATCTCAGTCTCTCTCTCCACTACCAAATCATGTAATTTGATCACTGTGTCTATATAATAGAACTCATCTTTTAGAAGCTTGAAAGCATTCCCCTCTGTGTTAAAGGCTAAATATTCCAGAGTCTCTTAAGTGGACTCTTCCCTCAATTCTAAGGAAATAAATGGAATGCTGATTTGATAGTTTTAAGCACAATTTAAATAATCACAGTATCCCTTTTCATGAACTGTTTGTTGCCACAGGCTTCTCTGTATTGATTTTCATGTTTGGAAACGTTCTGGTGAGCTCTGTGTCCTTGTGGCAAGAGAGGACGAGGGGTTCCTGGGATGCTTTAGGAGGAGTGTGGCCAGCAGCTCATGGGAGAGGTCCTCCCCCTGTACCCTGCCCTGGTGAGGCCACATCTGGAGCACTGTGTCCTGTTCTGTCCCTTCCAACCCCAGCCATTCTCTCATTGGTTTTGTGATTTTGCTCATTTGCATTTACTGGGGCAAAAAAAAAGGAAAAAAAGGGAAAAAAAAAAAAAAGGGAAAAAAGGAGAAAAAGGAAAAAAAGGAGAAAAAGGAAAAAAAGGAAAAAAAGGAGAAAAAGGAAAAAAAGGAAAAAAAGAAAAAGGGAGAAGTGAGAAGATAATAATTCTTCCTATATTTCTGAAGCATTTTCCTTTTTTATTTTCAAAAGTTGTAGGCTTTCATGTATTTGTCCAAGCTCTAATCCATCTAATCTGATGGATTAGAATGGGTCAATGATTCTGTAAAAGTAAGAGTTGAGGGAATAATGAGGAGCATGTGTGAGCAGAGTAAGGGACAAAATCAAGCTGTTGATCACATCGCCTGTGATCCCAGTCTTAGACCCAAGTGAATAACAGCACTTTTTGGAGCTGAACTGCCAGCCTGTCCCTAAAATATTCCTGTTTTTCTTCTTGAGTAGCTCCTGAGAATCACCAGGTGCTATTTCTGTGCTTTTGCTGTGGCAGTGGAGATGTGACACCAGCTGGCTTTGTCCCCTGTCGCTCCTGTGCTTTACCAAAGGTCAGGCACTGAGGATTTCTGCTTAACTTTGGAGTCTGGTTTCTGATGCTGTACCAAGGCAAACTGTCTACTTAAGCACTGTCTGGAATAAGCTGTCTTTTGCTTACAGTGGGGCTGATTTGAGTCACAGTCTTCAATGAATAATAAATGCAAAGGAGAGGTTGCAGTTCAGTCACAAATTATTATTTACAGAATTACCGCTGACTTCTCGTCAGCACTTGCAAGTGCCAGACCGGCTCTTGGAGGAGTTAGGAGATTGCTTAATGAAGATTCATTTATTAAGATGCATGGCTGGCCAATGTACTGGTCATCACATTGATTTTGGGACTGGATCAGAGCGTGAGCAACCTTTGCGTAGCTGAGGAGTGAAAAGCAGCTAAACTACTTTGGGCAACTTCTGAAGTAATTTTCTTTTATTATTATTTTTCTACTCTTTGTATTAGAAAGTAGCTCATTCTTTCCTTCATTTCTTCTTAAAAGCTTTGAAATAAAGAAATGTTGCTATATGATAATTTTTAAAGTAGGACTTTGTATATCAATGTAGAATGATATTGCACAATTAATCCTTAAATTTTCATTTCATATGGTAAACCCCACTGCAATTCCCTTCACACGGGCAGATTTAGTCTGCTCCAAGCTTGTGGTTCTGACAGACAAATTATATAGGAATGTCAAAAGTGCAAAAAACCAGTATAAATAAATCTGAAAAATAGAATGTCTGAAAGATATTTTATTCATAGGCATGGGCCAGTGTCACCTAATCAGGGGGGATAAATGTCTCTGTGAACGTAAACAGTTTATGGGTATAAATTGAGGTTATGTTGTGCCCCACTGTCATGTCTAAATATTTTTTGTTGTTGTTGTTTGTTTATTCATTTTTTTGTTGTGGTGGGTGTTTTTTGGGGAGGTGGGGTTGGGGTTTTTTTGGTTGGTTTTTTTTGGTGGTTTTTTTTTTTTTTTTTTTTTTTTACTCCTTAACAAAAATCTTCTAACTGCTCAGAGGTGAATACGTACACATGGTTTAGACACAAGGTGTTTTCTTGTTCCTGCCACAGTCATCCTTGGTGTGCACTCACCTTCTTTCATACCCTTTCTGCTCTTGGGAAAATCCAGGGAATACGTTTGGCTTTGACGGAACAACTTAAAAATATGTCTGGGTGTAATCCAGGTGTTGCAAACAAACGAACCTGAGGGCTCCCGTGTGACCCGTGGGGGGCTCAGTGCCCTCCTGAATGTCCATTCTGCTGAGCTTACAAACCCATCAAACAAACAAAGCAAAGAAGCAACCACCCACCCCAAGCCACCCTGGATGTCCAATGCTTTATTTTCCTCGATGGGAAAACTGTCATTGATTGTTTGACTCAAGTTTTGAGCTGGCTGAGATAACACAAATCATTACATGTTAAGCTATAAGTTGCAAAAATTGAACTTCTTGCCTCTGGTGGAGGCATCTCAGTGGGAACCTTTTGTCAGATGTTAGCTTGCACCGAGGAGACATTGACTGGACAGCTTTCCATTGCTGGAGTTAATTGTCTGCTCCTCTCTCCCTTCTCCAAATTGATCTGGTTTTCAGTTTTTTCTGCAAACGCGCTCCCTTTGAGTGCAGGTGGGAGCTTGGGCAGCACTGGCAGGGGCTGTGCTGGATTTCTGAGCTTCAAAACAGAAGGAGAAAATTCACCTTAGAGTGCCTTGGCAAGCAACAAGTGCCACAGATATTCCAGTTCAGAGGTATTCCTTGAAGGAACGCAAAGGAGGGAGGTTAATGCTCATTGTCCCTGTCTGGGTGTCTCTGTCTTGCCCTGGGGGACAGGCACAGCCTGGAGGTGATGATCAGCCAGCATTAACAGCAGAATTTGACCTTTTTGGTTTTACTGTATTATTTTTAATCAGGTTAGCATTTTGCAAATTTCCCTTAAATAGAAAAAAGGGAGAAAAAGATCTGTTTGCTTGTTTGCATTAATGTGCGAGACCTCTACAAACTGTAATGGAAAATATGTCCAAAATCACATTGGGTTTCAGTATTTTTTGTTCACTGAACCTATGAGAAAATCAAATTAGTTTGTTCTTTTTTTTATGAGTATTATCAAGAGTCTTCTTAAAATAGTTTAGAAGTCAAACTATCTAATGATATAATTATTTTGGATGAACAAAACAGTACAAGTCTGAGGGCACAATGCTTTCAGCTGTCTGGGAATTAGCTTGATCTATTCTGGTTCCTGTTTTGAACTTAATTACAATATCACTAAATATTCCCAGAAGTTATCCCAGAACAAACAAATAAGCAAATGAAAAAGGAGTTTGGTCGAAGTTTTCTTTAGTCTTGTTTGTTTTATCTTCTTTTTTTTTTCTTTAGTTTTGTTCAGTTTGCTCTCTTGGGGGGATTACTTTTGGTTCTTTAAAGGCTTTAAAATGGCTGAAGAACTTGGTTAATCCATGTGCTGCTTGTGGCGAGATGAAAAAGAACATGACATAATTGAAGAAAGGCTGGTGTGAGAGCTAATGTGGTTTTCAGGAGCCTGTTGAGAAAATCATCCCCAGCAGTGTGACTCCACAGCGGCTTCTTGCAAGCACTGGGAGGGGAATTAGTTCTTTGCCACTATCCTCTTATCCACGAGGCACTGGGGGCTCTTGGCCTGTTGCTATGGGAGGAGGAAAGGTTTACAGATGGTTTTGCACCGGTTGGCATTAAGAGATTAGGCAGAATGTCTGGTTACCTGCACAATAACTCAAACTAAACATATAATCTGCTGAGGTAAATTTGCTCTTCCCTCTTTCAGAGCTGCTGTTTTAATGCTCCAGTTGCTCACAAGGGAGTGTTTGTGTCTGGAGCTGTAACAGAGTGCTGTCAGGGATGCAAGCTCGGACAAAATCAACCTTTCCAGGCAGATGTGATGCCTTGTGGCTGATTTTGATTTGCATTGATTTGGTTGTGTTGTTGTTTGATTACCTCCAGGCTGGTGCTGGAAATGTGGGCTTTTCTGTTTGATCCCCCATTAGGCTCTTCCCTCCATGTCCTATTGATACCTGCCCCAGGCAGCTCCTCTAGCCTCCCACTGCGTGCAGCTCCCTTCCCTCCTACCTCTGCTACTGCAGAAATTAACTGGAAAAATTTTGGTGTGGGCCTGGAGCTGGGCAGAGCCCTGCAGTTCTGGCTGTGCCTCAGAAAGAAATGGCAATAAAACATTTCAGCGTTCCTTTAATGTCACGAAATTTCATGGAGCTTCTGTGGCAGCATTCCTGAGGAAGCTCTCGAGTCCTTGCTGTATAGCAGGGCTTTGGTTAGAGTCTTTGGAAAATGCTTTGGCCATTTTCTGTTTAATGCTCTTTGTTTTGATCTTTTAATACAAGTTGCATTAAGGCTGACATAGGGAAATCACTGACAACTTCTCTACTAATGTTTTCTTCGTGAAGGGAAACTTAAAATTTTTAAATAATCTCCCTTTTTTCTCTGACCTGGTTTTGCCAGTGGCAGCTTATTGGGAGTCGAGCTGTAGTCCTCTTTCATGTATCTTCAAATTGGTTGCTCTTACCATGTTTTAGATTATGAATCTGGGTTTTTTGGGGGACTTTTATCACTCATTTCACCCAACAGTTATTTGGAGGAGGCAGGGCTGGGGGAAAGCTGTGGATTGAGCTTGTTGTGTGCAGGTAACAAACCTGTCAGGGTATGGTGGTTGCTCCTTTGAAACATTTTAAAAGCCTGGGCAGATTTAAGATTGACTTGCTGACAGGAGCACCCATGCTTCTAATGTAAGTCCTGAATTCTGTTGCAGAGCTGAGAAGTCGTTGGACAGGACAGATTTCAGGCTCTCCCGAAGCTCAGACTGCTCTTGTGGAATGAGGGGCAAACTCTGGTGGGAGCACTGCTGTCAGTGCAGCTGCAGAACAGGAAAAAGACACATTTAAAGGGGATAGAAGATAATTGTTATGGCTCAATCTTAAGCTTCATGAACCTGCAGAGCATTTCAGCAGGAACTTTGCCTGTCAAGGCATCCCTTCCTTATCCACGGGTTTCTCAGCTCTGATTTGAAGATTTCCATTAATGAAGTTGTCTGTTCCTCACAGATGGAATCAACTGCAGAGCACATCTTCTGCAGTCACCAGGTTTTCAGTCTGGTTAAAGCAGATAAGGTCATTATTGTTCTATCACTTAGCTCACACGGCTTTAGTGTTAGATGATATTGCTCATAGTGTTTTTTTATTCCATCTGGCTCCATTGAAACAGGCCCTGTTACCCTCCCAGTGGACACCTGCTGGTATAGCCAAATTACTCAGAAAACGTTTTGTTGAGTCACTTTCTTTCAGGGTTGATATTGTTTTAAGTGATGTTGTATGTGCTCGTATTTAAGTGCATTATTTTTGCAAAATGCACATGCATCATTCCCAGTTTGGGGCAATCTGGGATAGTTTATTGAAATGTAAATAATTTACTTTGGTATATTTTGTGAGAGAATAGCTTTTTCTCTGGGGAAACATTCTCCATTCTCTAGATGGAGAATGTGAGATGTGATTACAACTTGCCTAACAGTGTCCCTCCTGTCCAGGACTCTTGATTTCATTTTTGGATTCTGCCAGTGACACAGCTGAACCTTCAGTCATGAGAATCAAGAGGGCATAGCCATTTGTGCTTTGGTTTGCTGCTTTGTGAGCTGTTTTAACAACTGTCTTCTCTATTCCTTTCTTCTGAAATGGAATTCATATTTCTAAAGCCCATTCAAGTAAAGAATGATGTACATGTGCAAAATACCATTACACTGTAGGCTCTTTTTTCACATTTCTAACATCTGTTGTCAGTCTGGGGCAGTCGTTGTACATTTGTATTGCTGGGAGAAGGAAATTCACTGAAATGCAAAACCCATGGGATGTAAAATGCTTAGTGTCTACCTGGAAAGTGTGAGAGTACATCACTGATAAGGAACTTTGCACAGTTATGCTGATAGGGTGATGTGCTCGTGGAGTGGCAGGCAAATTATTGATTGGAGCTTTGGTAGCTATTGTTTGTCTTCTCTTTCTTCTGTGAGTCCGGGGGGAGGCAGCTGGGAATTAGACTGTACTCACTACCAAGAGTGGATTTATAGTTTTTAACTGTGGGGAAAAAATGGGGAATTTCTTTGGAGGTAGGGATGTAAACAAGACAGAGAGGGAATGTGTTGGCTGGGTTACAGAGGGCCAGCACGAGGGCACAGAACACACGAGGAAATTATTTCCTCCCAGCTAGGGAAATTACAGCCACATCTGCCTGATATCTTTCATCAGAGACTCTCAGCTTTAGCCATTATTTCTGTTATGAAACAAATGAACACGTGCTGGTCCTGAGTCTCAGAGGCAATTCCAAGGATGAAGGTGAGGAGGACCAAGTGCTGCCCCGGGTCCCCTTTGTTTCACACAAACACAGACTGAAATCTGTGCTGATTTGGACTGTGTTCATTCGAGATGTGACAGGACATTCCTCTAGCAAGCCCATCCCCCTCTGTGTGTCAGATATCTACAGCAACAGAGCCCCAGTCTTTTGGACTTCTGGGAAGAGGCAGCTGGTGTGCTTTAGGCTGCAGTTTTGCTTCTGGTTTCTCCAAGAACTGCTTTGAAACCAAAGCAGTGCTGCCAGCCTTCTTTCAAACAATGAGCCTACTTCAAGAGTTTAGTATTACTCCATGGACTCTCAGACAGGCACTGAGAAGGGGTGGTTGTTTCTTATTTAAAAAAAAAAAAAAAAAAAAAAGTGGCTTGGTTTTGTCTTGTTTTGTGTTTTGGAATTGTTTGGTGTGTTTTTTTGTTTTTGTTTTTGTTTTTGTTTTCTTTTCAACGTGCAAGAAAGCGATCAAAGTTCCTTTAGTTTATGCTCTGTGCATGCTCTGAGGTTGGATCTTCATCTCCTTGTAGTTTTGATTTCCCTGTTGCAAATACCATGCTTGTGTGTTTTCTTTGTTATGGATCTAAAAATGTCTAAATGTCTTCTAAACTGCAGTTGGTATTTCTGCAGCTGCATCAACTATAACCAATCGTGCAGCTCTTCCTCCCCTTCCCAGCTCATCTCTGGCATCCCCCCACTCCTGAATAATGAGATTTTTAAGAAGCCTGGGCAATTAGCTATAACATTGACTGCCAATATTTTTGATTCCTCAACATCATATAAAACTGTCAGAAAACTGTAGAATTCACTCAATTGAAGAGAGCTGCTGAAGTTCATGACACGCCTTGATTTCTGACTCCTAATGAAAACGCATTTCAAACTGTTCAAATGCAAGATGTTTAACAACAAGCTTTGCTGTCCTCTGATTTTTCACCAAGAACCAATATGATTTTAAATGAAATAGGATTCTTTAAAAAAAATTAAAATATTAGTCTCTGGTGTAAAGAAGAGTCCTGAATGCGTTTAATTAGGCAACAACAAAAAGCACAAAATGAGCAAATCTGATTCTGTAGATGTCTGGAGATCATACTGAGATATAATTGAAGTAGAGGAGCTTGTTGCTTCTGATGGTTTTAAGTGCCTTGCACACCCACTGCATGCTCTGAGCACAATAAAATGTTCTATCACACATTCCCTTCATCATACCCAGCCTAAGATCCATACTCTTGCAATAATAGCAGGGATAATTAATTCTGGCTTAAGTATTTGGGAAATTATTGAGTGCTGCAATTACAGGCTTTCCAAATGACAATCTTTAGAAGCAAGAAGCTATGCTCTACATTCCCCCCAGATCTGAGTGCACTGAGAAACTTCTCTTCAGCACCAGAAGGAAAAAGCCCCTGCAGGAGTGAATCTTAATGTAGTATTAATTGGGTAACGGAAGAACACAGCTCCGAAACACAGAGGGTGCATTTAGAACAGGACAAATAATCTGAAATACAAGTTTGATGAATTCCCTTCATCTCCATGCTGTGGCTGCTGGAGCACTTTTGTTTATATTGATCTGAACGGCATGGAAATTTTCTTTCATCTGTCATTTACATTCATTTTACCTCTTGCAATTGCCTCTGCCAGCTTTACATGCTTGTTTTCTGGTGAATCTATTAATAAGATTTCCAGTACATCAAAAGAATTTCTATTGGGCAAAGGTAGAATATAATACGCTTGAGGTGTAGGAGGGTTCTTAGCTGCAATTTTACCTACTAAAAGTTATTAATGAGTTTTGTGAAGTAAAGAAAATAATTGGAAAGCATTATGCTAATTGCATGCTATAGATTTTCCTCTATTGCTTACTTGTTTAGCAAGTGACTTGCAGAACGGAATATTTGCACCATAGCTTTTTTTCTGATTGCAATATGCCTTCTGAATTGACAAAAAATAGGCCCAAAGGTCAAATTAATTAAAAGCAGTGGGAGAAAAAACACAATTAATGCTGCAAGTTTGTATTTACACGTTCTTGCCTGAAAAATGTGTGAGGTGCATTTTGTTGTGTGCAAGGCCCAAATGCTGGATGCCAAAGAAAATAAGAAAGTGCCAAGATATATCTTAAAGAGTAGAATTAAATTGAACTTTTTACTCAGGAAAATTTATGCATGATGATGATTTTAGGGTGAGCAGCCAGGGCAGTCAGCATGGACAGTGTAATTGATGCAGAAATGCAAGTCTGTGGCTGTGTGAGGAAGGTGCCCATGCCCCCAGTGTCCCCCTGTTTCCCACATGACTTATGCCAGCTTTGCTCACATTAACATTATTGCCTTTCCCCACAAAACACTTTTTCTACTGCTTTATTCCAAAATCTTCCCTGTTTCTCAAGTATCTCCAGCAATTTGCCCTCCCCTTAGCTGTAGGAACAGAGTAGACCTAAAGCCTTGCATGTGCTCCTCTGCAGCATCAGCCTCACACCAGGGTTTGAGACAACTGAGAGGTGGCCACAGCTCACATCTGCCAGCAGCAGCCAAAGATCTCTTTGTCACAGGGCATTTTAAAAGTTTCCCAGCCAATGGCACATTGCTAAAGCTTACAGACAATTGTTCCAGCCAGTCACTGAGAGCACAGGGACACCTGCTTCAAACAATGCTTGCTTTCTCTTAACTATACACAATATTCCATTATTAGCCTGAAAACCTTTTTCTATCTTGCTGGGTATATTTTTCTGCACCCTTAAAGTCTATCCTGGCCAAACCTAAGACTCAGACTATTGTTTCATGTCCTTGCTTGCTGTACTATTGTAACTTTTCCTACTTTCAAGCTTTGCAGTTGCAGCTAATTCTAAATTCTTCTGCTCTTTCTGTTTCTGGGGCTGCTTTCACAGCTTCTGAAAGCCTGCTTTCCTTTAATATTTCCCACACATGGCTGCATGTTACAAGGGACTTGTGCCTTTCTGGGTCAAGCAGAGCAAGCAGTTTCCTTTCCTGATCCCGACCTTGGTCCAGCCTTGCTAAAGTACTTCAGATTTATAGGTTGCAAGTTTAGTGTGGTTTGGATGGAGAACAGTATTTACCTCTGATTTAAACAAGCTGTACATGAAGTTTGAATAATCCTGAAGTAATGATTGTAGAGGTGTCAGTCTTGTGTGTGGCAGGTGAGGAACTGGAGGTAGCTCTGGGGGCATTCAGGGGGTAGCAGGAGCAGCACTGGCTGTGCTCTTGGCCTGCCTTCCCAGCCCCTTGGGTTTCTCAGCTCTTTGGGGTGTCTTTCCAAAGATGCAGGCACTCAGATTGAGGATTATGCTACTTGCGAGTACACAATAGTGCAGTTTTGGGGTTTAGGCAGTAAATGGCTTGGGACCAAGTTGTTTTTAAGCAAACCACTGGTCTGCTCAGAGCTCAGAGGCTCTGTCTGGGCTGTGCAGTCAGCAGCAGTGAGGAGGCGCTCCCCTCCTGCCTTCCAGAGATGCCTAACCCTCACTTTTGCTGACTTCTCTCCTATTTCCTCTTTGTGTGTTTTTGCATTAGCACTTTTCTCTTGACTGGTGGAGTTAGTTACCAAGTGGACAGCCGCTCTTCTGCCTGGGTTCCTGGTTCCTGTGAGTGGCTGGAGCTCACACCCTTCCCCTGTTTGCCAGGAGAGCTGCCCAGCTCCCAGGGCTGTGCTTTGCAGAGCCAGGTCCTGGTGACAGACACCAGTCCCAGGACTGACCTTGCCTCAGAGCTGAGCTCTCAGTATGAGTCCCACGTGTGGGTAGTGACATGGGGCGAGGGCAGCTGTCCCCTGCTCAGCTGGAACAGCAGCCCTGGGTTGGCTGTGAGAAGAAAAAAACCTTCCCCAGCCTTCAGCTCTCCATTTCCCTCACCCAGAACTGCATCATTCCTTTCTGCAAGCTAACGTGTGCTGCATTTCCTTAGCAATTTGTACTGTTGTGTTTTATTCCAAGAGGAAAGATGAGTGAGTAATCTTAACGCTGCTGAAAGAATGGCTGCACTGAATATGGAAATAAGCTGGGAAGATTTAAGGAACAAGGGAGGGCTAATGGCTTTATATTTTGCTTTACTGAAATTACACAAGTGCTGGTGAATTCTGAAAGACAGTTATATATTCTGATTATCTGAAAGGGCAATTGCAGAGCCATGGCTCTGGAGGAGCGAGGGATGATATCAGTGATACAATGCAGCACTTCAATTTGCAAAATTCTTCCCATTTGCAAATAGATATTTCAGACATCCATTTAAGAATACATTATTAGCATGTAGTTAGACTCTAGTAACTTTGAATATTTCATGTATTCTACTGTAAATAACAGCTAAATCTTATTCATTATCACCCTGATAATATAAGCTGTGAAAATAGTGATGCAAATGGGAGATTTCTGGCTTTAATCAAATAAAGCACAATTCTTTTTCTTAAAATAACTTGGAGAGAAAAACAGATCTTTAAGATGTTTAAAACAAAACCAAAGTATTGTTCACCACAGCATTTATCACACCGAATCTTTCCTATTTACAATAAGAGAAGATTGAAAGAAAGCAAAGTATACCAGTGAAAAATTCCTTTATTTCAAGATCTGGAATGACTTATCTTATTGAGAGCAAAACTTTTACCTTACAATTTGAAAGAGAATTTCAGGACAAAAACTTTCAGTGAAAGTTTTCTTGATCCAGAGAGAGAAATTTTCCTAGACGCTGGAATCCACTGGAGAGTGTGCTGCTGATAAAAATGTCCATCCATTCCTGGGATGCTGGAATTTACTTTGTTCAAATCAAATACAGCATGAAGTGCATCACAGCTTGCAAATTTTGGCCTAGAGCTTTATTTTATACATGCCAGCAGGTCTTCTTGGGAAACTCTTGCTTCTTCCTTAACCAGTTCACCTAAAGGTGGAGTAAGTGTCGCTGCCTTGAGAATGTACTCAGAGAGGTGACCCTGGTGGCCAGCACACTATAAATTTAAAATTAAGAATGGGTAATCAAGGTGGTTAAAAGGTATTTTCTCAAGGCCACAAGGATAACTGTTGCAAGGATAGCTCTCTGATACAAAGAGCAGGAAGAGGAATGCTTTCACTGCTCTCTAAGAAGGTCTGGAGTTTCCTCAGAAGCTTCCTCCATTTTGAGCAAGGGAAAACTTTTTGTCTGTTCTTCTCCAGAAAGAGCAGGATGCTCTTTTTTTTTGACAGCTGCATGAAATACATTCATTTTATCCTTGCATTTTATCTACCATCAATTCCCATTCTAGCTAATCAAACACTTGATATCAAACACTATAGATTTCCTGCTATAACAAATAAAATGCTGTTATAATAAAGGTGTGCTGTCATAACAAATGGATTGAGATAGTGACATGCCAAAGAGATGCCTTGTTACTCATTTTAAAAGGCTGTCTTTTTTGTTTTGTTTTTAATTTTTCTTTAAACCATAATAAAATTAGTTCAATTCAACAGCTCCATGACTGCAAATCAAACATAAAGTTACTGCTTGTCTGTGTTATACATGAACTCCTTTATAATCATCCACACTGGGAGGAAAGACTTTATTTTGTGGTGTTGCACCACTACTTGAACTGGAGCAGTTAGGAGCATTCCTTTCACAAACCTCATTTTTCTTCTGACTTTGGCACACTTGCAACCTAAAGAACCCAAATAACCCAAATTAGATAGAAATCCTTTTTTTTTTTTTTTCCTGGGAAGCACTGATAAGAACAGCTCCATTTCCTGGTTCAAAACGATGGAAGCATGTTTCGAAGGTGCTTCAAGTGAACACCTGTGGTGGCTCGTGGGGTTACACACAGAAAGATTTGACCTTTACAGGAAAAACTAAAAAAAAAAAAAAAAAAAAGGTTGCAAAGAGAAATAGAAGCAAGTTTCTTCCAGGTCTCTGTAGCCCTAATGACCTTCTCACGGTTGCATTTAAGGCTCAGCCTTGACTATCATGCAGAGGTACCTTATTGGAGGTCTGTGAGTAATTCCCTGGAACATTTATTATCCCATGAATCCATACCTTGCTCGTGAAGAAACATGAAATCTGTTTATCTGAGCCATGACTGAAATGTGTAAGTTAGCATAATCAAATTAGAGCTAGAGTCCCATGTACATTTATGAAAGTATAAATTCTCTTCTATTTCAATATTAGCACAAAGGATTCACAATTGCAATAACACTCAATCAATATTTCTGCTGAAAAAGGTTCATGCTGCCAGACCAGCAGTCAGAAGTGATGTCAAATATTGTTGAAATTGGTTCTGTATTATTTAGTATGACATTCTTTTAACTATAAAATGGCTGTGCCTACCAGATATCAAGCATTCAAGAAGGTAACATCAAAGATGATGGAAATTGAAGAACGTATTAAAGAAAAAAATCAGAATTGAGATTTTCCTCTTTTTCAAACTTAGCAACAGCACAGCCATAGTGTAACTTTCATGTGTAATTTTTATTTAATCACATGTCAAATTGAAGGCTTAGATGAATTAAACTTTAAAAGCATGCTTTCAGCTATCATTTTGACATCTAGCATACAATAACTGCCTTTCAAAAGCTAAATAAAATGTTTGACATGCTTTAAATGTTATTTCCAGTTTTATTTGCTTTTTATTTCACTTCTTTTTTGTTATTTCAAGAAGCCCAGAAAATACAATTTAATTGCTAAACATGGCTGGGGAAAGTCTTATGAGAGATGCTGTGGTACAACGAGGATTAGTGTCTGGAAATAAATACCCTTTGAAGTCGTTAATCAGAAATTTGTGAAGTTCCAGGTTCATAATGCGTTTGTTCAGCAATGATTTGGGGAATGAGTTTGTTCCATGACCTCAGTGGTGAGAGAGGACGATGGGAGTTGTTGGCTTAGCCCCTGGTTACTTTAGTAAAAAAACAGAAAATTTGCTTCTCAAAGCAGGCGGTGTTGGTTACAAACCCCATCCTTTTTGCTCCCTGCATGGGAAGGGTTCCACAGAACTCTCTAGCAATGGCCAAGAGCTGGAATATCTGACATTTCCCTTATCAGCTGGCTGCAGTTTTACCTGCCTGCAAGAGGAGCCTGCAGGGACCTGTACATGTGATTCCTAAAAGGCACCCTGAGTAAGTGAGTGCTGGAGGTACAAGATAGTCCTGCAAGATTATTTCTCATCACTTGAGCGAATCCTTTGTGTGAGTGAATCCAGCTATAAGATCTGACAATTTAAAGTCGTTTCCATTTGAGCAGGTGTAGGGGCACCATCTGTTCTGCTGGTTTTCTGTGGAGGTAGTGATTCTTTCATTGAAAATGTACAGATCTGTCTAAGATGATCACACACGTTGAATTTCTATTTGTCTGGGCAGACAACCCATTTTTTATTTGTCCTTTCGAAATTAATAAGTTATGCCTCCTGCATCTAAATAAATTAACAAAGTGGGAGGAGCTATTTAAATCAACAAAAATGAAAGCCTAAAACTATTTACTTCTCTTATACTACTGTGGAACAGTTAGGCTTCTAATCACAGTGAGAAAAAGCAAAAGTTTTTATCAAATCTTCCTCTTCTTTAGAAGGCATCCAGATGCTGGTTTTCCCCTTATTAATTAGTGAGGATGTAAGATACCAGTTACTAATGTTAATGAGATTAAATCAGGAGGACTAGCAAAATTTTGTAATAAGAATGTCGGAAGGATTCTATTTGATTTGATTTCTTTTGAAAGTCTCAAAGAGCTGAAAATATTTAAAAGGGTAGATATGGCAAATTGGGAAAACAGCAGGTCTGTTTGATTTGACAAACAAATAGACAACCAGGAGCTGAAATGAAAGCAACCAATAAATTTGGGGCAGTGGCTGGAACATCTGAACTTGTTCAATGAAACTTGTTCATCAAGTTTCATCTTTATGAGATGATAATTAAGGTTATTATTGTTGGCAGTTGCTGGGGGTGGTGCTTTTTTATGTGAGATAGGGAAAAACTGATCTTAATGCCCACTAGGCTCGGACTTCTGAAATTAGCTGAGTATTGTCACTTTGCACAATACCTCTCTCCTTCCTCCAGAAGATGAGCCTTTCATTTTTCTTTTTGAAAACAAAAAAACAATCAAAGAAACAAACAGAAGACCCCAAACCCAAAACCCAAACCTACTCCTATGCAAGGTCACTGTAGGGCCCATTAAATAATAATAATAATAAAAGATCACTGCTGAATTAGAAAAAGTGAATGTAACAGTGATGTGTTGTTAATGAAGTGTTTCTATTCGTGTGTGATAATGGTGACCAAAAGTTTTTGGCATCTTTGTGGATAGTCCAAGAGAAATACAGATCGCTGCTGGCAAAAATAGAGAAGTTTGGGTGAAAAAGTACAATGATATGTATTACATATTTTGCCTATGACAAAGCCATCAAAATAATGTAATAAGATCTTAGATTTGGTGTGCCAGGCTGCAAAACTTATGGGAAATACAGACTTATAAAAGAGTTGAGAGAAACTCTTTGAGCTGTTTTAGTTGTGCTCGACAGTGCTCTGTATGGGGAAGGGAAAAATGAAAATACTGGCTTGTCTCTGTTGAGCTTCAACACAAAGACATATTTCCCACTGGGTTTATGGTTGGATCCTCTCAGGCTGTTTGTTTTAACGTTATTCTGAGAATTTTGCACTGATAGTTGCTGGGTCCTGTTTGTCTCAATGAAAGCCTGTGGAACAAAAAATTGCTGTTTTGGAACAAAAGGTGATAGTTGAGGATAAAAAGATTGGAGCTGGAAATTGCAGTTTGATTAGGGATCTTCTTTACTGCTTATACTTGAAAATAGTTATTTTCTGGTGATTTAAGGTATTTCATATCCTCCTAACATTTGAAGTAAACAAGCGACTGAGAAAATTAAAAATTTATTTGACCACTCCTTTATTTACTGGCTGCTAATAGTGGAGAGAAATGTTGTAGTCTTGTTCTTTTGTGCTGTTTCACAGCATCTCCTAAATAAGGTCTGTTTTAAATCAGAATTATCATCTAAATAATAGAATTAATTCAGCATAAATTAAAAAGTAATGTTTTTTCTTTATGATCTCCTTTTAAATGGATATTAATTTGCTTCAATGAATGAAGATAATAAGGTTAATAGTTTAATGTTCCTCAGTTGATATCTGCTGCTTTTCCTATTACCTTTTTTTCCTTTTTGATTATAAATTGGCTAACCCCTGGTGTATAATACCAGAAATCATCCCTTCAGTGTATCCAAAGCTATTTACTTAGACTCATCTTTTATTATTCCCACTGCCACAGTCTAATTATTGTAGTGAAAGATTGAACACAGAATAGTTTGGGGCTTTGATCAGTCTTCATATAAATTTCAATAATGAGAGTAAAAGGTTTGTGGTTTTCTGAGATAATTTGATCCCTCCAGACACACTCAGCTTTTACCAAAGGCAGTGAATGCCATATGAGACCTCTGACAGCATTTGTGTCTGGTCTGTGACATCTCTGCAAGCAAAATTCTTTTCTCATACCAATAAAGAGTAATTTAATATTTTTTTTTAAATGTGGCAGATAAACTACATGCTGCTGCATGTTTTTTTTCCTTAAATTTTCACTTTGTTGTCGCCGATCAGTTTAATTGTCTGTATTACAAGTCCCTACATCAGAATCCTCTAAGAATACATAATAGGTTTGCTTGCATTTCTCTCTTTTTGAAAAAGTATACCATCATTCAGATAAATAAAACAAACCATAATCCTTGTTATTCTATTACTATCGGTGCTGGCTCCCTTCGGAGATAAATAGAAAAGCAGCTGGAGACTGAGGATATTTCGTAATCTTATAAATTGAAATTTGAATGCCTCAAGGAGGAAATTTCCAAAATAATTGTGACAGAAGATAAGTCCCGGCTTTTGGCAAAATTTTATTAGAATTACTTGTTCCAGATCGTTGTCTGACGCCTGCGTGAATTAAGAAAATGGCAGCACTGCCATGCAGAGGAATAGCTGGGTTTTTTTCACCTTGATACTTTCTTCTGAAAGTGCTCTGCCATCAGCATTATCAGGTGTGACACACCCAGGGACACAATCAAATTCAAAATCATGAGTCTTTAGCTGATGCCAGTTGATTTAAAATCATACAGATGACTAATAGCACCTCAATTTATGCAAATAAATATTTACAATTTTTAGCTGAATGTGAGGGTTAGTTATTAACATTTTTAATTTTGCTTGGGATATGGGATTTTTTTTTTTCTCATTGGGCTAGGCAGTTAAAAAAAAGAGTTGGTGACTTTCTGGTCTCCTCTACTGTCAGCTGGTTCAAAACTTCTGCTGTATTTTGACAATGAACCCTGCAAAGAAATATTCCTTGGTTTACACTTAGTGAATCCCAGATGCACAAAGTAGTAACCAGTTGTACATAGTAACAACCATTGAGTTCCCAGTCTTTTTTCAAAAGCTAGTATGGGTGTCTAATGTTAAAGCTTGGGCTAAAAATGTTTTAAGAATACTTAAAACTCACTGGTAGCTTGAGGAGGAAAGGATATAGCACAACAAAAAGGCAGAGCAAATCTCACAAAATACTGCCTTTACAAACAGCTCATGCAATGGAGGTGGATTTTTTTTTTTTCATACTGTGAATACCAACCTTATTTCAGATGAAGTAGCATATTCCCTTTCCTCATGTCATAGATGTACATCTGTGCAAGCTGGGTGCAGTTTTGAATGCAGGGAGTAAATGAGAAACATTACAGGGATGTTTTCACTGGATCAACTCAACAAAACTTCAGTTATTTGGGCTTGGAGGAAGGAATTGATGGGCACTGCTGGTGTGAGTGGGGCCCTGAGAGGCAGCTGACAGTGAAGTGGAATAGGATAAATCATATCAGTAATTTCTGTGGATCCATCTGGTTTTTTGGGCTGTGCAGAGACACTCCATGCATTTTTCACCCAGCTGTGGTGGGAAAAGGCAGCAGGAGGAGCAGGACCACTGTCCCAGCCAGGCTTGCAGAGAGCCCTGGGGCAGTGAACCATGGAGTTCAATGAGCCATTTTTCTGGTGGCCCCAAAAGTGCAGTTTGGGGGCATTTGAGCTCTGAACCTTCCACCATCTGAACCTCTTCTCAGCAGGCTGTCAGGCTGCCCCAGCAGTCACAGAAGGGTTGTCTTCTCCCATTTCCATCCCATGGAATGGGAAGCCATTCTGTGTTCAGCTCTTCACAGCTCAACTGCGATGTCGTGGCTTGATCTGTTCCAATACTCCTCAAAGATCTGCCAAATGAGGAAGAGTCTAAAATTTGCAAATTTGATAAACAGGAAAGCAGGACTGTGAAGCAAAGTGTACTTGAAAATGGATGAAATCATCTGGAAAAAGAGAATGGCAGGAGCAATGAATGCAAAGTGCTGCTCTTAGGCTGCAGCAATCGATGACAATAACCAAAAAGGGAACAACGAGGAAAAGATCAATAAAAAGGACCTGGGCATTATGGTGGTTGGCAAGGACACAAATGTGTTGTGCTGCTATGGCAAAGGAGCCTGCAGGAGATGTGAAATGATCCTTCTCAGTGCTGTAGGACCTTGGCTGGAGCCGGGTGCAGGGTTCTGGGCAAAGCACGGAGCCATGAGCGAGCTCCTGCACAGAGGGAGCAGCCAGAGAGAGCAGGAGCAGCCAACAGATTGAAATAATAAGGTCTGTTTATTTTGAAGCAGAATAAAGTGCCAAATGCCAGAAAGATGGGTGGGAATAAGCAGACCGTGATGGATGGGTCTGAAGAAGTGATTTATTCTGTAACAAGAAACAGGCAGGTTCAACATTAGGAGAGAAGGTCTCCATTAGATGTAGTGAGGCACTAAAACAGGTTTTCTGGGAAAGCCCTGAGTGTCTTTCTGGTAGCTGCCGAGAAGCGCTGTCTCTCACTTCTGTCAGGAATTGCACAGGTGAGATTGGTGCTGCCATGTTCTTGGCTGCACACACTGCAGAGCAGCTGTCTGTGGGCATGTGTAATAATGTCACTGTCACAAAAAGAGAGTTGCAGAAGTGGAGGAGCTGAACTTAGCAAAAAACTCAAAAATAATTGAATGTTTTCAACACCGCCACCCTATAAGAACCAAATATCTAGGGACCCCTGACAACATCTGTTCTGTTATAAACACTATATACTTTTACAAACACTATATACTTTTTTGCACAATTGCATCAAAAGTCTGGTCTTCAGCTTTGCTAACCCCAGCAGTTCTGCATCCAGAAAGTTTTGCTTTGCCTTTCAAATGGAATTTTGAGGAACAACAACCTAAGAATATTTTAAGTAGTATGGGTGTGTTGGTGTGGGGTTTTTGTTTGTTTGTTTGTTTGTGTTTGTGTTTTTGTGGTTTTATGTTTTTGTTTTTGTTTTTGTTTTTAATCCTCTGTTTCAAGTTTCCAAAACATGGGTATCAGACACATCAAAATGAGCAGGAGAGCTACTTATCTTTTGTTCATATTTTCTTTTAGTACTGGGAGAGACTTATATTTCAATTATTCAGTTCCTAAATCATGCACAGTCACTTAGGTAATGAAAAATCTGTCCTGTGCCTGGTGCATCAGGTCCTTTGTCTCATCTGGCCCTTCCTTCCACATCTGGGCTGAGATGCTTTCCACCCCCAGCTCCTTGGTTCCCAGCTTCCAGCCTTTTACAATTAAGGCACAGGTCTGTGGTATAATGAAAATCAAAGGACTTGTAATGAAAGGTCTGAAGGAGAGCAGGGGAATCTACTTTTCATTCATTAGCTTAATGCCTGTGCAAAATCTATTAAAATTGTTTTCAATACATAAGACTTGTTGTTGTTTGCTCTTTCCTTGCCTTAGAGGAATCCAACAGCATAGTAATTGTGTCACATTTTTTAGGCCCAAAAGTGTGGAACAGCTTTTAATGGGAAGGAAAATGTTTTTTGAAAACTAGAAAACTCAGCAGTGAAATAAATTGAGCCTCAAAAAGTGATTGAAATCTCCAAGTCAATATACAAAAGGTATCCAAAGACTTGTGAAGTCTGACAGAATCTCTTTAGTTTGAGGTGTCTTTCATTCTGCATCAGGGCTTACATTAAAAAAAAAAAAAAAACAACAAAAACCAGCAGCAAGCAGTGCTGTCAGGTGCAGCGGGTTTGAAAGCAGCTTGTGAACGCCTGAAATTGTGCACAACTCCGGGTAAGGGCGTCCTCGGCAGATAACCGAAATAAACGCATTTCCTCCTGAACTGGGCCGCATTAAGCAATTACCGTGGTGGAAAACCCTGTCGTCTCTGTTCCTTCCTTGTAGCCCCAGCGCCGCGTCACCTTCCACCTGCCCGACGGCTCCCAGGAAAGCTGCAGTGACAGCGGGCTCGGGGACCACGAGCCCGCCGGCGGGGCCAGCGCCTCCCACCCGCTGCCCCTGGGCTTCCCCCAGGACGAGTTCTACGAGCAGGCGTCCCCCAACAGCCGCACGGAGGGAGACGGAAACTCCGACCCCGAGTCCAGTAAGTGCAGAGCTCTGCTCATCTCACTCCGTCAGTCACCGGGCTTTCTGTTCCTCCAGGGCATTGTTGGAAGCGAGCCTTGGTCTCAGCGCGGCGGGAGAGGCGCAGTGCCTCTAAAAATGGGAGGCCTGGCCGCTGGAAATAAAACGCTCTGGAGGTGTTGAGGGTTTATGGACGAGGTGGTGTTTTTATGGAGCTGGTGTGCTGTGCACGGAGGAGCTTTCTGAGGTGTCGTGGCACTCTTTGATATTACTGCTCCTTTATGGGGGTGTGACACACTCTCCCGGGCCCTCCGTGTCCCGGATCAGCGTAAAGAACGAGAGACAGGCCTGGCCTGCAGCCCCAAGATTATTGTAAAAGCATAAGATAAAACACAACCCAACTCGAAGGCAGGGCAGAGGCTAGGACCTAAAAATCTTCAAAAAAAAAACCACACCTGAAAGCGAAAGGTCCAAAAGGTACCTCTCTCAGGGCAGGACAGTGGGTTTTAAGGGGCTGCTTTGGGGTCAGAGTTCAGGGTAAGGATCTGGCAGGGAGAGAGGGACAAGGCAGGGATTACAATGCTGAAACCAATAAAGAAATATAGAGGGAGGGGAACAATCTAAACAACTAATAAGGCATCGAAGATTGATAGGAAACAGTCTGGAAGAAAAGGCAGGGTTCAGGAAGGATTTGAGAGTGCATAGGTGAATGCAATCTAGGCAGTACTTACAGGACAGGGAAGGGTGGGTGGTACAATTTAGGGCTAAAATATTAACATAGGGGATAGGGAAGCAACCCATTTAACATAAAAACATACTGCAGCACTGAGGAGGTTAATGCTGTTGTCCTGATGGTCATAAATACTGTGCTGAGGGAATTTGTGTTTTTTAACGTTTCCCTCTCCATCACTACTGTGTAGTTTAACAGGGAACTAACTCCTGGGTGATGAGCAGCTCTGTGAAAAGACTGCAGTCTCCAGAAATAAGGGTTTCTTGATTTGTCCTTTGAAAGCAGCGATGGTGTGTAGCAATAATCTCAGAAGGATTTGTCATCTTCTGGCATTGCCACTGCCTTCTTGTAATGTCCAGAATGGCGAGGCAGAATCAACAGGAGCAGGAGCTGGCTCAGCTCTCTGAGCTGTGCTGTGATAGCCAGTTGGAGACTCCACTGAACTTTAGTCAACTGTTAATTGTCCAGAGGCTCCTTATCTGGATTAAATTGAACTGTGCCATTGATAAAGAGACACCTGAATGTCTCTAAGCCTCTAAGGCCTTGTTAGCGGCTTAATAAGTGATTTGAAAATACATCTGTTCTGGGCAAAACTTGGCCCAAAAGGTGGATTTCAGCTGCTTTAGTGTATCAGGAGGAATGAATTAGTGAGTGCTTTGCACTTGAAATAGCTGCAGAAGGTAGTTACACTCTGCAGTGGCAAACCCAGCAGCCAGCAGAGAGCATTCCCTCCCACTCCAAGCTGGCTCTGCCACATTCAGCCTGGCTCTTGGAAATCACACCTCTGCCTTTCCCTTTGCTGCCCAGGACTGGAGCCTCAGACTGGGCTGTTTGCACACATGAGGTGTGCCTTCTCTTTGTTTAATTTGTAAACTATTACCTAAGCTTAACTTTAAAATTTGTAAGGTGATATGTTTCCTGAAGTAATGCCAGAATATTACGTTTTCCAAGTTGATAGCTGACAAGAACCATCAGAGGTTTTTGATCTTGTGTTGCAAACAATCATAATTTGCTTTTGTGTTTAAGCATTTGAGGCTGTAATATGCCCTTAATAATATTCTAGGCAGATAAACTGCATTCTTCACAGAGTTAAACTCTAAAGGGCTACAAATGTACACTCAAAGAAAGAAAATACCAAGTTACATATTATTTACTGCTTTTGCTTTGCATACTCATGATCTGAACTTGCTTTCCAGCTCTTTCTTGTTGCTTGTAACTGATATTTATACTTTATAAAGTAGAAGTGAGAATGGTGTACATGAAATCGGTATCCAGGGCCTTTCCTGCAGAAAGCATGGGGCAGGACCTGGTGCAGAGGAGTTCTCAGAACAGGCTTGTGCATCCTGTCTTGCCATTTATGAATAGGCTCAGGTTTAGGATTTGCCAATGCTTTTTGTGCCCAGTTTTTTGGTTTCTTTTTTAATTTCAGAAGAAACACGAGCCATGACTCTTGTAGAATGTGGCTCTAAAAGTAACTCAGCTCTGACATCTGAATGTCATTGACACACATCCCTGTGAGCAAGCTAAGCAGGCATCAGATGTCGTTCCAAGTGTGAAGTTGAAGAAAGTTTAATCACCTGTCTAATTACCTGACAGCTCAGTTTTCAACTTGAAGTTGCAGTTTAATTAGAGTTTATTTTATGTGAAGATTTTTCTTCCCTTCCAACTTCTTGTTGAAACAGTTTAATTGAAGTAGCACGGTGGTTACAGCAGGGAAAGTTTCTCCTGTGGCCCTTTTAGTGTTTTATGCTTATATTAATGGCAGCATCTAGTGGCAGGAACAAAAAAGCAGATTTAGATAGGTGTTGTGTGCTCCCCTACATCTAAGTGAAGAAGGGGAAGACCCACAGCATATTTGTGTTCCGTGTGCTGCTGCAAAGTGTCTTGGTGCAGATGACAGCAACCCAAAATATCTGATGAGCCTGAGGTTCATGTGGTTCACTTGTGCATGTGGAACACATTTAGCCAACAGTGAAACAGTAACATTAGCTCTGAATTGATGGTTTCCTCTACAATCTTCTGCTGGATTTTTGGTTGGTGTTTGTTTGGTTTGGGGTTTTTTTTTTTTGTTTTGGTTTGGTTTTTTGTTGTGTTTTTTTTTGTTTGTTTGTTTGTGGGGGGGGTTTTGTGGGTTTTTGTGGTTTTTTTTTGTTTGGTTGGTTGTTTTTTTGTTTTGTTTTGTTTTGTTTTTTTCCTTTATTCTGATTTGGGGTGGCTTGATGCATTCAAAGTATTTCTTGTCTTCCTTCATGGACTAAAATGTTGTTAATGTGAAAAGAGACAGGAAAATACAGTCAGGATATCTGAGTTCAAAGAGCAGAACAAAGCATGGCCCTCATTTCCTCCTCACACCTTTAGTATCTGACCTGTCTTAATCTGAGACATCGTCTGGAATGTTAAGCCTGATTTGTCACCTGGTGGGGATTTAGTTCAGCTTTGCCTGCCAAGGAGAGAGATTTGGAGTGAAATGATGTCAATAATGTCCAGAACCAACAAAGTGCCCTGTGAAAGGTGCTGGCAGCTGTGACATCACTCATGGCCATGTTCAAAAGTGTTTTCCTCCTCTTGCTTTTCCTGACTGTAGTCCTTCAGTGTTATTTATTTCTCTAATACTGCAAATTATTGCATTTTGAAAGCTTTCCATTTACTAGCAATAGCTAAGTGTTTATTGCAAACCACTGAAAAAGATGAGCATAACAAAATAAAATAAAATAAATCCTGAGAAATATTGGTGAGAGGAAGCTTTACAAATTCACATCTGATTCTGGACTGAAATAAGGAGGGGAAAAAATAACTGTAAGGTTATAGTGGTTAGAAAACTGTGAAAAATTTATATGTAAACCTTTAAAATTAATTGCCTGTGCTAATTAAAATTAGAAATAGGCTATTTAAAATGATTTGTCTTCTCTTACTTTAGTTCCCTTCTTAGAAAGACATAAAGTTCAGTGTGGTAGATGCATCATAAGGAAGAGATGCCAATAAGCTGTCACACTAAGTAAATAGTAATATAAAAATGCATGTAGCTTTGTAGAGAACCTTATCCTTAAATAATAGCACTCTTGTACGTGGCATTCAGATATTTCCTCCTCATAAGTTGCTCAAACAAGGATGCTCCAATAATTCCCTATGCTAAGGATTTTAACCAAACCATCTTTCCCCCCCCACTCTGCTTCCCCTCTGTTTAAATACAAAACACACTTCAAACATAGGCAAAGGCCAACAAATTCTCTGTGTCTGGACTTCCCTGGCAAATTCTCTCTCAGTGGTGCCCTCTCAGTGGCTGTAAGCAGTGATGTTGATCAAAGGGGTTGAAAGGTACATGCAAACCTCAGTTCTGCTGGGTTGTTTAATGCATGTGTAAGATATTAGTGACAAATTTTCATGCTTCATCTGTTTTTATAGCCTTATCAAATCTGTTTTCTTTCCTCTGGACAATAAAATTATTTTACTTTTGTTTGGAGAAAAAATGGAATATGACTAGTTCAGCCAAGAAACTGGGCAGAGCAAGAGGAATGATTGCAGCTTGGGGACAGGGAGTGTGGAGGGGAAGCCAGAAAACCTGAAAGTAATCTGCAATTAAATAATACCAATCATTTTCTATAAAGAAAATGGAAGTATAAACAAAGCTAGCTGAAAATTAAAGTTAATGAGGCAAATCACACTGAGATTTCAGGGTTTCAAATAGGAGGAAACTGGTGTATTAAGGAGGGGGGGGTGGTCTCCATGAAGAATATTTAACATGAATTAGTGACTAATAAGCCAAGGAAGTTGCATTGAAAATCAGCAAGTGTAGAGCTAAAGGGGAATTGGTAGACACCGTAAGTTTGTGGCCGTGTCAAGCTGGTGCTGCCAGAGGTGTCTGGATGCTTGTTTTTGTTTCTCAATCCCACCTTCACATGATTGAAGAGCTGTTTGGGTGAACTGAAGAATCCCTGTGAGCTCAACCGCTGGGAAGGGGGAAAGTTAAATTTTAAATACATGGATTCTATTCCAGTTCCATTTTTTTTTTCCACAAGGTATAACTTGTGGACAGCAAATGAGTAAATGAGTAGCTGGGGCAAAGCTTTGCTGGCTTTAAGTGATCATCAGAGTACAGAGAATCAGTCTTAGGAAGAATTAAGACTGCAATCTGTGGTATTTAACCACATAAGAGGGTGGTTTGCAGCAAGGAAGACAATCTGTTCATGATTAAAGACAGCATATATTTCTTCCTCAAAATTAAAAGAACACTTTCACCTTGACTTAATTTTTTGATAAGGATGATGTTGATGAGCACCAAGGCAGGCTGATGAAGAATGATTATAATGGCACTAAAAGTCAGAGCAGGTTCAGTGCATTCATGTGGAGGAGAGGAGATAATCTTCCTCCCAGGAGGACTGGTAATGTTTTCTTTGTTTTTCTGTAATTCTGACACACAAGGTGTCAAGAAAAAATAAAGCTCTGGTCAAGCTCCACTACTGGAAAGCATTTACAAAGAAGAAATTGAGATATATATATATAATGCAATAAATGATATCATGGATTTCCCAAGAGTAGGATGAGATTAGCTCCATTATCTTACTTCCATGATATGTATTTTTAACATTGGGGAATACATGTACAGTTAATCTATATATATATTTAAGGACTAATAACTGTTATTATGACATTAGGGTGGAGCATTTGTAATTAAGAATGAAAAGACATGGAATAATACAAGACTGGAAAAATCTCCATAATTATCTTTATTAATGAGCTTGGCATTAAAAAGCAGGAACATGTCAATGAAATATTCTAGTAGCTCAAAGCCAAGCATCACTGACAATAGAGGAGGAGGTGTGCATGACACGAGAATTGGATTTTGCTAAGGATTTGAAGTAATAGCAGTGGGATGAAATCTAATAGTTGAGAGTCATTCTCATAGGAGCTGCTGTAGGTAACTAGTATATAAATCACCAGCTGAAAATGACATGAAGAAGAAAAAAAACCTACTGAGTATTACAAAGATAAACTATAAATCACCAATACCTAATGTGACTGTGAAAAAAAATCCAGGGTTACTCCTAGCAGAGGGGAAAAAGAGAAGAAAAGGAAAATCCCCAGGGGGGTGCTGACACCGTAACAGGCCTGTTATGAATAGTGTTGGCTTCCTACAGTAAAGAAAGGTGAATTCACATGAGAAACAGGCATAAAGAAATACTGTTAATAACAGGGGAGTGGGATGCCCGTATACAGAGGAAGGAATTGATATTGGCTCATTTAAACTGCAAGGTAAAGGCTGGCTGGGGCCTGGGGCTGCTCTCCTGCTCTCACACAACAGCAGGGAGTGGAAGCTGAAATATAGCACTGGGTTAGTTCACAGGGAAATGGGCTGGTGCTGCCTTTAAACCAGCCGAGGCTGGAAATTCAGGCTGCAGACTAGATCAGTGGGAAAGTATAGAAGCAGGACATGAAAATGCAACCTGGCTTTAAAAAGGAGCTTGGTAAATTTGTGAGAGGGCAAATAAATTGCTGTCCCTAAGAGCAGCGTATCCAGTGCGTCATGCAAAAGGTGTGGCTCATAAGAGGTGTGACACACAAGCAGCAAACAAGACTCCTCAAGGATGGAAATAGAAATCCAAGGGTGAACGTGTTTGCTGGGCCTCAGTTCTTTCTGCTCTGGGCTGCAGCCCCAGCTGGACACAGGGCTGGTCATCACCAGTCCGGGAGCGTGGCCGTGCCACCTCCGGCCGCTGGCGTGACGGGAGCTGGCCCCTGCTGTCCCCAGCCCTGCCAGCAGCTCAGTGACAGCCTGGGGGGCCCTGTAACTCTGCCTGGTGCCTGGTAGAGAAGAAAGGGTCAGCACAGAGCTGCAGACAGGGAGCGCATTCTCCCTGGGAAAAATGCCTGAGTTTTCTGCCATGCTGACTTTTCTGATAATCAGAAACTCTGCAGTTGCTGAAATATACTCTTTAAACATCATCAATAGGATGCTCTGGCAGCTGGATTTCAGACCTCATGCTGGGGCACAAGAAAAAATAAACCTACAAAGTCTTAAGTTTCTTGTTCCCTGTCCAAAAACTGGACTGCCGAAAGACAGAATTTTCTTTTTAATGATGCTTTTGGTTTTTTCCTTCCTATCTTCTCTACTTTAATTTTTCACAGAAAGGTTGAAATGTAACAGCAATATTTTAGTTTGGTTGTTGCTGAGTTATAAACACAATTAGGCCTAGTTTGAATGAAAAAGAAAGGAGCTGTCATCAGTTAAAGATAACAAATCTCAGGCTAAAATACATCCAAGTCCCCCACACCTGCCCACTGGGCCCTTTAACTTCTGCTGCATTGGGCTTTTCTAACCCCATGGCTGAACACTAATAATTAAGTCGGAAAGTGCTGAGGTAATTAATCTTGCTGAGGCAATAGAGTTTGATTGATCTTCTACCTTTAATCAAATTAGCTTGCATGTAGGTGGGAGAATGTAATGGCTGAGCACGGTTCTGTAGCACTTTGTGAAGTGCCAACCCCTGCGATGACCTCCGGTGAGTGCACCCATGAGTTATGGCCTGGGAGCCTCCACAGCAATCACTGAGTGGCTGTGTGATTTAAAAGATGGGGGATCTGGCAGAGACCAACACCAGGACGTGCTCCACACTCCTGTTTTCAGGGGTGTCTCTCTTAGGGGTGCAGTTTCTCTCTGTGTGGCACGCTTTTGAGGGCACTGAACGTCACGAGCCTTCAAACTGTGTGGGTTTTCCAGATGTTTTAGCTCTTTGCTTCTGAAGTAATTTTAGTTATAAGCATACAGAGCAAAGCAAGCCAACAGAAACTCCTATAAAACAAAATATGATGGTATTCTGGATTTGTTCCTGACTGGAGAGGTCAATTTGCAATGATACAGATGAGTGGCTTTTGCTAGCAGATTTTCACTTGTACCTGAGACGATACAGATCGCATATTCAGAAATAATTCCATGATTTAGTAATTTGATCCCTGGGTGCCTGACTTAAGATTTGTTAAAGCAGCTGACACAAAGAGAGGAAGATGGACAAAGCAAATTAGATTAAGAAATGCAAAAGCAGAAAGATTGTCCCACTTGGCCTCTCAAACATGGCACTATGAACACAGACACCAAATTTTAAAATTTTATACTTTCTGTGTATAAGGAGCACTCCCCATAAATTCTTTTTAAAGTAAATTTTATTGCTGATATCAGAATATAAAACCTTGATCTACCTTTTCTACTCTTTGAATAAAAGGAAGATAAAAGCAAGTTTTCTGAGATGCACCATATTTTTTCATGCAAAATCAATGGGAATTGATGAGGAAAATCAATGGGGAAAATATGCTGGACTTTCTAGACTGGGATGAAGTAACTCAGGCAATACTAAAATGTTTGTGAATCAACTTAATGCAGTTCTTGACTGAAGTTTATAATAGAAGTTACTCTGTCTAAAGTGATTAGAAAGAATAGCTCCACCTCACAGCTGAGATATCAGTCACTTCTCATGGAATAATAAAGAAGGCTTTAAAGCATTTGTTTTGGTGGGGCTTTTTTTTTTTTTAATAATAAATGAGATCTGACATCTATAAACAGTGATTTAGTGGCAGATGTTCTGTGATACATATTTATGTTATCACTTAGGCTGACATGGTAATGGATAATCCTATTTGTTCTGTTTATGAAAGTTTTAAAATATATTGCTATGGTGAGCAGGATGGTGGGGCAGAGGTGTAGAGAGAACAAATTCCTTCCCTTCCTTTTTCAAACTCCTTTTAGCTCTGATGTCTTTTTCTCTGCTTTGCCTCAAACTTTCTCTTCTTTCTTCTTCTAAGAGTAGAAAAACACAGATGATGTAATTTGCCTTTTTTTTACCAAATCAAGCTAATCAGTCACTGCAAGAGGAGCTTTTAGCAATATGAAATATTAAGATGTTTGTTCGCTCTGAGTTCCTGTTTTAAAAATGGAAATATGGGGGGAAAAACTGTCTCTTTTATGTAATTTAAGCCATGTGAAAAAATTCATGATTATATTTTGATTTGAAGCATAATAATTTTGATTTCCACTGTGATTAATGAAAATTATATCACAAAATATATTTAAAGACTGTCTGCAGCTACCAGTCTGTCTTAGAAATTAAATGGAAAAATTGTATTTATTGAACAAAGCAGATTCCCAATGACGATGCATTTGAAGTCACAGCATTTGCTGACTCAAATTTGATTTTCTCAATAAATCCAGTCATTGTTGTTCTTGTTTGTGTAGAGATATGGTCATCATTTAATCTGGTGCTTTCCTTCTAACTGGACTTTTTTTAGGTAAATAGGATTGATCCAGTCTTGAAGCATGCATTAGGAACAACTAGAATTGTTCCAAAAAATCTTCTGTATCTGTATATTCCTGAATAGGGGAGCTATTTTTTGCCTTTACTCTTCAAATAACTTTTAGCTGTCTGGAAAAGCAGTGCATTGTTAATAAACTGCTGTTTCTGTCCTTTTTTTGAGGTTTTATGATTGGTGTTGTGATCTTTTCATTTTCTGGTTGCTGCTCAAGCCTTGACTTTGCTGTAGCTCGGGAAGGAAAGGCCCCAAACCCCTTGTGCAGGATCCTCATCAGGGGAACACGGGGTTGGTGTCCCTGTGTGTGCTGCTGACCCAGCCACTGGAACTCCAGTTTTTCTTGAAATCTGACGGTCACTGATATGATGTATTTGTTATGAAAAAATATTTCTCTAGGTTGAGCTGAAGAGACCTGGGCAAAATATTTATGATGATACTTTTGGATTTATATTACACCAGAGGTTGAGATTCTCACCTTTGTGTTTAATATCCATAAATAACATTGCTGCTTCCTAGTCAGTGGCAGGATTTTGCAGGGATTCAGCTTTATTCATAGTGCTGTGTGATTCAGTAGTGTTCTGATGAATTCAAGTGACATTATAATTGTTGTTAAATGTTTTCAGAGTTAACTCTGCATGTTGCTGAAGTCAGCAGTTCCAGAAGCTCCAGTCACGTGTATCCAATTCAGAATTCTCAGCCTGGCTTCGCGTTGTCCCGGTTGTTTCTACACATCCATTCCCATGTTTCAGCTGGAATTAGACGGTGAAATCCCTGGATTACAGAGAGAAATTTTGCTCTGTATTTGTGGGGCTCTGAGCACATTGTGGCTGTTACACTGATTTTCTGCTCTCAGTGCAATTGCACTGAAAACCATCCCAGATACTTGTAGAGTAGAAGTGGAGCAGATCTGTACAACAAAAATGTGCTGTGCTAGCAATGCCTCTAAGTGCAGATCAGGTCTTGTTGTTTTCATTTCACCTGTAAAAAAACAGTTAGCTCAAGGTTTTTTGATTGCCCTAGTTCAATTCTACTGCTGGTGTTGGCATGAATGGGGTGAGACAGGAGCTGTGTGTGTCTGAGAGGAGGAGCTGGCACTGCTGGGGAGTGCTGTGGTAGGCCAGCATCCCCCTGGGGTAATTCAGGGTCACTTTCCTGCCAGATCAGCTGGTGATGCCTTGGAAGGCTGACCTGGAACAGGGACTGGACAGAGCTGGAGAATAAAGCAGAGATTTGTTGAAAGGCCTTTAGGATACATGTTGGGCAGGACAGAGCCTGGCCAGGGCTACACCCAAGGTGGACCCAAAATGGTCACAAAATGGGCAAACGGCCACGTGGTCTCACACTTTGATCAGTTTGGGTTCATTTGCAAATTGGGATTTAATTGTCCAGTTACAGTTTCAGGTTTTGAGGTCCCATCCTTCTTGTTCCTCCCACCAGCCACCCTTGTTTGTGCTTTTGCGCTGAAAGTTGTCCTTGGTGTGCAGCAGGAACAGGATTTGTTTTGTGTCCCTGCTCTGTGCAGAGCTGAGTGACCCTGAATGTGAGGCTGAGAGCTGCACCCCTGGGCAGCACAGAATGTGAAAAACATGAAAGATAAAACTTAAGGCACTGGAACAGGGAGGTTCCCACAATCAGAAGTTTGTTTAGCCACTCCGTATAAGGTGCCTGGCAAATGTTCCCCTGCATCCAGTAACAATGACTTGAGGATTGGAAATGCTTTTGTGTCCCCCAGGTTTGTATCACTTCAGCCACAGTGAACAACACTGATAACACCTCAAATAGCTTGGCTAGGATGGGATAACAGCATGGGAGAATGAGGTGGAGCAGGACTTTACAGCACCTTCAGCTTTTCCTGCTCCATGCTTTGGGATCCTCTCTGCTTCCTGCCACACCTTGCTGGCAAACAGCTCCGTTGTGATCCTTGTCCTTGCAGTGCTTCAAGCTCTGCTTAAAGCCTTGGTGCATCAAATTAAAGTTCTCCCTTTATAATAATAGTAAAAAATAATAAAATAATAGTGGGAAGCAACAATTGATCCATCTATTTCCAGGAAAAGGGCATGGCTGTATGGTTTGCTGGACTTCAGTTCCTCTCATTCAAAATAACCCTGTGTCTGTGAAGCACCAGCAAGAACAATCATGCTATCTCAATAGTTGCTCTTTTATGTGGTTTTCTTAACTGATGTTCCAAACCCAGTGTCCCAGAAGATGTGTCCTCTTTAGGGTGAGATATTATAAAGTCTGGCCCTCATCTAATACTTTAAAAGAAAGCAAACCTTTCTCTACCAAGAAAGGCTTTATTCATGTCACACACTAATCATACACCAAAGAACTATTTAGAAATATAAAGACAACCTTTGCCTCTTCTCCTCAGTTGTAGTACATATGAAGAAAAACAGTGGCAATAAAAGGAAATAGGAGTGGTGAGAGAAAGCACTTTGAAAACTATAAAAGCAAAAATTATTTTTATCTCATTAGAACCAATATTAAAGCTTCTCTTCATACACACTCTCATTTTTCTTTTACTAAGGGTCAAATATCACTGATTACAGATTCTGCTGGGGTCGACCTCCCATCCTTCTGTCTCTAAAATTAGGTCCTTATTTCTCTTTTTTTTTTTTTTTTTTTGTGAAGATCACAAGAATCTTTCTCCATCAGCCCCCAGATTGCCCTGACCTGGAATGTATTCACAGTTTTGTGAAAAAAGGGTGCAGCTGTAAATGAAGCAGGTCCTTTACCTTGTGTTGCTCTGTCCTGTGAATGGAATAGCATTTGTTGTGTCTTTATGTAGGGTTATATGAGCATTAGGGTTTTAGATTATTGCAGTATTATTTGAATGTTTTAAGGCATATAAACAGTTAAATAATCTGCTTGGATATTGAATTAACCAGTTTTCCATTAAAGGATTCATAATTAAAAGATGTCAACTTTTAGCATGAGGTACTTCCTCCTACATTTTATTTTTTTTTTTTTTTTCCCTTTCACATCTGTTAAGCTACAGAAAGATTTTAAAGTTGCAATACTGTGAATTACTCTGGAGTTAGACAAGGAGAATTCTTTCTTGCTTTCTTTCCTTCCCCTGAAATCATCTCATTTTTGATACAGTTGGGGCTACTTCTGGGAAGGAGTTCCATGCCTGGATCATTGTATGACTCCTGGCTCCTGATTTGTGTCAGAAAGCAGCAGATTTCCAAATCCTTGTCCCAGCTTCAGAGATGTTGTTGTCCCTGTCATCCTGGAGCTGGCACAGCAGCAGAGAGCAGCGAGGGAACGTTGGCAGGGCTGATCAGAGCAGGGCTCCAGCACCAACACTTAACTGCTCCATAAACCTAATGAGAGCACTCTCTAGGTTTAGCTGCAACTGCTGTGCTGCCTCTAACAAGAGCCTGACTCGCTGTGTCTTAATGCAGGGGGAGGTTTTGTGCCTTTGAGCTGAGGCAAGGGCCACGGAGGGAGGCTTTGAGGACTTTTCCTTGGAGTGTTTGTCTCCAGCAGAGCCCGCGCTGTGCCGGGCGCTCTGCAATCACGGCTCCTCACTCACAGCCCTCCAGAGCAGAGGAGGTTTCACGCTGCAGGATTGAAATTGCCAAGGATTGCCATTGGTTTTTTGCTGTCCACATTCTGATAGTCCAATGAAATGACAGAAAAATTAAAGACTGGCAATGCAGCCACAAAGTCCGAGAGAGTTAAAAGATATTTCAGAGCATGGAAAAAGAGGAAAATGCCCTGAGTTTATTCCAGTGCCTGTGTTAGGAATGAATCATGATAAGGATTACAAAACTTAACATATAATAATTTAGACACTAAACATGTCTTAATAAAAAAGCTCCCTTTATGCTTTCTATAATACTGAATTTGAGGATATGTTTTCCCTTTGGAACACAGATACAAAGAAACACAGTTCTGCTTTGCACATTCATCTCTAACCTCTGCTATCAACTTTGTTTCTCCAATCTGAAGAGTTCAAGAGAAATCATAATTCAAGGAAGCAGATGTTTTCTCTTTTGTATAACACCTATTCTTGCTGAATAGGGATAAAAGATAGTAAATGTGGGGGGGACATTAATATTTCTTGTTAAAACGTGCTTTGCAGGCTGAAGAATCTCATATACATAATGATAGTCAAATGTTAGTGAGTAAAAATAGGGATTTGTTAAAAAACAGCTGTGCTGCACAACTCTTTGACAGGAATAGAGGAATGCTTTATCCAGTAAAATTGAAAGAACTTATTTAGAAGAAAATGTAGCTGTTAATTTTCATCAAGACAGAAGGTTAACAAGTCTGAAATGGAGTGGCTGGTTCAGCCTTGTTTCATGGCCACAGAAAAAGAAAGTTTTAACTCTGACAGAGCTCTCACTTCCCTCGCAGCAGATCTCTCTGTGGCACTATGCTGTAGTTTCAGTGCATTTTTTTTAATGCACCATCATCCTCGTGTTCCCTGAGGATGTTTCAGGAACGACTGACACCCAGCAACACCTCTGTTCAGTGCTGCCAGCTGTTTTCCCCAGGGTGATGTTGCAGCCACTGCCCCATTTCCCAAGGTGAGAGCCTGTGATTGTCACTGCTGTGGGACACAGGGTGCTCCCTGCATCCCTCACTGGCACTGCCTGAGCAGCTCTCCAGGAAATTCGGGTGGGACAGACTCCACGTCAGGGAAGATCCTGGCTATATGTCAGCAGTTGTATTACAGATACAACAAGATGCGAGTTTAGGAATCGGCCCTGGACAGCTGCCTGGGCTGGAATGCAGGAGGTTTTTCTCAGCTGCAGCATTGATGAGGCTCTGGAATATATAGAATAGAATTGTGCTGTGTTTATGCTTTAAAAATTGATTGCCCTTTAAACTGTAACTGCACCCTACTATTTACAGTCACTGGGAGAAACTGGCTCTGATGTTCTACACTCAACAGTCTCTGACCTGTAATGCACAATTTGCAAATAAGCACAGAAAAGTAAACAGGGGGGGTCAAAGAGATTTTTTTTTTTTTCCCCTGGCTGTGAGACTGGCACAGCCAGGCAGCTGCATTTCTAATTCACAGTCACTCCATCCTCTACCCCCCAGGAAATATTCTCTAATCCATAGGCACTTTGCATGCTGAGGTGAGATGTTAAATAGCAAGATTTGCTTCTAAATAATAAGATTATGACACAAATCAGTAAGAACAGGGATCTCAAGGTTAAAGATATCATTTCTCATTCAGTCTGAATTGGTAGAAAGGAAGAAAGAGATTAGAGAAAAAGGAAAGAAGCAAAAAAGCCAAACCAAACCAACCAAAACAAAACAAAACAACCAAACCAAACCAACAAACAGACAAACAAAAACCCCACAAAAACCCTGCCAAACTGAAGTTGTGACTACATCAAGATATTCAGGATATATCATAAAAAGGTTTTTAAAACTGATGTCAGTACATATATATATATGTATTTACATATGTATAAAATTAAAGTATATTTGTTTTCCATTGTTGTTCTGTTGAGACAAGATCTTTCTCAGGTATTTTCTCCAAATGTACCTGATTCAAATCATCTTGGTCTTTGGGGCATGTGTAGCTTCTTGCTAGAAGAGGGACATACTTTAAAGCAGATGGCAACTTTTTTTTTTTCCTTTTCCACAGCAGTAGAAGATGGTTCCAGTAAAAATATACTATCTTTATTCAGATGTCCATGGTAACAAATAGAGAAAAGTAAACCAGCTTTTTTCTCTCAACAGTAATCCCTTTGAAGACAAATGTGTTGGTTTTGTGTTTGGTGTGGGGTTTTTTGTTTTGTTTGTTTGTTGGTTTTTTTTTTTTTACTCAAGTGTTGGTGGTATTTCTGGAACATATTTGAATGTTAAGTGTTTTCTCTGAGCTTCTGTTAAGATTCTGCTCTGAAACAGAAAATTGTAAAATCAGTAAGATAAATACCAAAGTTTAGTTCTAGTCCAAAAATGTTCATTTTCCAGAAGAGAAGTTCAGCTGACAAGTTGGAGATGCCACTTTTCTTTCATGTTTTGTAGGAGCAAGGCATCTTTCTCTGGAGTCCTTGATGGATCTTGCCTTTTTCCTCCCATTGTGTCAGTAATTTATGTAACTTCTGCTCATGCCAGAAGAAGTTGTAAAATGCATTTGTAAATTACTTTTTGAGAATCCTGAGCTAGAAGACCTGGTGTATTTGATGTGAAAATAATCCTGGTTTTGTGTGTAAGATATATAAACTGCACCAGTAATGTTGCATTGATTGTACTGCTTTGTTTGGAAAAAAAAATACAAGCAGCCCTGAGTGAACAAGGCAATTTGCAGCCTTGATTAAATAGAGCAGACAGAGGAATGGCTGAGGAGGAAAAAAAGAGCTCTGAAGCTATGGACAGAGCAGTTCACTCAGGCAGCACAGATTTGCTCCTAATTTTCCTTTCATACGCTTCAGCTTGGTCACATATTCAGCAGCAGAATGATGAGTTTGTAATATTCTTTTCCCCAAACAAATCAAACTTAGATCTGCCTATTAGCAGGGGCCCTTGTTGCCACCCAGGATCTCACCTAAAAATCTGCCTGCCACCGAGTGAGTCCCTGGTGTTAGAGGGATTTTGGTTAGTCCTGCCCTGCCTGTTGACAGGTGCGTTTTTCTAGTCTAACTTTGGGGTCCATAGGGGCATTGGGATAGAAGGTACACGTGACACAGGCTCTGCCTTACCAAAGGGGGGATCATTCCCCAAAATGATCTTTCACCAAATGTGGTGCAGCTCTGAAGTGGTTGACAGCAAAAGCTATCAATCTATAAATCATTATAATGGTTGTTTGCAATTATAAATGTCAAGACATAAATTAGGGAACTCTGGGCATCCCTGTAATAGGCACAGCCATGCTCAAATTTCACTGTGAAGTCCTTTTGGACAAAAACTTCTGTTTCCACTTAAAAGTGGGAAGTTTGGTAATCCAGTTAAAACTTTTTTTTTCCTGTTTGTAGTTGTTAAATAAAGTGATAAAACTTCAGAAATTACATCTTCTATGAATAAATGCAAATAAATTGTACATGAAGGCATTTTGGGTGGTTGAAGAGAGTACTTGGATTTTCAGCAATGACAGAGCTAGGCAAAAGACCATTTTTAATCTACAACCACCCCTATAGCTGTAATGTACAACAGAAAAGAAAGAATTTGTTCAAAATCTAAGTGTGAAATAATCTTTTGCATTGAGATTCTGCCAGTGGCTGAGTACTACAGAGACCGATTTTTCCCCAGTCACCAGGAAAATGAAGTACCTGTATGTAAATTCAGCACCTTTGATCAGAAAAAAAAAAAAAAAAAAAGTTTTGAATTATATTATATTTTCATTTTAACATTGAAACTTGTGTGTGCTTGGAAAGCTGAACAGTGTGTCTGGCTTTAGCCTGTGCTCATTTATAATGAGTAATTATCTAATGATGATGGTGTTCAGCATGCACGAGAGCTCCCGTGGCAAGATTTGGAATTTTAAGGAAATGCTGTAGATCAAATGATAATGTCTCATTTGTATTCTCTTAGCTCCCCAGTCACTATTGCATTTCATAGAGCAGCTACACAAATGGACTGCAAATATGCATCATTTTTGTGTGCGATGAAAAAAGGCTCAATGGTCCTCAAAGAGTGCAAACAATCCCTTTCCCACACCTTGCAGTATCAGGTGATGCTGTTCCAAGCAAATCACTCCTCCTGTGAAATGAGTTTTCAATCCTGTCAGGAAGTGCACCACTCCTGAGGTCTTTAGGGATAAATGGATGTATAAATGAAGGCAGAATTAGCTCTGAGTATGTGGATGTGTGGTGTCATTCCTGTCATCCTTCTCTGTCTGGATGATCTGGTGATCCCTCTGCTGTGCTGCTGGGCTGGGGTGTAGGTCCATGGGCTTTGTGGGGTGTGTGTAGGAACAGTGACCTGAACAAAAACCTCTATTTCCACTTAAAAATGGGAAGTTTGGTAATCCAGTTAAAACTTTATTTTTTTTTCCTGTTTGCAGCTGTTAAATAAACAGACAGGAATCTGTTAAGCAAAATAAAAATAGTTTATAATGTGAAAGGCAAAGAATTAGAAATGTGCCTATTCTATTTTAAAGAGATTAAGGAGTTTTCCATTGACAGTAACAGTAATTTGGCTTTTATTCTAATGTCAGTATTTCCCACAGTGGAGGAGATCTACTTGTATATATGCACATCTCTGCATATTTGTCTGCCTTCATAATGTGAACAAATTACTTTTGCATCTCAACATATGTATCTGCAGATGCATACATCTCATCTCCCACTGACTGATGGCTCCGTTTTGCTTCATTCAACATTTTCTCCAAGACACTGGCAGGGAGCTTTGCTGGGGAAGGACAGATCTGGGCCTGGAAGGCAGCCTTGTAATTGGCACATCAGAAGGCAAAATGCTGTAAAGCTCAGCCTGGAGACAGCCCTGCAAAGCTGGGTTCAGCTCTTAACCTGCAACAGCCTCTGTGCTTCCTTTACTTAAATCACCTACTCTGAGCACTTCCAGTGAATTCAGTGGGTCTACCCTGAATGAGCACAGTTAAGTAGGTGCATAAGTGTTTTCAGGCTTTAGGCTTTACAAGCTTTCCTAATTAGTGCTCTAGACAACATTAATTAAAGAGTACTTTAGAAAGAATATAGCTGTTTAAACCTCTCCAGTGGTTTGCATCTTATTCAGGGATCCCAATCAATGCAGCACATGGGGAATCCACTCAGAAAGGCAGGCATGATTATAGTTTAATGTAATCTGTATATACATCTTTGAAATTGTATAGAGCAAACAGAGCTGTACATAAAGTCACTTCAGTTCAAGGACAATTAGATAAAAGACAGTAATAATGAAAGAAACATATGTTTTCATTTTCATTATAATTTCTTCAAGGATTGTGATCAATGGTAATCAAATATTATGAAGAGGGAGGTTTTCCTGAAGCTAGCAATATTTCTCTTATTTCCTTGGAAATAAGGGCCTGGGGACAGTTAGGATTTCTATCTTACTCCTCCTCCTGTTATTATACGTTTGAGGAAGAATTAAACAGTAAGGCACTGACTGATAGTTTTTTTATGGAAAAAAAAAAGACTTATTGAAATGTTAAACATGGTGTTACATCTGATTTATTGTGCAAAGCTGGTTTGAATTTTTTTGTCCCACTGCACTTGGGATATAATGCAGTCATCTGTCTTCACAAATCCATCTGAGTGGCAAAGCTTTTGATGTATGATTGAGGATTGTGTTTGGCAATATAGGATCCCCTGCAGCAGCTCTACTTAAGGCTTAAACACAGTTTTAATTCTTGACATTACTTGTCTTTTATGCTCTTTTCCTCCCATATTGAGATAATTTCCAAATGCTGATGAAGAAAATTACTGCATCTTGTACTGATATAGTTGTAAAGGCACAATAAAATTTGACATCTTCCATTTAAGTGTGTCTTGATCAGAAATAGGTCTATCACTCAGAACAAATTATTTTGAAGCCTAAAGCAGGAGGGATATAATAGTTAAGCACAAAATTACCTGATGGGTTTTTAATCACCCTGACAATTATAAAATAAAACATCTCTGTCCATTATTGAAAGAGGAACAAAGACCAAGATTAGAAAAAAAGACAATGACAAAGTAAATGATTGAGGGGGTGGGAGCGTCCTGTACTATCTAAAAACTTTAAAGATGCTCAACAGTGACTCAGATGTTTCCTTGAGCACGCTCAGCTGCTTTTCATCTGGCTCTGAGTGTTAATTACTCCAACAGAAAGAAAATACTGAAAAGCACCTGGACAATTTGCTTGTCTGCTTGTTTTCCTGTCATGTTTCCCTGGAAAAAAGTGGTGGGCCCAGAATGCCTGCAGGCTTTGAGCTGTGGAAACACATCCAAGGCACTGGCAAGGCTGCAGGCAGAGAGCAGGACTTGCAGCAATTCTTTGGGGATGGAGGAACCTAAACCCACAGAAACTCCCATCTTCACAGTAATGACAGGGTTCCTTTTCAAAGGGGTCAAAGATAAAAAAAATCTGCAGGTCTATAAAGAATATTTCTCTGTTTTCTTTGAATCTTTTGAAATTTTTTCTTTTGATTTTTGGGGGTTTTGGTGGGGGAGATGTTTTGTGTTTATTTTTGGTGTTTGGGTTTTGGTGGCAATATTTGTCGGTGGGTTTTTTTATTTTTGTTTTTTGTTTGTTTGTTTTGTGTGGGGTTGTTTTTGTTTGTTTGTTTGTTTGTTTGTTCTAATGTACTTTCTACTCCCTGTCAGCATTGCTCCCAAAAACTCCACTCAGTGAAATTAGGTAATGACAATACAATAATTATTAAACAGGTACGTTCAATTAATCATTTTCTCCTCTGGCCTCGACTCCATGTCAGTGACTGCTGATTATAAATACCATTAGTGAAACAGAAATCAGCACAGTGTACTCAGGTTTCTTTTTTTTCAAACGAGGGGCTATTTTTCAGCATTCAGGTTCCCCACAGGCTTTTAATCAAGGTTATGGGAAAGTCCATAAACTTTCCGCTGAATATTTAACAAGCTGAAGGTAGTGGCAGACATGAGATCCCAAGGACAAGGGAAATGAGATTGCAATCAGAAGGGCAGAGGAGACCTGGAGATAAGCAGAGCTTTGTCTACAGATAATATCTGTCAGAGCAAACACCAGAGTCAGGTCTGTCAGCTTCTTTTGTGAGATTTAATTTTCCCAGTATAAACACCATAAAAAGGGGTAAACACAAATGGGTGCTGTGTTGCAGGAATGTTAGTCACTGAACTTCTTTGGAATGATGATTGAAATCCAGTCAGAAAAGAAGCTTAAAAAGTGGAAAATGTTTTGGTGTAGTTATACACTTTTCTTTTTTACTGACCCGAAATCCTAATTCTATAACATTTTTTTAATAAATTCTCCAAACAACCTGTATTATACTGAAGTCTAATGCCTGTTTATATGCTCAGCCAACAATTTTTCTTTGCTAGATCTTTTTAATTGAACAATTTTTAACAGTCTAGTTGTGACAATATTTTCCTGTGTACAAATGGAAAAGCAATCTTGCAGAAACTCTTACCCGCACCAATCCAGCAGCTATAAAAATATAATTATAACACTCTGCATAATGCATGGAGGGAATATGCAGAAACGTTATCTGAAATGTCACCCTGCAGAGGCCACACAGAGTGTCCACTGTGCTGTGGCTTTGCAGCAGCAGTGCCCAGCTCTGTGTCCACAGCAGCTACAGGAGCTCTGTGGAGGCACGGGATGCTCTGAGTGTGTCTGGGATGGCATCACCCTGCAGCCTCTGCATTTTTGGGCATCCTCAGAACTTCCTGTATGTTCTCTCCCCAGTAATTAGTGCGCTTTAACCTGTGTATCTCCTGATCTTGTATGTTGCTCATCCCCTATTTGTAGCAAAAAGTCATTGAAACATTTAATAACCTTTTTATAGTTTCATAGCCCGTTCTGATTAGTATAGATATAAATTCCTTTTGTAAAACTGTGAAACTGTCTTGTAACTTTTTCTCTGATGATAAAAGAGAGGTGAGGCCATGGCACAGGGTGCCCACGGCAGCGGAAGTGCCCAAGGCCAGGCTGGATTGGGCTTGGAGCAGCCTGGGACAGTGGGAAGTGTCCCTGCACATGGCAGGGTGTAAGTCAATGATCTTTAAAGGTCCCTTCAAACCCAAACCATTCTATAATTCTGTTTTGGGTTTTTTTTCCCCCTGCTTTGTGTAAGAACCATTAAAATATTTACTGGGGAAAATTCTGCCAAACTTGGAGTTGGAGGTGTAGCTCAAAATCATTTCTATTAGTAGAATAGTACACTGTTTTCCAGTAAATCTGGTTAAAATAGGTAGAATTTACTCATAATATTGTCTCTGCCTTAATTATTATGACAGAAGAAAGGCTGCAGAGAAGAAAAGTGCTAAAAGTTTTCCCTCCTTTTATTATACCAGATGCTGTTAAGGACCCCAAACTCTGTGACCATTCTAGATCTGGGGTGATTTCCAACAGTCTTTCATCAATCAAATTGTTGATTTGGGAGTTAATTTCAAGGAACTGGATTAATTTTTCTTCAGATTATTCCTTTTATAAGTTATGATCATTATTGTTGAGAGAAAGGAGAGCCCAGAAGAGAACTATAAGCAAGCTACTGGTTTTTGGGGTTTTTTTTTATGACAAAACATTTGAGACTTTTCTGTTAGAAAGGCTCTGGTTTTTATAGCACACCCATAACCTCCATCATTCAGGGAATGGATTATTTAGCTCTTGTCAAGCACTTCCAAGAAGGAAGGCCAAAAGTGACCCAGGTTTTTGGTGGGTGGGGTTTGTTTGTTTGTTTTTGTTCATGAGAAACCTGAAATCTCTTTTCTCTCCCTAATAAATGAAGTCTGCTCTCGGTCCCACATTGGGTGGCATCCCTTTCCACATTCTGTAATGATGAAAAATTTATGTAGCTCAGGAGCAGAGATTTTTGTTTGACTTCTTGCTGAACAGGGAAGAAAACACCTGGCTGTGTATTCTCCCTTGCCAGACCTCAACCCCCAAATCTCACCTCACTGCATGGGATGAAGATAATTTTTCCTGTGTGGGACTGACAGGGCAGGATCCATCACCCCTTGGTTTTGATCATGTTCTCAAACCAACCTCTGCCACCACATAAATAATTTTGTCTGGAAAGAGCCTCGCTCTTGCTGCTGTATTTAAAAATACAAGACAAAAATTTGAATCGTGCCGTTTTCACGTCTGGCCATAAAATAACAATCAAGCACTGCAACAATGAAACTTGTCTGATAAAAGGATCGAAAAGCTGAAGCAGAAGCTGCTTAATAATAAATGGAATCTCAGAACTTCACTTGTAAGACACTCGTGTTTCACTTGAGACTGTGCTGCTCTCGAGATAGAAGAGCTGAAAAGAAGAATATTGTAAACATCCATTATATATGGTTCATGCATATATCTTGTTCCTTTGCCACTCTGATCATGCAGAGTTACGCTTTCAGCACAACACAAACAAGCTCAGCAACTGATGAAAAAATTAGAAAGCTCGTGTTGAAGATAAATCTTTTAACCCCACTGTGTTTAATTTGTCCAGTGAACTTGCACAGGATGGAAATATCACAAAGTGGCAAGTCTAAAGCCACAAAAAGCAAGGGGTCTTTTAGTGATTTAAATAGAGATTTTAAATTAAAATTACATTAAAAATGTAACAACCATCTAATATTAATATCAGGAACAAAATTAAGATTAAAATATCAGGTTAAAATTTAAGGTTTGGCATTTTGTAATTTTTTTCTCAAATTTATAAACCCAGTTGCTGTCTTACCAACCCAATGTGGGACATTTCAGTGTGGACCTATTGAGTTTAGCTTTTCCCTGTAAAAAATCTCTACACTCATGTTATCCTTGATGAAATATCCTTGATCAAGCATGCCTGTCTCCCAGAGAATAGCAGACATTTTACAGATAAGAAAACCAAAACCTTTTCATCTCTTCTAACTGACCTTTATTCAACTTACTAATGCATAATAGCTTCTTAAAATGTTTCACAAGTTTAAACTTACAGGATTAAAATTAAATCTGTTTCTCTGGACACGTTTTAGTTTATGTATACGTATTTTCAGGAACACATGGAGGGTTGAGTTGTCCTGAAAAAAAAATTATTTTGCAGAGCTGCACGATATACCAGGACTTTTAAAATGTTTCATAGTAGATACACTTGAAGAGCACTTAGCAGCAGTCAGGCTGGCTGCAGATGATGGATCAGAGCAGCTGTTTCCCTCAGCCTGGCTCCCCCAGCACAGTGACAATCTCAGCTCTCTGCTGCTTTTGGCAAACACAAGCTTGGGGTTGTCTGACTTTGAAAAAATCCAGCACAAATGCCCACAAAAAAGGATGATTTCCCAAGCCACCCTTTCTGCTTCTGTGAGATCCATGAAATTAGAAGAAAAAGAGGAGACTAAGATTAGAGACCCTCAGCGTGAATAACTTTCACAGCACCTCTGCAGAATATTCTAAATTATGTGCTTATGAATAACACATCATCAGTGCAGATATTCCCTTTATTCATCTGGATTGTGTAGCCAGTGCAGTAGATCTCATATGGATGTCTCATATATACAGTTGAAAGGGATTTTTTTTTCCCAATGCTTTATGCTTTTTGCATTTTCATTTGTTACCTCTGAAAATACAAGAAAGTTTTTAGGAAACAAATTACCAGAGATTTGGTTTTTTGGGGTGGTTTGTGGTTTTTTGTTTGTTTGTTTGTTTGTTTGTGGTTTTGTTTTGTTTTTGTTGTTGTTGTTTTGTGGGTTTGTTTTTGTTTTTGTTTTTGTTGGTTTGTTTGGTGTTTGTTTGTTTGTTTGTCTGACAGTTTTGTTTTTCCTTAGAGATCAGGAAATACTTGTAAACCAAATGAGGGAAGGTAGTAAAGAACAGAGATCAAACTATTTCAGGATGAAACTGGCTGAATAACTATTGATCTTGAGAGAATTGGAAATTTAACCCTGTCTCTGCACAGACTGCAGGATGGTTATTAGATGTGGAGAATATATTAAAGGGAATATTAAGGTGTTGATAGGTATGAGAGGTATTGATAAAAATGAGATATTTCCATTCCATGCTCAAAATAGTAAAAGGAAATAGGTATTATCTGAAAATTGTCTGAAACAATAGAGAAACAGCAACATTGTTGCTAATAAATGTTAAATGATAAATGGGCCGCACATACTGCTTGAAGAGCAGTATCTGAGAACCTGGCAGGACTGTGACAGGCCTTCCAGATAGGTAAAAAGCAGTAATGAAAGAATGTGTACTCTTGTCATAGTAGAAATATTCATAAATCCTGCATAATTTGACAATGAAATGGTTTGCAGACAGATTAAGCAAGGAAGAGCAAAATTATTTATTCTTTCCAGAAAATAAAGCAGACTACAGAAATGAGCAGGATGACATCTTGTCAGCATCTCTGAGGACTTTATTTAGCCCATATCCTTCATTTCTGATCCATAGCTGCAAATAAGGATATGATGGGAGGATAGATAAAAGTTTCCCTCATTTCGTGAAATTCAGTGCGCTTTTTTTTTTGCCTTTTTTTTTACTTTATTATAAATTTAATATAAATTATTTTAATAATTCAACCATGTGTCTTCCTGTAATACAGAGAGATGTGTTGGCTTTTGTCATGGAAAATAATACTAAAAGATTATACTAGAAAATACTCTTTTTAAACATGGATAAGATAAGAAAAAAAAAATCATGTTGTTGCTCTGTCCGTGGTGCTGCTTGAGGAAGTTTTGCTCAGAAGTTGGAAAGAGTTTAATACATTTTCATCTGGGTTTATGAGACACTTATAAAATATCATGAAATATAATCAAAGCTGATAATGCCAAGTTAAAATCTGATAAAGCTAAAGTACAAAAGTGGTGTGGCATCAAGGGAAAATTGTCAGTTAGTTATTTATTGGAGGGTTGTCAAGCTGTGGGAATGACAGGGATTTTCAGAAACTAATTTGAGAGGTCAAGATGGATCTTTTTCTCAAATCTTGTCTTTGTGTTCATATTTTTAAGTTTTCATCATAAATGTTAATTTTAATTATGTAATTTCCTAACTGCCAACTTTGAATGATGCTTATATCAAGATAACATAAGAAAAAGTTATTAAATTTTAAGGAGCTTTATTAAATTTCTGTTGTTGATATATTTAAGAGGTGGAATTTTCATAGCAGCTATGAAAAGCAAATATTTTTTTAAGGGACATTTTATTTAGAAGCAAATGTTAACTTATTAATAAAACCCCCACCTTTCTGCCAGTGTGCACTCAATAACTGCATTTTCAGATGAAATTATGAAAGAGATGGAAATTTGAAGTAAGATTGAACATGAAATTCCAAGAGCAGAGCATAAGAAAAATCTAAGGGTAGTCCTAAAAATAGAAATGAATAAAGAAATAATTCTTCACATGTATTTTTCAAAGCTATGCTGACATTTTTCATTTTGCCAATCTGTTGTTTGGTATCACTTATTGTCATTATTCTGAAGCATTAATCCAGCAATGGCATCTCTGCCTTCATAAATTTCATGGTGTGATTGCTATATGCTGTCACCGGCATCTGAGACTAAAACAATTTTAAGAAAAAGTTATATATGTAAGACTTATAGGCGGAAAAGATGCATTTCATGAACAGTCAGTAAAAAGTAATCAAGCCCACTCAACTGAAATGATTCAGAAAGTTTCTGGAAAATGCCATGGAGAACATTTTCCTGGGGTTTGGCAGTAGTGATGGACTGAAGTTGGTGTCCAACAGCAAATGTTGGACGCTGGCAGCAGGGTGAAATCATCTGCTGTGCAATCTGAGCAGTGAAGGTGACAGTGGGAATTGGAGCTGAATGCTCTGTGGCTTGCCAGGGACCCACAGCCACTGTTGCCCTGTAAATCTCAATTTGCTTGGTTTGGTTTTGGTGTGGTTTTGCTGCAGCATTGAGAACCCTCTTGCTTGTGAAGGCACCCTTAGGTTTTCTCCAGTAGGCTTAGAGATGGGCACGTGATGCTGCACCCTCTCTGCTTCTAGTTGTGATTAAAATGCTCCAGAAACGGTGTAGGCATCACAGATATCTATCTCTTCATGCCACTTGAGGAAATGCTGTCAGTCATTCAGCATGGGTAATCAGTTTAAGCTGTAAGAAATTTTAGATAAGGTCCCTGAATGGAAGTGAAGATGCAAACCTGTTGTCTCTTCTGATGGGTTTTTGTGTCCCTGCAACAGTTCATATGTTGGGTATACACAGAAGGATTTAAACTAATCTGTGGTTTTAATTACCTTGTGATTCAAGATGAAAAACATGTAACCTGACCTTTTTAAGTCTGCCTGCTGGAACTGTTAAACTGCTATCCATAATTTCAGGTCAGTCTTCCAGACTTTGTATAATATTCAGGCTGCATGCCTGTGTCATAAGAAAGAAAAAGGAATCTCTACGTGCATGTCTTGAAGAGTTCCTGACTGCTGGTTAACAGTTTTCAGAGAAGCCATTGTCTTTCTCCCATAATAACAATTTCTTACATAATTCTGTTTTCCACCTGAATGCTGTGAAATCCACAGTTAAACATGTGTGCTATGCCTTTGCTAATGTTAAGAAATCGTACCCTCAGTCTGCAATTCCCCACAAGAAATTTCTTTTTTAAATGTGAATCATGGATAATTGGTGATTGGTTATGTTTTAGCTCCCTGGACTTGTTAAGTGAGGCTTCCTTTGGAGTTCAGGGCTGGTCTGTGAGTGCAGTTTTCACAGCACAGACTATTATTTCATCAGCAGAGCACAAACCTCGCTAATTTGTTTTATGATGACAGTGCCTGGTAGCTGGCACTTAGACTTGTTTAAGCTGTTGTATTGCCATTTTCTTTGGTGTAGCTTTCTGCTTTCTGCAGTAAATGTCATCTGCAGACAAATTAATAATTTGTTATCATTTGCTGGAGCAAGAAATAAGAGAGGTGGAAGTCAGCTAAACAGGCAGGGCTGCCATGGTGGCAAAAGCCGGAAAAGAAGTACTTTGAGTCTGCCCTCAAAATGTACTGGCAGAATGCAGTAAAGCTGAAAGAGACTCACAATTGGTTTCCACATTCAGTGCATTATGAAGAGATAAACTCTGAGAGGTATTATCAAGTTCTGTCACATCACTATTCTGGGATGGAGCATGCTGTAGTGTAGGGTACCAAGCCTCATCTTGCAGCAGGAGTTTCATCATCTCCTCATGAACAAGGCTCTGTAGCTAGCCAGGTAATTAAACATAGACATAAATGATCTTTTACCATGTGCCTGGCAGCTGCTGAGGACTCTGCAAGTGTGGGGTGCTTGTGTCTATTGAACACTGGAGTTATTTCTCTCAGTGTCCTGTGGAAGGGTCTTTCTCCCGGTGATCTGCGGTGCCTTATCCCTTGGAGGTGTCTCTTTAGGATGCTGAGTCCCTTCACAGAGGTTCAGCCCAGCCCTTGACTATGCCTGCCTTCAACAGCAGTCTGATCAGCAAGTTCTCAGCCAGAGGTGAAGGCTGCACTTGTCAGGAAATACTTTCTGTTTGGCAGTTTTTGATCTTGCCCTGCAGGAGGACGCACAGGTAGAGGACACAGGGAGAGGTTTGCTGAGCTGCATCTGAACGTGGGGAGCTGCCTGGCTGCTGCTTTTAATTAAATCCACCACCAGCCAAGCAACTTGGCTTGATTCCATGGCCTCCTTTCTTAGAGGGTCCCCTCTGCCCCTAGTTTGTCCAAGGATAATCTGAATGCTACAGCTTATCTGTGATGTTGACTAAATAGCACATTGCTTTTCTCTTGATAGTTTGATTAATCTTTATTAAGCTCGTGGCCAACCTGGACATAGTCCCTTGATTTTGCTTTTATTTTTAGTATAGTCCTTAATAAACAAAATCACCTTCATCATTCTCAAAGGAAGGAGTAAAAAATGCCTCATAGATAGACATTTTTACTAAATGGGTGTATTTGTTATAAAGAGTTGTAACACATCTGAAAATGTGTTACATTTCATAATAAAATAAAATAAAATTAAATTAAAAAAAAAAGAAAATGTTAGCTTGTTGAGTATGTGGCTACTTGCTGGTGCCTTGATGGAGCCAACAAATCATGGCAGTCAGACATATCCTATTATTTATACAATGGCGTTTTTAAGAAAGTTCATTTTTAAGGTAAACAATCAAGTAATTCCTTATATGGAGATAGGGGAATACTTAACCTTGAGTACAACAACATTAACTCCAGTGAGCTTAATGAATTATTCATGCTATTATCCACCTTGAGAGACATCAAATTGCTCTGCTCTGTCTGCAAAGTGCAGTTAACAAAGAAATGATAGCTTGGTGAATTATATTTGTATATCTGAACATTGAAATAAAGACAGTGCTGTGGAAAGGCATCAGTGGATGTACCTGTACAATCCATGCAGATAAAAGTCCTGAATGGCATTTCCTAATCCACTTGCAGTCATAACTTGTTAATAATTTGTTTGCAAGTAATGGCCCAATAGACAAAAATCATTGAATATTCAAAGGTGCCTATGCCAGCACTAGAGGATGTAATCACTGCAGGCAGTAACCTTTTTACCGAGAAGCTGTTCATTATAGTCCCTGGAGGCTGCTACAACATCCTGAAGTACACGAAGTTGCCTTTTAGTCTATTATATTTTGGTTTTTACAGACGGAAACAAAACTGCTATTTGCCTTTCGGTATGCAGTGACAATTTTAAAAGCTTGTCTGAGACTGGTGCTGGTGTTTTCCTTGAGCAAAACAAAATTTTGCCGCTTCAGAATCTTTTTCTGAGATCTTCAGACATGTGCTCTTCACCAATATTTCCTGTTCTCCCCATCCCTCATTCTAAGCTCCTGGTTTGGCAGCTTCATCAGGTAAATATACACAATTAAGAAGCATACAGAGAATTATCAGTATTTGGGTTCTTCTACATGGGCACACTTCCCACAGCTGTGCTTGCTGCTGCTGCTGCTGCCCAGTACTTTCGGAAAAGTTTCCCTCAAGGAAGTCATGCAAGACATTGGGCCTTGTGGGTTCCTCTCCTGAATTTATTTCTTAATAGGAAGATACAAAAGATTTTTCAGATTCTCACTGCACAGGGCAGTTTGAGAGGCAAGGCATACAAACACACACACCTTCATCATATACAAGGAGAGGTGAGTGGAGCTCCTGCTTTTTTTTTTTTTTTTCTGGTGACTTGCATTTATGGCATTTTACTCCCCTCATGTTGTGATTTAATAAATAAATTATCTCCATATTTTAATAGTAAATTGCCATCTTGCTGGAACTGCTGATTTCGGGAGGCTGGTTGTAACAACAGCTTTGCTGGCTCCCAAAATAGAAAAATGGTTCTAAACCACCTTTTCTTAATAATTTAATGTTCTAAGAGGAAGTGATTTTGAATATAAAAATGCATATTACATGCATGCATATATACATTTCTATTTTTAATGTACCGTTAAGAATATCATCAATTTTCAGAGAATATGGGTAAGTCCAAGAACAAATAGTACACTGCTTATCTTCTGTTCAATAGTTCTGACTGCTTTTTGTAATCTCATAAGGCTACCTGGGTAGGCTTACTCTAGGAAGAGACAGTTTTGTGTCTGTGTGCTAAACTATGAAGTTTTTAGCACAAAATTGCATTCCAAAGCTTCTTCTCAATAGCTCAAATAGATGTCCATGGGTAAATATTTACAGTTTTCTGTGGCTGCTCATTCTCTGGACCTTAACACAGTATTGATATAATTTTCTGTCATATTTATTATAAACATTTTAAAAACTGTCTCTCAGATTCTTAGCAGCTCTCTGTAATGCTCAGGATGAAGGGGTGGGGGGTGTTTGGAGAGGACAGAATTTTGCTGTCTGAGCACAGCGAGATGCAGAACTCCCGCAGACAGGGATTTATCATTAACTAAAATTCAGAACATCAAAAAGATTCAAATTGAACCCCCTGGCATCTTCAGCTCCATATCAAGATAGTATTACCAGTTCCTGAGTTTAGTCACTAATTGCTTTTGTCTGTGAGATGTCTTTTAACCCATTAAAACTGCTCAGGGCAAAACCCGTGTGTTTTATGGATTTAGTTCCTAATATTTTGTAACACAAGATCTGATAACTCTGATAAATCTCTAAAGATCCCCATCCTCTGAGTCTCATCTTTTCCTATGCTTGTGGCATTAATTATGACTTTTGAAGTTATATAAAAATGCACTCACTAATTTTGAAAAATTCAAATAATTTCAAAGCATTATGCTCAGAAAAACTGTTTATCATGCAAACATCCATGCACACAACCTTTCCTGGTTATGGAAGGATCAAAATGAGTAGGACAGAGAGCAGTTTGCATTGATTCCAACTTTTGCCAAGAGATTTTTAATCAAAAGATATTTAATCAAAAAAAGTTCTCCAGCCAGTGTTTAGACGAGAAAGAATGTTGGGACCACTGCAAATCCTGATTTCTCAACTTATATAGGAATAATAATGAGTAATTCTGAGTGATTTCAGAGCTTAATTAAATTCAAAATTTGAGTTTCTGGAATATGGAAGCCTTAATGTGATATTGTAGATTGAGGTTTAAAGCAGATTCAGCAGATGGACATACTCAGTTGTCTTCAGCTACCTGATATTTGGTTGTCAGAGACCTTGGACAGTGCTGGAAGCAGAGATACTTTTCTTTCCCATTTGCCAACGGGTCAGGACTGGGGTCACAAACAGCACACTAAAGGAAATCTCAGAGTTTGCCTGCTAGCACTGTGTCGTGGGATGCAGCTCTGTTCCATAGGAGTTCAATTTCTAATGCTCCCTGACCCTTACTCTGCTATAAATAATCAGAAATATTCATTACAGAAATGGCAATAGCTTTGGAGAAGTGATGGAGTGTATATTACAAAAGGAAAAATACATCCAATTCTCATAACTCCTTGCAAATTGGAAAGCCTTCAGCTGAATATATTCATATCCTGCTTTAAGAAATGCTACAAATAACGTGATGAGTTGAATTATCCTCGAATAATTCAGCTCATGTAGATGTGTGTGTACCTATTTCACTGTGCAGAGGCTTATCATTTTCTGTTTTCAGCCTGATACAGAACCTTGAAATATTGAAAAAAGTTCTTTAATTTAAGGTCGAGTGTCACTATTGAAGTCATAAAATCTTATGGATCGAGTAGTGCTAACATGGTACTGCTTTGTTTTTGGTTGGTTTCTTGTTTGGTTTTTTTTTTTTTTTTTTCCGTTTCTATGTTCTTAATTTTGCTCTATAAGCTTGAATCCTTAGCATTAACAGCCTGGAAAATTCTACTTTTCTAGGCGTTAATGTAAAAATTATTTCTGGCTCTGATTCTGCCACTTGGTCACTTGCAATGGATGTAGAGGAATAATGAATTTACTGTAAGCATTGTCATTCTCATGTGCTCAAGTTTAATGAAGAGCACTCTAGAAAGAATCAAGAGGCTTTTATTGTATTAATATTGTATTTTCAGGATGGCTGTCTTTGGAAAAAAATTCCATTTGGTCATGTGAATCTTGCTCTTTCCTGGTTTTTTGTGGTGTTTTGTTTTGTTTTCCTGTTTTGGTTTTTTTTGGCTTTGGTGTTTTTTTGGTTGTTGTTGTTTTGTTTTGCTTTTTTTAAAATTTTATTTTAATTCGGGGGTTTTGTTTGTTTGTTTGTTGTTGGGTTTTTTTGGTTGGTTGGTTTATGGATTTTTTTCTTTTTTTTTTCTTTTTTTTTTTGTGGGTTTTTTTGGGGTTTTTTTTTGGGGTTTTTGTTTGTTTGTTTGTTTTGGTTTGTTTTTTTGGGGTTTTTTTTGGTTTTTTTTTCTCCGCAGCCATAAATGATGGAAGCACTGTTAGTTCTGGAATTTTTGCTGCTGTTTTGTTTTGTTTTGTTTTTTTTCTCTTCACAGAAAATGGAATTTCATAATGCATTTGCAAGCTTATGCTTTAATAAAAGAAACTGTAGGAGAGCAAAGAATGCAAAATTCAAAGACTTATCCAGGCTGCTATGGTCTATAAATTGCCATACCTGAGGAAGTTCTGATAGGAATACTGAGAAAAAATTTCTGTTCAGTGCAACAGAAGAAAAGCAGATATTGGTTTTTGAGAATTGATTTTAATTTTTAACCTATTTAATTAACTTTATTAAATATCATCTTTGGGGTTGCAGCTTGAGCTTTTGCTTTGAGATAAGACCACAGAAGTCTTCTAAGGTGTAAAATTTGCAGATATTTAACTTGCTGCTGGAAAAGAAATGAAATCTTTTGTCGAGGCTTCAAGCACCACTGGAACTTACAGAGTTTAGCAGAGACTGCTGTGTAGTTTTATGCTAAAAGAGGGTTGGGTTTGATTAGAAGTGGATGGTCTTTGCAATGATGGTGGCAAAACAGGCACAGATTGCCCAGGTGATGGATGCCCCATCCCTGAAAATGTCCAAGGCCAGGCTGGATGGACTCTGGCAGCTCAGTCTGGTGGAAAATGTCCCTGGTCAGTGCAGGGGTTTGGACCAGGTGGTCTTTGAAGGTCCCCTCCAACCCAAACTGTTCTGTGGTTCCAAAACTTTATAGTGACACAATTTTAGAGTCACTAAGGTGGGAAAAATTGGGAAATACTAAAGGTAAGGAGGCTTTCAGAAAGCTGTGAAAGCAGCCCCAGAAACAGAAAGAGCAGAGAACTTAGAGCTGGCTACAGCTGCAAAGCTTGAAAGTAGGAAAAGTTACAATAGTACAGCAAGAAAGGACATCATGAAGCAAGAGTTTGAGTTTCTAGGTTTGGCCAGGATAGACTTTAAGGATGCAGAAAAATATACCCAGTAAGACAGTAGCAGGTTTTAAGGTTAATAATGGAATACTGTGTATTGTTAATAGAAAGCAAACAAGCAAGCATTGTTTGAAGCAGGTGTCCCTGTGCTCAGTGACTGGCTGGAACAATTGTCTGTAAGCTTTAGCAATGTGCCATTGGCTGGGAAACTTTTAAAATGCCCTGTGACAAAGAGATCCTTGGCTGCTGCTGGCAGATGTGAGCTGTGGTCACCTCTCAGTTGTCTCAAACCCTTGGTGTGAGGCTGATGCTGCAATAAAAGCTCGAGGAAAGTCTCCGAGAGGCCCCATCCCATTCGTGCACAAACCTCCAACACATACGAGGATCCAGGTGTAGGAAACTTGAAAGTGGCTCAGGAGTGACTTCTCAGTGCTCAGGCACACAGAGGTGCAGCTCTGTTCTTTCAGCACGACATGTTTGTGTTTGCAAGGGAGTAAATGCAGATGGGAAATCACATTTCCTTCAGTGATCCATCCTGATTCCTCCCGGGGCACCTCCGAGCTCAGCACTGCTCACTTTTGAAAAAGGAGAGTGAACTTTGCAGAGGGTTCTCACGGCACATTAACAGTGTCCACAAGTGCAGCAAGTGCAGAGGCCCCTGCAAATTTACAGCCTTATTTACTGCATAATAAGTTCCCAAGGGACACACAGGCTCAGGTGCACTGATCCGTAGAGGCTGAGCAGAAATTGGAGACAAGCAGAACTCACCGACATCCTTCAAGTGATTACTCATAAACCTTGGAAAAACACCATTTGCAACTCTGAGGCAGCCTGGTTTTATCCACACAGTGCACTATTTTAACTTCATGTTAGCCTAGAAATCTTCCCATGTTGCCCTGGTAATTTATGTGATGTTCCTTTGCAGGAACAAAAATCTATCTTACACTTAACTCCTTTTGATAATTAATTCTCTCCCATCTGCTTACAGCTGGTATGGTAGAAATGTGCTGGAGTTTCCTTATTTGCTCATGCCTTGCAGTCATCTTTTAATATAAATAGCTGTGAATCTACCAAAAATTTTGAAATGAGCCTTTCTCAGTTTCTGACCAGCATATCCAAATCGTATTCCTTGATGCAATTTTTAGTGTGTTTTTAGGGGAATGCAGACTGATCTTTTTATACTATTTAATAGGAAGGTATGAACTTCATATGGGATCCATCCTGCACTTGAAAAAAGTTTTTGAGAGCAGTGTTATCAGCTTCACATAAACAGAAGCATCATCTCTTCGAGTTTGGCTGTTTTCTTCCCTCTGACAAACCTCACAACATTTAAAGTACATTCCTTTTGCAACCAGGCAATGTTTTTCACCTAATAAATAATTGCAGAGTGTTGCTGCTCTACCAGCTTAGTTTAACACAAAATAAGGCATGTTTCCCCTTGCCCTGGTTAACACATTGTGCTTTTATGTAGGGTCTTAAAAAAAAAACCAATCCTTAAAATAATTATCTTTTGACCCAGTTTTTAGGGTATGTGTATCCAACTTTTGTCTTGCATATCTTATTTATTTTAAAGGCTTGCAAGAAGCCAGGAGAGGATTCCTCCAAAAGCAAAATAACACAGGAACAAAGCAGCTGGCCACAAAGTAGGATGCTCCTAAGACCTGGGCAAATGAGCTCTGTTGACTTTGGATTCCTTGCAGTTTTCCTGATGTGTGATAATCTGCAGTGTTGGTTTGCTTCTTATGCAGTGAAATAAACACTGGATTTACAGTGGGAGAAGAGCTCTAAATGTGGCTTTAAATGAATAAAATGTCTGCTTGCACGATGTGGGTGCCTGTGGTTGTCTGGAAGGATTCATTTGGCCTCTGCAATCAGAGCTTCCACTCACCAAGGTTTTACTTGGATTTTGCAGAAGATGAATAAGGTGATTCTTTGCAACTTGGCTGCATTTAAGGAAGTTTAATTTACAAATTGGCTTCTGTTCTAGAAGTATTTTATTGCTTTTTATTGCTCTGAACTGATGGCAGACAAGTACTGAAGTGTTATTTCTAGTTTTTACATGTTTGATACTTTTTAATATACTAAGCATCCATTTAAAATTATCCCCACCAAACTCAGTATTGAAGACTCCTGGAAGTCCTACTTTTCAATTAATAATACAAACTGAAACATGCATCAGTCCTTATTCATGTGCTGTCAGCTACTCTGATGAGCTGTTCATTTGCCAGATTAACTTGTATTTTTCTCTTTCAGTTAAGACCTGCCAAAAATGATCTGAGGTGTTCAAATAGCTCATAATGAATAAAAATTCTAAAACATGCTTTAAAAAGGACAGGATTTTTTTTTCTGTGAAGTTAAATCAAAATACAAATTTCTGATAAAATCATATATTTTGCTGCACCATTTTCAAATTAAAATTTTAAATCAAAAAGCATAATGAAGATAAATTTTAGAAATTACTTGGAGTAAATGCTTTTTTCTTTAAATGTCAAAGTATTCAATCTTTTCAGGGTACTTTGGTTTTCACAAATAACTGTGTGCAATCAATGAAATGGCTGTCATTTTTCATAATTTGAGGAAATACAATTCCAGCTAAAAAATACCAAAGCTCTTCTAAAACCAGTGGAAAAGACCAAGGATGATTTTTTTTTTCCGAAAAAATTGTCTGTTCTCAGAAAGGCCACACAGCAGGGACCCAGCCCCGTGCCTGGCAATGTCTGTGACTGCATGAGAAAGAAGAAATTAAACTTTCTTTCTGGTTGCTTTGACTGGTTCTGCTCACTCTTGAGGAAGGAGCTGGGCAATTCCTGCTGTGGCAGGAGAAGTGTGGACTAAAGCCATCTATGATTACTCTTAAAGTACAAAATTCTCTTGACTATTTCATGTTTCCTTGTCCTCCATACACAAACATCTCAGCCAGTCCTTTTTCTGTCAATTCGACAGAGAAATCAATATATTCCTTTAGTGCACTTTAAAGTTCCTTTCTGCTGCAGAACTGAAGCCACATATGAATGAAATAATCAGTGTGAATTTTGGCATATTTTGCTGTTAATACATAGAATTTTTAGCATTGGGCTGCCTACGATGTCCCTTATGAAATCCTTTCATACTCAGGGATTTGCTGAACCAGAATTGACAGTCTGAAAGCAGCTCATGAGATTTGGGGTCTGGCTTCCAGCAGTTATGGGTCAGTGCCCACTCTGCTCTGGAATGTGTGGGGAAAGAGACTCAATTGCTTTCAGGATTTTCTGTGGTGACTGCTGTAGGCCAAGTAGCAACAACTGTTAAAAATATCATCATCACTTCCTGAATTTGCTGCCCAATGTCCTGTCCATTGGTAACAAGGGCTGAGAAAATGTCTGCTTTTTGTTAATGCAATCTGAATTTTAAGTACACTTTCCCACTGTTTCTAGAGGGTTATATGTAATTTCTGTCTCTATAAAGACACATAAATTCCAGGCCAGAGAGTTAATGAATTTTTAGGAAGGTAGAAATATTGGTTATGTCATATTGGTGTGTTTTCTTCTAATAGAGCAGTGATTCAGTTGTTAAAACAATTTTCATCCAACAAAAGGCTTGGTCAGTTTTCTTCTCAGCCTATTTCCCTATATTATCCAATGACTTCATCACCATTACTCAGTTTATCTCCACAAAGCTTTTTGTCTGGGTTGGGATCATACTCAGTTTTAAAACTGGAAACACAGGAGGAAGAGAACTTAGCAAAGAACTTTTGTCATGCAGAAGGAAGATGTTGGACAGGGCTTGGCTTTAGCTGAATAACCATCCTGTAATCACCAGAGTGCTCACACTGCTGGGACTGAAACAACTGAAATTACTGTGGAGACTCCAGAGTCACACAAACAATTTAAATAATTTGATAAGAGGCACTTTCCACCTAATTTCACATCTCTTCCTTTGGGTTCATATTTCTTTTTTAAACAAAAGCTCTTTTATTTACTTATATCTGTTTCATTCTATTTATTTCTTTTACCAGCTGGTGTTTATTGCTTGCTCTCCAGCCACAAACCATTGCCATCAATGCTGCCATGAGTGGTGACTCTCAACATGAAAACTGGATGAACTGCAAATATTATTGTCTAGTTCCAGACTCTGATTTAATTGCTTTCTTTCCATATTAATTATTGATATGGCTTTAGAAATTAGTTCATCCTCCTTTGGTTTTTGGTGTGTTTGTTTGTTAGTTTTTGTTCTTGTTTTGGTTTTGGTTTTGGTTTTGGTTTTGGTTTTGGTTTGGTTTTTTTTGAAGGTAGACAATCTATCAAACCAAAGCTTTTGGGAAAAAAAATCTCTTTTCCTTCTTGTAGGCAAGAAATGAACATCAGAGTGATCATGTTTTAGGAGCACTTTACAGGACACAAAATAAATTATAAAACAAAGTACATGGACAAAAACTGAAAAAAGCCACTTCTCTAATAGTTTTTATTTCTTGTTTTGTGATCCATTATTGAATAATATTTTAGATAAACAAACCACAGAAATGCCAGTATTCTATTTCTGACATTAAAATATTAATGGGACCTAAACTATTATTTTATAACATTTGTTTGTTTACTTACAAAACATAGTAGCAAGAAATAGAAATAAGTTCAGAAAAAAGAACTGATAGTAACAAATAAACAGAAAACTGTGATAAACTACAAAAAATACAATGTTATTGATTAAGCTTTTTAATTAGCATTGTAGATTTCTTGAGAAAACACACCTGGTGAGTATGATCTTGTACGTCATTAATTTGTATTACCAGGTCCCAGTTTCTTTTGAAGTCCGTGCAGAGGTAGCCTAAGGAGGATGACTAAAGAGGACTTTGATTTGGCTGCTTGCTCAGTCAAAGAGCAAGGAAAGGGTAGATTGAAGGTCTTGTTTGCACAGCTCTCTGCTCCCTGTGTTAATTTTTCTGAGCTGTAAATTGTCCTGCAGTCCATAAATAATTTGACTCCTGGCATTCCCATGTTAGGAAATCTCTTGAAGTACAAGTCTCACTTTGCTGCTGGTAGTGATCCTGTCCAATACACTGAGTCAACATCCCTCATGTTTCAAGTGCCATTCTAATTAAAACCTAGAATTTGGATAGCCAAGTGCCAATTAGTTCATAATTCCCACAGAGCACATGGAAAATCTAATTCTCCTCCCCTTTTGCAAACCCTTTAGATGGCAGCATAGCAGATGCAAAGCTTTGTGCTGTTGAAGCACAAAGAATTCCTTCAGTGGGACAAAAAAACTACCATTAAAGCTATGATTTTTATATATATATAGATATATAATATATATATATTAAGAATGAACTTTCTTTCTAAAATACTACAGAGAGGTTACACCTCTTATTATTTATGCAATAGTGCAGGCAGCCAACAGAACTTGTGTGTGTGGAAAGTCAGCTCCAAGTGTTATCCTAGTCACAATTCTTTCTGGAACTAGCAAAGCAAAAGTTGTTGGTAATTATAATGAGCCTATTAAGCTTAGTCATGAGTTTAGTTCCATCAGGAAAAGTTTTAGATTATTTTCTCATCTCTTCTATTCCTTTGAGAATAATTAGCAGCATGATAATCTGCTTACTTTAAAAGAGGAATAATAATTATTTTCTAATCCCAGTGCAGCGTGTGATATAAAACAAGGCCATTACACCTTTGAGTGGGTTGGGTTTTTTTTGTTTCTTATTAAATTAGAATTAGGATAGCTGTAAGTGTAAAATGGGTGACGCAGTCAGTTAAGTTGTTTGGGGCTGTTTTTCACGAGCACAGTGCCACTGAGCTGGCTGGGCCCTCTCACATCTAATAAGGCTACAAAAAGGTTCCAGAGGCTTCCAGATGTGGCAGATTTGCAGCTGCAATTACAGAGAGAAGTCCCCAGCAAGATGAGTATTCAGGTGTGTGCTTAACATGGCATTACATCGTAATTAGTAGTGGTGGCCTTGCCCTTCTGGCTGTCATTTGGGCTGAGCTGCAGAGAGGAAAACATCAAGGACACCTCCAGGGTTCCAAAGTGAATAATCTGCTACATTAACAGCAGTTCTGGGTTTGCTGAAGGTACAGAGAAACCTTGGAATGTTTATGGCAAGGAATGGCTGCTGTCTAATGCTTCAGCAGCTTCATGCACAGTAAAATCAATAATGGTCTTAGACAGATTTATAGTTTTAAATATTTCAGTTACCCATGTTGGTGCAGAATCTATTTCTTGTTCTTTTTCTCTTGACAAAATCAGGTGTGCATTTGGGGTCTTGAAAAGCTTACACCACAAGCTCTTATTTCCCTTGGAAGTAAAAAAAGATATACGTGCAGAAAAATGCTGTTCACTGTGCTTCTGTGACTTAAGAAGAGAAACCAAATGGCCAGTCCCTGAATTTGTCCCTACTGGTTTCTAAGGCAGGAGCAGTGACAGCTCCTGGCAATTTGGAGCACAATAATTTCTGCATTTCTGCTTTGCTCCAAAGGTGTTTGGTTTGGTTTGAATTGCTCTTGGTGACTGAGATAATTACAGGCAGCAAAAAGACCACGATCACTTCAAGACAGGAAAGTTTTTATGGTAATTTCTACTATTTTACAAAAGGTTTTGAGGCACTTCTAGCTACAGAGCTGGTGTGCACGTTGAAGGAAGGTATTGGAAAAAAGGCTGCTTGGTCCCCAGGTTGTGCCATTTAAGTCCTTCTTAATTTGGATGGAATCATGAGAGAAGACTCTTATCTTTTCTGGGGCTTTAACCAGTAGCTGTCTTAAATTTTTACATTCTCTGGCAGGGATTTGCTATTGTTAATTAGAAGTTAGAGTTTGAAGGGCACCAAGGGGGAAATTCTCTGTGTACTAAGATCAAACTCCCCATTACAACAAAGACCATGTTTTCATGGTAGATCATAAAACAGAGAACTGGTACCACCCTGGTGATATCTAAAGGAAATGTCAATTTCTTGCTCTTAATGCACCAAAAATAAAAGAGCTATGACTGGGTGACGTAGATTGGGAACATAAAGCAGAAATTTAAAATGGGTTACACATACAGCAATCAACATTAGTTGAGCAAAAAGGTGCTGACAACATTCCATGTGATTTTTTAACACTTTATTCCTCCAGAAGAAGTGAATGTCAATGCTGTGAATAGTAAATATAATTTATATGATAACACTAGAATAATGTTTCTTGATATGGTTTAATGCCTCATTTCTGCATCACTAGGGAAGCTTCATAATATGTGCAGAGCAGCAGCAAAATTGTTAATAGGGGAGAAGCATCTCCCAGTGTTCTGCTCAAGCAAGTGACAAGGTTGGACAGAACCAACCTGCTCCTGTAAAAGCACCAGCTCCTTACTGGAACAGCTTTCTGGGTCCATGCAAACCTTCAGAGAGGAGGAGACCATGGAATATGTTCTCTACAGAGGCTGGAGGATGTGTTTGCTGAGGAATGGATGGCTGAGGCTGCACTTCGAGCTTCCTGGTGCAGCTCTTGGTAGAAAAGGAGCATTTTCTGCCACCTAGCTGACACCTCAGGCTGCTTTGCCCAACTGCTCTCCAAGCGCTCTGTGTGTGTAGCAGTTTTAGGTTTTATTGTGTTGACAAGTCGGACAATAAAAACATTTCTTTAGTGTAGACTGTTGTTTTGTATCCAGTAACTCGTGTATCATATTTATGTCCTTGTTATTTTAACATCCCTACATGACTCTCAGAGATCAGGGGTTGTATTAAGGCAGTTTGTCTCCTGCAAAAGTTACAAAGTAAAAATTATTACATACTGAAAAAAACAGTTGTATCTAATTGCAAAAATAGTGTACCCTCAAAATCAATATCCTTGAAAGAAAAAAGAATTAAAAGCAATAATAAAATCTATTAGAAGTTAAATTGCTGTGATGTATTAGGGTGTGTTGGTAAAATGGTTGGTAAAATGGTTTCCTATCATTTCAATGGTGCATTGAGAAGTAAGGTAGGATGGATGGATGGATGAGTCATAATATCCATTATTAAGAAATGGTTAGGGCTCACCAATATCCCAGGGTCATTAGGCAGCTTAATGGGAAATAATTCTGGTTCCAGAAAAGGACTGACCTGCCCCATACCTTCTCATAACTGGGTGGAGTGTCTGCAGCAGTCGCTGCTCGTGGCCCAGTCTGAGCACAATGTGACTCAGGTTATGCATCTCCCTTCCTAAGACATCATCTGCAATTCCTTCCTGAAGGGAGAAAAATAGAAATTAGGCTTTTGAGATATGAGCAGAACGTCTGCCACACACTTGGGAATGCAAAACTGAAGTATGTGATGAGAAAGCCAAAACTGATAGGAAGCCTGGCATCTCTTCTGGTGAGCCTAAAGCCTGCTTGGGTGTAGCCATGGTATTCTACACCTTTTCTTTTAAGAGCTTAAGAGGGAAATTTGTTGTGCAAAGCAGATAACAGGGTTACACACTGATCACAATTGTCTTTTCATTATTCTAATAATATTTGATTATCAATTCTGCACTTTTTGTTTAGCAAAGCGTTGAATTTATTTACATGTTTCTTGACTGCTGAGTTTCTATTTTAGCAACGTGGAGGTTTTTCTAATGCACAGACTTAGACTGCAGCAACTATGGACCATCAATGGAAGGAAGGTGCAGACTGAACACTTCTCAAGTAGGATTAATTGCATTTGGGTATAAAGATGATTTAAGTCATCTTTTATAATGGTGGATAGATAGCAGGTTGTAATTTTATTTTCCATTATTTCTTTAATTAAACATGACTCCCAGACCAGGTCTAATTACATCAGTGAAACAGTGTATTTCTCAGTATGTTCCAATTTTTTGTTAAATCAATACCTTCCAAACTAGAACTTTCCTGCACGATTTTTTTTTCTGGCAAGCTTTCTTGGCATGTGCAGTGAACTGCTCTGAACTCCTGGGTCCTAGTTGCCAAGACTGAACATTGGACATTTGTGAGAACCCTGAAGCCTAAATTCCCTCCACTTTAATTCCTTTAGTTCTTGTCCATCGCATACTTCTCCTCAAAAGACTCAGTGAAAGTACATTCATTATTATCAGTGAAGAGTCAGATATTCCAGTGAGGAATATACAAAGTGGTGGTAAAAGATGAGTAATTCCCCCATGAAGAGGTGAACTGTCCTGACAGTCCGGTCCTGATAGCTGAGTTAGAAGCATGCAGTAAAAATTAAACAGCTGGCACACTCATGAAGACACACCAACCAAAATTCACTATGTGCTCAATAAAAACTCTGCATCCAAGCTTTTATAATGAAAGACTGCATCAAGCTGCAGACATGCAGAGGCCTCAGGCTGCAAACACAGCACTGCCTTGAGTACTTGACTTTTTCAGTCTTAATAGTGTTTTGTCTGAAATCAGTGTGTGAGGGAATGGATGTATTCCCACAGGATTGCTTAGGCCTGGTCAAACCTGAATTTTTCTACAGCATGTCAGAAACTCTGCATGCCATAGTTTATCTTTTTAAAGTGGGGTTTGTTGGTTGGTTGGTTGATTGGTTGGTTGGTTGGTTTGGTTTGCTTTGGTTTGGTTTGGTTTGGGGTTTTTTTGTTTGTTTGTTTGTTTAGTTATTGTTGGATTTTGGTTGGTTGGTTGGTTGGTTATTTTTTTTAACTCACAATAAATAAAAAGAATCAGAAGTGACAGGAGCAGCAATTGAAATCCATTCTGCCAGCATCATTCTCTGTTGCAGTGTGCATTAATAACTCTAGTGCTCTGTTTCTTGGATTTATTAGAGCTACTGGTGTCACTACAATTGGTTAGAGCATGGTGTTAATGACACCAGGGGTGTGGGTTCAATCCACAGAATGGTCATTCACTTAAAAGTTGAGCTTCATAGTCCTTGTGGATCCCTTCCAACCCTGAACATTCTGACTGTGAAAGCTTGAAAACAGTTTTAAGTAAAGAACCTGGAGAAACCCCCAACAATGTCCCACTCTGCCAGCTTTAGGTGGAAGCATGCAGAGAATGACACTCTGTGGGCAGGAATGACAAAACGGCTTGGCGCTTCTTTCCTCTCAGCAATCACCTTGCTCTGAGGCTGCTTTCTCTTTGCACCACAATAAATAAAACTGCATTTTAAATAAGAAGGCAGAAATGAGATGAGAATGCATAAGAGAGTAAATTGTGTATGACCCAGCCAATGAAGAGTGCAGACAGGACATGTTCTGAATAAAAGTCTGGTTGGTTATCTCCTTGTGAAAGCTGATGTGGTGCTCAGGGACAGCCCTGGAATGAGCAATGGCAGATCCAGGGTTGTTCCTGCCATTGCAGTTGAGATTCTCAGCCCTCAGAGAAAGAAAGACAAATCACATTCAGGATTTCTAAAAGCCTTGATGGAATTATCCTCATGTTTCTCTTAATATTCCTTGAGGTAATCATCAAAATACTCATTTTTAAATGGGCAAAAATCTCTGCTCTTTTTAGAAATAGTTTCAGCTCGAGATATAGAAACCAAAGACTTACAAGAACTGTTTTTTTCATTTTCTTTCTCTAATGAATTAGAGCTGAGTGTATTTAAAACGCTCTTCTTCTTCTGCATACCATGGTATCAAAATATTTGAGTCTGGTGGGGTGTGAGGGGCATTAGAGTGATATCATTTGCAGGATCAACATGGAGCTGTAATTTGCATTCCTGGATGAGCAGTTCAGAACTAGGAACATCAGAAAAAAAGTTCAACTCATGTCTGTTTTCCCCCCTAAGAGGAATGGGAACGGGAATGGGAATGGAAGGAAAGGGAAAGGGAAAGGGAAAGGGAAAGGGAAAGGGAAAGGGAAAGGGAAAGGGAAAGGGAAAGGGAAAGGGAAAGGGAAAGGGAAAGGGAAAGGGAAAGGGAAAGGGAAAGGGAAAGGGAAAGGGAAAGGGAAAGGAAAGGAAAGGAAAGGAAAGGAAAGGAAAGGAAAGGAAAGGAAAGGAAAGGAAAGGAAAGGAAAGGAAGAATTGAGATTTAGTTATCCTGTAAGAACTTTCCCTTCCTGTATTGCTCCTAACTCAGCTTGTTGAATGATAAGCTGCAGGTTAGGGATTGTTTATTGGTGCTTGCATAGTGGCATCTCAGTTCCTTGCATTGTCCTGTGTGCATGCAGGATAGAGCCAACAGTGTGTAATTAGTGCTAATTAGATACAATTATCAGTGAGTTTTGGGTGAATCTTACTGTGTATAAAGTCTGTAAAAAAGTGGGAGGTAGGTTTTGTTTCACCTGCTGGTGACAGAGTTGTCTCTTAGCTGCATCACTGGAGTGTGCAGATTACACCATGTCTTCAGGAGAGCCCCTGCTGGCTCACAGTCAGTGAACAGTTTGTCCAGAACTGAAGTTAGTTTTTAAATAAGCCATCAGAAATAGAGGAAATAATAGGAAAGCCACGCAATTTTCAATAAATATTTTCTACATTTCTAAAAAATCTAAGGATGTAAAATGTTATAACTTCTTGTGAATGCAATTCAGAATGTTTATCCTTTTTTTTTTTTCAGTGTTTGCATATATCTAGTGCATATGGAAAACACCTTTCTGAGAAAGTCAGGATCAGTCACTTCAGAAAGCTCTAAACTCAAAGACGCTGTTTGTTGTCTATTGAAAATTTTCAGAGAGACTCTTGTTATTGCCTTCAGTGGAAGATAAAAGGTTCTTGCTACAAATATGTTATTTAATGAGTTGACTTTTCCAATTTTTAAATAAGTTCACTTAAAAAATATTTTAAGAAGTGTCAAAGAATTCACACTGGATAGTATGAAACAGACAGGGTGAGGACATGAAAGAGAATGTGTTTGCACACAAAGGATGAGTGTCAGTTCAAAGCTACCTGTGACCTTCCTGTTTAACAAACACACACCAGGCTTAGCTCTGGCCTGTAACTGCAGTCAGACCAGCAGCAAGATGGACTAATGTTGTTTTTTTATTCTCTGATTATGGTGAAAAGGCAGCAAATACTCTGCCAGAGCAGGAGGCTATGATGAGGAAGGAGAATGGTTGTTCAAAATTAGAGTACAAATGGTGTGTGGCTGAAAGATTTGAAGCACAGCAGAAAGAGAATCGAATCTGACAAAGCGCTAAAGGAAAACTTCACATACTGAGTTATTTTACCACTGTTTTAATTCAGGGTCAGCCACCTTCACTGTTTTTTTTTTACAAGTTCATTCTTCATTAAGAACAACTATTCTCTCTCTCTCTCTCTCTTTTTTTTTTTTTTTTTAAAGCAAGTGAGTGCTATGGTAGGCAGAGCAGCTTTCAAAATACTTGTTCTAACTAGCCTAGCAATAATAAAATACATATTCAGCTGAATTATATGTTTTTAAATCTCTTTTAGGTTTATTTATCATTAAAAAATTATACAAACAAGTTGAAAACTGAAGAAACTGCCACTGTTTAGATGCCTGAGGTCAGACAAGATACTAGTTTAAGATTTTAGAAACAGAAGATGCCTCTCCTGATTCCTGTTATTTGCCTCATCTATATCATTACAGTATTTTATATCCCTTCTTTAAAATAGGATTCAGGAAATTTTGTCCTTGCGCAGGATAAAAGTGAGAACTCCATCCTGAAGGAACATCTTTAAAGCACATTTGTCCCAACTTCTCCACAGTTAGTACAGCAAAAGCTTTATTGTTAAAAAAAAAAACAAACAATTTTTTTTTGAAATTAATCTAACATTCATACTAAATAAACAACTCATCTCTGTCAATTTATGTATCCATAATTAGTAAGATTCGGCCACTAGACAGATACATGCAGTTTGTAATTATTTTTTGGTGAAAATCCTGTTAATTATTGCACAGTTGTTCTGGCCACTCAGGGCACTGCCCTTTTCCTGGTGTTATTCACAAAGGAAGATTTAACTTTTCTATTGGATGATTACAAACTCCTGTTGTTTTCACTGGACTCCTTTGTCACACAACAAACATTCCAAGAATTCTCTCTTGGGACAATATTGTTGCTGCACTTCTCAGTTTTGATACAGAACAGCAATAAATTTTTGCAGAAAACAATATCTTTACAACTATTACTTAGAGCTCTCTTTATTATAACTGTTAGGCAATTGTGCTTATTTACCAATCATATGAGAGAAACTGGCAATGACACTGGCTGCAGACTTGTTTCTAGCATTTTATTTACAGTTACGCCTTTAGGTTTCATTAGAACTCCTTTTTCATTACTCATTTGCTGAATAACTTCAGTAAACAGCCTTCATCCAGCAGGACTGCTGGAAAATTTAATTTCTGGTATGTTACAGGCTTGCAGGTTTTCTCATGGGTTTTGTGCCCATTGGCTTTTAGAGGGGCATCATAATCCCAGCAAATATTGGGTTTGGTGAAGGATTTTGCAAATTTCTCCTGTTTTCAGGGTGCCCTTATTTCAAACGTGTGAACCAGGATGTTTATGTAACTTTCCATTTACCCTGACCCACTTTTTGATACAATTGCATGAAGATGTTTTCCTGCTGAAGGAATTTCTGTTTCTAAAGGAACTGAAAACTGTACAAAGCAGGTAGATTTCTGGTCTCCATGATTCTGGGTGCTGTGATCATCCCAAGTGGTGTCATCATTAAGAGCTGTGTCTGGAATCCAGTCTCACAGTTCTGATGCATTATTGATAAGCTTAATGAAACTCAATGAGGTTTTAAGTTTGAGGATCTCAGTGCTTGTTTACACACATGTACACAGGAAAATTAATGCAAATGAGTTCTGAAATTATCTTAATTCATTTTATCGTTCGTTTAGGAGTGAAATAACATAAACTACATTAAGATCATTTTAATTTTAAATAAGAATAGCTACACAAGGACACAGAATAATGTAATTATTCCACTTCAAAGTTCATACATTTTAGTTAATTCCAATTAACCTTCTTGAGTATCATCATGTTGGTAAATTCCTGTGAGCAGCCTGACTCTAATGCAGTGATGTAGAGGACCAGAAGTGCTTCTGGCATCTCTCTCCAGAATGAGAGCAGGGAGAAGCTTCCTTGAAGATGCTTCTTTCATCTGGAATATGTTACTCTGCTTTGTCTGACCACACACACTTTCTGAGGAGGGCTACAGGATTCTTTTTACTTTTCTCAGGAAGAAGAGAATGCCCCAAACACTCCTATTTTCACATGGGCAGTACAAAAGACTGCAAGCATTATCCCAAAGATCAACAGTCGTACTTTTTCTAGACTTCTAAGCATTTGTATTCCTACAAATGTATCCTTTGGTGTGTATGTTATGCTGTCTATGTCACAGCATCATCCCTGGAATCACACTCCTTAGCATATATTGAGATGTATCCCACTGGGAGCTTGGATGTTTTGGGAATGTCTGTGTTTATTTTAAAAACAATGAGGAGCTGTCTCTTCCTTTTCTAGAAACGTCTGTCCTTTGGCTGGGGCTTCTGGAAGAGTTTCAGCCCTCCTGACTCCCCTAACCCTCCTTGCAAGGGGGGTGGGTTCTGATGGAAATGAGAGCAGGGCCTGTGTTGTGAATCGTGCAGGATTTACATCCTCCCAGTGAGGTTTGGGGATGGGTAGCTTGTGGTGCAGATCCTAGGCCATTCCACAGTACTGACGTAAACTGAGTGCCAGTTTAGCAAAACACAGAAGAAAGCCCTTACACAGTTCTGGCTTCACACTCAGATTCTGGTTCAGAGTTGTTTGTGGTTTTTTCCCCAGCAAGTTTGCTCTCTTCACGCAGTTTTCCTTCCCCAGAGTGGGATTGCGAAGAGCTTCTCTGCCCCTTCCTGCCCCAGCTTCCTGACATTTACTCCTCAATCAACTCTCCCATTAGCAGCAGCAGATTTTCACATGGTTCTTTGTTTTCCTCCTTGAAGTGTCCTACACTTATTCTGGATACTTCAGCTTACAGGCTAATGGCCAATTTCTTTTGAGCTGTTTATTTCCTTGTTCTCATTTTCATTTAATCTACAGCCCTACTACAAAACTTCTCTGCACCAAAATAGCTTTTCTTTACTATTTTATTGAGCACTCCTCTTCTTTTCAGGCACACTGTTGTTTCTTCTTTTCCACAGATCTCTTATTCAGTGCTGCCATCAGCTTTTTCCTGCATGTGGCACCCAACATTTTTTGGACTTGTTTTAAAATTCTCTCAAATCTGTGCTTCCTTCTTATTCTTCCTTTGCTTCCATTTATTTTTGTATCACTGCATAATATCTTGTCTCTTTCTTCTGGGAAAAAAAGCTGACAAAATGAGGTGTTTATCTGTTCCTTCCTGTTGGTTTGACTTTCTTTCTCCATCACAAAGATCCTTCATTACAAACACTTCTCATCTAATTCCTCATCTACCTGTTCTGCCTGTCCCATCACATTTCCTTATATGTCTTGCCCTGTTTTTATCTTTCGTTTCCCTTGACAATAAAAACATGATTAAGCTTTAAGCCCCTCAACCTTTAAAACCACTGAACTCCTGAAAACTCTGCTTCTGTTCTTTGTTTTCTGTTGGTTTATACAATATTCTAATTAAGGTTGTCTGGAGCTCCCTTTCTCTCAATCTTTCCCCACTCCAGCTTCTGAGCTCAGCTAAAACTATTGTTACCAAACTTTTAATCAAACACTTTCAGTTTGAAGCCATCCAGATCTTACCTGGGCCATCAGATGCTTTAGATTCAGCCATGCTTGAGGTGGTTTTGTTTGTTTATTGGTTTTGGGTTTTTTTGTGTGTGTGTGTGTGGTATTTTGTTGTTGGGTTTTTGTGGGGGTTTTTTTGGTTGTTTGTTTGTTTTTTCCTTTTTCCTTCCTTGAGATTTTATAATTTCTTGTGTCTTATTTCATCCTTCTATGGAATGAACCTGCATCTGTCTTCCATTTGCCTTACTGTGTTTTGTTCTTTGTGAGCATTTTTATTTTGTAATTAGGGCTCCTATTTTTGTAATAACACAGGTAATAAAATTTTATTGCTTCGTCCAAAGAAGCCAGTAAAGTTGAGGTGATAAATGAAATTTGAGAACATCAACCCAATGCCTTCTAGAACTAAGGTAGTTAAAATTAAGCATGGTGTTAGCATCAACAACTATAGGACCTTATAGAAAAGTGTAAAGCCAAGTAACATTTCCAAGTAGTAAGGAACCTATAGAGTGTTGTAAATTAGGGATGGGTTTAGGGTAATAATCACAACTACCTGGAGGCACTCTTCAGTATTTCATCCACTGCTTACAGTGCTACATTGCCTTCTCATATTACCAATGATATTTTACCACATAAACAAAAAATGGGAGAGAAAACTTTTTTTTTTTTTTTCTTTTTACTTCTTGCACTGTATTCTACTGGAAGTGATTCCAAGCAATTGTGTTGCATTTTTAAGAGTGACTTCTTAAAAATATTAAAAAAACCCAAAACAACAAGAAAAAACCCCACACATTAAAACCAAGCATTCAGTTGTTGAGACCAATAAGCAGATATTCAAAACTTTGTGGAGTCTGTGGATATTTTCCAACAATACCTTTGGGAATTGTTCACTGAAGCCCAGAGTACATCTTTGCAACACTGCCTTGGAACATCAGACGATCTGTACACAGCAGCATCTCCCTGGGCAAGCAAAGTGCTCCTGCATCACTCCACGACATGGGAGGGATGAAATGGCTGCTAAACCATCAGCTGTGGAGGAGATTAATTTGTTTTAATGAGAGCCACATGCTGCAATTGTATGGATTTCAGTGAAACAGCATTAGAGCAGAGCTGCAATTTGTAGCTCATCAGTGCCAGAATCTGCTGGCACTGCAGCCCGTGGAGGATCTGCCTCAGCTTGTGCATTGCTACACAGAGAGTTCACTGACCACAGTTTCAAAATGTTCAGGCTCAGGGTAGGAGTCTGAAAGTAGCATTTCCTGAACATCTGGAAATCTGATCTAGTCTTTAAAAGTTTTAGCTAGGACTACCATGGTGAGCAGAAGCTGTTGCATGGGAGTTTTGTAAGCAGAATGACCCAGAACAGAGATCAAGAAAGTGGCTAATTTTGCACCAGATATTAATGTAAAAATATTATTAAAATTAATGCTGTTTACAGGAAAAGCAGATACTAGATCATTATGTCATTGCATATTCTGAATACTCTGGGTTTTGTTTGGACTTTTCCATGTGATTTGGCCTTTGAGTACAGTAAACTTTGTTCTTGAACATTGAGAAAAAGTGTTCTGACGTTAGTCCATAATAAATGAGAGTAAAACTTAGAAGCAAATTCAGGGCTCATCAGAGATTCTCTGCAGTGGGAATTAGCATATGAGACTTTTTATATAAAGTTAGAAAAAGAGAAACAGCTCTGCAATGCATATTCATAAAGCTATACCCATAAAGCTCACTCCAAAGTGTAGGATTATTGCATTACAGTAGTCAACTTTTCAATGAACATGCCTTTAAACATAAAATAATAATGTCTGCAATCCTGATTATTGTTGTTCATATATGATTCAATAATATCTTACTTGGAGTCTAAGATTAAACTCATGAATCTGCAATCTCAAATGCTGTGTTTTCCATGTGATCCTAGGTAGAAAATAGTTAATAATTTACTTTTTGTTTAGCTTCCCATAGAAACTAACCAATTACCTTCTAATACTCAATTAGAAATGAAAACAGCCTTTCCCTCAGAAAAAATAAAATAAAATAAAAATTGCAGTGATCTAAATAATAACAAGAACAATGAAGAAAAGACTGTTTTATTACAAGTGCAGTCACACTAAGCAGACTTTTTTACATTTTGTTGTTCCAAAACTATTCAGTGAAGAAATGCTGGGTGGAACTGGTTTTGGGGCACAACAGAGACTATGTACAAGTGGCAAATAGATTTTCAATGTCTTGTGGTAGAAAAGTTGAATTGCAAAAACAACGTGTGGCCTTTACAAAGCCCAGAGAGAGTTGCAGTGGTGGGGTGGGGGATTTGCTGTTCAGGAATTCAGGAATCACTTGTAAAGGGTGTTTGTGAAATGCCCTTCACTTTGTGGGTCCTTTTGTGCCTGTGGAGCTTTGCCCTGTGAGCCCAAGCCTGGCCCCAGCCAGTCCAGATCGCAGAGATCTTTCTGGGGTCAGTGAGCTGTAAGGGAACAGGGTTACAGAGGCTGTGCTTCCAGACCTTTCCATCACACTGCAGCAGAAAAACCCCAGCAGAGCTGGATCCTCTGCTGCTGTAAATTCCTCTTTCTGAGGGCTGTGTCAGCTCAGGATGTGCTGCCCGGATTTTTGCAGATTTACACACAGCCAGAAGGTTTGCACTGCAACAGCAGCTCCAGCTTTATTTTATGCTGCTACTTGGGAGGATATGTAAATTGTAGAGGCACCAGGCTTTTTTCTTCTTGCCTCCAGATGTACTGTTTCAATTTAGATATTGCCAGTTTGTCTAAGCAAGTTTGGATTAGGTCAATACTTCATGCTATTCCTGAAGCATCCTAGTTTTCCTTAGAGTCTTTTCATTGAATAAATTGCACTTTAAGTCAATACTGAGCAAATCACTGTGTTCAGAGGCACTGTTGCAGACAATGTGTCTAACAAGTGTCTCTTTAAACTTTTTTATGGGCAAGAATCAGCCAAAAAAAGAAAGCACTGGAAAAATGTGACCAAAAGAAATTTGTTCTTGAGCTTATGTGAATATGCAAAAACCTGCTGTGCTTTGGCATATATTCCAGATTCAGTATCTACCTACCAAAAGACCCTACACAACTTAAAGTGGGAGTTTTGGACTGTTTAATAATTGTCACAGAAAAAGAGAAAATGTTAAGTTAAAAAGCAAAAAAGAGATTTTCGCCTTTTTTTGGTTACTATTCTGTGTTATCAAACAATTTCTTTTTATTCTGATATGTTTGCCCTATTATTCTGATAATGGCACGAGGAAATTATCAAGTCCTGCATTAAAAAAAATATTGTAAGATGGAAAACAGCTTCATATCTATTTTGTGAGTCCATATGGTAAGTGCTGTTCCTCATTAATTTCTCCTAAAACTCTGTTTTTTATAAAACTTTCTTCCACAATTGTAGTTCTGGCAGACTTGTAACTCCTGTAACTCAAATTTAGAGTGCAAATGAACTGCTGGAAGCTTCTTCTAAAACTGTTCTTCAGCTCTTTTGTGATATTGTGAGAAAGGCTGTGCCTGGTAATCAGAGAAGACTGGACAAGAGGATGTTCTGTTCTGAAGCCTGACAGGGAAGGTCTGTGAGTCCTGTCATTGTCAGGAAACAGTTTTGATGTTTTTCATTCAGACAAATTTTGGTTGTTGAATTAAATTTCAATCTGTTCAGTGTGATTAAGGCAAAAAATTCAATATAGAGCTGAGTTGGATACACCTGTTGTAAGCTGAGGCAGGAAATGGAGCTAAAAGATGCCACAGAAAGAGTTAACACAGACCATCTGAAGGAACAGAGGTAGGAGTAACTCCAGTCAAGGAATTAAAAGAGAACACTCTTGAAAGAATCTACAAACCCAACTGTGCTGTTGTGATTAGGAGTAAACTCAAATTTAAAACAAAGATGGGTGTTACTCTCAATCTGCAGTGAACCAGAGGACACTGGTGATTTAGAGCTCAACTGCTTTTCCCTTGGGAAGAGAAAAGGCTGAGGAAAGTGCAGGATTGCTGTTGGTGCAGAGCTGAGGCTGGCAGCTGCAGCTTTGTCACTGAAATCGCTGCTGGAGGTGGCCAAGGAATGGCAGGAGGAGTCCTTGGCAGGGCTACCAGACACATGTCAGGGCACACTTCAGAGCAGCTATTTCAACACACTTTGGTTGGTTCCATCACTGATGTTGTCACCCGTGTCACATTTTAGTACATCAAACACTTATGTTGTATAAAAGAGATTCCTAAATCAGTAGCAGGCCTTCAAGTCAGCTGCTGTGCAAGGATCCCTGCTTATGTCAAATCTGGCCTGTGCTGACAGATGTCTTCATAACATGGGTCTGTCAACCTGTAATAATCAGAATACACACAAAAGTTGTCCCTCAGCTTATGTGATGTGGTGCCGCGAAGCCAGGGAACAAGGAAATGGGATTACGCTGTATATGGTGATAGGATTGTGAAGTTATGAGGTAAATAATTGTAAGCAAGTGTTTTCCTCTGAGAAGACAGAGGGGCCAAGGAGGGAGACTTTAAAGAAAGCTCGGTATTTATTAAATATTTCCTCAGGTCTCAGTGGCTCAGGCAGCACAGGTTTCTTAAGTATTTCATAAAAGCTGTCTCAAGGAAACTCATCTGTCAGGAGTTTACTCACTTTGCACAGCTAAACACTAAGCGTTCTCCAAACTGCAGCAATTCCCTCAAACAGTGTCACCAGGTGCTTTATCCACAACCCCTTCAGGATGTGAGGGATTCTATGAAATGATCAAAGCATTGTGCCACTGCCTTCACTACCTAATGATTTTTGCTCCTATTTTTAACAAACCCTTTGTACCTTCCTCCTAAAATAGCAACAGGACTCTTCATGAACAGTATTAAATATCAGTAACAGCATAAGTACTTTGCTCTTTGTGCATTCTGTGCCCGTTATGCAAAAGAGGCTCAATAGTAAATCAAAAGACTCCCTGTGGGGTGCACCACTCTTTCCTCCCTGGGGAGAAAGTTCAAATACTGCACAGGTGAAGGAGTCTCATTAAAAGCATTTACCCCCCAAATGCTCTGCCAGGTAAAACTGCCTAAGCGTCAAGGAGTAAGGACTGGCTTAGACTGCAGACAACAAAGCACTGCCAAAATTATATTCAGTTCAGGAAAAGAAACAAGAAACAAACAGCAAAAGAGGATGAAAAGTGCAGTTTATAGAAATTGTGATGACAAGTTGTTTCCTTTCAGTCATTTTCCTTTTTTTTTTTTTTTTTAATCCAAGTGTTCTGCATAATCTCTCATACGAGATCTTATGACTTAATGTGGAGAAATAGAGATGCAGCTAAAGAGCTCTGTGACAGAGCTTAGTTGAGGATGGTTCATGAGCAAATCCTGGCTTTCAGCACTCAAGAGAAGCTGCCAGTAGTTTTGGCGCACTAAGGACAAAAATGTCTGGACCATGCAGTTAGGAAATAATGCAAGTAACAGTTTTCTTCTGTGCCTCAGGAGGTAAAGCCAAGTTTCTACTATAGATCGTAAAAGTTTATGGTGGTGGTGTGGTTCAAATCCATCAGCTGGTGAAGAAATGAGCTATTTGTCATCCCCTCTTGCTGTTATTGTTGGTTTCAAACAGGTCTAGACTGCAGTGTTCTGTCAAAAGTATATTATCTATTCCTTGATAGCTATGAAACAGTTACACTTTGTTAATTACACTTTTATAAAATGCAGTGAATAAGGTAATGGATTAGGACAGTGTGGTAAGGAAACAGAAGGGGGACTCACAGCTTTGGGGCAGTGGGGTGGGAATGCCAATCAAACCAAACTTCCTCCAGGGAATAAATTTATTGACATTTTTGTGGGGAACGTCTTAAAATCTGTTCAGAGTTAATGTATGCTGATTTAGAAGTTGCTGCAAATTTTGCAAGCAGTGATCAGTTGTACTTGCAGTTTCTGTTGATAAATTTGAAGAACTACTAGAATGAAACAGAAGTCTGGTTTTTACTTCTGTCATTCACTTTTTCCAAAGAGAGTGGAAACAGAAACTAAAGTGTTTAAGCAGAGTAAGAATAAGTAAGAATAAGATTCTAAGAAGAAACAATTTAAGCAAAATATGGGACATCTCAAAAATACCTCTCTACTGTCATAGGTCTATTTAATACAATTAAATTGTCCCATTTCTCCTATTATTCTAAAAAACAGAAAAAGGAGTTAGAAAAACAATCTGAGAAGGAGGTTTAACAGGGAATATCAGCTTTGAACACAACAGGACACCTTGTTAATAGCATGTATTTACATTCCAGCAAACCAATGTGCAGAAGTGGCAAAAAATATGCAGGAGTTGGTTTGTCAAAATTTTGTATTTCAAAAGGATAAATGTAGTGATAGTATGGATAGTTAGAATGCTAGAGGTGTGAGAAACTGAGCCCCCACCAAGGTGTGGAAGCTCTCCCTGTCCCAATGTTCGTGTGCTGCCCAGATAATTTTACACCCCAGGCTGTACACAGAAATGTTTCTTTGCACTTCTGTGGGTTCTTAGGATTCACTGGGAGCCAGAGCATCTGCTAAACTGTGTATATAAAAAGAGAAAACATCTACAGGTGCATTCCACAGGAGCTTTGGCAATCAATTGGTAAAAATGAGTTCTTAATGGTAGGTTATTTTGTGGGATGGAAGCTTGCAATATCATGACCTTGCTGCAGTAAGTACACCGTTCATGCCTGGATGGAGTTTCTGACAAAATCAGCGTGTAATCATGAGCATTTGATCAAAAGTTCAGGGGGAGAAGACACAGTCACTCTGAGTTTGACAGGGTCACTTTGAAAATGCAGTCAGCGTGCACTCTTGCATACCTGCTGTAGCTGCTGCAGTTCAATCAAAAGCATTTCGAAAAATGGCTCCATCGCCGGATGCTTCATCTCTGGTAATATCTTTGGATCCCATTTCCTTGGAAAGTTAACAAGGCATATTCTAAGGATAGATGTCTGGCTAGGGTACATCCAACACTGTATATGCAATTTTTCATGAATATGAATGACTGACTTCAAAATTAACATGTAAGTATGCATTTCTTCGCTGCTGAGGACCATTATTGCACATATTTCTGAGTGCAGGATATACTGAAAAACAATGGCTCTGGGGCTGAAGTTAATAAAAAATACTCCACATATTTTGGCTATTTTGGTAACTTGTCACGTTCTTCAGCTGATCAGATACTAATGAATGAACAGATGACTAAAAAGCTGAAATGAAATTAGGTTCTAATCCTGTCAAATTGCCAGTCTGCCTCCTCATGAACTGAGTGAAGAAAGCAGCAGGATCTTGCCAAAAGCGTCCAACCTGGGATCTGCTTGTTCTGGCATCTCCCATGAAGCATCCAGAAATGAGTTGTAGCTAGTAGTTAGTATTTAGTGCTGAAGGTGCCTCTGCTTCCAAAAATAAGGGAATTGATAATTATGTTTTTTTACCTGAAAATGCACGCTCTTGTATGCATAGGTAGCTAAACTATAATATTGAGCCTAAAGATACAGGTGCCTCAGGGTAGTCTCTTTCTTCCCCCACTTAATTCATGGTTTACATGAAGGAATCCAAGATAAATAATGAAACCCCAGAGAAAATTATATCTGCTGCTATTTATAGTCTGTGTTCCTGTGGTCGCTGCCCAGGGCTTGAAGGAATCTCCAAGACCAGCCAGCCTAGCATCAGATTTTCAGAGTGAGTCACATTCCCCATACTTTGTGCATGCAAAGCAAAGCTGGTGTTGGACACATCAGATTTATTGTGTTTACACAGAGTGTTTGCATGTCACACACACCCCAGCTCGGGCTGGGACACGCAGGTACCCTAACAGCTTCATGCCAAAACTGTGATGACAGCTAGGAGGAATTTGTATGCAGAAGATGTTTCAGAGCTGTGCCATGCTGACAGAGCTGGAGACCAATACATATTTTAAGAGCTTTCCCTCTCAGAGACAGAGAAAACAATGTTGGGAAGTTCTCACCTAGCAGACGTTGAATCTCAGGATGAGCCAAGGAGAGGTGAGGTGTGGGCCCAAATTGTGGTTACTGCTGACGGTGGCTCCTTGATATGTTTATCACACACTCACTCCGTGATCCTAATAGCCAAAGGCATTGCAGAGTTGGAGAATCTTATTTTTTATAAATGTCTTGATTTGGGTAAATAAGGACTTTTCAGATATTAATGTATGATTGCTTAGTTATTTCAGTTCTACTACAACATAAATAACCCCTAAGGCTCGAGTCAGCCTTTGATTTTTAGGATGTGCCAGTTAAAGCAAGTGGTGTGGACTAATGGCTTCCTTGAACACCCCTCAGAATATGAAAACTCATCTACATATCTGTCATTGGATATGTGATAATAGCTACAAATCTAACATTAAAATTTCATTTTCCCTCTTCTCCGAGACGACATGAATAAAAACCAGTCAAAGTCGTAGAAAATTCTTTTTTATGGTTTCATTTCTGCTTACACACTAACCAGCGAGCAACACTTTCCATAGCTGCTCTCTCACATCTCAGGGTATTCTAGTTTATGACCAGCATGTTAAACTTCTCCCCTGCTAGGGGAGGCAATATTGCAAATAAAATACTGGAAACACAGAAACACGGAGGTTGGAGAGAGCTTCTGAAGGTCACCTTGCCCGAAAATTGAAATGCCACTGGAAAAGCAGCACAACACCCTTTGTAAGTAAATATTTTATTCTTGATCTTTATTCATATAGGAAAGCCAAGAGAAACCTTGTTCTTCTTCCCAGCAGAATGAGGAAAGTATTAAGTACTTTTGTGTGCCACTGACAGCCCTACAAGCTGGAAAGGGCGGGGGATGTGAAGTGATTCGTTCAGGTGCCAGAGCAGGGGATGTCCAGCAAAATCCTGTTGAAGCCAATGTCTCAAGGAGTGAAATAGGTCACTCCTTGCTCTTGGCTGCTCTCTTGTACCTGTAGGAAAGAGCCCTAGAAGGAATCTGATTCTTAGATTAGAAATTGTGTTTTCCTGTAGAAAGGCTTTGAGAGCGGTGAAACTTTAATAAAATGTCATTCCCAGTCATGTTTTTTTAATAAAAGGGTACTTGTCGTGAAGGTAGACCCATCCACAGGGATGTCAGGGAATGCTGGAATTGTGTGCTTAAAGAAGCAGCAGAATAAACATGTTTATATTTCTATTCCTTCCCTGTATGTGGACAAAACAATTTTAAAAATGCTTTCATTTCTTCAGCAGAAATTGAATAAATATTTCATTCTAGTGATGCTCTCATGTTAATGATTTTGGCTGGCCACTTCTGAAGCAAAGATAATTTTTTAAGTGCTTCTATACTGGGCAGACACTGTGTTTTCTAATCTTTTTATTGAGTTTAATTAGTTTAGGTTAAAGGTCATAAAATGTCAAATTTAAAGTAAATATAATATATAATTGCTTTTAGAGTGGATTCTTCATAAGAATTGTATACTGCAGTCTCTACCCCCAGTCTTATTTACAAATTATTAATTCAATAGTAGCATTGCAGCATGTACCATTCCCAATGCTTGAACTTAATTAAGAATGCATCCCTGCTAATTGATTATGGTACAGCTTTTATGGGCATTTTTCCCTAATGGCTATCTCAGGAAATTTCCTGCTAATTAGGTAGAAAATTTATTTTCTATCTTACATCATCACTAAAAGTAAGAACAATCTGAACTTCACTTTTGTACTATAAGATCTATAAGTGTTTTCTTAAAAGTTTCAGGGAATTGGGTACTCTTATGGTTTCTACTCTTTTTCAAAATCAGGGCAGACATTTAATTTTGTTGGTTTTGTTTGTTTGTTTGTTTTGTGGTTTTCTTGGGATTTTTTGGGTTTGTTTTTTGTTATTTGTTTGTAGAGGGGTTTTTTTAATATGGCTTTGGTTTGGTTTAGTTTGGTTTTGGTTTTGGTTTTGTTTTTCCCCCAATGAATTAATGGAATTACCAACCTTGGTCACCAACTGCATTTGTAAGAATGCTTTTCTTCTTTATGGAGAAAAGTGCTGTTCTGGATCAAGGCTTTTGGGTCTGCATTTGATTCTCAGCTACCACCAAGAAATAAAAGATTACTGCATTGAGTATTCCAGTAATTTTCTCTCAGGATATTCTCAGGACAAAAAGGAGGTGTGACAGCTCTGCGCAGAGGGGCAAATCAATAAGGCACAAAAGGGTCAAATACTCAAATTTCATGCAGGTTAAAGGATTGTGGGAAACAAAAACTTCAGATCTGGCATATGATGTCTGAATCACCCATTAATTGTCACCTAATGTAAATAAGAGAGTGTTCAGGTTAGCCACTGTATTAAACCCTCTGATGCTGCTGTGTGATAACATTCAATGACACTTTCACCTTGTTTAGACTTGCAGATTTGGGAAGAGATCATGAAAGTTATTACAGCAGCCCCGTTCATCCTGTCGTGACCTCATGTACAATAAAGTAAAGAGTGCAGCAGTAAACAATTGTAAAGTTCCATAACTTTATTTCTCATTACTTGGTGCTTGTGGTTCTCCACTTCTGACATAAGAACTGACAAAAGTGGGCTTGACCCCTTGCACCAAGCACAGTCTGGGATTAAGATCCCAGACTTGAGTTTGATGTGGATTTTTTCAAGAATTTACAGCTTTGCATTAGCGACAAATGAGAAGTGACATGCATGCTGTGCCACAGAACATGTTTGGGAGAGCTGATTTGAGACACACTTCCATTTCTCACATCAGCTCCGTGACGAAGGGATCTCAGGTCCCCAGAGCACCAGCAGGTGATGGAATAATAATACTACTAATAATACTAATCATCATCATCTTCTTCTTCTTCTTCTTCTGATGAATCTCACTACAAGAATGCTTTGAGTTCAGCTTTTAGGCTTTGTGCTGAAGCCCTGAAGATGCAGACAGACACTTTCTTTAGTGGATCCAAGCTGTTCCTTTTAGTGTACCACAACTCCCAGGAGGAGCAGCTGGGAGCTCCTGGGATTGTCATGGGCAGACCTTCCAGAGCTGCTCCCTCAACCTCCTCGGTACTCAGGTATGGCCCTGGTGTTTTCTTCCAGAAGTTTGAACATCTCCACACGGATAATTCTGGAGATGGTCAATAGCAGTGATGCAGATTTAAAAAAAAAGATCAAAGGAAGCCACTGGCATAAATTATATAGCAAAGAGCCCTTACTTTTCCTTAAAAGGAATGGTTCTATCATTTGGAATCAATGGTTCTACCATTTCAATGGTTACCTTGAAAGAGTTATGGTTCTACCCAGTCATTTCTTCAGATCTGTTGTCTGTGGGCTTGCAAGTTTTTCCCATATAAATCTGTTAATTTCATAAAACCTACACTTCATAAAACCACATGAAGTTTTTCATTTTTTAATGTGGCCCTTTCAGTCAGTTATCTAATAACAGTCACTTACGAGATATGCATGTAGGGCAGAAATCCACTCAAGAAACAGAAGGAAAAGCACATATTCGTGTACATATATCATGATTGAGACTTTCCTTATCTGTCAATATAGTGCAATCTGTAAGATGTAAAATGGAAGTGTAGGGACTTTTTTTCCTGAGTTGAATGTCACAGATGAAAGATGTCTCGGATTTTTTTTTGTGAGAATTTACAAAAAGATTGTATTTTTACAGACACTTAGGTGGTCATAGTATGAAAAAAAAAATCAGAGCAAGTGTTTGGTATTCAGCAAATATCTCATTTCTTTGGTAATTTTGTTCAGAACAGACTGTGTCTTCCTGAAAGCACACTGACTTTTTCTCATTTGATTTTTTCCCCTCTCTTGCATTTATCTTTGACATTTAATTTCCAGATGGGTGCTTAGTATGACTGATGCGTTTTGGGGGGGGTTTTTGTATGTCTGTGTGTGTAATTCAATCCTGAATTCATTTTCAAGGCTGCAGAAACTTGTTGGCTGCCAGTTAGGTCCCAGTATTTTTGTATATCTATATGTGAAATCGTAACCTGATTAATTAATTATTAAATGCAAATTAACATACCACAAGCCACACAGTCTCTGCACATTGCTGGGTCTCTATCTTATCTGATACATTTTGATTTGTTCTTCATTGACATCACTGTCACCATAGTTACCACCAAGTCAAGTTAGAAAAACGCCTCAGTAAAAACAAAGGAGGAAATATCACTGGTGTAAGGTCTAAGATGGGAAAAGGTTGTCAGATCATTATAAATGGTAGGCAGTATTCAGATTTTTTGCATTGTGGGGTGTTAGACATGTCTGATTTAAAGTTGATGGGCAGAGAATTTGCAGGAGCGTTTGCTGGTTCGATGTGAAAGTAGTCATTACCATGGGCGAGGAATTATTTTTATATGGCTTCAAAAAGCCTGAAGGTGAATACTTGAGAGGAACAAAACCCAAAGAAAATCTTTCAAAGGAGTTGTAACAAGTGAGAGCTGTTTGCTTTTCAAAGAACAGTCACTGGAACAGTTGAAGATTGGGGAAACAATTTGGCAACCGAGTCGGCAGAATAAAGTTCAGAGGAAGTGCTGTTGGCAGAAGTTCATTTCATTTGGTTGATTAAGTTAAGCATTGTAGGAAACAATGATTTACTTTGCTGTGGACCAGACTTTGGGCACAAAACCAGTTTTGCATGACTTGTGGGAGCATTACATAGGTGGCCTGGCAGAGAGAGCCAGGCAGCATTTTGTACACACATCCTTTGCTTCCACTGGGCACATTTTCCTCTCTATTTCTCCAAATTAATGTTGTCTTGCAACATTATCATTTGGAAGGCTGAGTGATTCTGCGTGCATATATGTGTGTGTGTGTATATATATATATATATAATATATATGATAATGGCCATTGCATGTGGGTAAGTAAATAATAGAATAATGGGTGGCTCTACTCTTTTGGATAATGTGATGCAGCATTGATGTCAAGGTATCAAAGTTAGTTCACTTTCATAGATAATTCAGCAGTTCCTTTTCAGTCTAGATGAGTGAAAAATTAACTGTGACATTTTATATCTCTCAGAGTATCTGACCTGAACTTTTTTTCCTCTATCCCTGCTGTATATTTTATATTGATTGGTCCCACTTAACCCTGTATTTTGATGGAGAAGTACTTCCTTTGAAATGAGTGAATGTGCTGATATATATTCAGTTCAGCAGATAAAACGCAGAAAGGGAAGGGATTTTTTAACTATAAGGTCCTCTTTCAGAAATACATGATTGCAGGGGGTGAGGTTCTGGACTTGATCAGATAAAGACTATTCACACTCCAAGTGGATGTGATGCAGAATGGATACAGATATACACCCAAGGTCAGACACTGAAATGTGGAAATAAGCATACAAGTGAATAATGCTGCAAATTTAATAATTCTGACAATTGGAGATTTAAAAGAACAGCTCTGGTTCCTTTATTTTTGTCATTCTACCTTTCCCCTGTAATGTCAGATCCATCTGTGTGATTAACAATGTTTTATCATATCCTCAGTGCAGTCCAGTTATGTTCATTTACAGATCTCAGTGACAATCACTATAAAGTTTCTCATAGTACCTATCAACCAGCTGATCAGTAAAACTTATTTTCTAGCCCATATTCACTTTAAAAGAGAGGAATCAGGAGGGTCACGCATGAATCTTAACATTACAAGTGGTTCTTTTTCCCCATTGAAATCTGAGAACACGTTTTCAAGACAAATAGAGAAGAACAATTCAAACTATAATTAAAAAAATAGCATTTCTAAAGTGTGATTGTGTAGCAAGATAACCTTCAAGTGCTCCAGATCTATCAAGAATTGTTATCTCAGTGAATTATATCTGCATGTTAATTGTATTAGATTTTCCTGCTATACATCACAGGTCTAACGCTTGTTGGCCATAAGCAAAAGATTGCTGGAGACATAAGACAAATAAGATCTTTAAGTAGAAGCTTTCCAGCACATGAAAAATTTGCCTTCAGTTGTCACATGCACTTTCAGGAGTTCTTTTAGATTTATACTAAAATTTGTTCTGGCTATCCTCTAAATTTTAAACTTTGAACAACTTTAATGTAAAATTCTCTAATAAGTCTACCTATAATCTTGAGGGCTTTTTTATCTAATGGCATTAACCTCATTAATTCCGGTACAGCTTCCATTTATAGATATTAAAAAACATTGTAGCTCTTAGCATTAATTCATTCAGTTTAACAAGACACTGAGTTGATAATACAATACAGAAAATGTAAAATATTTTTGATAATTTATTTTTTCACCATTCTTAACTCAGGTTTGCTGCTCAGTAAGGTTCTAGTTAAACTGGTATAAAGCTAGATTATGTTCTTTTTGGTCATTTTGTGCATCCAGCACTTGAATAGTTCAAAATTTAACATTTGTGTTTAAATAATGTATTTTTCCATTTCTTTAATGAGGGTGTGTAATGCAAGGACCATCACAGCCTCATTGTGCTGGGAGGAGGTGTGTGTAGGTAACACACCAACAACGCTGCCTTAAATAAGCAGCAGTCACAGTGGTGCTTCACCTTGTCAAAAACCCTCTCTGGAAACAGCTCTGACAGTGTAAGGTGTAATAAGGAGTCTGGACTCCACGCTGATTGTTTCTTTGTCCTACGCTCACTGCGTGAGGAATGCTTTGCTGACTTCCCCTCAAGCGCACAACCCAGCACCGAGAGCTCTGTGAGGTGGAGATCTCAGGTCAGGGCTCAGCATTGCCTGGTTGTTTTTGTGGCTAAGTCACAAACCTCGCAGTGAGGGAGTTAAAAATGCTGATAATTGTCTAAATCTGCTGTCATTACAGGAATTCAGAGATCAGGGAGGTTTTCCAAGACTTGTCTGTGATCTACAGTGGTGCTGGGAGTGCAGGAGTCAGTAACTCCCTCAATTAGGAGGCTGAGGAAGGCAATCCACACTGTACTTCCAGGGCAAGGAAAAATAGAGACACATTTAGTGAAAACATGATTATGCTTCTACTTTGAAAACTCTGTGATAGCTTTACAAATTGTTACTGGGAGAAGGAAAAAAAAAAAAAAAAAAAAAAAAAAAAAAAAAAAAAAAAAAAAAAGAGAGGCCAGCAACAGGCAATTTGCTGTTAACACAATTACAGCTTGAGTTTTGGTGTGTGACAGGAGTCTGATATCCTGCCACAGCATATTATGCATGGGAATTTCCAACCTCAACCCATTAGAAAAAGCCACGGTGCTGCTCTTTTGAGTTCCCAGCTGCAATTAGGCAGCAGTGGGACACTGATGTGAAGCCTTTATGAATAGAAACCAGCATGGCCCTGGGCAAAAGTGTGTGAAGTGAAGGGATGGCTCAGCTGCAGCAGCAGGGGACAAACTCGCATTTTGAGCAACTCTGTGTTGCACGAGAAATGTATTTTAATGTGAACAGGCATCTACATTCACCTGGGTATTAGAAGAGACAGACTCCCTGACAGCTTCAGCTCCATAAATCCTGACTCAAGCAAGAGGCAGGGTGGCTCTGCAAAAGTGTCACTTTGCAACAGAGCAAAGTGTCAAATTATTCTGTTTATGGAAGTTTTTCCACAAGTTAACCTCATAAATAGAGCTAGTAACACAGCTGAATTTTATTATATAGTGAATTTTTCAGGGACCTCTTCAGTTTAGTTCCAAAACTGGGCAAGAAGCAAAAGAAAACCTAAGAAAAACCAAAACAAAACAAACAAAAAAGGTGAATCAGTTTTTGCTCACCAACTTCTGGGGTTTGTTACCTAAGGGTTTTGATTTGTGGTAATTCCTTTCTTGGAAGATTGAGAGAGATTGGGTTGTACAGCCATGACTGGGCAGATAACAATAAATGATTAAGAACTGTCAACGTGTGAATGTACTTAACTGAGATAAATCAATTGAGGACCTTAGTAAATGTCAAAAAGATGCAGAGCTTGAAACAACTAAATTATCAGGTTACAGAGACAAGGTCTCTGTCAGCAGGGTGAGGATAAAATCAAAGATGAGAGAGGAGTCTCTAGATTCTTACTCTCTTCATTTCCATTGCAGTTTTAGAGTCCCTAACTCTTCTTTGTGTTTTTTGGGTTTTGTTTTGATTTTTTCCCCTAATGAATGCTGTTCTATGCAGTTCCAAACATCAACTGGAGGCAGAAATGTCAGAAAGGTAAAGCCTCTGAAATGATGTTTCATCAAAAAAAGCTATATATAACAATATTTAGTAGGTGTTAAGTGTCAAAGTACAGAGTCAGAGGGGAACCAAGTCATCATCCTTGTGAACAAAACAGCTGAAGTCTGCAGAGTTTAGAGAAGCTGGATCTGAACTTTCCCTGGAGGATACCAGTGAGACCTGAAACTGCTCTGGTGTTCACGTAGCATGTTTAAAAACCCTGATTGCTAGAAAAGCACAAAAACACCAAAAGGTGGTGTTGCTGAGACAGTGTTACCTGTTGATGAGTGTTTCTGATTGAGTCAGAACAGCTAATTAAGCAAATCTCAGTAACATGGCTTATTTGTCCGTCATTTGCATAAATCCTGTACTTCTGTATCATATAACCCTGGCAGAACTTTGCTGCAGCATTCAGGACAAAATGCAAATACTGGTGTATTTGCCCTCATTTGAGGAACAGATACAACAAAATCTGCAGTTTTGCCATAGACCCTTGCTGATTGAGGCCAGGTTTGAAAGACTCTTGATTTTAAATATTAAATGTTAATGAGTTTTAAATCAAAACTATTTTGATTACTAGCAGTATTTTTAAAGCTGAAATGCTTCAGAGGTCAAAATTCCCAATCAAGATCCAAACGTAACTAAGTATGTGCTGAAAAAGAAATGAACAGAACTCCACACATGCGGGAAAAAATTAGATGGAACAGTACTAAAACTTCCAAAGAAACTAGAGAAGAAGCCTCAGAGTAGACCCTCCAGGTTGGAGTAAAAAAAAAAAAAAAAAGCTTACTTAAAAGTATTAACTCTGGAAAATTATCTTCCCTAATCATAAATAGAATCTCTGTATTGTCAGATCAGTGTGAATTTTGCCCTTGACCCATTGAGTCTGGACCTGAAAAAAAAATTCAGACTTCCAACGCATTCGGGGAAAAAAAAATAAAAATTGATCAGATCTACTTACCTAACCTAATCAAACTTACTAGTAATTAAAGACAGGATAAGGTAGTCAAGTCAAGAGCTGTGGAGCTTCCTTCTAGTGAGCCTGGGCAGGCCAACAGGCAGAGGAGCTGCTGTACTGCACTGGCAGCTTGAACAAAGATCTGCATGCAAGCAGCTTTGAGACAAACTCTTTTGGGCAGTGGTGTGTTCAACCAGATCAGCACTAAGCCATCTTCTGCATTTCCACTCAGATGCACAAACCTTCAGCTGAATGCGTACTCTCATACTTTTACAATATTAAAATGTAATTGGAACTGCCAAAATGGAGCAGTATTGTCTTAGAGAGGTAGAAGTCTCATGAAATGCAGGAAAATGAGACACAAAAAGCTTGTTGGAAATCTTAGATTTGTCTTCACCCTGAAGAGATGATACTTTGAGGCTTCTCTTCTGTCAAAAATGACCAGTGAAGACACAAAAAGCAGGCACATCCCAAACCCACTTTTTCTCAGGATGCACTGAATAGTTTGAAAGAGAGCTCAAACAGTTGGCCCTATCAGAAGCATTTAACATGCAGGAAGCATTTATTCTGAGAACATTTTTAAAATCCACCATTCCCAAAGAACTTGCCTTCTCCCCCCGTCAACATGGCAAAAACTGAAACTATGCAAAAAGCCTCATTATCCCATAAATGCAGCTCTGAAAGCCTTGTCTGGCTGCCTATTGAATTAGCAGACACAAAAGTCGAGCGCTGCGATTGATGCTGCCCTGTCAGAGCAGCAGCCAAGAGGATTTAGGAGGCTTTATTAAAGCTGGGTTGTACGGCAAGACTAAGTATTAATTCTTAATATGGTTGAACACAAGGTTGGAGCATGTCTGCTGAGGCTGCTTTTTTTGCCTCTGTTAGATTACCAGATTCAAGCTTACTGTCAAAACGCAGAACAGAGGTTTAGATGTAAAGTGCTCACTGCGTTCCATTAAAAAAAAAAAAAAAAAAAAAAAAAAAAAAAAAAAAAAAAGCTTTAAAGTTTTAACCTTATGACAGTCTTAAGAAAAGGACCCTAAGCCTGCCCTCAAACTCAAATGTGTGAAATAAAATATAAAGAATGTCTGTACTCAAGTTTTTCCAGAGGGGCATTTGATTCTTCAAGAGGGTAAAGATTGCAGTCCATTTCCTAAAAAATACTAGAAGAGCAATGACAGGAGCTGAGGTGGCTGCTGTGTCCTGGTTATGAGAGAGCTGTGCCTCCATCAGCAGGGTGGGATCAGGGTTAAGGCAGCATCTGATGCCTTGGGAAGGCTGATCTGGGACAGAGACTGGACAGTGTCCTAGTCGATATGTGGTGGTCGAGACAGACACTGCACTCAAAGTGCTTCATTAAAAACCATCTGAAAGCTCCAAGCATCAGCACCTTGTTATTCAAGAGTGTTCCATACCTTTTCTTTGTAGCGTCCCAAGGGCAGCTCCACACAGCTCTGACTCTTTCTCTCTTTCTCCTCTAGTTCATGGCCACCTAACCCTGTCTGTCCTACACACAGCATCTTACCTTTTCTGTCCCTTGCATAACCTCCTGTCCCCAGTGCTTCACAGCACAGCCAGCAGACTCCAAGTGACTCCTTCCCAGCTAACTCACTCTTTATAACGTCCATGGCTGTGAGGGCAAGGCTGTTCGCGCTCTGGGGTAATTAACACAGCTGTAACATATCAAGGGCAAGACTGCCTTCAGCAGCATCTCCTTTTGTCTCCCCACAGGACAGAGCTAGAGAATAAAGTAGATATTTATTGGAAGGTCTCTAGGATAGACCTTGGGCAGGACAGGGCAGGGCTACACCCAAGGTGGACCCAAAATGGTCACAAAATGGAAAAATGGTCACAGGGTCTCACACTTTGATCAGGTTTGGTCCATTTGCATATTGGGGTTTAATTGTCCAATTACAGCTTTGGGTTGTGAGGTCCAATCCTTTCTGTTCCTCCCTCCAGCCACCCTTGTTTGTGCTTTTGGGCTGGAAGCTGCCCTTGGTGTGCAGCAGGAACAGGATTTGTTTTGTGTCCCTGCTCTGTGAAGAGCTGAGTGACCCTGAATGTGAGGCTCAGAGCTGCACCCCTGGGAAGCACAGAACCTGAAAAACAGGAAAGCTCAAGGCATCAGGTCCCATCCCCACACACTCCCAATTCCAGGAAAAGCAGCCCTGGACTGGTTATAGTATTCTACCCAGATGGCAGAAAGACTGAGTTCCTTTGGTGTTCAGAAGGCTTGAAGAAATATTTACACAGCTTCATTTGTCTACTGCACATTCTGATTAAAGGAGAGTCAGCTCATTTCTACAGGAAAAAAAAAAAAATCTGGAACAAGAACACCACCAGAGTTAACCGGCTCATCATTACTGGTGGAGGTGGAGTAAAAATTGAACAGAATAGAAACTGGATTTTGAATTCTGCAAACATTTCTCAGGCTTCTCTTTTCATGTCTTTAACATGAGTCAAATAGGAAATTCTTACAACTAGAAGAGTCATACTTTTTCATCAACTGCTAGTTTTATTACCTGCGTATATTTGGGTATCCAGAAAGTGGCAGAAAACAAAAATGATGTTCAAGTACAAGCTTACTGCTGATCCCCACCAGTGCTGGGAACTATTAAAGTGTCTGTCAAGATTTATCTCTATGAAGTGTATCTGATTGTGCAGGCTATCTTGTTCCTATCCAGAGATGAAGATAGTCTGTTCGTGTTCTATGATGCCAAGTGCACAGTGTTGGCATGCCACAGACAAGATTGTAAATGTTGCTAAAGAATTCAGGAGAGTGTTTTAAAATAATTAAATGCCCCTCTCAGTTTCTGAGAGTTGCATGCAACTTTTGTGTAATCTTACATCTGAATTTTTATCAAAAGAAGTCACAATATGCGGGGACAGCAGGAACAGAGAATAATAACTTGATCCAAAGTTTAAATGTTATTGCATTTGTGCAAAATAAAATGAATATTGTAGCATTTCAGAGCTGTAACTTGCTGATTAGAGCCCATGTCCTGCTCTAGAGTGTGGAAGTTCCTTCAAATAACTTTGACAACAGCAAGGACACAGAGTTTGGTGTCCAAATTCTCGTGAAGTTGCCAAAACTGAGAACATCTGCTTACACCCTAAGGCGAAGCAGTAACCCAGGAGCTGATCTCTGAGCAGCAGCATATTGCAGAAATCAGCCAGTGTGTGCAGAACAGAACTCCAGAGTAGCTCCTATAGTTCACAGCTAATTTTTGCCTGGCAAACTAGGATACAAATTTGATGAGCTTTAACATACAAGATAATAAGAGCAGTCCCATGGTAGGGAACACTACACAAAAAGAAACAGAGAGAAAACATGAAAAGCTAATTGCTTTAAATTCTCAGCAGCTGTAATGAAATACAGTAAGAAACATCCCCAAGCATAGTGCATTAGATTCACTTGCTCAGAAATCAAGAACTGGTTAAACAAGCAAAACTGAGATTGAACACTCCCGCGCTCAATGGCTCCAATTCCAACACAATTTTTACAGGAAAATTCATGCTGTTTGCTCAGCATGCACAAATTAAAATTAAGCTAAAAATGTTTTTTCTTTGTTCTTTTCTACTTCACTTTTCAATGAGCGATTTTTTCTTCCATAAACACTGAGCAGAGCAAATAACAAGCTCATTGAAAATATGAGTCAAGAACAAGCAGTTGATTTCTTGTCTTTGCACTGCAAATTAGGCATACAACTCAAGTACAGTGTTGTCCTCCTTAAAATGCATCTTTAAGTGTCTGTAAGAACGTCTTCATTTCCAAAAATGGGGTTACTCTGCCAGCTGAAAGACACATTATTCTAGTGAGCCTTCCACTTCTGCGTTATCCTGGGTGGGAGCCTTAAATTGAAGGATATCACCCAAACCATGGGGTGATGAGCAGTAATTCATGGCTTCACTCACAGCTGAGTCAAGTTAACTCCAGTTAAATGGAGTCAGGGCTACTGCAAGCCAGTCCAACGTTCATGTAAAATAATGGTAGAATTAAGGACACAGCATTTCTCAGAGAGAACAAAAGTGAAACATCCCCAAACGTTCCACTTGTGGTTTAATTGGAATGGGAGAAGGGACCAAATCATGGAGACTGAAAGATTTCAGTGTTAGATTTCTCCGTCCTAGTTTATGTTACTGCTCTGTACACTACTGCCATATCCATCTGGCATCAGGGCTGCTGCCTGGACAAGTTGGAGTCCATCCTGATGTTACAACATGATCTCAATTTCAGCTTCTTTCAGTCATTCAGTACAATAAAAGTCTGATATTTCTACTCCAGAGTTTTAACCATATCAAGCAATATTTGTTTCTTGCCCATCTGACCTGACTGTGCAGCAAGAACCTGGGAAATCTGAGAGGTTCTGTAACTCTCCTTAGCATGAACCACCAGCAACTGCAACTAAAATTAAATCTGCGTTTCAGACTACTTTTTACTCCAGATGATAGATGGAAAAAATGGTATTTTGTAACCTGGCATTGATAAAAATCAGGTGTGTGTCAGGTATAGTTTAGCTCTGAGTTGACTCGTAAGTCCCAGAGAATGAAACTGCTCTGATTTTTCCACATGTGTCTGTTAAGTATTTATCAGTTTTACCATCTTACCTGCAGAAATCTCTGCTAGCAAACTAAAGTCTGGTTAAAGTTGCTTTTCCTTAGGAGCCCAATTTGGTGAAAATTTATGTTAAGATTTTGTAATTAATTAACTTCCTATTTTTCACTTGGCAGTTGAAAGTGTAGAGATTTATTTAAACAAAAAGCTTGTGGTTGTTAGTTCTCATACTGCACATCATTACTGCTGTTGGCTAACATGCTGAACAAAAAAAAATTATGCTACTTCCTATTCCAAAAAACACAGAATTACTAATTTTTCACTTGAATATCAGGTGTCAATCAAATGTGGGTCTCATAGTCTTGGTTGTGCAGTGACTTCCGTTAATTAAGATTATATGCATGACAACATATTGTTTCTAAATTCCTCCTCAGAAAAACAGGATTCCACTTTCTCATTCTGCAGTTTATTTAAAGGTTAAATTTTGATTTTAAAGCAAGAATTATATTGTGCCAAATATAAAGCTCTGTTTGTTACGACTTACACTAAAAGAAAATCTTGCTAATTTTATTCTGACAGTTCTCATTCTGTACATGATTTTTGATAAGTTGAATATATTTAGTGCAGAAATACTTCAAATGTTCTTAGTTTGACAGATAAATCAGGAAGCAGAAAACATATTTATTTCTGCCAGCAACTGCTTCCCTTGTAAGGAAAAAAGAAGCAGTTTATTTTTTTTCCCTCCAATATATTTTAAAAAATATTTGTGCACAGAACATATCTCACAATATTTACCCAAAGTATATTGTATATTGACAAGAACATATTAACCTTTAATAACCAGAAGAGTTAAATTTTTACGTAATTATCCAGAAATGCCAAGAAATTTTGGGTTGGTTTGGGGGTTTTGATACTGCTTTTTTTGTTTTTAACCCCTCTGATGTCTACATTAACAGTAAATTTTAGTTGGTCTGTTTTAGTAGTTTTTTTTCAACAGCTGAATTATTGCCTTTGGTATCTGAATTTCCCTTTCACTGGTTCATTATCCCCACCATGAAGCAATTTGGATTTTCATCCAAGTGAGGAGGATCCAAGGAACCGTCCAAGTCATTCCATGCTGCATTGTCCTGGTCCTGAGAGGGATGTGCAAGTGTAGTTGCACCATCTCCTGTGCAGTGACACAGCTCAGGATCAGCACCCTGACAAATCCAGCTGCTTCATGAAGACTCAGGGCGGCTTTTTTGCAGGGCAGGAACTGACGGGGAGTTTGATCTGCAATTCTCCACCTGTTCACCATAAGGTGAATTTTTCAGCCTTTAATCTCATTAAGACATCTTTAGAGAAAATAGTGAGGAATTCTGAGCAGTAGGCCCAAGTCTTAGTCTTGCTGCAGGAGTATCCTCCAGCTATTGCACATCTGGCACTGAGAAGCTTTCAGCAGGGACAAAAGGTACCCAAACCAGGAAAATGTGGTTTGTTCATTAATATGGGAAATAAGTGCAGTAATTTCTTCAGTGTTCCTTGAGCTTGGTGGACAGGTTGATTTGATTTATGCACATTACCTGCCCAGCCAGACTAACAGCCTCATAGTTACAGTGGGGATGTTGTGTGTGTCCAGCTGGGGTGGGACATCCAGACAAAGTGCAGACCTGCATCTCTGTGTTTGGCTGTCTTGCAGCAGAGCTTTTCAGGAAAGGAGTGCCACAATCCTTTAATCGCCACACAGTGGGAAAGCCATTATATCACACAATCAGTAGGGCAATTGCTTGGGTAATTTACATCCTTTCTGCAGATTTCCCTCACCTGAAAATGCTTTTGCCTGAACACCAGCTAAGTCTTGGTGTTTCTCAAGATAAATGGCTCACAGAAAGCTCCTAACAAAATCTAGATGGTGTTTTTGTGGTTCTAATATACCATTAGGAATCAAAACCATTGAAAAGAAGTCTTGGAATTAGTAGTTTGTGGAAATCAGTTTTGCATTTTCAGTGAAGAGCCTTAATGCACATGAGCTGTATGAAATGGGTTTGTACCCAGGAAGGGTGGCCTTGGGGGTTAGTTATGGATTGCAATCAAAGCACAGCACATAGACTTAATAGGGTCGTTGAGACTGAGATGAAGGCTTCTAAAATTTTAAACAAATTATTCTGGGGTTTAATCCTTTCCCAGCTCAGGTTTTGCAGGGCATAGCCCAGCTCATGGCTTGCTTTCATCCTGGCTGCAGTTTTCCTTCCTACAGTCAGCTAGAAGAGTAATAAAAGACAACCTGCAAATGGCAAGGTTCAAGAGTAACCATTTAAAAATACATTTTAGCAATCTTTACTAAATGACTCTTAGGCTCTCTGATACCCTTTGGCTGGCCTGTGCCCAGGGGGACGCTGCCCCATTACCCGCAGGTACAACCTGGATGGGGCATGACGTGTTTTATTTTTCCAGAACCTCTCTGCCTCAGGAATCCTCAGCCCTGTTCTGGGAGACGATTCCTGCCAGGCAGGAGCACCTCACTCTCTCCATGGCCCCCTTCAGTCACTGCTGCTTTTTTCTTTTCCCGAGGCTGCCAGCAAAAAGTGCCAATTAGTAGCAATTGTGATGGTGATTTCTGAAGTGCAGTTTAAAGGATTTCTAACCGGGTTGGAGCTGTTGTCAGTTGACTGACTGGAATAATAATAATAAAAGAAAAAAACCTCAGTGCTTCACCAGAGGCTTGTTAGACTTTCCTGTGTGATCTGCTATGGATAGCGGAACTGCAACAGCTTTTGCATTCAAAAGAGGGATTTTCCTATAAGCATCAGTGAGCACTTGGCTGTTTTATCTGCTCTAAAAAAACTCCTTAATTTTAAATTTTGTTAAAAACAAAAAATAAATGAGGATCTGGAAATGGGGGGGGGGGGGGGGGGAGGGGGGGGGGGGAGGGGGAAAGAAAGGAGTAACCTGCGGGCCATGCATAACTGTTTCAATACACCAGGATCCCTTAAGTGTAGACTTACCAAGTGGAAAAAATATTATGCTTTTTTTTTTTTTATGTACAGAGTTACTGAGATAGAACCATAAGCACTAAATAGGTTAAAACACAAGGGGCCTGATATACTGCAGCTTTGTGTTGACATTTTATCATAAACATTCCAAACTGACACCTACTGACAAGCCATCCAAAGAAATAAACTTTTTTTTTATTTTTATATAATAAGGGAAGGCTTGAAAACTATACATGAACAGCATGAAGCCATTTTCTTAAAAAACTAATCTTTGTTTAATTTTTTTTTCCTGGGATCATACATATTTAGCTTCTTAAATTTTTTGTCTCTTGCTAGGTTGATCCTGCAGCGCTCTGAGACCCGTTTTCAGAATTAATGCACTTAGAAGAGAAGCCTCTTTGCAAAACAAATAGCCTTCCTAAATCTCAGGGCCGTGTGTATTGGTTGCATCACATATCACTTCTTTTAGCATTCCCAAGAGGCGCCTTTTTTTTTTTTTTTTTTCCTTTAACTTGGAGGAAAAATAAACCCCCACATTCAAGGCCTGAAGAGAACTGCAGGAGCACAGGGGGAACTCACTGTGTGGGACATGGTGGCAGCCCTGTGTCCTCCTGCTCCTCTCTGGAGAACTTCCAGCTAGCCCTGAAGCACTGACTGGGAGTCAGTCCCGAATCCTAAGGACTCCTCCTGAGCTGGGGAAAAGGGGGACATGACTGAGGAAGCACAAACAAGCCCTGTAGGACACACTGCAGTGAGGATCCTGCTGCATGGGAGCTCCTGGGCTTTGACCCCAGCCTTTCCATCTTGCTTTTATGAACAAGCCAGCAAAGCCTTACAGGAGAGAGCAGAAGGGTTTAGGGTCACTGTCTTTGGAGCAGGGGATGTGGATTTTTGAAAGCAGTGTCCCCCCTTTGCGGCCACCTGGGCTCAGGGTTGTGATGCTCTCAGGCTGAACAGGAGATGAGGAGAAGCGGGGCTTTGCGTTTGTCAAATGAGTGTGGGGTCACTCCTCTGGGACTAGCAATCAGCTGAACTGAGGCTTTAAAAAGACTAAAGTAGTTCATTTGAGTGTTTTCAGCAGACTCCAAAGTGTGAGACCATTACTTTGTGGTGCCCTAAGGATATGTGTCTGAGGAGACCTGGGGAGCACCACTAAGAAGTAGTTCATGCTTCTAAAACTGCTTTTGTGACTTAAAATACCTGTTGCCTATTACATAACTTGTACTCAGATCCAAAACCCCACTTCTTTTTGCTGTGCCTATCTGTTTCACAGCGAGGTTTAAGCAGATGTAAATCATTAAGGGGTTTACAGAGATATATGTTATGATTCTCCCATTTCCATAAATACAAGTAAAAAGCTCCCAATATTGCAAGGCAGTTTTTGTGGAATATATTCTGGTTACATACGGGATTATATTCTGGTTATGTAAGTGGCAAGTGCCTCAGAAACTGAAGGTGTTTTGAAATCTGCAGTAGCTCTCCTTTGGAGAGAAAGAAGGAACACTTTCTAATGCTAATAAGAAAGAGAGAGACTGTGGGTGTAAAACACCTCTAAAATAATCACTGACCAAAAATACACAAGGGTTTCCCCCTCATCTTTTTCTAGTGTATGTTATAGAAGAGAAATCAAAATTACTTGTGTTACTTTTTAATCTGAAAAAAATGGGACTTAATTTTCAAAAAATAAAATTATGTTGGTTAAAAACATATGTTGTGATAGAAGTTATATTTTGTTGGTACAGGGAATTTTCAGTTTATAAGAATATTACAGCTGGCCCCTCCACTCCTGGAAGAGGTAGTGCCAGTGCAATTAATAGACCAAATAGTAGCTCACTGAATTTTTGTTGTTTATAGTTATAACAACAAATAGTATGGTTGGTTGCAAAACTGGATCCAGAATAAGACCAAAGAATGTCTATGGTTATTTTCCAAGTATCCACAGTTTTCAAATGCAGTTTTGTGCAAAAACTTCCACACAAAAACTTCCATATATATGTATATTTTTATATAATAGCCATATTTTCTTTTATAAAGCAATAGCAACTCACAAGTGAGGTTTTTTATGCAAAATTATTGATGTAAGGATCTAATGTGGGGTTTTTTCTGGCTAAAGCCTGCCTGAATATATAAATATTTTAAAGTAAATGTCTTATGTGACTATTGTTCTGTATACTAAGAAAGATCCCCGTGATTAAAGTGTGTCATGTATTTTAGGCACAAGCAGTTTGCCAAATTCAGAGTTATGAGCACAGAACTCTTCTGTGTAAACAAAATCAGCCTCTGTTTCTGGCAACCATATCACATAACATCTTTATGTCAGGCTGTGTCTTAAAAATGATTCTTATGACTGCTTGGAGCTATCGAATTCCTTTACTGGTGCTTAAGTTTTCTAATTTCTATGGCAATTTATTCATGGCATTTGTTTTGTACCAACATTATTCTTTTAATTTGCTAATTTTTATTCTTCCGATCCATTAAAAAAAAAAAAAAAAAAAAAAGGTGAATGTATTTTGGAATTCATTTTGTTAGGCAAAGGAGCAGGCATCCTTTAGTCTGCTTGCTGTAGAGTTGACTATTCATGCCAGCTTTAGTAATTTTCTACACCCATATCTATCTAACATAATTTTTTTTATTGCTGTTTCCAAGAATTGTACACACCCTCTGATAAGACCCTCATGTTTTAAATTAGAGCATGAATCTCTCCCAATATCTATAGAAAAATACCAAAAATTACTATATAGAACAGGAAAGGACATCTATCTTTTTCATCATCATGGGAATGTTTAGAGAGAGGAGCAGCTGAGGTAGTTCTCTATTCTCTCCCAGTCAGAAAACCCCTCCGTAATTCTATAAATTTATACCCTGTAAGAAGAAGGGGATACTTTGAAAAAAAGGTGGAAAAATGGAGGCATTAAAAAGAATGTGGGAGCAAATGAAAGTTGCTAGGTGGAAGAATTTTGGGAGGCAGTCATCCTGTTAATTAGTATTCCAAAGATACTTTCATCTTGTAACTTTTCCCATGAACTGCCCCCTAGGCTACCATTTCCTGTTATTAGTACACTTAAATTTTAATAGTGTTAAATTTCATTTTGCCATCCTTCTCAAGGTCATCTTGTTCTTCATGTTTGATGTTCCTGTGCCCTTTGAGCTGATGGCTCTCAATTTCCTCCCACCAGAAGACCCCACCACCACCTGCTTTTTTATGAATGCCATTAATTCTGGATAAGTAGCCTCCTTCCCCCCCTGTTCATTTTTTCCCTCTGCAATATGTTTTGTAATATTTAAGCCACCTTTTATCTCTTTTTTACAATTCTTTTACTAGAACTTTCTGCAGATTAACTCATAGTTTCCTATACGTGTCAAATACTCAATATTAAAGTTCAGATGGGTTGGTTCAACCACGTTTCCTTTATCTTCAAAATCTAAAAAATAGTTATCATTCTCATATCCAAAACTGTGGGTAAACTTAGGCTCTCTGTCATCTCCTTTACCATCTCCCTCCATGTCTTTACAAGGAAAGTGATGACTTTTATGTTTCTTCTCTCTGTGTGGAGGAGAAAATCATCACAGAAGAGTTGAACAATAAAAGATAGTTTATTTCTGTATGTTCAAAGCTTATTTTAGACAGGAAGTAATTCAAGCGTTCCTTTCTCTTTTTTTTTTTTTTTTTTTTTTTTTTTTTTTTTTTTGGTGGAATTATAATAGTCATGTTTTTATGCACTGTACCAAGTGCTGCCTTTCTGACTTGTTTCTCTGAATAATTCAAACTATATCTGAATTTCTTTCCTTGGGGAAAAAAATAAGCCTCTGTCATGAACATGCAAATACAATAAAAAAGATATTGCAGTGTGCCTAGGAGAATGGGGTGGGAACACTTTGATTGTCTCATTCACAAGAACAGTCCAAGTGTCTAAAGTGGAATTCCCTGCATGGAGTAGGGAAATAATTTCCGCTTCGTTATTGGTAATTTTGTAATGATGACAGAATAAATTCAAGTCCTGTAGATATATTTGATCCCAAATAATTTTCCAATAAACCAAGGTAGGTTTCTCCTACCTTGAACTCTGGGTCTGTATGTAAGCAAACCTCTTAAAATATTGGAATGACACATAGAATGTGATAATGTGATCTGGATACTTGGGTAGTTTATTGTGTGTGGGGTTTTTTGTTTTGTTTTGGTTTGGGTTTTTTTTTTTTATTTGTTTTGTTTTGGGTTTTTTTGTTGGTTTTGTTTGTTTGTTTGTTTGTTTGGTTTTGTGTTTGGTGGTTTGTTGTTTGGTTGGTTGGTTGGTTTGGTTTTTTGGTTTGGTTTGGTTTTTGGTTTTCTTTTCAATATGAAGGTCTGCCATGTTGATTGACATTATCATTACAAGAATTAACATAATTATAGGACTAAGGTACTGCTGGTAAGGTAATGGGTTGTCACATGCAATGGATTAAACTCAATCTGTTTAGAGTTACTTTGTGAAATCTCTCCTTAACATTCAGCATGTTTATTTTATTGATACTGTTCTCTTGAAAACAACCATTGTCATTGCTTATAATCACTGCTTACACCATCGTCTGCTACAAACTCCTGGAGACACTGGCAGTGTTGTATCCTAAATTAGCAGTTTTATATAATAAAGTAGTAGATAATTTTTCTTTTGTGCAAACTATCCATACACCTATTAATATTTAATCTGTGAAAATTGCATTTGGGTGTTAACATTCTATTCAGATAAACGGGGGCTGTTCATGCCTTGGGAAGTGTCTTGCTGTTTCACTTGGGTTGTGAACAAACAAGACGGCCACAAATCCTTGTGCAGGACAGAGTTTATCTGTGAAAACAGAAGAAATAGGTCTTGTTTTTCGTTTTGTTTTGTTTTCATGAACATGTTCAAAATCTTAATAAAGCATAACATGTAGGAAGTTCTGAAATCCTTAAGCTGCTATTAGAGTTTGACTTCCAAATTCCATTTCCATTAAAAGTTGATTTTCTTTTTTTTCCTTTTTTCTTTTTTTTTCTTTTTTTTTTTTTTTTTTTTTTTCTTTTTTTGCTTTACACCACCCAAATAATGTTGTGCCATAGGGAAACAGCAGTATTTGCATTAATTTGCATTTAGGATTCTGGAGTAATCTGGCTTCCACACAGTGCAATGGAAATCTGAACTTTCGCTTTGTTCAGTGTATTCCTCCAATTACATTCCAGGGACTGAGGTAAAGAATCTGATATCATCTTGCAGAAATTGCCTTTAAGGATTTTATAAACCTCTCCTCTCTTTGCCCCACAAAATTGAAAATTACTTGTTTTCCAATTAAAGGCAACTGTCTTTAATTAATTGGATTTATTATTTGAAGTTCTAAAGGCGAAGCATGAGAAATCTTTCACCTGAACTTCTAGGGTAGTCAACATTCCTTTTTAAAGCAGAGTAGAAGATATAATGAATGTGAATTACTGATTGATTTGAGAAAATATGGTGATTATTCCCTTTGCTGTAGAGTAACTGAACAAGCCCATAAATATGTAAATTGTAAAATCTTTTCTATTGTCTATGAAAAAAAGTTTGATTTTATTCTTCCCTGACATGTCTACAGTACCCCAGCCTGGTTTTGTATCTAAGCTGTCAAAGATTTCCATAGATTTGAAAATCTGTCCCCTGTTCCTCATATGAAATGTCACTGTCAGTTTACTCCATGAAAAATGAAGTTTATTTGATGTGGTTGTCATGATCCTTGTATAAGCAATGCACCTTTCACTTTTTTCTGCAAAGCAGAAACTGACATATGTAGTCAGATTCTTTTCTGCAGTGACTTTTGCAGAGCAAAACTATAGTAATGTATGCTTTTTATTCAGATAATTTACAGAATACAGAAATATGTCACAGTCTAAAGGAGAAGAGGGTAAAATAGCAGGATTTACTCTGTCTGGGTCATTGTAGCTGGAAACACTGCTTGAAAGCAGCTGTATTCAGTGCATTTTGTTCTTATCTATTGTAAACTTAATTGTCAAACAATTAGGTTGACTGGTTGTAAACATTCACCCTTAAGCATCTATGTAGATTTCATTTATTTCATTTTTTATTTCTTTGGGACAAAAGGGTGACACTGAGCATTTAATGAACAAGAGATAAAATACATCTCCATATAATGAGAACCCTCCTGAGCTGAGTTACTTTTAAGTTTCTTGGTTTTTTCTTTTGGCAATTCCTCTGCATATAACAGGTACATTCAGATTGTAATTTCCCTTTTTTTTCTGCACTGTTGGGGCTTTTTTGGCCCTTTTCTGTTGTATTTTAGGGTCCTCATCTCTATATTTTCCCAGGGGGTAGCCCCTCCTATAATAATCGCATTCACAGACATTCTCTTACATTCCTACAGAAAGAGAATCGTTTTATTATGGATCTTTGACAACTACATTTGGAAATTATTCAATTCTTTCTCGTCTGCAGGACTCCATTTGGAGTACAGATTTGTGCAGGTCCAAGGCACTGTTTCAAGAGTAAATCTCTATGCTAAAGAATGATAATTTTCCCATTTAAAATCTAGAATGCCCAGAATTTAGCAATGGCTAAATGGCTCCTATCTAGCAAGGCCAGTAGCTGTGCTGCAGTAATATTGTTGCCTGTGGATGTTTATTTTGTCCCATATATTAAAGAACAGCAGCTACTGAGTTCATGGAACACCTTAATTCAGGTGTTTTAGCATGACTGAGCTTCCCTGAAATATGTCTCTGGTACAGCTGTTAACACTGTCCTTAATTACAGCATGGCCCAACTCACCTGTCACCAGCAAGAAGAAAAACAGGTATTTAATGAGCCATGCAGTAGCCAAGAAGCAAATCCCACATTAACAGTGGTTCAGGAATAAACTTCCTAATGGATGTTTATGAGTTATCTTGAATAAAGTGAGATTTGGTGTTATAATTAAATACCTTTCCTAGTTTAGGAAGGCAAATTTAAAATATGAATGTAAGTTTTGGCCTACATTGACCTGATACATTCTGGTAAATCAAGGAATCTTTTAAGTGAATATTTTAGTCTGTCAAACTTGCCTGAGCAGGTATAATAAATGGAAAAAAAAATAATTTGCAAGTCTGGCTGGATTATATATTATTAATAATAGCCTCCAAGATGTATCAGGCACTGTGCAAAAGTGGAGCATTGGTTGTAAAGCCAAAGGGCTTACAAAAAAAAAAAAAAAAAAAAAAAAAAAAAAAAAAAAAAGGTAGACAATTAAGGATGTGACTAATGTACTAATGTGACTACAAACTTGTTTTTTCTTTCAATCATATAACTTCCTCCCATTAAAAAAATCAAAACTAAAACCAACCAAAGAAGTAAAACAAACAAACAAACAAAAAACCCAAAACAAACAAACAAAAAACACCACCAAAAAAAACACCTATCAATTGCTTGTATTTCTTTTCACCTTTTCTAAGTTTATTTGATAGTACAACTCCTACTCACAAAACCACTTCAGGCCTAATTTATTCATCCATATATTTGCACTTACATGTTCCCCATTAATGTTGTGTTTGAGTATTTCAGAATACCTCTGAACAATTCTAAGGGCGAAATTTCTTATAGGGGAGGACTGAAAGGAACAAGCAGTAAAGTCATAGAGGAAGTACAAATAACCTGGAGGGGATGCCAGATGTAGGACAGATGTTGTTCCCATTTGATGGTCTGCTCTCCCACCTCCTGCCTGCCATGTTTTAACCTTATGTCCTATAACCCCTAAACTGCAAAGTGCTGACTCTCACCTGACTTTTAACTCATTACACATGCCAAGAAAACAACCCCCAGTTTATTTTTCAGCATCCTGGTCCAGTCTTTATTTTTGTTCACTGAAACCTCCTAATGGAAGAGGAAGGTTTGATTTTTGAGAGGTGACATGATAAAACTGTGATATGGGATGGTGGAAGATGTGGGGAAGGTATTTTCTAAACTCTTCTTCAAGGAAGAGGAGCAGAGAAGTGGCAAACTGGCCAGTTCAAAATCAGCACAGAGAGCTTGTTTTTCTCCTGGGACTAATGATTAATCTGCATCACTCATTGCCATATGGTATCCTGAACTGAACATTAATAAGAATAAAATAACACTCTACTTGAAATGATTAGTATTTAAATTATGTCAGAGTATTGAAAGGATTACAGATCTTACGCTTCCTTGCATGAACAGTCTTTTGGCACTCGTAGTAAAAAGTGCACTTTTCACAGGATAGATTTGTCTCCTGAATGAAGAGTTTTGGGCTCTTTACTTAAAACGTCACTGCTCAAGACAGGATTTGGGATTAGATGGATGACTGCTTTGATCTGTGCTGGCCATTCCTCCTGACACTCCTAGACAAGGAGTTCTAGGAATAACATGCATCGTCTGGAAGATTTTTGATCATCTGGCTGCCTTGGGAGATGGAGGGCTGCTCCAGGATCTGACAGAGAGCTGTGATGTGTTCAGATTTTCCCTCAAGCTTTAGGCAGCAGTGAACAGTTTAGTGACAAATTATCGCCCACTCAGGAGCAGTGATAGTGATACCTTCAACTCTGTTGAAGGAACCTGTGCTACTGTAATGAAGAGGGTATCAGAAAATCTCAGAGAGTTTATTTTGTAATCTGTTTAAGTTTGGACCCTTTTTATCCCCCTCTTACACAGAGTCAGCAAAACGTGGCCTTATGTAGACTGGAGGAGGTTTGAGGGAGGAAGGAGCAGATGTCTGAAGTTATTCCCCAAATGCCACCGTTTCACATCCATTCAGAAATGTTGCTAATATTGTTAATGAAGGTCAGCATGCCTTTGGCAAGTAGATAATGGTGGAAACTGGGCTGTTAATTTGGTGAAAATATGTTTTGAATTAGCAGATACCTGAAGAATTGCACAATAGATTAGTAGTGAAGCAATAGGGTCCTGTCATCTGATCTAGAAGTGAGAGATTTTATTTTAACTAACTGGAGGAAATACTGACAGTACATGCTTGAACACTCTCCATTCCTTTTTTTTTGTTACTCAAAACACTCCATAATCTCTTCTTTCAGGACACCTTCACAGCACATACGGTGTGTAAAGTCTCCAGTCGTTGGGGCCCTGTGATTCAATATGGGAGTTAACAGTTCCTAACCGTGGCCCTCCTGGCTCAGGGTTTTGAAGCTGAAGCTTAAACAGCTCACCTCTTGTACAAACTTAGCTTATTTAGTGCTGACTTGAAAACCTTAACCCAAAAAGCCAGCTCTTAGAGCAGTATGTGGTTTCTTGGACTCATTAAAAACACTTTGTGCTTTAGGGAAGTGTTAAGTTTGGATCAGAGTTATTATGGATCAGGACATGGCAGAGAAGAACAGCTCACCTTGAAACCAGAGGGCTGCAGGGAAACCTACAAATATTTGGACACATTCTCCATCAACAGATGCTGAATCAGAAACTCATTTTTTAAAACTGCCATTAATGTTAGAACACCCTGGGTGTGTCAGCATCTATAACCCTACTAAAACTATCTCTTCCAATTATTAATGACATGCAAAGATTTTTATGAGGTGGGAGAGAATGATGAAGTCAGTGGTTCACATTTTAACTGAGTAGAAAAAGCTGATTCTTGGTTCACTTGGCTGCATATGAGGGATTCCACTGAGCTCTGCTCTTGTGTGTGCATCAGTGTCTACGCCTACACTGAGGGGTTTTGTTGCTTTTTTTATATTATTATTATTATTATTATTTAGAAGTTGTTTCTTTGTTTTAATCCAGTTGTGGGCCTGTTTAAAACATACAGAATATAGAATATAGCCACATGACCCCCCCCATTTGTAGGGCTGTGCAGCCCCCAAGGCCCCATTGCTCAGCTTGTCCTATAAATGCTCACGTCCCCTTTCTCCAACCCCTAATCCTTCCTGCTTTGCCTTTCATGGGACCTATTCAGCTCCTTAATGAAGACTTGGGGTTGTTTTTTTGGTGTTTTTTTTTTTTTTTTTTTTATTTTGTTTTGTTTTGGTTTTTTTTGGTTTTTTTTTTTTTTTTGGGGGGTTTTTTTTGTTTGTTTGTTTGTTTTGTTTTTTTGTTTTTTTGTAATTTGTTTGTTTTAACCAGGGTTTTTAAGGGCTCTAAGCAGGAAACACCAAGCTGTTCCATTCCTGAGAGTAGCCAAGGAGTCCTCTGGGGTGTTCTGATGCCCACTGTCACAAGGAGACACTACTCACCCAATGCACTTCCAAAACACCCATTTTCTGTGGGTATTTGGTAACTGTTTTTCAGAGATTCAGAGAGAAGTGTAAATGTATTTTTATAGCAGGACAGTAGGGTGTGAGAAGCACGCAGATGGTGTTTGAGGGTGGTTCTGAAAGCCCATTTTGAAGGCTGAGCTGGGAGGAATGATGCCTGATGCATCCTCTGCCATGTTTGCTCATGGAGCAGTCCCAGATTTCATCTAGTGGGAGGGAGATCTTTTATCTCCAGTCCAAGAGAGATTTTTTAAATGTGTTAGCACGTGTGGACAGGAAGCTCAGAGCAAGATCCAAGGGTGAACCCTGCTGACAGAATTAGCTGGTTCAACCTTATACAAATTGCAATGTGACTTAATTGATCCAGGAAGTTTAGTGCTTTTCTCTTTGTTTAATTCCACAAAGCATTTCCACTGACTTTCAGTAGATTTTTTGGATTGAACTCTCAGGCAAACAGTGAAATAATTGTGACTACTACAGGAGCTAAGGTTAAAAAGGTTTTAATTTTATGTTACTTCCCAAACACTCAGGGGCTCAGATTCAATAAAAATACCAGTGCTTTTGAATTTTGTTGTTGATCTCTGTACTGTATGAAATTACACATTAATTTCATAAGGGCTCTATTGAAAGATGATCCCCACTTATGTATATTTAACAGTGAAGCTTTATTCCCATGTTATTTAAGTGGTGTATAAATTCATCATTTAAACCCCCCTTTGACTGAGGATGGTTATAAAAGATGCAGAATTAGAATGCACAACTTACACCTTTTATTTTCCAGTGTCTGAATAGGTGCTGAGCATTGCCTAGCTTTGTCTGGCCTAGCAGCTACCCCAAACTCTTCTTTTGGAGAGGCAAAGCACAGATAGGAGTGGAAGGGGAGAGGAGAAGCCAGCATTATCTCTGAAGTACAATCAGATTGTGGTTTTATTTTGTATTCCCATTAGCAAATCACAGTTTCATTGTTTAAATGCACCCGGGGTTGAAGAGACTTGAAGCTAAGGAGCATTATAAGAAGTATATAATTCTAAAAGAAAAATTCTTTCTTTTGTTAAAAAAAAAAAAAAAAGAAAGTACTTTTGGGTATTGCAAAGAAGTGCTCTTGTTACTTCTTTCAAATATGCAAGGAATGTGGCATGGTCCATGAATCTCTTCAAAAGTGCTTTTTCATTAAAAGCTTGAATATAATAATAGATTTCAGAATTATTCATTAACATGAGATTTAACCATACAAGCTATTTTAGTATTTCAGAGGGAAAAGCATCAGTGAAGGATTCATTTCTTTTTCTGCTTAAAAAGTTTCTTAAATAAAGCTGTAAAAAAATCTTAACAATATTTAAAGCAAACAGCTATTAAAAGAAAAAAATCTTAATTTCAGTATCTTGAAAGGAGTTCATGTATAACCTTAAAATAAGTTAATTAACTTTGATTTTATTTGCATCCAATATTTGATGTATAAGTTCAGTTCCACTATGTGTTACTTATTGGGTCCTTACGAAGGTAAATCTTAAGCATGATCAAAAGCTAAGTTTGTGCATTAACTCATTATGCAGATTTAGTCATTCAATATCTGCAGAATCTCCAGTTAACTACAGTCTTGATGTGAAAAGGACTGAGCTGCTTGGTGTTCCAGAATTTCTACAATTATCACTATTTATTTTACAAATGGGTAAATGAAAAATACTGCATCACTCATAATTGCATTGTTTTCAGTAACTTCTTTCACAGTTGAGGCAGGCATCCCAAAAGGAGAACTTTCACCAGGGGGAAAGCCCTGTGGGTATTGGTGACCATGCATTTAAATCCCTGTGGGTGGGTGTGTGTGGAGAATTCCAGGAGAACAGGAAATGAACAGGAGTTGTCATTTGCAGGGTGTTTCCAGTTCTCCCCTGCTGGTTCACAGAGTTCCTGAGCTCCCAGTTAGGGAAGGCTGGGCCAGTAAAAAACTGTTTGGCCACTGCCTGCCTGGCAGTTCTGGGGGTCTTTTGGCATGGGGAAATATCAGTTTGGTGTTGGGATACATCAGTGCTATATATACATGAGACAGTGTGGCACATTTCTAAAATCTTCAACTGATAGGACAGAGCGTGCAGAAATGGAGTGCTTACCTTGTGCTAGTAATGTCCAACATTTCCAGAACTTCTTCTGGGTCTTCTGCTGATCATTTCCACCTTATTAACACAAATAAATTTCTTTGCAGTCACAACCGAGCATTTACAGCAGAGTAACTCATGCATGGTGAATCTGGTGCAGTGGCAAGCTGACCTTGGTCTGGATTAATTAACAATTTTTCACTGGAGATGTGTAGTCATGTTGACATTTTCCAAGTGAAAAGAAAGTTTTTACACTTCAAGCTTTTGTTTGTCTACATCAGATCCCTGGCAAACATCTCCACACTTCTCTGTTAGATGCGTTAGAGGGGAGATGAGGCACCTTATGCAGAATATTTTGCATCAGCCTATTTTTTATTCACTTTCCTGGCAACCTCCTGGGGAAACAAGACACATCAAAATTAAAACAGCAGCAAGGAAAAATCAGTTACTGAGGTGAAGTTGAGAAAAGCAAAAGTGACTGCAGTTATATGAAGAAGCGCTGGCTCTTGAAGTTAAGCTGCTCTGTCACATACCATCAATTGGACTATTATCTGGCACAGGAGGACTGTAATAAATTGTCAGATTTTCTTCTTAGCTGAAATGATGGGATGGAAATTGTGCTGTGTATTTTTGGACAGGCGTGGGGAGGGGAGGGGGAATCCAGTATGTAGCAGATTTCCTCATATGCCAGACCTGCCATGATGCACAAACCCAATTTCCTGAATGTAGCTCTTAGAAATCTTGTGTGGTGAAAGCCAAAATAGTTTAAAAAACAATCCAAGCTCTTCTCTGGGAAAATAAGGTTGAGGAGGAGAAAAGTACTAATGAGAGACAAACTTTATATATACATATGTATTTAAAACATTTTATATGTTGTTTCAGATTTTTTCTTCTCCTTGTCAGACAAAGTAATGACAAATGCAGGCTTTTGTGTAACACTGTCTAGTTCTGTAGTATTTTCATTCAAAGTAAACTTTTACAGAATTGTGATGTCAGAATGTTGGCTATTTAATAGCTGAATCTGATGATCATTGTCATTCTGGGAGGCAGGATATGGAGAAGAAATTATTACTTATGGAAGTAGTTTGTGGGGTTTATACAATATGATTTAGGCTCTCTGTGATTGATTGAGAAGCAGCTGATATGATGTAGTGGTGGTAGGACCAGTTGATAAAAATCCTCTTTTAAAATGTTTTGTGTTCTCAGGAGAGGAACCTCTTCAGTAGAATTATTGTATGATTAACATGTATATCTGTATTTATATGTGTAATAGCAGGCTATTGATACCCACTTCAAAAGCCTTAGCTGGATAACATAACTGATGTAGTCAAGTCTGAATTATTTTGTATGACCTGCATGCTAACTCATGCTAAGACTTCAAGGACCTTGAAGGGCATAACATTTTTTTCTGAAATATTTATAATATTTTAGAGGACAAGTTCTTATTTGACCAGTACCATGCAAAGATATCAACAGAAACACCTCGATGATGGGTTGAAATTCTAAGTGAATTCTAAGTAACTTTAGAAGCCATTAGGGCTGGCAGATTTGTTCCTCTACTTCCTTATGACCATTAGCTAGGCATTCACCTTTCCCTCTGTGTTCTAGTCAGCTGCAGTTGTATTTTAGTTGTGTAAAAACTCATTTTAGAGCCTTTTCAATGGGCTTGGGGAGGGCCAGACAATGAATCAAACGTGAAAACACATCTACTGCCTTCAGATTTCCCTTTGTGAGTCTTGGCAAGCCGCTCAATGTGGAAGGTTCCAGCTATGAATTACAGCAAAGACCCAGATCTCAGTATACTTTATTAAATATTCCCTGTACATATTATTTTCATTATTAGATAGGGCTGTAAAATGTGCATGTTTTACTTAGACCTTCCTTCTTGGCAAAAGAGGAATATCAGAAGGTATAAAAAGGGTGCATTGGAATTTTTTTTTTTCTTTGTATTGGTTAAAGGTCTTGGCAGTAGGTTCTGAAAAAAGTTTCTTTCCATGAGAAAATGGAAATTTCACTGATTGAAGTCAATAAAAATTTGTGCAAGCCAAGTAAAAAAGAGTGGAACAACACCAGTACCAGAAACAGGTGGAAAACACATCCTGAACTGGATTAATCACAAAATAATTCAGATTCATCAGAAATATGGAAACTGTAAAAGAATTAGCAACTCCGACAGAATATTGGGAAGCAGAAAGAGTTGAGAAATCACGTGGTGGTGAAAAGTTGATTATTTACTTGCATTATTCCACTGCCATTCAAATCTGAGCCAAAAGTGGAGGTACCAGAGCATGTCAGAGGAGTGTAAAAAATCTTCAAGCACAGACTTTGTAGATATTTGAGTTCTGAAGGAAGACATGAACACGAGCAAGCTGTTAACAAAAGATGTTTGCATCAAAATAAATAGTGGAAGGAAGAAGGTAGCAGCTGCTGCATCAAGTTTTTACAAAATTCTAGAAATTATCATTTCAAAATGACAAAACATGTTGGCAAAATGTTTCAAAATACCTAAAACCTTCTTAAATTCTTTTAGAAAAGAATTCTACACAACCTAAATCGTGCCTGCATGGCCTCTGTAATAGGATATTTTCCTATCCTGCTTCTTTAGGATTTCTTTTTTGTTGATTGAATAACAGATACACTGCACCTTGTGTAGTGAATTTGAATAATTCCTTGGAATATGAAAAGATTAAAGTCTCTGACAGATTAATAGAAAAGGAGTTGTCATGAATTGTCAGGTAAATTATTGCTTTGGATTAGAAACTTGATAAGAAACTAAAGCCAGGGTAAGATGAAGTAAACAATTTAGAGCAGTGTTGCCTCAAGGTTCCACTCTGGTGCAATAATAACAAAAGAAAAAAAGGCTTAAAGTTACAAACTGATTGATGGCACAGGAGAAATACATTAGTAAATGTCAGAGAGGTCCAAGGATTTACAAAGATTTGATCTCAGATGAGAAACTTTGGTTTCACCTTTCTACACTAACAGATATTCTAATTGTTTGTACATAGTGCAGTCTATAAAGAATTGGGGCTTCCTGTGTTTGAAATACTCCTTAAGATTGTAAATACATGTTAAATACCTTTTATGTTTTCTTTTGCCACAGGAAAATGAGGTTTTAGAGGATTATGAACACGGTTTTGTTATTTGAGTGCAAAATTTCTTAGTGTCACACCAAACCTCCCTACTTAATGGAAACCAAGTATTTCTTTAATTTCAGAAAAAAACCTGATTATTCCATGAGCTGTTGCTATTACAGTTGATTTTTTTGGGTGCTTTTGGAGAGGGTATATATCTTCATTCTGTGGCTCAAGCAGTGGGCAACAAATCTTTACAAGCCTTTACAAAGCTCCCCAAGCATGAAGCAGATTTCACGAACCATCTGCTGTGTGAAGGACACATTAAAGGAGTCCCCCATTCCCTCAAAAGCATCAGCACATCCATGCAAATCCCTATTCTCCTACCTGCACTTGTGAGAGTGATGGAGTGCAGTGCCTGCACAGCTCATTGAATCCTCTCTGAGCTGTGCAGCCCCGCTCACGGCAACACCAGATCTGGAGATAACACTGAAAATTCAGTGCCCACTGAGGTGTTCAGCATTTTCATTTCCAGCAGAGGTAGTCAGCTCCTTAACGTGGATAATTACTCCAGAATTAATTTTATCCAAAGTCCCGCTAAGGGTGTAACAAAATTTTATAAAGCAGCTAAAACTTCTGGAGAAGGGTAAAACTCATGACATTCAATGCTGAATTAATAGCAGTTCCTGAAAGAATTAATCCCTAATTTGTCACACTTGAAGTTACTGTAACAAAAGTCTATCTGAAGAATGAGACCAAAAACAAAGTAAAAAATGAAAATGGTTGTCAGTCACCAGCTCATTTGAAAAAAATGAAAATGCATGAATAATGAGTTCAGGGGGGGTTGTGTTGTTTATTTTTTTCTTGTTTTCTTGTTTTTCTTGTTTTCTTGTTTGTGTTACTGATTGAACCAAGCAATTTAGCCCACTTAAATTGATTACAGTGACTTTTGTACGCCAGAAGAAATGTTTCAGGCAGCAGAACCCTGTGGTACAGCAGCTTCTGGAGATTGTGACCTTGCTGTGGGTTCCTACTTGTCTTATCCTAGCAAGATGATCTTGACTTTAACGGCCTGGCACATGGAAAGACTTCTTGACAATCAGTGTTTATTGGTGGTAGTGTAGCTCAAATTCTCCCCAAATACTCATGGTCAATAAAAAAGTAGTAATCAGCAAAATCCAAAAAATATTAAACTGTTCATCATAATCAGTAAAACACAGAAGCTGCATGGAAACACTTCAGACCTTTAGGAGCAGAATTGCAGGGAGTCTTCAATACATCACTGCTACAACCCTGAGCAGAGGCCAAGTAGGCCTTCAATAGATTTTAGCAATAATTTACACATTATTATTTTATTATATAATATAAATATTATTTTATTATTTCACACATATTGCTTATATTCTGCTTTAATATTCGTGTGCATATTCCATACAGTGAGAGCATTTAAAGCATACCCTTCCAAAAGTTCCCCTCACAGCCCAGACAGCTCCACTTCTGTATGACAGGAGATTCAATCCTGAGCATAGTTCTGGGGAGTCTGTGCTATTAAATTGTGTACTTGGAATGGCACTTCAGTTCAGGGAAGTTTGATTTCTTTACTAGGAAAAGAAATGTTCATGTATCAGCTTGATTGCTTTACTCAGAACTTTTATTTTGGGGGAAAATAGCTCCTTGTTTAAAAGAAATAAGGAAGGTACCACTTGTGTAAAACTGTCTCTTTACACTCTTCTATCTTTTTTGTTGAGTAGTGAAGTAAATTTAAAAGAAATTAAATTCCGTATCTGGAATGCCTGGGTTTACTACAGATTGAATTGGGAAGTTTCACTGTTTGAGGAAGTTTTCTCTTTTATTCACCTATTGCAGCTCAGAGCTCTCTCCATCATGTCATAAAAGAAAACAAGTGGGTAACAGAATGAAGTAAAAGAGGCAGATTTTTATAAGTGTTAGCTGGGGGGCTTTCTTGTCCTTCAACATTGATTTATACTAAATGCCATAGGCGTAATTCTATTCATTCTTGCGAAGTGATTCACTAAACTGCAGTATAAAACTTGGCTTATCACCTTAAAGACAATCTTAGTCATTCTGGAAATCTCATAAGGCAGTCTCATAGGAAATGTTCCTTTCATTTGCTTACTCTGGTTGAGTTCCTCTTATCCTGCTACCCAAAGGCAGCTTGCTTGCCTTTATTCATTCCTGCCCCTGCTCTACTCCTAAATAAACCTCAAAGAGGCTGCAGTGCCTCGAGTCCAACATTTTAAATTACATTTTTAAATGGTAACAAAGAAGAATGGGGGTTACAAAGTTTATGATCTAGTCCAATTTTTAAATCAATGCCTATTTGTCCCAAATCAATGTTTTGTTAACTGCAGATTAAAAGGAAGAAGTAATTTTTCATTCCAAGGTAAAGTAATCCAGGGGTCATTTCAAGACTTGCTAATCAGCTGTGTCAGTTAAACTTTACAGCAGGCTGTTACTTCCTCAAATAGAGAGCATGGAATTGCAAATAAATAGGAACAGTATGTAATATATAGTTCTGGAAGTGAATTCAGCCCAATCCCCATTCATAGGATGAGTTGATAGTGACAATGTCCGAAGATTCCACCAATTGTCCTGCTTGAACATGGTCTTAGTTTATAAAGATTTGAAGTCTAAAGCCATGAAAACAGCAGAAAAATTAGAGAAATAGCAGATTAATCTTTCCTTGGCTGTGTAAACATAATTCTGTATATTGAATTGAGAGGTTGCTAATCCCTTACAATCATGTTTCTTCCAATTAAGTTGCAGGGCTTTAAATACTTTCAATCACAGGAGGCTGAAGAAGCAAGTGCAATGTCAGGAAGGAGAGGAGGGTGGTAATCCTAAATGAAAATAATTTTATTAGGAGAGAAAGCAAGCAGCAAACAGAAGTTCTGAAGTGGAGAATTTCAGAAAATAAAAGATTCTGCAAAATGCTCTGACCCCCTAGGGAAGCAAAGAAATAAAACTGGGATTTTTGGCTTGATTAAAGTTTGATTTATGAGCTGCTTTTTGTTAACAGCACTGGAACAGAAGGAGGAGAAAAAGGATTTAACTTGTAAGGGAGAAAATTCTTTTGGAAATTGCCTTCAAGTTCATGGAGTTTAAAAAAAAAAAGTGACAAATGGAATTGTTTTGTAAGTCCTGCCCTTCTAGCTCTTCTTTGTTCTCCACTCCCCTCCAATCCATAGTTAGTAATAAATTATAAGTAATAGTGATTTAAAAACATAGCAGGTGCCTAACTTGATGTTTTATCCCAGTCTAAGAATAAGCAGCTTAATTTGGGGGCGTATCTCCTGTATTTATGTAGTGTGCAGACCTATATAGGCACCCAAGAAATGCATCAGATGACCTAGGAGGAATTCAAAAGCCTTATTTCTGTAAATGTGGTGTCTTGCACAAAGGTTATATGCAGGAGATCAGGAAAAAAAAAGTCACAAAGCACTGCCCAAAAAGGTGCAGTCTTTAACAAATGTGATTCAGATGAAGAAAATGTAGAACAATAAAGAGTTTCTTATGTTTTTCTTCTACTGGGAAGGAACATGGGTAAAGTTGGGATTGGTAGGGAGTGGTGGGTGGCCCACATTTCTTCTCAGTGCATGGAAATATTTGTCCATCTTTGTTTCAAGAAGCTCTTGCCCAAGCTGATGTCAGCACCCAAAGCACAGAAGAGGGGAAAACAAACTCTTACTTTTTCCTGCTGTCCTTTTCTCTGCAAAATATTAGCTAAGGGACTCCTGGACCCACCAACTTCAGGCAAGTGCTGTTCCCACAGGTCTGGTTCTCCAAAATGCAGCAATGATGCCATCCCTCCTGAGATCCAATGTGCTAAAAGTCACCAATTCTTCAGGGCACTGAAGGGTTAAAAAAAATGCTGTCGTGCCCTATAAGCAATAATGGGCTCACATTGGCTTACAAATTGAAAGTTACTATTGTGGAATACCTTTTGAAGGTAAATGTAGGAGTAAAATTGCTTTTCAGTTTGAATTGCCTCAGACACTGAAAATTCTGAATTGTCATCGTAAAAAAATCCAGGATGCTTGTGCTTTAACCACTCTTCACCTTTCATTTTCAGATGAAGTACCAAATCTGTGTAAAGTAATTGCACACAAAGATTTTTATTTTTTTTTCACTGAAAAGACATTATAACTTACTGTCCATCAAAAGTTTTAAATGTGGCCATGACAGGATAGTTTGGACCACTTTGTAGGTGCATTTAATATCTTATTATTAAATATCTTAGCTTATTATTTCAGCTGAACTTGAATTCTAAATAGACTCCAAAATTTCATGCTAATAATGAAGCTGTCACTGTGTTAGTTGATACTGTAATTTCATGTATAAACACTCTGTGTAATTGTCAGTAAAACATACTTAGTAGTATCAGGAGCTGTTGAAAATATTTTACCCATAACAAAGGCTTTGTAATTCCTAAGTCCAACTGTACCCACACTACTTATACATACTATATATGTAGCTGAGTGAAACACTGGAGAAGGTATAAATAACAGATTTTGAAATAACTTTTTTTTTCCCCTAAATGATATCAGTCAGTAAATAATGTATATAATTTTATAAAATTCATGCATTGTCTGTGTATCAGCAGACATTAACATCTGCCTAAAAAAAAGGGGATCTGGACAGGCATGACAGTATGCATCTGCTGACCCAGCAAAATCTGTTTCACTGTTTCAGCAGAAGTCAGAATGAAATATAAGACTTTCCCAAGTGTTAGCCACAGCAAAGCTTTCAATCTGGAAGGCTGAAGTCTGTCTCTGATAGCAGATGATGGTGGGTGATAATTTATCAACACTGTCAGTACATCCCAGTTTTACACGGCCTCAGCTGTGGTGTGGAACTGTCACCACAGACCTGGTGACAACCCACCCCAGAGGGGAGGCTCAGGTGTCTCTGTGCCTCCTTCACACAGAGGAGTTGATGCCTTTTGGGGCTACCTAAAAACAGAATTAAGGGAATAAAAAGCAGTTCTATTTATGGAAGGGCCTTCAGGTGCATTTAGGGCAGACAAAGCCCCCCGGGGGTTGCACCTAAAAATAGACCCCAGGTCACAGGTTTCACACTTGGATCAGTTTGATCCATTTGCACATTGGGGGTTGGTTCATCTCCCAATTCCAGCTTCAGGTAATGAAGTCATTCACCCCCAGTTTGCTGCCCCCAACTCACTTTAGTTTCCATCTCTGGGGCCTGAGGCAGTGAGGTGTCCTTGATTCCCAGGCCTGCAGAGGAATTGTTGTGTCTGAGCAACATGGGGAAGCAGCAGCTGACACTGTGTGTGGGGTTTGGAGTTACACACTAAGGAACTGCAGGGTGACAAATAGATGGAAAACAGAAAAGCTGAAATCCCAAGGCATCATCAGAGTTACGTCTTCCAATCTCTGCCAGTCTCCCTGGCAGTGCAAACAGAGCAGATCTGGAGGTACCCCTGTCCCCTTTCCTTCCTCAGTGTCTTGGTTTGGAAAGACAGGTATCTGCCAGGGAAAGCTGGAGCTTCTCTTGGAATGGAGAATGGAAACCCTATCGCTTCAAATTATTATAATTTTGCAATTAGAGGCTTTGAGGCAAAGGTATGGGAACACGAATAACAGTTCTTTACTAGGAATATTAACAATACAAATGTAGTAGTACAAAAAACCCCAAGGAAATTAAAAATAATAATTAAAAAATCCTAGAAACACTGTCAGAGTCAGAACATGACCTGACACCCTGTTGGTCAGGGTGTTGGGAGCAGTCCATGTTAGCCCTCCTGCAGTGCCAGATGTGGTTCTGTTGGAGCAGAGATGATCCTGTAGGAGGGTCCAGTGGTGCTGAGATGGGTCTGGGTTCCTCTGGGAATGCAGTGCACACAGGCTGCCCTGCTGCTCTGGATCCCAGCTTTGATCCAGGTGGGAATGCTGGGCTCCTCCCCTGGGTGGAGCCTCTCCCCATGGGCTGATGGAATTGTATCAGCCCTGCAGTGAGCCTGGATGGCCCATGAACAGCAGATACCCCTGGAGGGAGGGTGGGTCCTGGCAGGGATAAGAACACTGCCCAGCTGGTTTAACAGCTGCCCATGGACAGAGGCACCTGCCCCCTCCCTCCTGGAGTTGTGAGGGATGGGTTATACCAGAGATAAAGGAAACACCTCCCCAACCAGGTTCAACAGATTGGGAATAGAATACACACTTCTGGTTACATATTGCAACCCAAGACACTCAGGCACCTTCCTCTCCCCATCAGAGGGGCACAGAGCCAAGGAACCCCAAGGGCACAGTGCAGAGGAGGCTGGCACAGGAGGGTGGAAGGGAAGAGGGTGCCTGCAGTGCTCCACCCCAATGAGATGAGAGCAGAGAAGGTGGCTGCCCTCACCCAGAGGTGCTCCAGATACATCCTTGAATAAGTTATAGCTCTGTAAAGGAAGATCAAGTTGTACAGAGAGATTCAAGACATCTAAGATTTGAACCATCTAAGGTACCACAAATATGGTGTGTAGCAAATAGTTTGGCATGAAATCAATTAAATTACATCAGTTAAAGATGTAGCATCTTGGCTGAAAAATCTCAGCAGGGGCTCCCATCACAAGGCTAAAGCCTAATTGTTGTTTATTTTTGCTTCATGAATGTTCAGCCATCATGATAAAATCAGACATAATAAAAAGAAGGCTTGCACACCAGATGTGTTTCCTTTAATAAGGACAGAGGACCTTCTCTCCCAGTAATGCACACATGTAATACCAGCTTGGATGCAGCAACAGGAGACACTGGAGCATTTAAATGTACAAATCAGTCTGTGAAGTCAGTGTTGCAGATTAGAAAGTACAGTTTGATGTCTTCTGTGCATTGAAGGTTATCTTTATTACAGTGTGGGTGGTAGGTGGCTGCTGCATGTAGAAATTTGTCCCTACAATCTTTGTGCCTTTTAGACAATCTTCCTGTCACTTGGCTCTTTCTGGGCTGTCTCTGTGACACTTAAAGGAGCTGGACTGTCACAACACTCCTGCCTGCCACTGTCGAGCTCGTGGAGGAGAAGTGGCTTAAGTACTGCTGATGAGTGTTATCTGTAATTTACCAAGAAACGCAGAAATTTTCAGGGTTAAAATTCTGCCCTCTCATATCTTTTCTGGGTGCTATTTTATTTTTAATGTACTCTTACAAGGTAGCTTTGAAGTCGTTTCACATAAAAGAGCCTCCAGCCGTATGTCTCACAAAAAGCACGTAGACCTCATTTAATCATTCTTTTTATTCCTCTGACTTGAGTGTGATCTCTGTTCCACTCTTACTGATGGAGCTGGCACTTTGTCTTCGTCCAAATTTATTCTTGGTCTAATTCAACAGAACACACAGCAGAACAGATTTCCAAAGTGGAATAACAGCCACTTAAATATTGTTTAAGCCTACCGCACACAGAGGCAACAATTTGAATTTCTTCAGAATTATGTTACATTTTTAACAAACATGATTATTCTTCCTCCTCCTCTTTAAGACCCCATCTAAGTCACAGCATGTCACTCTAGGCCAGATGTATTTTTATGTGATCAATGCCACACCTTTTCTGTTGGAGTGGGGTTTATCAGCAGGTTGAGGGGTGGGTTTTGTTTTTTTCAAGCAGAAAGTGGGATGGTTCTGCCTGGAACATGAGCTGCTGAGTGGGGAACATCACCTGCTTAATAACAACGAAATTCAGCTTTTTGGATCCAGTGGTTCCCAGACCACAGAATTCCCAGATTGTGTGTATTCCTGCACTTGTTTTCATCAGAATGAAATGCAGAGATCAGCAGAAATGCATTTATTGCTCACCTTCATAGTAATACTATTCAGCCTGCAAAAGGAAAATGCTTTAGAAAATTATTACTGTCTTGAAATTTTGGGTCCGGTGGGAATTGTTACCTTTTCCCATCTACCTCTGTATGAATAGAACTGTAGGTCAGCTGAAGTGCAATTGGATTTAAAAGCTGGGATGTCTTTTTCTCATTAGCCAGTACATGAAGTAGCAGAAAGGTCTTCGTTACACAGATTCATCTGTGTGAAATAACTTTGCAAGCAACCTTTTTGTTCCAGTGTCCCTTTCCTTTCTTCACTAAGCAGCTTCCTAGAAAGTAAAAGAAAAAAAAATTGTTAAGGCAAAGTGTGTCCTGAATCAATCAAAAATTATTCTTTGTCATCTAGGTGGTATTTCTTGGTGTGCTTTTTGCTAGGAAAGGCACTTTTTTAAAAATTTTGAAACAAAAATAAGAGAAAAAAAAAAAAAAAAAAAAAAGGAAAAAAAAAGCTCCTCACCAAATTTTAGTTTGGAGCTCCTCACCATGCAATAATACCTCGTTCAATTATCCTAACATTTTTGTTCCCAAACTTACAAAATGAAAAGTATAATAGATGTATCTTCATTTTATAAGGATATTGTGCATGAGGTGCCTGTCAAAGCAAAATCACATACAAACCTGGAGTACTCTGGCTTTCAACCTTCGATTTAGTACAAAGAAGAGAATCACAAATGGTCACAGAGTTCATAAATTAGCAGCAGCGGTGCTGTCACAATTGTGCCATGACTATGACATGTCATTTCCTCACTGTGATTAACTGTGCTTTACCAGAAACCCATTTTTCAGTAGAACAAAACGGGAGAATTAAGTTTCCTTTGTGTTTCACTTTGTTCATCGTGACCGTAGACTTCAGCCTGTCTGATCCAAATTGGTTAAATGTTAACGCAATTTGGCCTCTTTTCAGCTCCAGTTTCCACTTTCAGCAGCTGAGGATGGTGAACTCTGTCTTTCTAAAGGCTAAACTCCATTTTATTTTCTGCTATGTAAGCTTATTTGTGAGGGGTCCTCATAATGTCATGTCTGCATGGAGATGGCAACGAGTGTCTTAAAGTTCAGGCCAAACACGGGGGGCGGGTTTGCTGTTCGTGCTGTAGGATTAATTAGCACTAACTTAGATCTTTTACAAATGTCCACAATCTACAATTCAGAGAACTGAAAGTCTCGTCTACAAGTGATCTGAGACCTTAGACAAATTCCACCAGAAGTGTATTTAGACCAGACATTGGGATTCCTCTGTTGAATCTCTGGCTGTTCCATTGATTCATTATTTTTTTTACTTAGCCTTCAATTCTTTCTCCATCAGTGGCTGTCGGATTGCTTACATTTTTATGGGGGCATGACACCTAATTATTACATTTAGCCAACTCTGACACAGCCAAATTCTTTTGAATAAATAATTAGGTGTTACTGAATGAAAGCAGCTCATATTTTCACCCCTGTTCTCCCTTGTGTTGTGTGGCAACCTGGCCACAGAGATTACCAGACCAACCACATCCAACACAAGTTGCCTTAAACAAGATCCCAAGATCCAGTTCCTTTTAAGGATAATGAGATGATAATTTATGCATAAAGAAACAGGGCAGTACCATCTATAGAAATGCTTAATTCTGTTTCAACCAGCTCTGAAGGAAGGGGGAACAAGCACAGCTCACTAAGGTTTGTTGCAGCATTACTTGAACAGTTTAGATGTGGTTTCACCTGAGCTGTAAGGTAGGATCAGCTTTGATTCCCCACGTTGCACCTGAGTGATTCCTGTGCTGTTAATTTCCACAAAGGGTTTCTGATTTGGTTTGGTTTCTTTCTTTAACTTGCTAATGTGTCTGTTCTCAGGACATCCATCTGATTATATTTGCTCAGATAACCTGTTCATCATGGGAACCATTAATTTTTTTCCTTTTTTTTTTTTTTTTTTTTTTTTCTTCATAACCTGGTTATCTTTGAGCCCTTCATCAAAAAAAAAAAAAAAAAAAAACCTCCTCAGTGACAGATTAACATCATTTTGAACCAGTTCCTTGCACAGTTTTTGCCAAGCATCATTCAAGATAGCCTCAGTATATTCTTGGTCAATCCAAAAATTGTTCGTCTGGGGTTTCCAACTTTCTAAGGGTCCCTGAAAATTCAAGTTAGGTAATCGCAAGAGAGTATATCTGTGCATGCACTGCTTTTGGAATCTCTTGTTACTAACATTCAGTGTTCATGGTAGTTCTTAAAGATATTGGTTTTAAATAATTTGATTCTGTTCAGAATGCAACAGTACAGGAAGGATTGATTTTAAGTTGTTTTTGTGGGGGGGGTTGTTTGTTTTTAATTAAGGTTCCCAGAACTACAGAGCAAGTGAAATGCTGCAAAGACATATTCTGCCTTGGCCAAATGGAAGGATGTTTTCAAGATCATGAGCATAGATGGGCTTGCCATTCTCCAACACATAAGAAAGGAAAAAAAGCCCAACCAAACAGCAGCATTTTATGGTTTTGCATGGCTAGATCATGCCAGAGACTTGTGAGTCAGCATTTGCAATCCCAATTTCAATTTTTGCATGGCTGTGAGTGGTGCCCTGACAGGGAGCACAGCTGTGCTTGCCTGTGGTGCAGCCAGCACCTGGGCTCAGGGCAGTGCTGGTGGCTGCAGGTGATAGCTTAGGATTTCAGCTTTTCTATTTTCCATCTATTTGTAACCCTGCAGTTCTTTAGTGTAGAACTCCAAACCCCACACACAGTGTCAGCTGCTGCTTCCCCATGTTGCTCAGACACAACAATTCCTCTGCAGGCCTGGGAATCAAGGACACCTCACTGCCTCAGGCCCCAGAGATGGAAACAAAAGTGAGTTGGGGGCAGCAAACTGGGGGTGAATGGCTTCATTAGCTGAAGCTGGAATTGGGAGATGAACCCCCAATGTGCAAATGGATCAAACTGATCCAAGTGTGAAACCTGTGACCTGGGGTCCATTTTTGGGTGCAGCCCCTGGGGGGCTTTGTCTGCCCTAAATGCACCTGAAGGCCCTTCCATAAATAGAACTGCTTTTTATTCCCTTAATTCTGTTTTTAGGTAGCCCCAAAAAGGCACCACAGGAGCCATTCCTGCCGTGCCAGCTGGATCCCCTGGAGCTCCTGGTGAGAGATGCTCTCCTATTTCTGTGCTCACAGCTCCCTGTGCTGGTGCTCTCTGCTCCTTTCTGGGGCAGAGGGAAGATCCGGCTCTGGTCAGGAGCAGGAGTGGGTCAGGGTACTGCAGCTCTACCTGGCAGCAGCTCAGGGCTCATCTCAAACCTCCCATCACTTGGGATCTGCCATGTGCTTATGTAATACTGCTGGTTATAGCTTAATTAATGGCAGTTGTCATGCACATGCAAAAACATTAATTAAATTCTTGATCATTTTCACAATTCTGGCCCTGCAATAATAAAACACTGCTACCTTAGTTATTTCTTCTTAATTGCCCCTGGCTTTCAGGTGAATGCACAGTGGATTTGCTGTACATGCAAGCAAGTGGCTGGGGTTTACACGAGCTGAGTGAAACAAGTAAACTGTCACATGTGCAAAAAAAGTTTTAAACTTTCAGACAGAAAAAGGTAAGTTTAAGGGACTCCTCTGTTTTTTTGAAAGCACCAATCACAGTGGTGTTCAAATACACAGCAAATCTGTGCTTTCAGACAGTTTAGATGTAATTTTACCAGCCCTTTGAGAATTAATTTTGTGCCTTTCTATCTATTCCATATGTAATCCATATATTATCACTATTAAAATATTAGGGGTTATTTTTGGTTCATGTTTTGCTAAATATCTTACGCCAGTAGCTTGCACTGAAAACAACAAAAAAAAAAACCTGCAATACTGAGGAGAAAAAGAAGAAAAAGCTACTCCTGCTCCTTCTGTTCCAATCTGGAGAATGAAGGAGGAGCCTTAATCAAATGGATATATCCTTTGGTGTACATAACAGCCTGGCACTGGCTATGGGTTCTCTTCTGGGCTTTGTAAATGAAAGTCAGGAGTTCAGTAGAGTATTGTAAACTGCATCAGCTGGGGATTTATAAAGGGAATATATGGCCAAAGGATTCTCCTTCAGGGCTTCAGCTGCTCAGGAAATGTGCAGCCCTATGGAATACAGACAGAAGCATGGAAGTGTTCAGAAACTCCCAAGTTTTGTTAAAATGGAAAATACTTGAAGGGTAAGTGGGACTGTGGGTTTTTTACTGGATGTTTCTGGAAGAATGGAATATAATAACAAAATAAGCTCTATAATGATGACCATTAGAAAAGTGTGGATCAAATGGCTAAGCTGTTCTGCCATTGTTTACAAATCTCTGGCCTTCTTCTTTATAATCTGAATAATACCTCTGCAATCCTGTAACCCAGGAGCAAATCTCTGCCCATGGTAAGAAAGCTGAGGAAATCTCATTGTTCTGAACATTTTTTTAAATTAGTTTGGATGGAGGGGGAAAAAAGCCTATTCAGGCAAAACAAGAATAGTTCTCAGCAGAACTTGTTCTGTGTTTTCTCTCACCTGACTTAAACCAGAAATACATTTTGAAAATGAGTTTATATTGATTGCAGAATCTTCTAAAGTATGGGGGTTTTGGGCACTCAGATGGTCTGAAAATTATGTGAGATGAGCCTGAAAAGTTAGTATGAAGAGTTATTTTAGCACGTGGTTGATCCCACCTACCTCAGGCATAGGGCTGTGGGCTGCCAGGGGTTGGAATAATCCTGCTCTGCTCTTCCCTTGTCCTTCCTGTGGCTGCCTCGTTTCCAAGCAATTCTTTATTTTTAAGTACCTGCTCTACTTAAATCTACCTCTGTTTTAAATCTGCTTTTCTTTTAACATTCAAAATCCAATTTATTTTGTATTCAGTTACCTGAAAGCCTCACTTGTGCCCATAAATAAAATAAATTAAAACAGAATCCAAGTTTTAAGTCTGCTTCCTGGCAGTTACTCACTACATTGAAGGCAATGTAATTAATTACTCAGTTTCTTAAGAGACTTGTAATGCTGGATATCTTGATACCGCTGGACTGGAAAAGCAATATTTGAATTTCCGTTGTTATTGCTGGATTTCTCTCCATTAAAAAAAAAAAAAAAACAAAAAAAAAAAAAAAAAAAAAAAAAAAAAAACCATGCTACAATTATTCATACTATTTAGCCACGGCTAGGGGGTGATTGTAGATCTGTGGATTTACAGATAGCAGTCCTTTCATCATCCAGTTGTGTGTTTCACGAGCACAGGATTTGGAGGTTGTGATAGTTGCCATGGTACTCACATGTGTACCAGGAAGATTGTCTGGAAAGGGTGATTTATGTTCACAACAAACTGAATTTAAAAAAAAAAAAAAAAAAAAAAAAAAAAAAAAGTGATCAGAGGTGAGTGGTACATTTTAAACTGAAATTGAATCTTTTTTCTTTTTGGTGTGAGGCCAAAGTTCTGATGCTCCATGCCAAAAAAAAAAATGCTGATGTGGAGATGTAATGATGGCTTAGGCATGGGTCTGGGGTGGAGCTTTAACACCCTGCTCTGTTTCCTACTCTGTTTCCTGCTCCCTGCCTCCAGAACACTCTCACAGAGTGCCACTGCCACTGTCACTCCAGGTTAAACTGAATTGCATGTGGGATAAATGAAGATTGCTAATAGCTCTCCTCAAAAAATTCACAAAATACTCTTTTTGTTGGTGTGGCCACTGGCCCAGCAGCTACAAATTACACTTTTGATTTCCATGTCTTCCCTGTGGCTGAAGCTAACTGGTTTGGGAAGAGTCTGGGTTCGTTTCCTGGAGAGGGCTGGGCAGAGCCAGCACTGCATCCTCAGCATGGCCCTTCCTGGGGTTGAGGGGAAGCAGCTGGAAGTGCTCCCAGCCCTGGCATTCCCTGCTGGAAGGAGGAGACTGGGATGTGCCAGCCTGGAATGTGCCAGCAAGGAGAGATGAAATCCAAATCCAGGGTCAGGGACTGCCCAGGGCAGGGGCAGAGCCAGAGGGGGCAGGGAGCCTCCTCCCTGCTTTAAAAAAAACCCAAACTTTTCCTCTTGAAGTTTGCAGTCGTTCTTCCTTACAATCAGGGGAGATGACCACTTAATTCCAGCTAATTAGGGAGGTTTTTAGATCTATTCTCCATTGTACATGCCAGATCAGTGCCTTACCTTTGCTGTGAACTCTCATGGATTAATCATTCCTCTTGTACAGTTTAATTATTTCGGTTCAACACTTATTTATTTTGACTTCTACTTGGCCTTATGAGTGCCTTTGTTTGTATTGTGTGACTCTGTAAAGTGGAACTGGTAATATTGGGATTTTTTTAGTAAAAATTCCAGAATACCTACAGGAAACGTTGCTATTACGTGGCTAAACTTTAATATGGGGGACTTAAAAAAAATTATGTGCAGGCCAAAGGCTTTTGTACTCACAATTTTCTAATTCTTCTGAGTTGCTGATTCTCAGCTCTAGTTAGTAGTTTTCCTCTTTTGTTTTCATGCTATTTGATCAGATCTGTTTTCTGATCATCTGGAAAGACTTTCATTTTGAAAAGAGGCTTCTACCTGTGAGGACTGAGATAAAAAGCCTCAAAACATGAATCCTCAAGATGCAAAAAACATGATGACAAAGGTGAATGCAGCTCTATAAAATGTTCTCTTAGTGTGACATCGTGCTTGGTCTTTGGATTTCATTTTCTGCAAGTCCTGTGGTTGCTCAGGTTTTTAAGCCACGCCAGTTCTCATGTTCCATTTCGTATCTTTGGTGCCAAAGCAGGGCAAAGGTGTAAAAATGGACTTTCCACAAAAAAAAAAAGAGAGAGAGAGGGGCAGATGTGAGCCTCTTCTGCCAGGTGAAAAATAAGGGAATACCTAAAGTTTTTCTTCTCTTCACTGCCCCTTGTTGTCCACCAGGGGAGCCAAGGTTTGTTCTGTACTTCACTTTTAAACTGGTTGCACCAACAGCTGGAGGGAGTTCTGTGTAGTTCCCTGTATCTGCCAGCCAGGCCAGGAGACCTTAAGAACACTTCAAATAATCATCTCCATACCTGAACTGTAACATAAAATAGTGCTTTAATTATTCTTGCTGTGATTTGATTGTCTTTTACATAGGATTTTGTTTTCCATCTGGATTCCTACATGTTTTCCAGTGGAATGGTGAAATACTTAAGCCTCTGGCTTAAAATATTCCTTACACACTTTGCAAAGCAGGTTACTGTCCCTATGGTGTTATAATGATGCAAACTTTATTTTGTCTCTAATAAATATATTATTAATCCATCAATAATGCAAGATTACTGTATATCCTTTTCTAATTTTAACTTGCTATCTTTAGTTGTGAAGTGGAAAGGGTGGTTGTTTTTTTCTTCCCCCTTCTATTCAATTTCTTCTCTGCCTGCAACCATTTTCTCATTCAGTTTAACACTTACTCAATTTATGCAGTGTCCATCTCCTACCCTGCAGAGCAAGAATCTTCTGCTTAATAAGAAATACTTATTGGCACATAGCTTTGATTCATAAAGAAAATGTTTCCTTCAGAGAGTAATTGGTTTGGGATTCTTTTTTTTTTTTTTTTTTTTTTTTTTTTTTTTTTTTTTTTTTTTTTTTTTTCTGCTTACCAAAGGAGCTTATCAAGTTCTTTTACAGAATGCTTAATATTGTTGTTTTTCCTCCTTGAATGTGAATAAGTGCTACAGTCTGTAGGAAAACTGACTCCTAACTTATCTCTCTTTCTTGAAATTAAAAAAAAAATGTCTTTCACAAAGTGTGAGTTATAACTCTGTTTTCAGAAAAAAAAATAAATCTATATTGTTGAGTCCTGTAAACAAGATGATCCCTGTGACTGCAAACTGTGTTGGTTCAAAGACAGCCAGGTCCCCTTGGCCCTTTAGAGAACAAGTCAGCTTGGAACAACATCTAATAATGCAATAGAGTTATAGGTCAAATTTGTTGGGCTTACAGTGAGAAAATATTGTAAAGGCTGATGTGCTGATGGTCTGTCAATATTAGGAGTGAAGTGGGAATCAGGTAGACAAATCTAGTGGGTATTTGTCTAATTAGCAGTGACCTGTATTAAAGCAGAGCTGCCTGAATTAAATTAGTTGTTGCTCATCTGGTACTAACTTTCTTTATATCTGAGAATCTAGCAAATCTCATCTAGAATGCTAATTCTATCCTTCTGTCTTTTTCCTCTGAGGTATCTTTTCATTTAATAATGTGTTCCTTCATTGTTTTTAAGTTTAGAACAGAGCCCCTCCCCCACCCCTTTTTTTTTGCGGGGGGGGGGGGGGGGGCGTGTATCCTTTAATTTCTGCACTGAAATGTGTAAATAGTTCTTTTGAGGGAAAGCAGGGGACTTCAGGTGCTGTCGGATCTGTTGCCTTCAAACATAAGAATAAAATACTGAGTAGCAAGGTAGTATCTGAAAACTTCTCTGTCCCAGAAGATTTCAAAAAAAAAAATTATATCTGAAGCATTTAGCATCTTCCTGTTTTAAGCATAAACCTCTTTTTGGGGGAGTTCTGAGCTGCCACTGGCCATCCTTCTTCTCCCTCTCGGGGTTAATAGCTTCCAGTTGTTTTCATAAACCTGAGTTTGCCTTGAGCTGCTGACCACCCAAAGCTGGAGCAGCTTTAGGCTCAGCTTTGGAGGAAGTTGAGGAAGTGCAGAGTGGCTGTTCTTCATGTGAACTCTGCCAAGATGCCTTGATAAACTGACAAGGAAATTAATATACAAGGGTAGAAGGGATTACAGATAGAGATAGAGGGATTAGACTCTGCACTAGCAGCAAGACTTGCTGTAAAACTGTTGCTGCAGGCTTTTGTTTATTATTTGGAGAAATTCTATTTAAATGCAGATTAGATTTTCTACCTACCAGTACAACTTAGTCTTTGTTTAGAAACTCCACAAAGAAGAATGAACACAGGGCTCTTGTTTTCATTTCTGAGTGAACTTTGACAGTCACGTTGCTTATCCTGTTATCTGGATTAGATATGCAAGCTCCGGATGCAGGAGTTGGAGCAGTTTGTTTAGAGACCCGGGTTTAATTAATCAGTGTGAGATTACCAAATTGCTTTGGGATGGAAAACTGCTCCTGAGAAGTTGTAATTGGCCACTGACTAAACAGAAGAGCCCAGCTCTGCAGTGGGTATTTGGGAGGGGGAGAGGGGGGCAGAGACAGGAGGCAGGAGGGAAAAAAAGGCAAAGAAAAAGAAACAAGCAGTGAATCAGACAAGTAGATTTTGTGACCTGAAATATTTTCATTCTGTATACAGCTTAATTTTAATTTTTATTTTTGTATTCTGTAATCAGTCTCCTTGTGAAATGACATTTTGTCTTCTTTAGAAGTAAAAATTGAATTAAAATTTCATTTTAATGGGTTTATGAAAAGTAGTCTGAAAAGTCTTACTTTAAATAGGGTCCTAAATACTCCAAAAATTGTCCTTTTGCATGTTGCAAAAGAATATATATTTTTTCCCATAAAAATATCAGTAAATTGTAGCTAAGCAAGTATCTCAATCACTTCCAATGGGTTTATTTTTATTCCTTTATCCATTCTTCTTACATCTTGCACCTCTCCAGCAATCCTTACTAATCTTCTCAAAATTATGATCAATTGATGATTACATAACTAAGGCAACTTTTTGTTAATCATCTCATTTTGCCGTGAAAAAAAAAACCCAAACCAAACCAAACCAGCAAAAAACCCCAAACTCACATGTCATACTAAAACCACTGATTTCAAGGGATATTTTCATTTCACCTATTTCTTCCTCCCCAGAATAATTTGTGACTTATCCACTAAGTTTCAGGACAGAAAATCCACACGATTGGCATGAAATGTCACTGGGATCCATTTACAGAAGCAGAACTGACATATGTTTCACGATTTGAATTTTTTGACCCAATTTTAGAAAAGCATGAGTAATCTGAATTGTTATAAGTATCTATTAAAATTATCTATAAATATATATTATAGATAGTATATATAGAGATATATATATAGATATATATAGATACTATAAATATCTATTATAAATTGTTATAAATATCTATTTATCCATCTATCCATCTATCTATCTATCTATCTATCTATCTATACACATATATAAAGATTACTCTTTTTTTTTGGTCTAATACATCAAATGGCAGCCAGGTTTGGCTGACTGGAAATCAAGAGTGTCCTCTGAGCAGATTTATTTCACCAGCCATAGAACATGTTCAGTAATTTTATATTGATCATTTAGCATGGAAACAACCAGCCAAAGTAATGCATCTACTGTGATGTTATGGTCACAAATGGTGAACCATTTGGCAAGGTAATATTTTAGTATTATCAGGTTCATAAAAGCTTGTCTTTTGAGAATATAATGAACATTTCTCCATGGATTATCCAGCTTTGTTATGAAGTGGTGAAGATATGAAGATCAAGTCTTTGCTTAGAGGAGGTTGATGAAACTTTTTGTCTCATGCAATTTTAGGTGCCCTGTGTTTTTTTTTTTTTTTGCTCCCTTCTTTGTTTCTTTTTGATGGACAAGCTAAAGCAGTAACAAAAATGAAAAAAAAAAAGAAAAACAAAAGAAAAACAAACAAAAAAACCCACTAAAACCCTTCAGAAGGTAAAGAACCCTAGACCAATAATTTACAAGAAATAACATATTCTTGAGAGCTTACTCCAAAACATCTACAATACATTAATAACATCATTATATAAAAAACCCTACAACAAAAATATTAAAAAAAAATCCATTTTGAATGGAGAAATCCTCCATTCAAGAGTATCACAGATATTTAAAAATCTGAATTGATACAAAATTTTTCAGTGCTGCCCCTTCAGGGAGCTGGCTGTATTCCTTCACCCATTTTTGGCAATATGATAAGCTGTGCATAAAATAAGTCAGAAAAAAAAAAATCTGTGATGAACAATGCATGTGTGGTGAGTGACAGTATTCGCCACATATATCAGAGGAGAAAGTACTGAATCACAGAGTTAGCAGTATAGGAATGCCACATTCTAGAATCATACAGAGCCAGTGGATGGACTGAAAGGCAATCATTAGAACAGCTTCTTTTCCTTTAATGCATCATTTCACAGTCACTCGTGCTCTTAAGTTATATCAGATATTTATGGGTTTTTTTCAAGGGTTTCTTGTAGCACCCTATCAATTGACTGGAATACAGCAATTACCAGCTGTGATTTGAATATGTGCTTGAATATGTGTGCTCTGGCCATTCCTTTTTTTTTCCTTTTTTTTTCTTAAATACTTATTTTTAATACTTGTTTTCATTTTTTGGTGCTTTTTAGTTACCATTGCAGGCAGGTTGGCAGGACCAGCAAAAGTTATGATCTCTAACTTTAGTTGTGTTTTAGTTGTGAACATTTTGTAACAGGTTTGGTTTTTTGGGTTTTTTTGGGGGGGGTGGGGTTTTTTTGTTGGTTTGGTTTTGGTTTTTTGGTTTGTTTTTTTTTTTTTTGTGCTAGATGGAGAAGCCTGCATTCAGGATCCTTACTGTGAGCCTGTGGAACTTCTGAAGCAATTCTATCTAAAAAATCTTTGGACAAATGGCCTTTCTAGTGGGTATTTGGAGTCCAAATTAGAAAATGCAGTTTGCTGAGCTATCCTCTGGGGTGGCCAGCACCTTGTTACTTGTGAAGATGGAACCTTGTAATGAAAAGCCTGGTGTTAAAATCTGATGGCCCAGAACTCCTTTGGAGTGCACCTTGCTTTCCCCTCTTCCCTTTTCTCTTTCATGAAAGGATAGATATTAATATCTGCTTTTTTCCCCTTTCTTTTCTCTGGAACACGAGAATATGACCATTCACTTCAGAGCTCTTATTCTTCAAGTTGTCACAAGTCTAGGGGCCAAGTGCAAAGCTCTTTTGTTGGGAGTTGGATACCCCTTCTCCTCCTCCTGCTTTGGAGATGTCCTCAAGCCCATTTGCACACTCTGCTATGTAATTATATTGATCTGATCTCTGCTGTCATGAAATGCCAAGCTCTAACCCATTTTTCTACACTTGTTAGTTTCTTTGAAGGGTTTTTCTTGTGAAAAGGGGTGCAAGCTCATCCAGGGGGATTTGGATAAGGTGGCTGTGGCTTCACTGCTTGCACAGCACCCCAGCCAAGCTGCAGGGCCCTGATCTCCCTGATGCTGTGGAGCCAAGGGAATTCTGAACTTTCTGCCTGGGATAACCATTTGTAAAGTCACTTTCCCACTGGTGATGATGGTGTTGGAGCTAGAAAGGGAGAGCAGGCTTGCTCCTCTCAAAAGTGTTTCCTGCTTTCTTCCGCGAGTGTCCCGTTCCCTTCTCTTCATTATCAGCCTCTGTGCTTGGCTCATTCCCCAAGGACAGGAGTGTTTAGCATGGAAACTGCAGCCTGTCTGTAGAGCTTAAGAGAGAAGGAGGTTTCTGGTGTGTTGAAGATTTGTGCACAAACAGGACGGGGCTGCTCAAAAACAATCCTCAAACCTTTATTACAACATCAACTTCATAACAAAGTTTAAGATGTTCCTTGAGCATTTACTGCAGCATCAGCCTCACACCAGGGTTTGAGACAACTGAGAGGTGGCCACAGCTCACATCTGCCAGCAGCAGCCAAGGATCTCTTTGTCACAGGGCATTTTAAAACTTTCCAGCCAATGGCACATTGCTAAAGCTTACAGACAATTGTTCCAGCCAGTCACTGAGAGCACAGGGACACCTGCTTCAAACAATGCTTGCTTGTTTGCTTTCTATTAACAACAAACAATATTCCATTATTAACCTGAAAACCTGCTACTGTCTTGCTGGGCATATTTTTCTGCAGCCTTAAGGTCTATCCTGGCCAAACCTAAAACTCAGACTATTGTTTCATGTCCTTGCTTGCTGTACTATTGTAACTTTTCCTACTCTCAGGCTTTGTTGCTGTAGCCAGCTCTAAGTTCTCCTGTTCTTTCTGTTTCTGGGGCTGCTTTCACAGCTTTCTGAAAGCCTCCCTACCTTTACTATTTCCCACAGGTACAACCCATGGAAGAAACAGGCAGAAAAAAAAAAAAAAAAAACGTGATTTGCAAAACAAATCACTCATCAGCCAGGGGTAATAGCAGCACAGTTCCGAGAAACACTGATGCAAGTGTGCATTTCTCACTGCATAAGGGCCAATCTATTGTAACTTACATAAAAATAATGAGATTTTACAGTGGGAACAGTTGTAACTATAGTCCAGTCCACTTTAAAAATGAATTAAAGTTTGATTCCGAGAAGCACTTTGAGGAATTTCTAGAATTGTTTTACCATGTAAAATTTTATGAAATCATTACATTTTATTACATTACAGTTAGTGCTAAATTTTAAGATATATCTTTTGGAAAGTTTTGGCACTGTAAGAAATCATCAAAGCACATAAAATTCTCTGGTTTTAGGGGTTTATTAAAATAATGAGCTCTTCATCACAGGAAGACTATTTAAAGTGTATTCATGGCTTTTTGATGTTCTATTTGGTTAGATCTAGTAACGACAATGAAAGACAGCTCTTTAAAATTCCTATATTTTTTGTACATTTTGAAATGGTCAGCACAGCTCTTTGCTGGGGTGGGAAAACCAAATTTTTGCTATCCTGTTTCATCATTTGGGTTTCTCTGAGTGCCAGGGACATCATCCCCTTCTCCAACAGGTATGCTTCATATAATCTAATATCCTGTGCTCAAGAGTGTAAAAATGTGGTTTAAGCTATCTCAAGTTGTGCACCCAAAAATAATGGAATAATGGAGGCTGCATAGTTTTGCTCAACTTTTTAATTCCTCAGTTCCTCAGATGCAAATGGCCTCAAATGAAATAAAGCAAATAATGCAGGTGGGATATTATTCACGTTAGTGAAGCTTTTGATTGTGCTGTGGAAACAACAGAGTACATGAGGAAATGAGTAAATCTGCATTCAACACAAGGCTTTGAAAGTATTAATTTAAAAGGTGTATGGCCACATGCTGATTAGAGTAGATAAAGAGAAATATTGAATAACTACTTACTCTCTGAATTGGGCCCAAGGGTCCTACAAGAAAAATAGTATATGATAATTTAATTAAAGTTTGCATCCAAATACATTTACACAAGGGAACTGAATTAATATTGCAGAGTTTGCACTTTCTAACTCTCCAGTGCTTCCCTGGGAAATGTTGGATCCCTTTTAGTACAGAGGTTCTTCACTGGGACATCAGGTACTGGTCAGACCTTTGGTATATTCACCTCACTGGAGGTTTTAGATTCAAGGCATTCATAGAATAAATAAGTGTTGAATTAGGAAAAAAACCAAAAACAAACAAACAAAAACAAAACCAAAAAACCAAAAACAACAACAACAACAAAAAACAACAACAACAACAACAACAAAAAAAAAACACAAAACAAAACCAAAAAATATTGATAGCAACATATTTGGAAGCACAATTCAGTTGGGTTCTGGAATATGATAGAAGAAAGTGTGGAAAGGAAGCCGGTGTGTTCTGAAGGAGTCATCCAGATAAGCCTACATATTTACAAACACTTGAGCACTGATATTTATTGTTATATCAGTACATAAGGTCCTCTGTAAAATATCTAGGCAGAGCTGAGTTAGTTTTTTATTTCCCAGACAGGTCTGGAATACTCACTTTTCCCCACCCCCCCCTCGTTTTCCCTGGGGAAATTTGGTTACTCAAGTCCTGCAACTGCATATTTGCTCAGTGTAACAAGACCAGGAGCAGGGAAAGGGCTCTGGTGTGTACAGAATTAGGAGACAAGTACATGAAGGGGTGGATAAATGGAGTCACAGTCTGATGGAGAAGGGGCCATGTCCAGTCCACAGCAGCCACTGCTGTGGAGGAGGGGGAATTCTCCCTGTGCTGAAGCTGGGGACAAAACAGTAACTGGCTGAAATAATAATAGTTAGAATATTGACTATGATGCCATGATCAATTGCTTCATTTCAAGTGTTTCTGGGCTTCACAATAAATCTCCAAACCCCTGTTGCAATCACAATGGTGCCACACTCGTGACAGTATCTTTGTGCTTTCCAATTCCACTGGATAATGGACTTATAACTACAAAATGGATTTGATTTTTTTTCCTATTGTAACAGCACCTGAAACACGTTATAAATGCTGTTATATCCACTTGCTTCTGTAATTCAGATAATACATAGATAGGTAGCAAGCGTGGTGTAACAGAGCAGTGGATCACCCCAAACCTGCTGTTATCACGGGGATGATGACAACAAATAGCAAATTAAATAAGTCAGTGTTGCACTGTGCAGCACTGCAGCAAGGCCTTGTGCTGCATGGGTGTGCTGATGAGCAGCCTGTGGCCCCACAGCTCTGAATTCTGAATTTCTCCAGAGCTCTGAATGTCCCTGGCACTCCCTCTGTCCCCAGCTCTGGGTATGCAAAGGAGGGCCAGCAGAGCCCTAACGATTATTTCTGCTTCAGGGCAGCACAGAGGGTAAGAGAAAGGACCTGTGAGTGTGAAAATGAGAAAAATACTCAGTGTCAGGAACCTCCCTGTTTGAGGAATTGGAGAATTTGTCTATTTTGTCCCCGAAGAGTTTCATGTCCTTTTCTGCAGAAGTTCTGCAGCCATTCCAGCTTCATCTTCCATCATTCCAGCAGCCCAGTCGGTGGGAGGCTTTCTCCCAGCCATGATAAATTATTCTCTGTCAGAATCCAAATCTGCCTTTTCAAGTCTGATCATTTGTGATGAATTTATTCTGTTAACATGGGCTTGAATAGAAGCAATAGAGGGTAATAAATTAACTTTGAGCATATTAATGACATCTCTAGACTATGAGTGAATTAAGGAATAAATAGATGAAATAGGTTCAATAACAGGCTGGTGAACACTTAGTCAGCAATTGACTAGTAGCTTTTCATTTAGGTCCTTTTATATCCTATGGTTAATTAAAAAACATAGAAAGATTTAAAACAGCCCTTTTGGAACACAGACTGAGTTCAAACTCCTCCTGCCATCCATAGGAACTGTAGGAAAGGTGGTTGTGAAATGCAGTTTGCTGAAGCTCAAGGAGCATCAGCTTTAGAAGTTCAGGTTTGGACCCTCTCAAAAAGAAATCTGTGCCAAAAGTGGTGACAGATTTCTATATGGCATCTGCCAGAGCAACAATTAACCCAGACTTAAAATATCCAATCTCTAGGATTTAAGAAAAAATAAACATAAATTATGGGATTTTGTGGGTTTCCTTTTATGAACTAGAGATTAGGTTAGTTCAAGAACCTTCACTCCCAGCAAGAACTGCTGGGATTTATTTGGTTACCTTGAACGTGTGTCTGCCCTGACCAGGATTTCAAAACTAATTTGAAACTCAGACTTTCAAAAGAGCTGGATGCTGAGCTTTAGTGACTTTGTAAGAACTGATTTTCTTAAATCTAAACCTAAGGGAGCCTCTGTCCCATGCAGTAGGGAAATGGCTGATTGAAGCTTATATACTAAAGGAGGTGATAACATCCCTGACAAGTCTGATTGCTAGTTTTTAACCTTGTTAAATAATATATGTTAGGCTTTTATTAGCCTAGGCATATTCATGCCAAAGCTTATCAAACAGGAGTGAACATTATTTTTTTTTTGCAAAGACAGCTATGGTTCAACATATAAAAATATGAATATAAGGAGGGCCAAGTCAAAACTTGACACCTACTCGCTGAAATTTGAAGGTCAATAAATTTATATCTCTCCTCAGAATCCTTACATAGACACATGTAGACAGTGTGTGGTTATAAGAAGGTGTTTATGTAATTGAGTTTATGAAAGCATATTTTAAAGATCAACCAATATGTTTATTCCCATCTTAAAATTTTTCCATCTTTGAAGTAACAAAGTTTAATTTCATGAACAATTGGATAGCTAATGAAGTTTAACTTAATACCTCCACAGTTTTCTATTTGTTATGCCCTGAGTAAATAATAATAATAATAATAATAATAATAATAATATAACAACCACTACCCTGTTTCCAAGCATCATAGTCCTCATGGTTGCAGCCACAAAACTTTTCCTGACAGCTGTGGAATGGGCTGACAAGATGCTGTCAGCAGCTGCTCACTTCCATTCTCTTGCCTGATCTTACTGACACTGAAATCCTCCTTAACACTCACAGCTATTGCTGTTTCCTAACAATGGCTTTTTAAAATTATCCATGCTAGGAGAAAATGTTCTGTAAAGGATTGTGTCAAGTGTTGATCTGGCCTAAATTATTCCCATCATTTGTCAATTGTCCAGGGGCTGATAAAAATCATCTGTTTTAAAGAGAACCATATAAGTTTAGTAATGCTGCTAGCTAAATTTCCAGGGTTTTTTTTTTTAATATTTTAATTGAAAATTATTCTGGAGAACACACACACACACACATATATTTATATATATATGTGTACATATATAAGTGTATATATATATATATATATATATATTTGTATCCTTTCAGCAAACCTCCTTGATGCCCAAAAAAACTTCTTAATAGTTGGAGAAGGCTCATGTGAGTGAGATGAGGAACTTCCAATCAAAGGGAAAAACTTCAGTGGAGAAGCTGGTAACAAGGGAATGTTAAAGAGCTGGTAACTGTGACAGCATTGCCTCAGCAGTGGGATGCTGCCCAAATTTCTGAAGGTGCCAGCAATGCCTATAAAGGGCCAATTAGGAAGTTGGAGCCATCTCAGTCAGTGATTTTGAACTCTCAGGTAAATGATGGAAACTGTGGTTTTCAGGAACCCTGGCTCTTTTTTTTTTTTTTTTTTTTTTTTTTTTTTTTTTTTTTTTTTTTTTTTTGTTCAAATGTCTGCTGGGAATGAGGCTCTGAGCTGATGTGCAAAGATTGCTCCAAATCACTCGGAGCCACACTCCGATGCCTGACTGGAGCACAATGAAGTTTGGATTATGCTGTTTTAAATTATCACCCATTTGAAGTCATTTTCTTTGTAAAACAAGATTAAAATGACTGTAATTCAAAACATTTTACCTCAAATTGATGTGAAAATTGTAGTGTTCATATTATTTCCATTTTTCAATTTGACAAAACATTTCACTCCACATACAAGCCTTTCTGTGTTGTCACTATCTTAACAGTGAAAATACAAATTTTACTCGGTGTACTTTACTCTTTCCTGATGTGTCTTATTTCTTAACACTACTTATTGAAGTTTTTGAAAGCATATCTTTCTATAGATTGTTGTAGTACCTGGGGAAAATGTAAGCAGATTTAGGAAGCTTACTTACCTCATTTCTAACCCACATAATAACAGTTTATAACTTTGTATTGTTAAGTTTGTTCTCTGGTCTTCCTACATGCCTGATGGTTAGATAAATGCTGATGAATAGGTAAAGCAAGGAAGAAATTTAAGTTCTAGGTTGATGGAGTTGAAACTCAGATTATTTACCTGAAACTTCATTTGCTTTCATACTGATGCCACAGGAGAAATTTCTCTGCATGAATTTTCCTTAAAGTTTCATGTCTCTTAATATAATCCTACAGGAAAAGAATAGTCTTTTCCTCAGAAGTTTATTTCATAGACAGGGAGTATTATCAGTAATGCTTTTTAAAAATCCAGTAAATTCTGGGTAACTTGAGTTGCCCACAAAAAAGGGCATTTGTGAAATCTAAGACAGAGTTTTTGAGGAAGCAAAGAACAGAACAACAGTGAAAAGCACTGGAAAACTAAGTGACTTGCAGAAGTCCTTGTCTAAACTACTGCCAGTGGGATTTACAACTGCAAAGTTCCTGGCCTAAAAATACAATTGCATTTATTTTTAAGTCACACTGTGCTCCACCATAAGTGCAACAGAATGCCAAACCTTATCACTTAAAGTAATAGCAAGGCACATGTCAGCTTTCAGACCCTCAAACTCTGCGAAAGAGCTGCTTTTGTGTGCTCAATCTGCAAAGGATAATTCATTCCTTACTAGGGGGTATGATTTCAAGAGCTGAAAGCTTTAACTAGTGCATATGTATAGGGTAGATTTAAAGTGATTATGGAAATGTCACCGCAGGACAATGCATTATTAGTAGGCCCTCATATGTTGTATGCTGTCCCCTTATGTTTGCTGATAATTAAAAAGCAGATTGGGATGTCATGGTGAGAATGAGTGCAAAATGCCCCTTTTATCATTTGCAATAAATATGAAATAGTGGTCTTGCTGTATCCTTCAGTGATTGTTCTATTTACGTTGGTGACAAATGACATCTTTCTCCTTGTAATGTGCCTGCAGGGTTAAATGACTTTATTATTATTAATGAGTCATTGCTCCAGATGCCCAGAAATACAGGGAGTAGGGAACATAAGAGATTTAGACCTAAGTAATTACAAATGTAATTATTACCTTTCAAATTTCATTTTTACAGCAATCACAGGGCTGTTAATCAGACATGGCCCTTTCACACCTTTTGGAGCCTTTGTCAAAGGGATGAGCAGCTCCGTGGGTCCGCTGAGGGTAGATTGACAAAGTGGTCTTGACAGAAAACTGCTGTGAAAAATTGGATGGAAGCTGTTGTGTAGTCATCAAGGCGGCTGTGTCTGAGAGGCTTTTCCTCTTGGTTTTCCTCCTGAGCTGCAGCCATATGGAGGAGAGTGTCCTCTTGGGGAGGACAAGGGGAGCAGGAGGGGAATCCCAATGCTCTGCAGAGAGGTGGAACACCGAAGTTTTACTCCCCCAGCCTGTCCTTCCTCAAGGTTGTTGGTTGTCGTGAAGGGATCTGAAAAACACCTCAGAACCAGCATGCTGCTTTAGGGGAATTAACAACCATGGCCTCTTACCCTGATGGATTTTTTTAAAGTTTGGAGGTGGAGCATAAGGTTTATTCTCTTGCAGTAGTGGCTAGGGTATTGCAGGGAATTCAGAAAAGGGGAATATTGCTATGATTATTGCTAGGCCGTGTTGCAGATGCCATGAAATATAAGCAGTGCTGTTTCCTAGAATCATAATCTGAATTGATATTTATCATGAAATGTAAAATCTGAGGGACAGCTTTAGAGAAGTGAGAACATTTCCATTCAATAATGCCGTATCTTCACAATATTAAGGGGCCTCATATTTTAAAGAAATAAATGAAAATGAATTGAGTAGAGAAAATGGGAACTACCAGTTACCACATTTTATGCCCCCAAATGTAATGTGAATCAACACTGTCCCAAAGCATTTGAATTTTGAAACAACATTTTTGATGGGAAAATTGTCAAAAAACCCTCAGCAAGCTTTATTTATATACTCAGCTAAAATGAATTGATATTGTTGATAGCCCAATAAAATGTAACAGCTCTCAGAACTCAAAAAAGCATAGTGTGTTACATAGATGTCAGCATAGGTAATTATTGTAAAAATATTTAGAAGTATTCAAAAATAAATAGGGTATTAATAGTAAAAAAAAAAAGTTAATATTCTAATAAAGAAATACAGTTTTTTGGTTGTTGGGTTTTTTTAAATACAACTGAAGTCACACAGAAGGTACAGAATACTTTTAGACTTCTGTAAGTTTGTTTTGGTTGCTGCTCTGGTGGTCTTTGACTTTAAATTTCTGTTTGTGTATATCTGATGAAAACACAATTCAGAACAACTTTTATTGGCCATCTTTTAAGTTATCTCAGGAGATATATGTTTACTAGCTCACTGAGCATTCGGGGGTTTTATGACTCCCTTTTGAAAATTAATGTTTCATTAAAGTGTCTGAGCTGTGACCAATTGCGCACAGTTGTTCAATTACTTCATTTAAAAGATTTTTTTTTTTTAGTATTCTACTTTCCATCAAACTTTTGTCTATTTTTTTTTACTGTAAATACAATAAAAAGGAAGACAGAGCATCATTTGGCATGGAGGTACACCAAGAGACTGAGTGAACAGAGAGTGTAAACACAGACATTTGAGGGGTCTTTCTCACACTAACCCTTGAAGGAGCTGCTGTGTGTGGGCAGAACTGGGCAGGAACTTCTGCTCACCCCCATCCTCCTCACTCAGCCCCTGACCTCTGCTGAGGGGACGCACCCAGTCTGCTCCTTGTCACAAGTTTTGGAATCTGGTGTGAGAGTGGGATAAAGGAATATGGACATGTCCATGTGGTTCCGTTATCAGTAATTAGTTCTTCTGACCCCATTCTACCCAGAAATTCTCTTCCCTTCCTGTCTTTCTGACACTATCCCCAAGCCCAGAACTTTGCTCTGATGTATCAGAATTTTTGATGGGTGTATCTGATTTTTTTATTACACAGCCTAAGCTTAGAAAATTGTATTTTCTTGTGTTTCCACACCAAAGTGAGTTTACATAGATTGCATAGCAATTCTTAGTTCTCTTTATGAATCTTCACTCTTTGGGGATATTTAGTGATTTTTAATAAAATCAATAAGTTTCCTTTCCTTCATGGACGTGCATAATTTTATTTGAAACTTAAATCTGAAAAGCTAGGTGTACTGTTGTATTCTGTGTAAATGGTCCCTCTGACAAGTGACAGCTGAAGCCATTTTTATTCAGCATATTTTTGCAGGATGTTTATTGCAGGAATTTTACATCAGTAGCAGAGCTTAATATGTATCACTTAAAATGCATAGTCTTTGCAGGTATGGGGGAAAAATGCTAATTTCACTCTTTACTATGTTTCCAGGTCGAAGGTTATTGCTGGAGGATAAACCATTTCTCAGTATGTAGTTTCACCTTGTTTAATTGATTTGAATTTGAATTTATATTCCATGTTAAATAATGAACCATGTATTAATAATTAAGAAGGTTCAGTACAAATGGGAAGCAGTTAATTAAATATTAAATAATGCACATTGTATTAGCCACTATTGTAATCAATATACTAGATTTTAGGTTATTCATTTTAGATGGTCATTATGCTTTACTAGTTATAGTTAAAACTCTTATTGAAAACTCAATATACATTTTTTAGGCCAAGAAACATGCAGCCTTTGCAAATGACCATTTTTTTCCATAAATATCAGCAAAACAGAAACATAAAAGATGAATTCAATTGGACTGGTAGAGCAATAAAGGTCAGTGTCATGCACTGTCCTACAAATCTGTCACACCCATGTTCATTAGGCTGAAGAAGAGTTTGCAGGAGGCTTGTGGACTTGGTTTGGGGTTTTTTTGTTTGGTTTTTGTTTGTTTTGTGGTATTGGTTTTTGTTTTGTTTTCTTTTCTTTTTCTTTTTTCTTATGTGAAATCTCTTTCTGTGGAAAACAGTAATTATTGAAGCTGAACATTTTACAGGAGCATTGCCTTTAGACCATATCTTGGTTATGATTAATACAAGACTGAGACTCTAGTCAGAATAACAATGAGGTAACCAAATGAAAGATTAATGTCCTTTATTTGTAGGGCTGTTGCTTGTGAGGGAAAGATTCACTTCACAAGTGTAGTTAATGAGATAGGAATTACCAGAGGCTGACTCTCTTGCCCTGACACTTCCTCCATTTCCTCTCACCCCCACCAACCTTCCTTGGCTACCTTTAACAATGTTTGCTTCACTTGTTGAATTCAGGTGCAAAATCCTCATACCTCATCCTATCATTTGGATTTTATGAGAAGTATTTTTTTGTATTAAATTCAAATTAAAACCCACGGCTGTTAGGATATAAACTGTGTTCGTGGGAATGGAAGCAGAGCTGATTCTTGCAAGCCACCCAGCACAATCTTTCAAGCCTAGGTAGCACAGGAAGATGTGATTTCCCTCATGCTTGTTGATTCCTCAGTCAGAACATCTGGAGGATCAATCTTCCCTGATTTCTCACAAGCAAAGCAAGCTCTGTTCACACAGCTGAAAGTTAGAGAGTGGTGTGTCCTACTTGTTCTTTGAATAAAAAGGTTCCAAGGCTAGAATTTAAGTAACTCTTTTAGGTTTTTAATTTATTGAGACGTATACAGGAAATAAAATATTAATAGGGAACTCCTCCCAAAGGCATTTTATTATTAAACCAAAAAGCTAGAGTATATTATAGCAGCACTCAGTTAGGGTTTCTGCATTCAAACTTCTTCCTCCTGACCTTATTAAAGTAACCCAATTTACACTAACTACTATTCCTCCCTCCCCCCCTTTTTTTTTTTTTTTTTTTTTTAATTGTTAATGGCATTTCTGTTCTCCTCATATGGTGGAGACCTCTAAATGATGTTACTCAAGTGGCCACTTTTGGTCACCAGGGTAATTCCTGACGATAATTTCCCTACATTATGCTTGAATTCCTGCTTAGATTTAGTACCACATTTAGTAAATACTCATGGGCAAACGTGGTGGTGGGGGGGCGGGGGGGGCTGACCCATTCCTTAGGAGCTGCTGGCTGAGATGAGGAGTTGGGGTTGTCATCTCCATCCCTCTGGTGGGTTCCTGCTGGGCAGAGAGTGCTGGAGGTGCTCTGGGAGCTGCTCAACGCGAAACGCTCCAGGAAACGGGAGGCACTTCTGGATGCTGACAGAACAGTGTTGGCACTGCAAACCATGTATTCATATATGTGCTGTGTTGTGAAAATATGAAAAATAGCTCAGCAATGGCATAATTATGGGCAATTTGCTTAATTGCTTGCTAATTGTTGCTTGCTTTATTACGGAACAAGAGTGCTCTAAATGTAATGCTGGATGGTTTGCATCCAAAATGTGTCAAATTCAAAACTGGCTTTTCATTAAGACTTCAGCTACATCACTTTAAAATTCAACCACTCTGTATTCTGTGGTTTAAGATTTTTTTTTTGTTATTATTTTATTTTTTTTAATTGGTTTGGAAATTTTCTTTGCACAGTTTTTGTGCCCCTACACCAGTACACTCTGGTGGTTTCTGAACTTCTAATGCATCTGAGTGCTTTGATAAATGAATGCATTTACAAATGTCTTTTGATCATTGCTACATGTGTGGATAAATGTGGACATCTTTTAAGGCTTCTTAAGGAGCTCATGCTCTTGATTGTCCAACCCTTAGAGAAGCACATCTTCCTTTCAACACGTGCATTTGGATTTTTTTCTCCTAAGGTATATGTACAATTCTGAAATTTTGGCCTTTTGGAAACGCTACTCTCTTCTTTTTCAACCAATATATCCAGGTATGAGCAGAAGGTCAGATCAAAAGTCCTTTCCAGCCTAATCCCTGTGATTCTGTGGTGTGAGTGATGACTTTCATGGCAGAGTGAGGAAAGAACCAGCCCTCTTGATGTTCTTTTGGTAGTACATGTCTCTTTTAAGGCTGGAGGGAGAGGATAGAAAATAAAATGAGTTGTCTATACACCAAGTATGGGCTTCAGTGATCTTTTCCACATGAATCCATATGGATCTTATGATTCCATAATTCTAACTTTTTAACATTCTTAGATTTCAGGTAGCATACTTGTACCACTAGCTTGTCTCCCTTTGTGAATTTTCCAGGAGAAACAGTCTTAAAACTGATATGATATAGCAAGCTGGAAATGCCAAAGCATTGTGCCACATTTTGTAGACTGAGAAGGAGAGTAGCACTGTTGAGCTCTTCAGTTTGCATCTCCAAAAAAGAAAGAGGACAATCAACATTTTTATTTACTACCTCTAAAATCCCAGACAGACTTTCTAACCACAGGAAGTCTCTGGTCAAAACAAACAAGGAAAAAAAAAAAAAAAAAGGTATTTTTTGTAGCTGTTTTGATTGAAGGATAGCTATCTGGCAAGGCTAGAATTCCACATTTTCTGGAGTGAAGGTAAATATTCTTACTTGAAAACTGTTTTGACCTATAAATGATGAGACTGTGAAACAATGAAGAAAGTCTTTTAACTGTTGTGCTTTTAGTTACACTTGACAGTTCTGATCTAAACATTTCTTAAGAGCTGACAGACACTTTCTTTTAAAATGTCCTTAGTTCTTAAAAAGAAAAAAAATCAGTCCTAAAACAACCTGGAGTTCAAATCAAAGTGGTAAACTCACCCATGCATGAGTGTGATTTATTATATGAATTTAAAATTCTCTTTCGTATTATTTGTGCATCATGTTTGAAGAGTCTCCATGTAGTATGGAAACTAATATCTAAAACTGAGGGTTTATAACTGAGTGAAGTAAGAAATTAGACTGCTACATGTTCAATGAAATGTACTCTTTATTCATAATATGTGGGGAATATGCAAACTCCCATTTCCATTTATAAACCTGTCATGTCTTATGTGAGAAGATGGTACCAGACACCGAATTTCACTTGCAAGAACCATCATCATTTTTTCTGAAAATATTCAGAAACAGCCAGAACTTTCTCCTCCTTGATGGGTAGAGGCAGGTGTCAGAGGTGTTTCCTTCCCCTGATTACTCATCAGACTATGCAGAATAATCACCTGCATTAGTACTTGGGAGTGAGAGAGAAAGGCTAAGAAAATTTGATTGTCACCCACATTTAGAATGACTTGGAAAGAAACAAAACAGAAGGGAGCTTAAAGAGCAGCAGCCAGAAGGTGCCATGGTCAATTGCAGAGCCTCTGATAAATGGCCACTTGAACACTGAACTTCTCATCTCCCACAGCTGTGGCTGGAATGATATGTCAGGAAAACAGAGAAGGAATTTGACAAAAAGGAGATCTATTTCATGGCCTGGAAGAGAAGGCAAATAAAAGATAATGCTCTGTGAATATACGTACAGAAATTTTCCTACAGTTTTTTTTGAGTTATTTTTCCAAGGGTCTTCACTTTGTGGATGGGGAAAGTTGTTTGTTTGTTTGACATTGAAAAGTGTTTTTTCAAAGTTAAGGGAAAACTGTATATTCTACATGGTATTAACCATAAGCCCTGATGAAAAGCATACTCTGATAACAATATTGAAATGAGATTGAAAGAAAGATTATTACTTCTACAAAAGATGTTTCTTCTAAACAATTCTGCATTAGCAGACTTTTGTATTAAAAAAAAAGAAAAAACAAACAAACAAAACAACAACAACAAATCAACTTAACATCAAAATAATTTGTATTCATATCTTAGGATTGTGTCCAGGATAGTTTTAAGCCTCTAGGATTTTCATTCTTGGGTTTTTTTTGTGATTGTTTTTTTGTGATTGTTGTTGTTGTTGTTTTGTTGGTGGTGGTGGTTTTTTGTGAGTTTTGTTTGTTTGGTTGGTTGGTTTTGGTGGTTTGTTTTGGGGTTTTTTTGTTTGGTTTGATTTTTTGGGGGGGGGGGTGTTTTGTTTTGAATAAAACTAAAGCTCAGATTAAAATATCTCTTTATTAATGGAATAAACAAGACTGCAATTTTAACGATACTCTTATTCTTTACATGATAACATGTTCCAAGGCTTCAGGTATTCTTTATATGTGACCTTTTTTCTTCCATAGTTGCCTTGACCAATGTTAAATGTTAATTTTTTTTTTTTTTTGGTCAAATGCTACCTTTTGCTACCTAAAGCTTTGTGTACTCTCTTACTGTAGTTTGAGAGAAATGGTACAGTAGAAGTGTTGCAGCCACTTGCTGTGAGGAGCTCAAAACAAATAAGTATTATTTCCAAATAAATAATTGTGTGTTTCACATTTTAACTGAATTAATAGTATTTTAAGGGTTTGTGTTTTTTTTAATTAATGCAAAAGGATCCATTTCTCTACAAAATGGGGCTAATTCCACACTCCGTCAAGGTCATACCTGATTGCAGTGAATTGCCTTCACCAGAATAGGAGCAAACCTGGATAATTAAAGAGCTTAAAAGACTTGTATAAAAAGTTATGCCTCTAATAGCAGATAGTAGGACACAGAAAGATTAGACTAATCTACCACGAGAAACTTTTCTTTTTTGCAGTGACTATTGCCTCCACTGAATTATTTCCATATTTATGTCTCCTACTGCCCATCAAAACTGGATTAGTATTTCAACAGCAAGGTGCCAAAGCTTTGTCAGGATTAAACTGAAAAATGCTCAGGCAAAATGACTGAGGACATGTTGAAATGCCAGTAATACACCGAAATAACATTTATAAACAATCACTCCTCTAACTGACACATACGGCATCCTGAAGGAGAAATAATCAAGAATAGAGCATTTATGATACAACAAGCAACCAGCTGTCTTCTTAAACATGGTAGATTAAAAAAAAAAAAATAGTATCCTGTTTTGGACAGCAACACTATATATTTCAATGCCTGAAGGAAAAATTTAATTCCTTTGTATTGAGATGTAGCATGGAAATAACTGTTTGGGCTCTGCAGCTTTACACAGGTTTCAATATGCAAAATATTTGTTAAAACAGAAATGCAGCATCTGTTTAAACATAACGCTCAGAGGGAGGGAGGCTCCTACTCAGCACTCTCCTTGCTAAAAGTAATTTTAGTGACATTCCTTCTCCAGTGCTTATGAGCCAGAATCCAATTTTAAATGCTATTTTCATTAAGACAGATATTAAAAATATGTATCTTTCATTGGGATGTTTTATGAAGAAAACACAAGGAAATATCCGATCAGATATTCTTCTGCACTTTTGATGTATTTAACCATGTACACATGAAGAGAATATAAAATTAACACTTGCAATATTAAAACTATTTTGAAGAATCATTTGTAGGAATTTAATCCCATTAATTTTTAATTTACCTACCATAGTAAAGCCACAATTTAAATGAAACAGATCAAGAATATTTATGTATTACAAATGAACACCTTTCAGATTTAGTAGTTTACTTTGCCTTTGAACAAATTAAAATTTCTATACTCCTTTTTCAAGGGCACAAACCTTGCATCTGCTGAAGAAATCTGGTTTGATTACTAGCAAACTACAGAGGTTACATCTTCTTTTGCTGGTATTCTTTGATTTTTGAAGGTGCCCAGTATTGAATGCATGGAGAAATCAATTATCTTTAAAATAGCTGTTATGCTCTTTCATTCTTATAGCTCTTGAGTGCATCTCTGAGGCCAATGGACCATCTTTGGCTAGTGCTGAATTTAGGGGTTTTTGCCTTAAGCAAAGGAAAACAGTAAAAAAATCCAGTTTTAAGAGAATATTAAAGAAACCAAAATTCTTTTTTTTTTCTAAGTAGTTCTATGTGAATATGTAGAGTGATGCCATTAAATTATTATAAAGTTTTTAGCTTTACTACAGAAATGACACTTGCAAGAGGTGAAAATATTATTTTTAGGGAAGTGACTGGTCCAGAGGACACGGTCAAGTTGTGCCAGAGGTTTAGATTGGACATTAGGAAAAAATTTCTTCACTGAAGGGGTCATCAAGCATTGGAAGAGGCTGCTCAGGGAGGTGGTGGATTGACCATCCCCAGGTGTCACAATTCCACATGAATGAATGACACTCTCATGCTGAGATATCCAAGGCAGAAAAGTGGCAGTTTATTTACAGACCTCGACATTTATAGAATTCCAACAGTGACCATGGATTGGAGGAAGAAAATTGTCCTCTCCAATCACACTGGTCAACCCAACAGTCCATCAATTCTCTCCTCCTCCAGAAAGGAATGCAAAACAATAATTGTTTACATGAAAAGTGCGTGAGACACTCCACCACAAAAAGTAAAACATCAGAAGGCTTTAGCAAAACTTTAGGAAAACAGAGCGACACCCAGGAGTGTTTGAAAGGCGTGTGGATGTGGCAGTCGGGGGTTTTTTAGTGGTGACCTGGGTGGTGCTGGGTTAATGGTTTAGCTCACTGAGCTTAGGGGTGTTTTCCAACCTGAGCAGTTGTATGATTCTGGAGTGGATAAGGCCTTTTTACAAAGCTTTAATGATGGTGTGAGCTGTGACAACACTGTGGGCCCCAACATTCACTGGAGCTCTGTCCCTGGAGGCCTTTTCTTCCCAGACTGTGCCCATCATTGTAGGACTGGGGGGTTGCTTTGTTGACCTTGATTCCCTCTGCGCATCTGTCCTCACAGCCCTGACGCTGCCCTGTCTCTTTCCATCTCCCCCCAGCTATCGAAGTGAACCTGCAGAAAGCTCTGGCCGAAGCCTCCGAGAACTGCACCCAGGAGTGCCTCATCCTCGGCCACTCTGACAACTGCTGGATGCCGCCGGCGCTGACGCAGTTCCAGCAGCCCAACGCCTCCCTGCCGTCCTTCGGCTTCCAGCAGAGCTGGGGCCGAGGAGGAGCCCGCCCCGAGGGCCGCCACACCCTCGGGAGGCCCCTGCCAAAGGATGACAGTGACAAAGGCCAGGGAGGGCCCAGGCCCCAGTTCTACAACACCTGCGAGAGACATTGCGCCGGCGAGGATCCCGTCAAGGTCATCCCTCTGGCAAACTTCTCCGCCTCCCACCAGGCGCCCGGGGCCGGGGGCAGCGCCACGTTTATACACGAGCACCAGCTGTAAAATGCATATCTGACAAGTCCCACATTTCAGGCTTTAAGTGTTACTGGGGATAATCACGGCCTAGCAGCGCTCCTCGGGAGCGTGCCGAGTCGCTGGGCTTGTGAATATTTGTGTATATAGAATGCTAAAAATCTGAAACAGAAAACCTAAATCCTTAGGACCTGGTTGAAAGGCGTTTGCTGTAGTTCTTCCGGGTACCATCCAGAAAATGGGGAAGACAACCCACAAACCAAAACCAATCAGAATAAAAACGAAATCCTATTCATTTTCTTACATGCACCATGCAGTGCAAAACTGCAAATCTGCCAGCAGTCCTTCTTCCATTTGAAGGCAATTTCTTAGTACAATTTAGGGGATATTGCTATCTAAAAATAGCTCTTACTGAAATTTTTCTGTGTTGCTGTAATTTATAGCATATTCATAGATTTCATCTTCCATTTGCTTAGCATTAGAGATCAAGTGAGCGATTTCTTGTTTGATTACTTGACATAATAGAATTAATAAGATCCTAAAATCTAATTCTTCAGAAGGATGGTGTATCTTCCCATCGAATTTTATCTTTTGTATAATTAAGGAGAATGTATGTGACAACTGATTTTTATTTTAATTTTTATTGGCTCAATGTACAGGTATTTATTCTCTGAAAGAATGCAATAGATGGAATAGAAAGCTGTTGACTAGGTTTTTCTGTGTGAAATAATCAATGTGACAATGAGAGGATATCCAAGATCAAAAATGGAAACAAATGACAAACAACTTTATTTTTTCAGTTTCCAAGATTTTCCTTTCTATAATAATTCAAGGAACAATATTATACTTAATATGTTTTTCAAGCCATAAGTCTATTTCTCTCTCTTTTTTTTTTTTTTCTTCATATTCTTTTTCATCTTGCAGAGCTTGCTTTGGCTACTGTTCCTGTTAGTTGAAAATTACATGGGCACTGCTGAAAACAGTAGGAAGTGAGATAGTTTTTTTGGCTGATGTGATGTCGTGGCTGCAAGCTACCAGTGTTTTAAAGAATATTTAATAGTGATGTGTACGGCTTTTTTTTACAGCTATATTCACCTGTTGTAAGTATCCAGTAAAAGTTTGACTATAATATTAGTTACTTCATCACAAACCTGTTAGGCTAAGAAGTACTTGTCATTGTGGATTAGTTGTTAGAGAATGACTGATAGTGCTCAGCAAAGAAAGAAGGATCTAGGTAATGGAAGTTGGATAAACAAACCCTATTCATATTATTTGAAAAAGTCTCAAGGTGATTCTTTTTGAAGAGGAAGGATTTTTTTTTTTTTTCAGTGTTCTGTGTACTGGAGAATATATTCTCTTGGTAAATTCCACAGTGGATGGAAAGGAGATTCCTTTCTTAGATGAAAAAAACATATTTTCCTTCTAGTATTTCCTTCTAGTACTTTGTTGGTCTTTAGCTATTTCATCATTTGCAGTATGTACATACCAAGATATTTTTCCTTTAAGAAAATGCATAACTTTTTTTTGTTTTATTGCTACATTAAGTGAGACAATCGAAGCTGTATGGAGGGGAAAAACAGTGTGAATATTTCCTATGGGTAGAACTCTATGTAGGCTTCATAATGTAACTTAAATCTGTAATTTATAAACAAAACTGTGTGCAAAAATGCTGTAATATTAGCTGCTTGTAAAATTTACAGAAGTTCAAGTTGTTGAGGGTTTCCAATGAATGCTAAAAGAGCTTCTCTTATGTGCCCAGCAGGTATAAGTAGCTTTATATATCGCTGTCCCCACTGTAAACCTATTCAAACCACATTTAGATTTTATGTGAGAAAAAAAAAGAAAAAAAAGAAAAAAAAAAAAAAGCTTCACTTTTAACCTACTGATAGGGTTTAATTAATGGGCATCAGATTATCTAATGATGTACTTCTTTTGCTTTCTCTCTCTTTATTTTTTTAAAGTAGTTTTCAATAACGTTTAGAAAAGATGTGATACACTGGCTTCCAGTTGCATGTAAATCCTGGAAAAAAAAATCATAATCCTTTGGGTACTGACACATCTCATTTCCAATTCCAGGACAATTGAAAAATTGACAAATTAATTCATACCTAATGTATACAAAGCCCTTTGTTGTTTGCTTTGGAGAGATCAGGAGGAGAGAATTTGGCAGTTCTTTTCAGGGATATGCAAAAAATGAGCTTATCTGTAGTTTACACAGATTTACCAAACATACTAATTGTGCAAATTTAGAATAATACCTCCTATTGTAAGCAGAGGTCTTTAGTTTTTATTACAGATGCTCTATACTAAATGTTTATGGAATTGGCAGCTCCATTGGAAAACTCTTTTCTTTTTTTTTTTTTTTTTTTTTTTTTTTTTTTTTTTTTTTTTTTTTTTTTTGGTTGGTTGGTTGGTTGGTTGGTTGGTTTGGTTTGGTTTGATTTTATGCCTGCAACAGTTCTTTTGTGGATGAAAGCTGTAACTGAAATTTCCTGGCAAAGAATTTATTTCTATAATTTTAGGGTTTTTACAGGAAAAGGTGAAAGACCCAGACTTAGTGGGATTTTTTCAATTGGCAGGGGAAAAAATAACCCAACAAACTTCACTTAATTTAAATATTTAGGGGTTAGTTTAGTTCTTTTCCCTAAGGTAGAGAACAACATAACCATCCCCCTTCCCTTGAAAACAAACACACAAAACCCTAACAAAACAACAATTAAAAAATTACTTAAACAAAAAGCATGATAAAAATGAGTCTGATTATAATAAGCATTAAACATTATATCCATGAAAATGTGTTTGAGATTTTAAAATTCAGTCACCAAGATACAGAACAATTAATTGTAAATACACATTGTATCAGGAGAAAAACTGTTCCCTCATTTTTACATATTATACCTCTAACATATAAAAATACACATTTGAGGCAACATTTTTCTGAGTAGCATGTCAGTATCCAGAGGAATAATGTTGCTAGAGACTTGTTACACATCTTGCCATATGTATAAGTAATTTATCTAGTACATAGACTGTATATTTTTGTGTATTTTTTTTTCTTCCTTTTTAGTCATTTAACTTATTTTATCTTACTTGTGTGAATTTGTGGAGAAAATGACTCTATATACAATATACAGTAAAATGCTAGTTACATGATTAGATTTGTTCCATACTGTGTAACAATAAAGGAAAACCTTTGCCTTCAAAGTGATGTGTCACACAGTCGAGTCTAGGTTATTTCCCCCTCCAAACTCATGCTTGTTGCACTCCCGAGCATTGCAAAAAGGATTATTTCCATATCGTAAAGCAGTCAATGCTAAAATAAAACAAACAAACAAACAAACAAAAACTCCTTAGAAAGCAAGCACCGAGTCAAACTGTTTGAAGTAAAAGATGCTGTTTCTTTGTTTTCCTGAGCTGTGCTCTATTCTGAAGTGTAACTTAATTCCAAAGAGTAATTAAGCATGTCTGCCTGGCCAGACAGAGACTGCAGAGCACCTGCTCTCCTGGGTGGGAGCTGGCCGGACGCAGGTCATTTAGCTAATTAGCATGGCAATGAGCCCGTATTAATAGGACCTGAGGGTTTAGGAGGGCCAGCACCAGGCAGGTCCACACAGCATCGGTTCTGTGGTGCTGAGCTCAGCCGGGGCCTTGGCTGGAGCAGAGCTCAGATCCCTGTACATCCCTGAGCCCGCTGTGCCTGGCTCTGTTTGGGATTTTCCTCAGAGAAGGGAAAACTCGGCTCTGTCCTACCCTGAGCAAGCTGTAATGCATGGGGAACTCCAAACCCGTGGAGCCATGAGTCCATCACCCCAAACCCACTGCTCCTCCCCTGCTTCCAGCCCGGGCCAGCCAAAGGCAGAGCCTCAAAACGTGTCCACTGCTATGGCTGATCAGCTCAAGGTTGTTCGAGTCAAGTTGAGGCTTTAAAGTTGGCAAATTTATGCTTGGCTTTATTTGATTTCTCAGGTTTTCCTTTTGCAGGTCGAATACCGGCCCTTAATCAATGATAAGCAATTAAGTGATCACGCTGCAGTTTGCCACCCTGGTTTAGCCGGGTAAATAAACGGGAAGGAATTGGTTTGTGCAGACACAAAGTAAAGTTGAAGGCAAAGATTTTATTTGGTATACATAGGAAAATTGTGTATAACTTATGTTATCCCTAGTGAAGAAAGAGATTGACGATTTCTTGTAAATATTTGAGTTTGTGTTTCTGGGAAATCTCCCTGCTCTATGGCATACTACAGGATCTGGGGGTGAGCAGTGTATGTCTGTGTATTGAAACAGCCCTAATCACACTCTACAAACAATGCAGCTGGACACCATGTAATACAGTCCAGCAGCATTTGAAGTCCAGTAAATTTGCAGTAGTTCTATTTCAGGTTTCTGTACAGCATGTTGTCTTGTTAATTACAATGCTTATTAATAAACTAGATCCACGAAAGCAGTTTTCTCCTTTGCAGTGTTTTCTTTGGGTTTCTGAAACATAAGTTGTTTAAAAGTATGCCCCCAGCTACACTTTCCTCCCATTTTCAGTTTTCCAAGTTTTCTTTTACTGGGAAGCCCCAAACTGTCAGAAAGTCAAGGAAATTTAACTTCATTTTCAGTTGCTTCATGCACCTGAGTAGAAGGCTTCTGGTTACCAGTAAAAATATTCACACACATTGTGTACAGCAATTGAGTTATATATGATCAGAAATATTTTTCCATTTCTGTGTCATTTCTCTTTGTACCAAGCTCCCTCCTTGTTCTATGCCTCTGATACATTTACTTATAGAAAATCATTATGAGCTGGAGGCAGGAGTGTTTATGGTGTTTGCTTTGTTAGAAAAGAAGCTATTTCTAATTGAGAGAACATGGCTAATGGGTTGTTGTTGAGCTAAAGGGATTATCCTCTCACCATGAATGTGATATAAAGAAATAACTATCAAACGAGGAACTAATGAAGCAACATTTTACACGTTCTTCTATCTTATTTTAGTCCATATTTAAGGAGCAGCTCTTGTTGGCCCAACACTGAGGCAGTAATATCTTATTCTTCGATGCAGTTACGGCTTTTAAGTCTGCAGGACCCTTTCAAGCAGGAAAATATTATTTATTTTGGCATCAGAACTGTGCACGAGTATATCCCCTTACAGACACAACTGCTGGCACATCAGTTGCTAGGCCAAGTAATATATTCAACCTCCAAATTGAGAAAATGGATGAAAAGTTATGGAGCTGAAGGGTTTCCCTGGTTTGGATGGAGTTGGCAATATTTTGCAGGGCCACCTCAGGAGGCAAGGAAAGTGTGGAGTTTCACAGAGATCTGGCGAAACAAGAAACAGAGCAAGGCAGAAACAGGTAGTACCTGGAGAAGTGCAGAGTTTTGTCACTGGTACCACTGCAGAGCTGCAGGGAAATTGCAGAATGGTGCTCCCATCTTTCTGCTTTCCACCCTGCAGGCACAGGGAGCACCCGGAGCCCTGCTCTGGCAAGGTGGAAATTCCTGAATCTCAGGATTGGCCAGGCCTACAAAGTGTAATATTTTCACTAAAGCACCTCAGCCCTCGTGCAGTGTTCAAAAAACATCTCTTGCCTGTAGGATGGGCTCCAACTCCTGCCAGGCACACACACATGGGTTTGTTTAAAAAATAACATTTGTGTCCCAGCAGCAGATGGGTTTGGAGATGTGCTGCCCACGTGATATTCTAGCATTTTTGCCCTTCCCTCAGGTTTTTTCCAGGTGTGGCTTTAGGGCTGAGCTGTAGTTGGAGCAGCCATGAGTCTGCTCCTCCTTGGAAGAGCCACATGTCAAGCAGAAGAGGGAAAGAGCAATAAGGTGCTTCCTGCAGCCACCAGAAGACAGCTTTCCTCCCTTGAATGGTCATGAAAATAGTATTTTAGGAAGGTACTTGTGCACTCTACTTGCACATAAGCATTTCTCCAAGATGTATCCTTTGTGTCCTGGTCCTTGCATTCCTATTCCAGTATGAAAACATGGCATGCCTAATAGCTACAGTGAGACTAATATTGCTTTTCCACTTTTATTTTTATTATTTTTCATTATTTAGATGCCTTTTGTTGGTACTAATTTAATGCTTAAAGCTAAAGCTCTGACTGTAGTTGTGTTTAGGATGTGACAGTTAATTAATTGAGTTAATATTTAACTCAAAGCAGAATTCTGCTTTTCATTATGGAATTGGTGCTGCCTCTTCTCACTCTTTTTCTCCGCTAGGATTAAGTCTGTGTTTATAAAAAGGAAAGTTACTGTGTACACCCACCCAAGAGACAGATGAGTGAGGTGCCTGGGAGCTCTGTACTAGATTTTAACCCCTAGCTGCAAGCCACCAGCTGTGAGGTGTTCTAGAGCAGAGGAGTAGGATGTGCAAAGAAAAAAGGACATTTTATAAGGCACTGAAATGAAGTTATTCATTGCCACTGCAGCTGTTATGCATGTAGTAAAAGAGTTGATTAACATAATGAGATTAAACTCAGAGAAATTGCTTTTAACCTGTGCTTAGCTTGAGTTGTTGTTTAGTTACCAGAGATGATAAAAGGCTGTTCCCAAAAGCTTGTCTGAACTTTGCAAATTTCAGCTGTTCTATAAAGAACGTGGGGTTTTTCTTCTCTGCTGTGCAAATCAAACTTCTGTTTACAGAGAGAAGTTAAAATCAGCCTGAAAAATGAAGTGATTATAAGAGGGGTGAGTAAGTGGGGGGGAAAGGTGAATACTTTGAATCCTTTCAGGGGGAAAAAAAATACATAAGGAAACAGAAAAAATTAGCAACTTTTCCAGCTAGCAGGTACACTGAGGGCTGTCTGCAGTGCAATGTTAATTTTATTCATTACCATTTTGTAGATATGTAAAAATTTTGGTTTGCATAGAAATACCTGTTAAAATCAATATAATCAAGATCTGTAATGACAAAGGAGACCTACTTGGAATACTTTTAGGCCTATTTAAAAAGGCTCTTTTCCCCAGGAAATCTTACAGGCTCTTTTCTAGGAGGTATAAAGGGGCTCTTGCTGTTGCTGTGCAAAAGCAAATACTTTGAAGTGATTTGAACTGGAGAGGCCATGATGGAGCAGAATGGTTTAAAAACTGAAATTTGATGAAAAAAAGAAAGATACATAACCAACCTACGTGTGAGTACAGACGCTCCAAATGTGATTATCATTGTTTGCAAAGTTCATCTCTGTGTGAGAGACAAATGTCAGCATTGAGCATCATCCTAGTTACTATACATAATCTAAAAATATTCATCATCTTATGGAGGCGTGCACAAAGTCAGAGCTTTCTGTCTTGGCAGATCCAAGCTGATGTTTGTTTGTTTTAATTGCAGCAGAGACATTTTAGCACCGTGCCTGCCTGGTAATGTAGGAAAGGCAATGCAAGGCCTTGACATCTAAAAAGTAAAGACTGTCTGAGCTGACTCATAAAAATGATGCTGGGGAAAATTGGCAAAGAAAACAAGCCTCTGAAATTCTAAACAAGCGTTTTAAACGCAGCAAAAAAAAAAAAATCTAAAGGGTCACATTTGCAGCTTATGTGCTGCAGATAATGTGCTGCACAGCTCCTTCCCTACAAAGCAAAATTGTCACCGTGAGGCAAGGGAAGATTGAGCCTTTTTGTTAGCTGGAGTCACTCTCCTGCAATGATTGCACACAATCAATCTACTTGGGTTTTTAAATGCTTTTTATCAGATTTCAGCCTATTGACTCAAAAATGTGTTTCTTGTCAGTGTAAAACTACTGAATATTAAAGAAAAGATAAAATTTTCCAACCTCAAAGCTGTCACTTCAGTCTACAAAAGGCAGTTATTGAAGCCTATTACTGTTTTGGCAGTGCTTGTCTGAAATTCCCTCAAAATATGCCACTAAAATTCAAAGAAAGGACTACAAAAACACTAATATTGAAGATTTATGCTGTAAAATTTGAGTAAATTTGCATATAAATGATTCATTGAATATAAGAGATGTAATGAAAATTCAGGAATCTTAATGTTTACTCTATGTAGAACAACCGATGCCTGTACCTGAATCCAGTTACAGTGAAAGGAAATCCACTCAGCAGGCTGAATACAAACAAACAAACAATAAATAAATACACATATGCCTATTACACATTGGGGGAAAAAAAAAAAATCTGTGTACTTCTAGTTAGATACAATAGCCAAGGATAGCTACATCTCCCATGATTTTAGGGAGCTTTTTTTTGTCAAAGTTCATTGTCTAAAGAATCTGTAAGCTGGGCACAGGGGAAAACTAACCTGCAGGTGTAGTTCCTTCACTTGGAAAATTCCAGAACCTCCACATGTTCACCTGAGGATGGAGAGAAGCTGGGAAATAAGGTGTCTGCCTTTTAGATGGCTGAAATCAAACCAGCCCAAACCCAGCATTTGCATGAAGGTTTCTGCTCTAAGTATGAGAAGGAGTGTGATGAGTGCACACCAAAGGTGAGAAGCCCAACCCCTCTTGTCCAGCAGGCAGGACCCACCCTCTCAGGATGCTCTGCCTGCCAGGATGCAGCTGGGTGTGCTCTGTGAGACCTGAGACCTGTGCCTGGAGAAAAGGAGACTCAGAGGTGACCTTACCACTCTCTACAACTTCCTGAAGGGTGGTTGCAGTCAGTTGGGGGTTGGTCTCTTTCCCCAGGCAACAACAGACAGAACGAGAGGACACAGCCTCAAGCTGCACCAAGGGAAGTATAGGTTGAATATTAGGAAAAAGTTTTTCACAGAAAGAGTGATAAAGTATTGGAATGGCCTGCCTGGGGAGGTGGTGGAGTCATCATCCCTGGATGATGACTGGATGTGGCACTTGGATGTGTTTAAAAAAGACTGGATGTGGCTTGGTGTCATGGTCTAGTTGAGGTGTTAGGGCTGGGTTGGACTTGATGATCTTGAAGGTCTCTTCCAACCTAGAAATTCTGTGATTCTGTGACTCTGTGCTCGTACCAGGTTCCTGCCAGGGGTGCAGGAGGCTGACGTTTGATGCGCGCCAAAGAACAAAAAGTCGGATTTGCGCTAAAGCCAAATTAGCAAATATTTTGTTGTTTGCTGTGGTAAGTTCTGCTTAGCCAGCACAAGAGGCAGCTGAGCAGAGAGGTGTGCTCCCGTGGTGAGAACCAGGATTGGTTTAAGAAGCTAAGTGTGATGCCTTGGGAAGGCTGACCTGGAACAGAGACTGACAGCTGAAGAATAAAGCAGATATTTATTGAAAGGCCTTTAAGGATACACCTTGGGCAGTACAAGAGCCTGGCCAGGGCTACACCCAAGGTAGACCAAAAATGGTGACAAAATGGACAAAAAATGGACCCAAAATGGTCACAAAATGGACGGATAGTCATGAGGTCTCACACTTTGATCAGTTTGGGTTCATTTGCATATTGGGGTTTAATTGTCCAGTTACAGTTTCAGGTTTTGAGGTCCCATCCTTCTTGTTCCTCCCTGCAGCCACCCTTGTTTGTGCTTTTGGGCTGAAAGTTGTCCTTGGTGTGCAGCAGGAACAGGATTTGTTTTGTGTCCCTGTTCTGTGAAGAGCTGAGTGACCCTGAATGTGAGGCTGAGAGCTGCACCCCTGGGCAGCACAGAACCTGAAACACAGGAAAGATAAAACTTAAGGCCTCAAGTGCAGTTGCTGGGTTGCCACTTCCCCTTATTCAACCCCTTGCCTTGCTTGATGCTGTGCTAGCACGTCCCTCTCTGTTCTGTGGCAAGCCTGCTGGAAAGCCAACTGTGCTTAGGCATGTGCACCTGTGCCACAGAGGAACCAAACAAAAACATCAAATAATCTTTCTCTTCATGCAGGGCAAATACCACGAGGGAGAAAGAAATCTGCAAGAAGTATTACCATAATGCAGAGAAGTTGTTAAATGGTCTTGTCTCTCCATGACAAAAAAGAAAGCTGTTCTAAAGTGGGAAAATGTATTTTTATGAGTTTACCTGTTAGCTAGCTGCCTAAATTTAAACAACCTGTGGCTGCAAGCAGGCAAGAAAAGTGTTATCTCAATGAAATTGCTTTCCTACAGCATCATTTGTCACCTGGACAGAGGTCACATGCAGAGGAAGAGCATGTGAGGAACTCATCTTGGACTGACCTAGGTGGTGTCACCAAGTCTCCTTTGCTTGGGAGTCTCTTGGAATACCATCATCCACATTGTGTGCAGCAGCACAGCTCTGACAGTGCCATTTTTAACAGGCAAAGTACTACAGTCTAGTTTTCCATTAAATGGTTTTGATATTTAGCTGTTCCTTCTGGGCACATATCAGACTCCTTCTCACTGGAGTTTCCCAAGTTTACTTGGACAAAGTCTACACCATTAAGTTTTAACAGGTTTTGGGGGTTTTTTTACTAATTATTAATTCATTATTTTCTGGACTGTGTCAATGCTGCATGTTCTCCACATGGCCAGGAATGAGCTGCCAAAAGCCTGTAGCTCAACAGCAGCTGCCTTATCCAACGTATCTGACTCACATGCTGCAGCACGTGGCAATAAAATTAGGACTTGCTGCCAGGTTTGGCAAATTTCTGCTTCCCAGAAAGGCTCTCAACTCATGAGATTGCCAGGAACACCTCTTAGATAAGGTCATATTTGGCTGCAGTTGGCAAAAACTTAGTTAAAGTAACACCAGCTGTAGTAATACCAGTGGTAGGGAGTCTGTGGCAGATGCAGTGAGAATTTTAGTCTGAAAACCACTTTAGTAGTGTTCTCCAAGCCAATTCCTCAAGGATAAATGACCTGAGATATAAGTTTAAGATGAGAACTATGCGCAGGCACTAAAAGTGTGGGTGCTGGTATGAAGGAAATAAAGTCAGAGTTGCCTTTACCTGGTTCTCAGCTCAGCTGGGCATAAATATGCACAGTAAAGTAAATGTGCATTTTGTATTTTTTTTTTATATCTCTAAATCATTTTCTCTCAACTTTATTCTTTGTATCATAAACCTTTTTAACTACCCCAAAGTTTTCTTATTGTGAGTTATTCACCTTCTGAAGGAATTTTCCCCAAAACTTTAGTTGCTCAGCCATAGTTACCTTCACAGACCAAGTGTGACATGAAAATGTCATAAGAACAGATATAAATTCCAGGAACTGCTTCTTGTGATTTCAGTGCAGAAAGTTCATACCCAGAGTAGGAAAATTATTCTTTTATACAGCTACATTACACTTCTTACCTGGAAGTGCAGGTACTTGATAAAGTTACATATTCATGTTGTATTTCATGCAGATTTTATAACTTGATTTGGCATTTTCTTAAGTGGAGCCTGTGGCAGCTGTAATAACTAAAAGCTCACAGATTATTCTGCACAGGAATGTGCCCATTTTTGCTCAGTCTATGAATACTAATTTAAACAGGCTGAATTTGTGACTATTGATTCCATAACTTTCAGTTACCATAAAGGGCTTAAAATTAAGTGATCAATTGAATGCTGACCCTCTAGAGAGGCTTTGGCTGTTCAGCATAAGACTAAGAAGTTTTACGTAAGTAAATTTTAACTATATTGTTTGATAAAAGAACTGAATTAATCAAGGTTATTGTGACCTTGGTTTTTTTTTAAATTTAAAAAAAAAAAAAGGAAACTGTGTGTTTACTGCAGAAATTTGTGTAGTAAAATTGCATTTTACTCCTGAAATATGTTAATTTATAGCAGTATTATTACCATGGAAAGTTAAATGTATTGAAATAACATTTCAATACATTTGTACAAATCACCATTATCACTGACAAAGGTGATTTGTATAAACCAGTATTACATCCCATATTTTTGTCCTTAAGCAGCAGAGGTAAGAAGAGATGGAGAATATCATAAATTCTTGGTAATATGTTTGACTGCTGTGGCAGTTTGTTTCTCCCTGGCCTTTTCATGCAACCACCACAATTTCAGCAAAGCATAAAATGATTTTAGCAAAAATGGAAACAGATGTACCTCTCATTTTCTATTTAAGGCAGCCTGCATTCCAGAGTAATTTAAACGTGATACTAGAAATTAGGATAGCAAAAGAAATTGAGCCTTTCTAATTTTAATATAATTGTCAACAAGTGAAATTAAGAGAAACCAGTTAAGCTGAGTGCTCAAGGAAATGCAATCAATAGGGAAACTGTCAACAAAGGACATCCTGGTTTCTAAAGCTATCATGAAGGCTTGAATTCTGTAATGGAATGAAATCAGCATTAAAATTTATATCAACATGATAACTTTTATAGTCAAGTTATACTGTCCAGCTGCCCCTACCAGAGCTTTCCTCTCGTTTGAGTGCAAGCTTTCAAGTCCTCAGACTTTGCAGATGCGATTTACTTTTCATTTGCCATAACTAACATTACCACTTGTCTCAGTAATTTTATTTGGCCTTTTCCCACTGCAGTTTTCCCAGCAGCATTTGATAATCCTTGCACTAGTGCCTGAGAACAGCTGAAGGTTTTTCTACAAAGAGATACTCATCGGTGAGAAGGCAGAGGATACGAGTGCCTCACTGTCATTTACTGCCCAGAAAGCAGTGCTGTAATTCTCTGTCATTGCATCATCTGCTCAGCCCAGGTTATTCACTCTTCTGCATTATCGAGATTGTGTTTTTTCCCCTCTGAGAAACAGCAGTAACAATTTCCAAAATGACAGCTTAAGTGACTCCATGGCTCTTTACATCTATTCAGAGCTCTTGTCTCCTTTCAAATTTTCATTGCTTTCTTTAAAAGCAGCTTGTGAGAAAGGCAATACATTATTAATGCTACATGTCATAAAATAAAATAAATACTTACCTTCTAAAGAAGCGGATCCACTAATCAAGAGTAAATGAATGCACGTGAATTATTCAAAGAGCCTCAAATAGTGCAACTTGTACTCAAATTGAATGTTGTGAATAGAATATTTGCAACATAACAAAAGGGACTTCCAGTCATATCAACTCCTTCATTTTCATAACAGGAAATGGGATTTTTATTCTTTTCAATCAGTGTAAACACTCTGCCCACCTTGCAAAGGCAGGAAGGTCCAAGGTAGGCTTTGGCACTTTGTCACTTTAAAGTGGCACTTTGGCACTTTAAGCAACCTCCTAAAGTAATGGTTATGTTGAGGAGAACAGTTGTTGGGGCAGGTGTTGCCTGCTTCAAAGGAAGCAGGTAGGGCTCTATTCCTGAGCAGCAGAATTATGTCTCACTGACTGGAAGCTGCAGGTTGGCACTTGTTGAACAGCTGTGCAAGGAACAGGGGAAATGCCACCACTTGTTGGGAGAAAGGGAGCACTGCTGAGCTGGCAGCATTTCCAACCAGTGAGTGACAGCATCAAGGGCAAGGCAGGAATGAGATCTCAGGCAATTAATTAAAAACAGCTCCTGCAGCCAGAATTGGCTTCTCCCTCTTTACAATCCATTCATGTCAATGAAGTTTCTGGCGCTGTTTCAGGAATTTTTCACTACAGCACCCTGTTTTCCACAGTGTGGTGTTTGTCCCTCACAGATATTTGCATTCCCAAGCAGTTTTCTTTGGGAGAAAAAAATAACCCCAAAGTAGCTGTGCCACATTTCTCAATGCATCTGCAAAATCTTGTCCTTACAAACAGAAGGCCCACAAGTTCTGGGTCATGTTCAAGCTGTCATTTCTTTTAGAAGTTTTTATTGGCTACATTCTCCTGGATTCAAATAGACCTGCTCAGGAACAATGTGGAATGACAGATTGGTAAAAGCCATGATATTCTTCACAAGGAAGCAGAGCAAAGAATAGAGTTTGTGATTCCATTCCTCACTGGTTCAGTGATCCAGTCATGAATCTTTGGGATAATCAAGTCTCCCTTCTCAGTTTGCCCATTCAGTAAATTCCTTATTTCCCAGTATTTCACTACAAACAAAATTTCATCAGGGAGAAGATAGGTAGGAAGGGAGAAAGATTTCTTCAAGAAGACATACAAATACCATCTCAAAATCTGAAAAATAACAGTAAGTTGCTTCATACACACAGTGCCTGTCCTCATTCATTGGGGCTGGAGAGCTGCTGGCATAGTTTGGAACAGCCTTTATGTGAGCCTGAAACCAATGCTGGTATTTTCTATATCCTAACATCAGTGCAACCTCTGTGCTACTCAATAAATCACACAGTTGTGCTTAATTTAAGTAACATCAACAACCTGGAAGTACTACACTTCTGAACAGGATTTGAAACTGCAGATGCCATTCGGGAATTTGAGAGTTGGCAGGCATCCCTCAACCCGTGATCCTATTACCAAATTAATGCTCAAATCAAGTGGCAAGTTTGAAACCTCAAACCTGGTCCAACTCCTGTAGAAATCAATGGTTTGGGTTTTTTTCCACGGAATTCACTGGCCATCTGTTGAAACCAAATGTGTTTTGTATTTTGTGACAAAAAGAGTAATAAGCAAGAGGATATTTTCATCTCAGATAGCATTTTCCTAAGAGAAAAACCACAATCTGGAGCCACAGGATTTACAAACCCCTTTTGTTCCATCCTGAAGGCACAAAATGTCTCCAAAATACCAATATTCCCATTAGCTTTATGCACCATGTCTCTGGAATAAAGATTTTTTTTTCTGACTGTGGTTCAAAAACATAGCAAAAATCTTCAATAACCTTGAAGAAAACTTCTTCCTGGAGGATATGCCAATTTCCTTCAGAATTTAGCATTAATCTAGGAACACTAAGTGCACACTGAGCTCTATCAGATTTAACTGAAATGTAAGAGAGTCACTTAAGTGTTGTTACATTTTTCTGCTCGTTGGGCACCAAGATATGTCTTGGTTTGGAAAGACAGGTATCTGCCAGGGAAAGCTGGAGTTTCTTTTGGAATGGTGAATGTAAACTCCTTACCCCTTCTAAATTATAATTTTGCAATTAAGGGCTTTCAGGCAAAGATTTGGGAATAGGAATAACAGTTCTTCACTAGGAATATTGACAATACAAATGTAGTAGAAAACAAAACTAACTAAACAAACAAGCACACAAACAAACAATAATTTTGGAAAACCCTTGACAGAGTCAGAGCTACAACCTGACACCCTGTTGGTCAGAGTGTTGGAAGCAGTCCACAGTGAATCCTCCTGGAGTGGCAGATGTGGTTCTGTTGGAGCAGAGATGATCTTGTAGAAAAGGGTACCAGCCTTGATCATGGTGCTTCCCAGATTCCTTTACAAATTGTTTTTAGCTATGTTCTACATAAGTGATAGACTATCTGTACATTTATATACATAGAGACAAGCTCTTTTTTCAATACAGAGTGAGCAGGTGGAAGCAGAGGCAGGGAGAATGTACTTGTCACACCTTCTATTTTATTTCATTTATTTTTCCACCTACACGTGTTCATCATAAATCTACTAAAACATGCTGGAATGCACTGGAAGGGCAGCCTCAGTAATGTCAGGAGATTTATGTTAGCAGGACCAGGTTTTAACAGCAGTATCACTTTCCATTTCAAAACCTCTGCTGCTGTTTTGAAAGCTGTCTGACAGAACATTTCCTTGTTTCAAACATGACAGGGAGATGAACAATTGGTTTGGCAGAATGCTGCAGATAAAAGGCTATAAACATTCTTAATCCAGATTACCTTTTGAGTGCAACCTGGAGTGAAATACATATTATCTCATTTAAATCTGGAATCCTTATTTGTATGTTTTGCTGGGTGCTGGAATTTTCAGAACCTGATCTATCAGAAACCAAAATCCCAAAGATTTTCATCAGCCTTCAGTGGACCTTGAATCATGTACTAAATGCATAAGGTTTCTCTTACAGCACTGAAAATACATCTTAATTTATTTTATATATTTTATTTAATAGATCTCTCATTACCATCAAAAATAAATTGTATTTACAATTAGTTAGTAAAAAGAATGATTACTTTGAAGATTAACCACCTTTCCTTCTGTCAGAATATTCAGGGTGAATATTCAACCAAGAGATTTCTTTATTTGTAGTGTATTTTTCATACAAGAATGCCTCTGGATAAATTACAATTTTTTTTATTTTTTTTTTACAGTGCTCTGCTCTCTTGGTGTGCTTTGATTTTGAGATCAGTGTCTGGCAGGCGTAAAACTAATCTCTGGTACAGGCTGAATTTGGCAGCTGCACAGAAGGAGCTCTGGCTGGATGAAGGAAGGGCTGCCTGGCAGAGAACCCCTTTTCAGATGAGTTTGGTCTATCCTGATTGTGTAATTTGGGAGGGATTCAGAGCCTGACAAAAAAAAATCACTTGTAAAAAATGGTTTAAGTGGATATGGAGAACAAAATCATTGACAATGCTGGGGGAAAAAATTTCACACTTTTCTGTCTTATCAGTCAGTCATAAAATCTAATTGGCCCAGCTGTACAACATGGCACGAATCATTAGGGTGACATTATCTTGTCCTCACTCATTTCTTTCTTGCTGCATCTCCCAGGCCTGAGGTGGGCAGCTATTTTTAATTCTGAGAGCTCTCATATGCCAGGTCCCACATGAACGGACGCTGTCCTCAATCCTGCTCAACATCTGTCACATCAGCAGCAGGAGATGTTCCACACTCACAAGCCACTGACACCTGACAATGCAGCTCATTTTTCAGGAACAAACAGCATCACCCAGCTCCCCAAGCGACCAGAGGAGGAACAGCTGTCTTGGGACTTTCAGAAGAGCTAAAAAAACTGGGATCTTTCCTCAGGAGCAGACTTAGCTGCAGCACTAAACTGCAGAAATTGCAGGTTTCTCCAGCCAAGCTTAAATCAATTCAGGACCTGCATCCACCCTGCAGCCACAGGTTCTTTGGGTCCTGTCACTCTGTAATGGCATGGGCCAAGTAGCAATAAACTCAAAAGTGGAGTGATTAGAAGTATATTAGAAAATGATGAGGGTGTCTGACAGGTGAAGAGGAATTAATTGCCCATCAAAGAACTAGAACAAAACTAGCAAAGAGTTCAGAGCGTGGCAAAAAAGGTGGCTCTTCAGAAGGCTGCAGTTCATGTCTGGCATTCCTGCCTACAGCTGCTGTCACAGCTTACAGCTTAATGGGTTCAAGGGGACACACAGCAAATCCTCAGAGAAATCTGCTGCGGTTTTTATTAAATATAGAAAGGATGTCAGCTCAGCAAGTGCTGAAGCTACAGGTAGTTGGATCCTGAGAGAGATGCAGGAGGGAGTGCTGTACCCACCTGAGCATTTCCTGAGTGCCTCATCCAGCTGTAGCTGGCCTGGGTGAGTCAGACTTGTGGCTTGTAGCCACCACAGCCTCCCTAAAGGTCCTTGTCCCCAGCCCTCCCATCCCTCAGGTTATGGACCAAAGGTCTGGATGCCAATGAACACGGCACTGCTGAATCTGTGTGTTTGCACTGGTACAAACCAGAGAAGGATTGTTTAGTTGGCTGGAAGGCACATCTGGAGCCCATCTGGCCCATCCCACCATCTTTGGCAGAGCTGAGGTTTGACTGGGTTGCTTGTGGCTTGCCTCATTCAGCTCCTGTCCCAGCCTCTCATGCCTTTCCCTCTGAATTATATTTTATTTATGATCAGAACTTGTTCACTGAGTCACTTGTTTGCTTCTGGCTCTGTGTTTTCACTGTGTTTGCTTTCCTGAGAAGGAGGCTGTTGCTTGCAGTTGCTTCTGGGGGCTTCCAGAAGGTTCTGCAGCCCTGGGTGGGCTGTGTTTAAGCCTGAGTGAAGCTTGAACAAAAGGGGCTGCAGGACTCCTGGTGCTGTGGGAGCTGTGCCCTGGCAGGTGATGGGGATGTCCAGGAAGGTGTGGAGAGCTCAGCTATCTGTTCCTTACAAAATACTTGCCATATGTAAAAACAAAGCTATAACTGCAGTCACTCACTCTGAAATTCTGTGTTTTCTGACATCAGATTTATTAAAAAGCCATTTTGAAATATTTCTAACTTCTCCAGATGTCAAGCCTTTAAACCAAATGCTCAAAACACAATGTCAAGCTTTTTATCTACAATCAGACACATTGCAAACGTTTTCTTGAAAAGGGAATAATCACACAATTCCTGAAACTTAAATATAAGCAAGGCAAAGCTGAAATTTAATTGTACATTGAAAATACTGTACATGTGTACAGTGTAACAAATTCAACTCCTCAGCCTAGCTTCTCCCAGGCACAAAGATTATTTGTAGCAACAAGCAGATATGAAACTTTGGGGAGTTCTTCTTTCTCTGGTTTTGACTTTGTTCTGTTCCTCACAAGCTGGGCTGAACTGTGCTTCTATCACAAAGCTGTTTTAGGGATCCAAGTCTGCATTAAGAGGAGGATCACCCTGAAGGACTGACACATCATTCTGGTTATTGGGTGTTCTTCCACCACCAGACCTTTATTCTGTCTTTGGGAGAGTCAAAAAAAATCAGTTGTTCAGCATTTGGAAGAGAAAACAGATTTTGGTGATTTTATTGTTGTCAGCAGCTGCTGGATGGGAGGATCCAGAGCAGAGAGAGACAGAGACTTCCAGGAAATGCAGAGAGAAAAAGCTGAGACACAACAGAAAATAAAGCCAAGGATATTCCAGTTGATACAAGAGTGTTTTACCTTGTGAGTGGTCAGACCCTGGAACAAGGTGTCAGAGGGGCTGGGGAATCTGTCCTAGGACAGATTGAGCACTCAGCTGAGCAGCCTGAGCTGCTTGGCCCTGCTCTGCTGCACAGGAGCTCCTGAATTGTTCTGTGATTTTATAAATCCTATTGGTAAGCCTATAATGCATCTCTTCATTACTACACATGCAGCAGTTTGAGTAAAAACATTAACAGAAACAGGCTGTGTGAAATTTGGATATCCTACTTAGCATTTCCCTGTTTCTTTCTGTGTGTTTTGCCTGATCATGATTCCCCTACTGAAGAGGAAATACTTTCTTGTAAGAATCTCTCAATCCTCCTGGCAGGACAAAAAAAAACCCCAACCAAGACCCCCAAACTGATCTTAATTTGAAATTATCAATTTACTTTTTTTTTTTTTTTTTTTTTTTTTTTTTTTTTTTTTTTTTGGGGGGGGTGGTTTTGTTGTTGTTTTGTTTTGGTCGGTGTTTTTGTTTATTGGTTTGTGTTTTTTGGTGTGGTTTTTTTTGTGCGTGTGTGATGGGTTATTGTTTGTTTGTTTGCTTTGGTTTGTTCTTTGGGGTTTTTGTTTTTTGGGGTTTTTTTTGGGGGGGGGGTTGTTGGGTTTTTTTGGGGGGGTTTTGGTTTTTTTGTTTGGTTTGGTTTTTTTTTTATCAGTGTTCAGGGTTCAGCATTCACATTGTGAATGCAAGGGATGAGGAAGAGGAGTTGTTTAGGTTGTGTCCTGGGAAAGCAAGAGAACAGAGATCAGCTTGGGGTGGTATCATTGCAATTCTGCTTTGTTTCTGACCCAGCAGCTGACACAGTAAATAGAAAGCATGAAATCTAGGAGCAGATTTACCATAAACTGTAAATTTCCTGCTATGAGCTTCCTCAACACTTCCATTGACATGAAATCTCAAAATCACTTTAGAAAGATCTTTGTCAAAAAAAAAAAAAAAAAAAAAAAAAGATGGAGAAGCTTTGGAAAGACAAAAAAAAAGAGCCCTAGAACAGTATGAGTCTTCTGGGATGTTGTATTTTCCCTAAGATTAATTTAATACAATATGTGTCTGAGGAAAGAGCCTGAAACAGGGTAAATAGTCGTCTCACAGAAGGAGCTACCCACTCACTGTGTAGGTGTCTCTAAAAACTGATAGGCCATTTTTACTTATTTAATCCCTTTCTCTTCCAGGTTTTCTTCAGTGGGAGTTTTACTAAAGGAAAATACAAGTGGCTGCATAATGTATCTTTTTCATCAGTCTGCCATCAGGCCCTGCAATATACAGAAATTCTCTCTCCACTTTGTGCCAGTCCCCAGAATATCTCTGTACAATATAAAAAAAAAGAAACACAATAGAGACATCTGTTGAAGAAAGGTAGTGAATTTTGTGACATTCTTGGTAGACAAAGAGGAGAAGATGCAAACTGATCCAAAGCCACCTCCTCTGTTCCATTCACAGATCTCTGCTGTATCCAAAGGACACACAGAAATCTTCCCTCACTTCATCATTCCTCAGAGGAAGCCTCTTCCCAGCTCTGATCATTCTTGTGGCCCTTCTTGAAACCTTTTCAGGTCCAGGCTATTCTTTGAGGTGAAAGGATCTGAACTGGGTGCAATAACAAGATATCCATGAATCATGGTTTGCCTGTGGTGTTTTATCTTGTTATAAAATTATTCATGTCTGATTTGACTTTCAGGCTGATACTGAGCTGGTGTTTTCACCCCAATGCCGTGGCCCTGAATTAAAATAACCACATCAGGGCCTGGTTTGGTTTACTTCTCAGTATATGACATTAGGATTGCTGTGCTTAACCAACATACATTTGTTGTGGGTTTGTCTCTGAGTGCAGCTGCTCTAACTCAAACTCCTTCTGCAGCTCCTCACAGCTGCTTTTTGTCCTCACTCCTCCAGGTGACTTTCTATTGTTGAGCTGCCACCCAGCTGCCTGAGGGCTCAGCCCTTTCCCTGTGTTATAAATGTGAATAAAATAAACAACAAATTTAAAATTTAGCAGCAGTCTTAATTAAAAAAATTAATATAAAATTACAGAAACTTGGCAGTGATTATTTAAAATTGGTTAAGGTTCTGATCAGGCATAAGCAAAACTGACTGAAGTACAGGGAGGGCTTCTCACCCCACCTCACCTACAAAACAGAGCAATTCAAACTACACTTACATACTATCTGCTAATAGATATCTAACACAGATTCATCAATGTTTCCTGTAAGTTTCCTACTATTTCTGATTTTAAAAATCTATGTCACTATACTGCATGATGCATGCTTCACTTGTTGCCAGGGGGTCTTCTGTCCTCTTTTGGTGGTCTTTGGGATGAAGGCTCACAATCTTCCTCCTTGTCCTCTAAAAAAACCTCTCTTATTACACATGTGTATTAAGCTTGTATTATGTAAATGAATACCAAGTTTGAACATTAAGGCAATAAATATCATATAATTAACAATTTTCCTGGAGTTTCCCCAACTTTCCCCATTTTACGGATAAATTTAGCTTTAATCTCATCTCAGTTTCTTCCTGCATTCTATTCTCATGAACATCTGCAGGAGAAGGGGGGGCGGGGACACCCCCTCCCTCTTCTCTTTGGCACTGTACTTTTAATTACTATTTTATTTTAAAATATTGATTACCGTTTCAATTTTAACAGCAGGAATCACACCTGTGAGTGTTCAGCAGCCAAAGCCCTTCCCTGCAGAAGGCCATGGGTGACCTCCCTCCCTCTGCAGGGCACTCTTCAGTCATTCCCAGAGTTTGTTGCCCATCTTCCAAGCCCTCGTTGATCCCTGACCTTCCCTCTCCTGCCACAGCTTCTCAGCTCCTTGCAGAAGCCTCGATGGAGAAATTTGTTGAAAGACTTCTAGGAATGCATGTAAACTTTTAATGACTGGATCAGTTTAACTGCACAGACCTGACCTTTGGGGAGAATTTTTGTGTTTGTAAGGTGCAGTTTGCTGTAAAGAAGGCAGGTGGACTCTCTCAAAGTACATCATTTCTGTCAAGGTGTCTGTTAATTTGTTTTTCCTTACAGTTGCTGTAGAAGTCTGAATTCCAGACAAGGTATTTCTCTGCATCTATCCTGGTATCCTGAAATCTGGTACCACATTTGTCCCTTCCCATCCTCAGTGGTTTTAAGTCAATGATTTTTCACTGCTGTGAGTGATTTTTTTCTATTTAACTTTCATTAAAAGTCATAAATGAGTATGGTTTAGTTTTTGTCATTTGATATTGTTCATAATGTGAAAATGTCCCAGAACCTCCTCTATAGTTGTTTGGGGTTTTTTTCAGCTTCAGATGATTTGGGGGCTTTTTGGAATTTGGTTGGGTTTTGGGTTTTTGCTTGTTTGGTTGGTTGGTTTTGGGTTTGTTTTGTTTTTTTTGTTTTTTTTTTGGTTGGTTGGTTGGTTTTTTTGTGTGTTTGTTTGTTTGTTTTGGGTTTTTTTTTGTTTTTTTTGAGGATTCTGGAGTAAGAATAGCCTCTCTTTCTGACTCAGAGATCATTCATAAGAAATTTAGCTTCTCTTGAATGCTTCTCTTGGGGCATATGTATTGACATTATAGGTTTTTAAAGGGTTTTCTGCTTTGTGCTTATTGTTCCTTAAATTCTTCTTTGGTTGACTTATTGTGTTCAAACTCCCACAGCTTTATCAGCACTTCATTTTTAAAGGGTTCCTTATCCCGTCCAACAAGCTTTAGGGAAGGCTAAAACATTTTTAAGATCTTTAAGGAAATGGAAACATCTTTGAATATAGTAAAATAGGCTTATTTCCCCTTTGCTTTTTAATTTGATTTCTCTAAAAGGTCATTTTTTTCTTTTTTTCTTTTTCTTTCTTTACAATAGTCTATATAATGTCAGGCACTTTGCTGAATAGGGAAAGATTTAATTAGAGAGACTTAAATATTCTGCTGAATCGGGGCTTCATAACTCCAGCTTCCCCACAGTCTAAGTGATAATGTATTGACTAAGAGGAATAAAATTTACCCCCAAACACCTTGACAATTAGTTAAGGTTACTCAAAGAGATCAAAGCTCAATTTAGCAACTTCCACTACCTTTTTTCCCCCCTTCATTTTCCTTTAACTAATTCTTTGTGCACAGTTTTCTTTTCTTTCCAGTGTAGCATAGAACACAAAATGACCCTGAAAGCAGTTTTCTCCATTTCTGGTGAGTTATGAGTCGAGGGATTTGAAGTGGTTATCGTAGTCCTCCCTTCCTTATTGTTCATTAATTAAAACACTGCTGCTCAGATAGAGATTTATCAAGTAAACTCAAAGTCTCACTTTCATTTTGGATGACTGGTTTCAGATTTGCCGAAGCTTATCTTGATCTGAGGTCTTCCTTTTAAATTAGTTTCCCTGGGGTTCTGAAGTTTTATCAGATAGGGGAATAGTAAACAGTTGTTCAGACTTCAAGCCCTAATGTTTCAGATTAAAGCCACAAAAGATTTGCTCTCCTGCTATAAGTTCCAACTGAAACAAAAATGCCAATTCAGGATTTTCCTCATAAAGAGATTCTTCTTCGTAGAAAGAAAAAAAAAATGCAAGCCTATATTTATTCATCTTTGCTTTATTTAAAGATTAAATGAACTTGGAATAAAACCTGCTTACTTTACAGCTATTTATTTGCTGTAATGCACCAAATCTTTCCAATATAATGTCCGTATTTCTCGTCAGAACACACCCAAAATAGCTCCTCAGGCACAGAACGTTGTCATTTTGGTTAACAATGAGCTCTGCATCCCAAACTCACACACCTAGACAGAAACAACAGTTTAACTTTGGGTTTGATATAAAACAAACTAGCCAGCTGGGGAAAATTCAATTAGAAATGCCTCCTTGTTAACGGGAGGGATTGGCTCACTGCTGAATGATAGATGACATTAGTGATCCTGATGCTTTTTCCCTTTTCTCTGGTCCCTTTCCCCTTTTCTTAAATGCTTTTTGCTTTGACTTTGGGAAGGTGTGAAGAGTGCAGGAACATCTTGTTGCTGACCTTCTCAATGAGGGAAGTGTTAGTGATATATGTGAGGTTTCAGTATTTGTGTATTAAGAAGGGGATAGCCAAGGATTAGGACCAAGGATTAAGCTGGGGTTAGGAGGAGAGACTCTGAAGTAAGATTACAGGTGGATTAAGTAATGCTAAAACTCTGCAGAGCTCAGGTGATTATTTTTGGGTCATTTCTTGATCTCTTTGTAGCTTATTTGTGCAAAACTCTGATATATGGTTTCGTCCTCTAGTCACAGTCTTAAAACCTCATCCATTGAAAGGCAGAGAGCTTCATTTGATAGATAGAGCTTCCAGGCCCCAGTGGACCAGCTCCAAATTAGTATGAATCATTCAACACTCTTGAAGCTTCTCTAAACGTCACTTTATCTTTGTACTTTATATGTGTGCAAACATGTATGTGCCAGTCACATAAATAATAATATTTATTATTCCAAATAAATAACTGCAGTCTCTCATCAAATCTAATAGCCTTGAGCCCACCAAAATGTTCAGCACCATCCTGCTGCCAGTTCATTTCCCCCCTCCCAGACTATGTGTTCATTTCCCACAAAACACTGATCAAAACAGTTGGAGAGTTTGGCCTGCAGGCAAGGCTTTGGCAACCTGATTTCAGTGCTAAATCTGATTTTCATTTCCAAACTAAAGGTTTTGTGTTCTCATCGTCTCCCAACTCCTGCTGAGTTTCCTCCTCAAGAACCAAGGAGCCACAGATTTCTTCTCGAATGCAGAGGCAGCAGTGCCAGCAGCACTCCTCTGAAGGGCTTGGAACAGGGTGGCAGCCAAAAAGCTGGGAGGACTCGTCTCTCACAACTTGTTCAGTGTGCCTTGGCTCTTGGCTGCCTGCTGGTTTGGGCTGCTGCAGGGTTTCCCACACCATCCATCTCTCTCTCCTGTCCTATGAGCAGTGGACTTTGAAATCTTTGAAAAGATTACTTTTATTTTAAAAGCATTTCATGAATGTTTTCAATTTCTTTACATCTTACTCAGATTACACTTCCTTCCCTTCCCTTCCCTTCCCTTCCCTTCCCTTCCCTTCCCTTCCCTTCCCTTCCCTTCCCTTCCCTTCCCTTCCCTTCCCTTCCCTTCCCTTCCCTTCCCTTCCCTTCCCTTCCCTTCCCTTCCCTTCCCTTCCCTCCCCTCCCCTCCCCTCCCCTCCCCTCCCCTCCCCTCCCCTCCCCTCCCCTCCCCTCCCCTTTCCTCCCCTTTCCTTTTTTTAAATTGCTTTCTCACTGCAGAGTCAGAGTCACTTCAGGTACGGGCAAAGATTAAAACAAAAATAATAATAATAAAAATCAATCTTTATTTATCTCTTAAAGGAAAAAAAAAAGTGACATTTCTAAATTTGAGATTTTCACTTGCACCCACCAGTTTTGGGATTTCATTAAGTGTTTTCTGACAAATAAAAGGCATTTATTGATGTCTCTGAGCTTTAATAGTTCTAATAGGAGGTTAGTAACTCTAATTTGTAGATAGTCTTTACACAATAAATAATAAAATATGAGGCAATGAAATTTATGAGAGAAAAAAAAATTGGTGAGAGATCAGTGACAAGCTTATGACAGCTGAATGCAATTCATGTAAACGTGCCTGGTACAAAGAACCTCAACCAGCAAATTAATCTGAACTTCCTGATCTGTTCCCTTTTATTTCTGCTCTTCCTTCATATGTATTTTATTCCTGCCAGGAAAGCCTTTGCTCTTCCAACAGCTCTACAGAAGATGTTAAAACTAGCAGACTTGTACAGTAGCTTCCCTACAGTCTTAAAAAAAAATAAATAAAATTGGTGGTGCCATCTGGAGCCTTGGAAAGATTAAAGAATTTGCCTTACAAAAATGTGTTTACAAGCTTAAAGGTGTTTTATTCTACATCTTGTGTTATCATCATAATATTAAGCCCCACCAACAGTAAATAGAATAGGTGAAGGAAGTTTTAATTTTTGGATTAATTGAATAATGTGCAGGGTAGGGTTTTATAAATGTGCTTTGGAATACAGGAGCAAATGGTGCATCTCCATGTTTTTACTGACTGGAGCCTGGTATTTCACTGTGACAGCAGTTGCAGTCATCTTCTTTAATGCCACTCTGCAGCTCTGCTGCTCTGCACATCACTGATGAACAAAACAATGGGCTGGAAGGTATTAAATGAGCTTAAGCATGGTGCAAGGGATGCTGAAACGGAGAAATTTGGGATATTGTGTAGCAGCTCTTGGTATCAATGCATTGTTTCAGGGCTTACAGCGTCGTTCAGAGCTCTTTGGGTCTCCTTGGAAGTGGTTCAGCTTTGGCAAAGCCACCAAAATATTAAAAAGAAAAAAAAAAGAAGAGAGAAAATTTAAAAAGAAAACAAAACAAAAAAAAAAACCCACCAAACAAACAACAACAGCAACAACAAAAAAAAATCAAAAAAAACCACCAAACAAACAGACAAAAAAACCCCAGCAATTCCAAAGATGGAGCCTCACACTAACCTAGAGAGTTGTACAATTATATGGGTTCAAGTACAGCAGTGCCTTTTTCCTGGACAAACATTCTTTAATCATATTTTGGAATTCCTATTGGTTTTTTTCTCGTTACCAGCAGCCAAACCAGGATTGAATGCAACATCTGGTTTATGCAACAGTGCCCTGGAATGGCACTTGGCTGTATCAGCTCAGCCCTCAGTGACACACAGAGCCCAAATTTCTAGCAGCAGCCAAATGAATAATAAACTTTTCCTGTCTTAGGCAGGTAACAAGAGCGTCAACCAATCCTTCAGGAGACTGCCTCATGTTACACCTTTCCTTCACAGAGGTGTCTTGGAGCAGAATTAATTTAAAATACACTTCCTCAGCATACAAGTAACAGCATCTGCTTTTCTTCTTTCCACATAAACCTGTGCAGCTACAGCTCCAGTTAAATATAAATATAAATATAAATATAAATATAAATATAAATATAAATATAAATATAAATATAAATATAAATATAAATATAAATATAAATATAAATATAAATATAAATATAAATATAAATATATACACACAAACCTGTGTAAGTACTTGCAGAAATGTGTATAAAATCTATCTGCAAGGCTGCACTTGTATCCATATCTGTAAAGATTTCTGGGGGGATTGATATGTGTGGAACATTTTATTCTAAACAAACATTCTGTGTTTCCATAATATTTTTGTACTAACCCCCTTGGTTTCTGCCTCACCACCTCCCTCAGCTCTCCTACTCAAGAAAGCCACTGATGTCTTCTGGGGAGGCCTGCATGTCATCAAGTGGTTAAGAAAGGGAAAAACTCTGTGTTCTAGCAGAATTAAAACAAGAAATGGTCTGAATTTGAAACTTAAAAAAAAAAGAAAAAAGAATAATAAATTGTTAGAATTTTAGGAAAGGTCTGAAACATGCCTTGTATTCCAATTTTCCGCCTTTTAAAGGTCTTGCATTAAGTCAGGGATTATTTTATAATCCATTATGCTTGCTGCCTATTAAAATAAAAGAGGACATTTTTCTTTCATTTAAAATTCGGAAATCAGTATTTCAGGTTTCCCTCCCAATGAAGTAGGGTGATGTTGCAGTGCATCCTCATGCCCAGGTGGACATTTCCAAATAAGGAAAAGGGTTTCAGTTTCACCTCAAGGCTTTTAAGGAAGAAAACCTAAAATCCTCCATGCCCTTCTTGCCGTTGGTCACTGTAGCTGCTCCTCAGAAGTGCAGCTGGTTTCTATTGGGCAGCAAGTCAAAAAACCCTCCTAAAACATTAAGTACTTAAGAACAAAGCCCCCCCTCAGAGCTTTTTGGGGTGTCTTGGCCAGGTGTGAGGGGCTCTCCTGCACCAGCGCACAGCTTCTGTTTTGTTTTTGTATCATTTGCTATTTTCTCATTTATTAAAACCTTTTGCTTTTCAAAGCACACCTGGATCAGGCTCAAATAAGCCAGGCTTAAATGTTACTAAGCCTTTTCTGGGAAGCTGCAGGCCAGCCCTCAGGACTCAATACACCATTGTGGGGCTCATTACAGGCTGGCCTGGTGTAAGACCAGGACAAGATCCAGCAGGATTCCTGTGAGCTCAGCTTTCCCTGGAATATCAGGAAATGCTACATCCCTCTCTGCAATAGCTCTGAGCCCTCCCCAGCCCCTCTCCTGCCAGCAGAGAGACCAATCCTCAGCCTGCAAAGAGAAGAATAGACAAGGAGCCTTTGCCTCTTTGTTCCTGGTTCTTTCCTCTCCCTGCTCCTCACACCTTCTCCCAGGACAGCATCCCAGTTCTGGCTGTCCAGGGATGGATGGCACAGCAGCAATGGAGCCAAGCAGCAGTTCGACCCCCTGGCTGGTGCACTGTGTTGTCTGAGAAAGCCACGAAAGCCCAGAATGTGTGGGAGGCTACAATTTGTGTTTATCACTCATATTTTATGGGTAGCAACTTGGATTTTCAGTTGTGAAAGCAATAGCAAGTGATAGCTGGGAAGCTGTCAAAATCACTGAAGTGTTTAGCAGTGTTATTCCAGTGACTATGCTGGAGACTATCTGTGGAATTTGAAGCCATAAAACATAACTGAAGTCAGGTCCCTTGCTTATCTACTTAAAATGGTTGAATTCTTTCTCTGGAGATAAGTATGAAGAAAGAAGTAAAAAAAGAAAAAGGTATCTGAAGACTGAAAAGAAATATATTTTCCAATACCTTGTTTATTTGGCATTTAATGCCAAAATATAAAAGACATAATGATAGAGAATTGGTCTGGAAAAAGCTGAATAAGTCACCAGGACCATCATTCTCCTGTAAGGTGCTATCAGCTGTCTGTCTAATCTCCAAAATTCACCTCTCTCAGTTTTTTGCAGAGTTTTTGGTAATGTCTGATCCCAGCCTGGCTGCAGCATTGAGTGACCTGATGCTGTTTTGTTGGGATATTTTGAGTTTAGGAAGGATCTCCTCTGTGGGGGGACAGATTGTGGGGAGACAGACAGAGAAGTGCTGAAGGCAGTCCTGCCCCTGATCTGCTGCAGCTGTGTTGGTCACCCCAGAGTGGGAGCAGCCCTGCCCTCCCAGCTGTGGGTGTGATGAAGAGTGAGGTGGCTGGAGAGAGGAGCTGGAGCCTGCTGGCCCTGCTGAGAGCAGGGAGGGGATGCCAGGGTCAGACAGGGAGAGGTGGGTGTGCTGGGGACAGGAAGGGTCAGAGGTACAGGGGACAGACAGGGAGAGGTGGCCACAGGAAGGAGTAGCTGGAACTGCAGAAGGAAGAGAGAAGAAGGAAGAAAAGAGCCAGAGCAGTGTGGAGCTGCCCGTGGGAGACTAAAGAGAAAAGGTATGAAAGACTTCTAGATAATGAGGTGCTGATGCTTGAAGCCTTCTTTCTGATCTTTTGCTGAGGCATTCTGAGTGTCGTGGCCATCTCCACAACCACAGCAGAGCTTTTGGTACTGTCCCAGTCTGGCTGCAGCACTGAACGATCTGCTGCTGGAGGAAGCAGATTTATTGGGGCATTGTCAGTGTGGAAAGCTCCTCCTCCTCCTCCTCTTTGCAGTGTTTGCACCACCTGCACTGCTGTGGCTTCTGCTCCTCTCCATCGTTCAGTTTATCTCAGCTGAGGAGCAATCCCCAGACTCACAGGAGCAGGGAGCTGTTATCTCCTCCCACTCGGCCAGCCTGGTGTCCCTCACCCTGAAGGCCCTGGAGCTGAGCTGCACAGGTGCCCACAGACTGGCTGTGAGCACAGGATTCCTGACAACTCAAGAATCCTAATGTTGATGTTCCCTCATCAAGCAAAACGGCTTCACTCTGTGTGAAATTCTCCTCCTGGAGCAATGCTGAACACTGGGTAGGCCCGTGGATTGATCAGGGATGACTGAGACATTCATTTTGAAGAATTAAGGATTTTAAGAAAGTTAAGATTATAGTTGCTGAAGGAGGTAGATGAGCTTTGTTTGCAGTTAACAGAAGCTGGATCTTAGATAAGCTACCCCAGATCTAGTTACTCATTGCTTGTCAACTTTATGTTGGTGTAGCTGTGCTTGTAATGAAAACCAAAATGTGGTAAAGAATTCTCAAGGACACAAAATAGCTGCAGACTTCCCATGCTTGAAGGACCCATTGAACACAGGAAACTATGAGTTCTACCAAGGATTCATTTATCAAATATGCATTGAAAAGGTAGAAAGGTCAAAATGAGGAAGACTCATTTTACTTCCTCATTTCTAGTGATCCCTTCCCAGAATGGACCCCCTTCTCATTTCAGGGAACAAACTACGCATGCTTAATAGCCTTTGTTCCAATTAGCATTCCAATAGAGAAGAGGAAGTGTCAGGGGTATGAATATGCATTTGTATTTTTTTATTCAACACTTCTGTAAATAAAAGCTTTATTTTTTATACAAAGCTGTGATCTTTGTAGTGCACATTAGGGAGCTATCCCACTGCTGCCCGGTGTCACAATAAACATACACTTTCTAACTTTAAACTGTTAGAGAGTTTTTGTCTGTCATAATTGGATAATTCATGATCAGTTCCCAAATCGGACTGTGGGTTACCCAGGCATAGGGGAACATTTCCTTGCAGAGGACACAGGAGGAGTCATACCTTCCATACATCTCAGAGCTGCAGTAAGTCTTCAAAGCTCAGTGTTATGGGGTTCTGGATAAAATTTTTCTTGGGATGGGCACAAAAAGGATTGGTGGAAGATGGTGGGTATGAGGATGTCACTGGAACCAGCAGGAACATAAATGGAGGTATGGCTTGGACATGTAAATTGCTGTTAGGGAGTAGTAGATGGGTAAATAGCATGGAACAGGGCAAGGAGCATTTAAGCATTACAGAAAATAAAAGGTTTGTGTTATATAGCAGGATGATTGTGTCAAAAATCTCATCTAGTTTAAGCATTCACTGTAGTCTGAAGTCTGTGAAGCACCAGAAGAGTTCAGGAGCCAGTTTTTGAGTCTGTAAGGCAAGGCAAGCTGTGTGCCTGGAGAGATTCAACTATCTTAAGAACACCGCTAGTGATGTAGCCAGGCTTTGAGAAGCATAAAGAACAGGAATGGTACATTATCTTCCTCTCAAAGGATTTGTTGTCCACCCTGCTCTAGCAATGCACTTTGCTGTTCCTATAGTTGACTCTATTGTCAGATATTAACAAATATTAACCTGTGAATTTTGTAGCTGGTGTCAAATGCACTCTTCTGAAAAAAAAAAAAAAATTCTTGTCCAGGAAAGTGAATATTCTGTTTTATTTTATGCAAGAAAAAATGTATAGAAAGATGAGCAAGGCTTAAGAATAAGAAAATATAATAGTTCTATTGAATGGATGTGTTTCATCCTGCTCTGCCAGTTCCCCAGTTCTGATTTAACTGTCAGCCTGCACGTGGATGTTTTTGTAGTAGCATGAGAAGATGAATAGGGACAAAAACTCAGAAGCTGGGAAGAAACCAGGAAGATGAGGAAATTTATTCTGGACCATGCCTTCAACAAATTCCTTAATTTAGGAGAAAGAAGAGTCTTTTTTATTAGCTAAAAAGGCCATTGCCACTTTGGCTAGTGCACTCTCCAATTCCTGTGTAATCTGTGGCCTAAAGAAAGTACATTAATGTTGTCTACAGAAGCTGACCACTGATGAGTTGGAGGTTAATGAGTTAAGGGGTGAGGAGTCTCCCTTTTTCCTCTTTTAAGTTTCTGGTCTCCTCCGCTGTTCTCTGGATATCTGGAAGGACTCTCCTTTTACAGAAGCAAGATCCTACTGCCACAGAGGTCTGATAAAATTCTTCAGGTGTCCAGGAGTGTAGTTTTGCATTAATCTACAAGCTGCCTTTCCTAAAAGGGCAGCAGTGCGCTAACAGCAAGATGTTCTTCTAAAATTACCTAATCATTTTGAGCTTGTAAAAAGCTGTGTCTAAAAAAACAAAACAAACAAACAAAAAGCCAAACACAGATCTGTTTTACACTAAGAAGTGATTTCAAAATTTGCTCCACTTTTTTACTATCATACCTACTTGGAAAATTATCAAGAAGTCATGACCCTATGAATCTCAGTTTTTATGATGAACTCCTGATGCAGTTTAATCTGTTGGTATAAACAATAGAAATAATGTTGGTTGTGGCTACATTGACAAGACTCTTTGTTTGTTTGTTTTTTGTATGTGCACATGTAATAAAATCGGCTGGATTGCTGAGATGTGCACTTAGAGATGAAAGCCCTGTTTTAAAAAGCTTTAGAGATGTCATCCTTTGGGGCTTTATCTGGACATCCTGAGAGTGTCTTTGCTCTCCCTGGGGAAGCAGAGTGTTTTCTCATGCCATCGAGGCACTTCCCCTGCCTCACCCCCAGGACAGGAGCGTGGAAATGCCCTGTGGATACTGAACCGCTCAGCAACAGCCAGGCTGCTCCAGATGAGGAATTTCCCCTTTATTAAGACCAGGTGCAGTAACAATCCCACAGCAACTGGTAAGGTCAAGGCCAGGGTCTGCTTCATTTCACTTTCAACAAATTCAGGTTTATAATCCATTGCCATTGAGGCTGCAGTTTAGCAAATGCTACAGATGTGGCAGTAAAGCTGTTTTCTATCAGATTTAACACTGTTGAAGGCATACTAAATCCATGAGTTACTGTGTCGACACATTTTAACAGTCATATAGAGGCTGTGCACTTTTCAGTGTTCTTTTATTTTAGTAAGCCTAAATTATTTTAGTCTGGGGACCGAAATAAATGGAAGCGTGGCTTTCTAATCATTCACCTATAGGATTTACAGAGAATAAAAAAGCACAAACACCTTCTCTCCACAGCAGAGGAGCTTCCCTCTTCTTTCCCTCCAAAAAAACCCAAAACCAGAAGACAGGCTGAATGAATTCAAGGTGCTAAACTTCCTTCCATGGTCAGAATAATGAGCAGAAAAGTTCTAATGCATTAAAGTCAGGTGGAAAAATAGAAGGGCTGTGAAGATCAGACATGGTTTTGTGTTCAGAAAGCCTAAACAAAGACCTAAATCACATTGTTTAAGCAAGAGATATAAAAAGAAAGCAGAAATAGCTTAAAGGGTATAAATTATTAAACTTAATAATGGGAGAGAAGAAATCAAATGACCTTCAGAAAGCACACAGTGTTCTTGATTCTGAGTGCTTGCTATTCCCATCCCTCCTCTCCACTGGCTTTGCTCCACACAATACTGGGGTGCTTGCACATTCCCTGGAAATTACAATCATTCCGAAGACTGGCACGACCAATGTGCATCTAACTATTATTTCTACTGTTTGTACCAACAGATTAAACTGCATCACGGACCAAAAGCTGAGATTTATAGGATCGTGACTTCTTGGTAATTTTCCAAGTGGGTGTGATAGTAAAAAAGTGGAGCAAATTTTGAGATCACTTCCTAGTGTAAAACAGTTCTGTGGGTTTGTTGGGTTTTTTTGCCTTTTTTTTTTTAGACACAGCTTTTTACAAGCTCAAAATGAATAGGAAATTTTAAGAGAACATCTTGCTATTAACACACGGCCCCCTTTTAGGAAAGGCGGCTTGTAGATTAATGCAAAACTACGCTCCTGGACACCTGAAGAATCTTATCAGACTTCTGTGGCAGTAGGATCTTACTTCTGTAAAAGGAGAGTCCTTCCAGATATCCAGAGGAGAGTGGAGGAGACCAGAAAGTTAAAACTCAAAAGAGGAAAAAGGGAGACTCCTCACCCCTTAACTCATTAACCTCCAGCTCATCATTCCTAACACAAGGAATGTTTCCTTATAGCACAGCAGATCAAAGAAATAAGATCAGAATTTTTTCAGCTTGACACCTTTTTTGTAATTTTTTTTTTAAGTGAGGACTATTTGTTCTTCCAAGCTCATTTGCCAAGTCTGTGCAAAGTTTCTGTTCAGAGACAGGACTGCCCAAAATTCTGGGACTTCAGGAAGCAGTGCATGAATGCCAGTGAGGCACCTGGAAAAGGTCAGCTGCCTTCACACAGCTCAGGGGGATGCATAGGATGGATATCCCATTTCTCCAAGAGGGAAATACAGTCTTTGCTCAATAAACAGATGAAAAATTTAGAAGTGATGATGTAGTTCCAGCACATAAGGTCCACGTGCAGAGTCCTGGGCTGTTTCAGTGAGCCTGCATCTCAAGCTGTGTGGAAAAAAGAACACAAATCAATGTTTTGGTGGGAAAATATCAACGGGGGTTATAGACAGAAGAGGTTTTTAAATTTTGGGGGTTTATTTTGTTTTTGTTTTGTTTTGTTTTTTTTTTTTTTTCCGGAGGTAAAAGCCGGCTCTTTCATTCCCTTTCCTGATACATGACAAATCTCTTACTGCGAGGATTCCTCACCAGGCTCCCCTCAGTGAGAAAAATAAGTCGTTATCCTGCTAAAACCCTTCAGATTTCACTCAGGAATGTTTCAAATCTTTCTCATCCTCTTATGTTTTTTTCTTTGTAGCAGTATGAACTGTTGCTATCAAAGCAATCACCTAGTCTGTGTGTGAACAAAGAAAAGCATTTCACAGGTTTCACATCGTGATACAAACAGCTCAGACTGCTGGGTGCCTCCTCTGCCTAAATAATGTCCTGGTGCCTGGGAAGGACCTGGAAAATGAGAAAAGGTGCAAGGTCATTCTGGAAGCTGTGTAGGAGAAAACATCGACTGACTTCACCTGAAACTGAACTAGAAGTGATTAGTCAGGGTGGTGATTGTAGGTTGTTTGGTTTGTTTGTTTTTGTGGGTTTTTTTGTTGTTTTGTTTTTGTTTGGTTGGGGTTTTTTGTTTGTTTGCTTTGTGGTTTTTTTGGTTGTTATTTTTTTCAGTAAATTAACAATTTCAGTGGGAAATTTTCTGGTGTTTAATAGCACCGCACCGCAATGTGAGACAGCCTTATCAGGGTGGCAAGTGCTTCTCAGCTGGCAGGCTTGTAACTGCAGTGGTGTTAAACTGAGAGCTCCATCTTCCTTTGAAAGGGACACAAATCTCTCCCTAAGATGACACGGGTTTAGTTTTGTCGTCTGCTTTGCAATTCTCACTGTCCTGACGGGATCCTTGAGGCTCTGTGATGTGTTTAGAGCCCCCGAGCAGGCAGTGGCAAGGGATATTTACCCTCCAAAGTACAAAGGGAGAGCAAGTGCAGCCTGGAGCTGGGGCAGAGCTCTGCTGGCTCGCACCAAACCAGCCCCACAGTTTGTGCTGACAGACCTATTTTCACAATTAGAATCCTTGGCAGACACACAGGAAGTGCTGCTGCTGCTGCTGCCCACCTTGAGAATCTCCTGTTGGAAACGAGGAAATAGGTCGGGATTGGAGATGCCTTCGCTTTAGGGATGAGTCGTGTTATAAATGATTTAGGTAATTTGTGTTAAATGTTATAGTTAATAATTATAAATATGTGGGGGGTATTAAGCAAACTGCAGAAATTGTAAATATATGGAAGATATTAAGCAATAAATTTAAGTTGCAGAAACTGCAGAAACAGAGAGAGAGTTGGTGCAGGGCAATGTAATGTAACTTTGTATCATACGACATGAAGCAAGAGAAAAAACGGGGGATATGGTGAAACCATGGTGACCACAGTGGAACGTTCCCAGGGACGTGCTGCGAGGAAGAGGAGAGACTTCATCCACCAACCACCCTGAGAGGGCAGAAGACCCCAGACTCCCAGAGTTAGAAGGCTCAACTGTGACCAAATATGGGAAAACATGGACTGGGGAGGGGCCAAGGGGAGTGTGTAAACCCAAAAAGTTATAAAAATGGGAAATTGTGGGGAAAACTCTGAAAGCTGTGCATGGAGCACGAGTCGAGATTTGTGCTCTCCGGCTTTCCCAGCGCGCTGGTCACTTTGGCTTCTCGCTTTAAAAAAGTTTATCTAATTGGCAATCCATTATTGGGTCCTTTATATTAACCAGTTGACAGCAGTCCGTGTCCATGCTAAAAAAGATGGGGAAACCCATCCAGCTGTTTTGAGGTCCCCTGTCAGGAAACCACTGCATGATCACACCTTTGGGAGGGCCAGCTCTGTCTAGATTTTTGGCTATCCTGACACTCTTGTGTGGGCCTGCTCCAAGAAACAGAAATTTTCTTTCCTTATTTGAAGGATTTCACACTGTTTCTAGGCTGTTAACTTATGATGTCTGTTTTTAAGAGCAGGAAAAATAATATTTGCAGCAGAATTTCTTAGAGGATGTAGGCATAATGTGTTTTTGGAATGAGGTTTGTGCTACCCCAGATTTGGCCTCAGGTTCAGGCCTGTGTGGAAGTTGCAAAGCCTGTGGCCCAGTTAGAAGTTATATTAAGGTGTGGAGCATGGGGCTGTGGTGTTTTTAGGTAGTAGTTGATATAGTTATAGTGTGAACATATTAGCCACCTTAAGAATAAGATAAACAATGTTTGTTTGCATTTTTCTTCATGCTGAATGCCAATGAGAGAATGTCTGTAACTGTAAACCATGTGAAGCTGTATATAACCTGCCATTTTTGGGACAATAAAGGGAGAATATATGATTGACCGACCACACTGGTTCTGTTCTGCGTTGCTCTGTCCAGCTTTCCCATGTTATAAGGGGTTCTCTGCTTTCAAATATTTCAGATCTTTTCTAAGGGTTGACATCAGCTGAGCACAGGTAAATTAAGGCAGAGTTGGATTTCAACAGTGAACTATTTAAAGACATTGTTTGTCAGGAAGAGTGATTTTACTTATTTTTTTTTTAACCTGGCCCTGCATCAACATATCCATGAACCATCAGTTCAGCACTTGACAACACCATTGTTACAGACAGCTGTCATATTTACAGTTTGCCACTTTGATCTGGTGTTGTCACATCATGGATTTTGTGTTTGAGTTTGACATGCCAGGTTTTTTTCAGGAACTTAAGGAACATGGGGGTTTATTTTTTTCAGTGATGGAATGTTCACGAGCCTGAGAAGGTAAAAAAGGGGTGGCACAAACAAGAGTGTTGCATTATAAGTTGTTCTGCCTGTGTGGAACAACCTCTTAACCATAAATGAGGGCATGAAACTGAAACAGATTTCCTAAAATATTGAAGGGGAATGCACGAAAAAACAGCCCTCCACTAATGACCTGCTGAGCCCCATCACACAGCAGCACAGATTTGCCTCCTCATGATGGTTTTGTAGATAAATGTGGGTGTTTATGCCTTGTGTTGGGTGTCATCCAGGTGTTGGATCTGCGGGGCAAGGATTTAGAAATCCACCAAAATTAGTGGATTGCTGGGTTCCAGTATGATTTGATTCACTCCTGTCAAAGTGAAACTGTCCATGGAAGACAAGCATAAGTTTTTAACGAAATCTACCTAAATTTTGTTACCCTTCTTCACTGAGAAACCAAGAGCTCATACTTGTTTGATTATGGGATAGGAAAGAGAAATGCTAACTGTGCTCTATGGTGCTGCAGTTGACAATTTTCCAAGCTGCTGTCTCAGTCAGATTTTTTTTATCTTTAAAACTCTGAGCACAGGCCTGGACCAGTAAGTCACCAGTAGAGTTTCCTGCTGGGTAAGACAAGTGATGATTCAAAAAATATTCCAGGTTTTTCTTTGGCTCCAGACCTGAAAGGAAAAATCTCAGCTCATCAAGAAGGCACTCATTATAGAAAACCATCCTCCACCACTGAAAATACTTCTACATTTTAACATAATTCTGCTCGAAAACGGTCTGCTGAATGTAGCAGTTTCCTGGGTAGCTAATCTAGAAGCTGCATGGTGTGTACAACAAAAGGAAATTCTTTAAAATTGGTTCCTTAGGCTGCTCTGGGACTTTAGGGGGTCTGTTTAATTGGCAGGGCTTCTCTCCACCCCACCCTGCTCAGAGCTGGAGGCTCCTGCATCAGCCCCAGCCACGTGTGTGGGCTTGTGCAGTCAGGCTTTGGCTTCTGATGTGTTCACCCATCTATGGCAAAGCTTGGTCCAGGTGGCAAACTTAATTACGGCCTTTCTTCCACCAGTGTTTTTCCGCTTTGTGATGCTTGAGTCTGGTCTTCCTCAATAATGCAGGAGGATGGTGAGGTAGAGGGAGATGGAGCACGTGAGGGGAACACAGGAATGCTGTAGCAATGCCAGGATGATTTTAGGCAGGTTCTCCAGTCTCCTCCTTTAATTTCCAGCCCATCTATGCATGGTAAAGTGAATGAGCTAATGTCAGCTCTGGAAAGATGTAAGTCAAGATGTGTGTAACTAAGAAATATGAACAACACAGATGAATTCCACTGCATCCATTAAAGTGAAATCTGCTGTTAAAAATCCTGCACATAAAAGATAAAATGTGTCAAGACTAAAAACAAACAAGCAAGTGATTTTTAACCTTATTAAGGTCTGATGCCTTTCTGTCTAGAGGGCTTAATCTTTTAATACAGATCTGTAAAGAACAATTACTTTTTATAGGTTACGATTACAATCTAAGATGATTTACTGTTTGGTTTATGTTGCTGATGAGAACTGGGCTGTTAATTTTACTGGATTTTTTTTTTTTTTCCATTTGGTGGTCTGTCTTGTTCAGGCTTTCATTGCATTTTCTGTTACCTAAAACTCCTTCATGCTTCCGTGTCAGCAAGTAACTCAGCTATGTAGTACAATTTGTTGAGGATGTAGCAGTAGAAAAAGCATTGCCCCCTTCAGAAGTGACATTTGGTGTATTACCTGCATGTGCAGTATTGTCAGGGGTGTAGTTTCTGACCTGCAATGCATTATCTGCTCCACTGACTTTGGGGCTGTTTATCACCAGTGACATATTTCTCTGCTGGAGCCTGCCATTCTTCTTGTGTCTGCTTTAAAACCCTAAATGCAGACTTCCAGTCTGCATTTTTGAGAGTGGAATGGAACCAGATTTTTCTTTTTTTCTTTTTTCTTTTTTTTTTTTTTCTTAACAATTCCCTTCAATGTTGTCAGTTAAACAGGATGCTTCGTAAGCTGCTTTTGATACGGTAACAAATATCATGTTAAAGAGCAGAGGCACAGTAAGAGTGAAATTAATTATGTATGCTTTATGCTTGTCCAACTAACCACACTGTATTCCCAATGAAATGCTTAACACATCTGTGCATTCCTGAAGTCAAATAACATCACTATAATTTGAGACTTATTTCGAGCAGTGAAGGAAAGGTTTTGTTACACCTCCAGGAAAGCCATTCTTTTGGAGGGTTTTTTTTGTTTTTGTTTTTGTTTTTTTTTTTGTTTTTTTTTTCATTTGTATGCTTTGATTGTGAGCTACTTAATTTAGTCAAAGATTCTAATTGAGCTTCTTGGCAGACTGCCTGATATTTGGCACAGTAGGAATCTCTGAGTTTGAACCTTTGGGGATGTTTTCTGAGGAACGTATGTCTTCTATTTCATGCTTTATTGTGGCAGACTGATGAGAACTTCTAAAGCAAATGACAGTTGACAGAAAATAACTCACACTGGAGTTTGTTCTCCCACTGTTGCTATTCCAGTGATGAATTTCAGATAGTCTGTTTTGTTTATAGCACATGAGGTGCTGAAATAATGATAATACATGGCAATGGCAGCAGAATAATTCAGTCATGGAACCAGAGGTGAAGTGTGGAAAGAACCCTTTAGCAGGGATGATTTCTGACTAAGCAATCTGTGGCAGTCACAGGAGCAGCCTTCAGTAGCTGAAGGAGTTAAACAAGATAGATGTTATTTGACAGAGCAGTGTGTGTTATGGTCTCAGCAGATATAACAGGATGAAATTAAGAAATATGAATATTTAGGCTACAAGACAAGGCTATTTCCTGATAGGAAGACCTGTTCTGGCTTAAATGGTCTCCCATGGAAAAAAACAAAAAAAACCCAAACAAACAAACAAATAAAAACACCCCAAAACAAACAAAAAACCAAACCAAAACAAACAAAAACCAAACAAACAAAAAACCAACCAACAACAACAAAAAAAAACAACCAACCAACCAACCAACAACAAAAAAAAAAAAAAAAAAAAAAAAAAAAAAAAAAAAAAAAAAAAAAAAAAAAAAGGCAGCTCCTAGCAGGGAGTATATAACTCCATGCTGAACAATATGCTAATCCTTAGAGGAACATTACAGAATTGTCAGCAGGATGAACTAGCTGATCCCTTCCATCTCTGTTCTGTTTAATTTCAGTATCTCAAAGTTTCTGCTCCAGAGAATATGAACTCCACAGGCTCGTTTTCCTGTTTCCTTGTGACCTGTGGCGTCTGCAGCCCCAAGAATCACCTAGTGCTGCAGGACACCCTCCTTGGCTTTCCTCTGCCCTTGATTTTCCCCAGTTGACTTGTGAGGGATGGCTTCAGTTGAAGCATTCAAGCTCAATTTGCCCAGGTCCATACTGAGCATCTCTGTGGCGTCAACCTGATGCTTCCATCCTGGAGTCACCAAATCTCCAGAGGTCCAGGACTTTGCAAAGGACTACACACAAACCAAAAATTTCTTTGACTTCTCATCTCCCTTTTGCTCACCAGAGAGAAACTGAAGGATTTACATTAATATCTGCCCCCTTTTTTTCCTCTGGAAACATATAGGTAATTCCACTTCAACAGGCTTGTGTGAAAAATGAGACAAAATTATGCTGAGAATAGATTTTTAAAACATTCTGAAGTCTTCAAAGCATTGTAGGTGAGATGAAGATGCTTTTCTGCCAGATCTAGGGTGTTACATGTATTCCTTGGATATTAAGATTTGAATTATTTCTGAGACTCTAGCACGTTTCTGAGAATAGTGATGGCAAACACCAAGAAGGGAGGAGGTTTATCCATTTAAAGCATGAAGGTGTTTACAGGGCTCTTTGGTAATGAACTGCACATTTTCAGAATAAGACCAAAGGGGACACAGAGAAGTCCATAAACACCAGAGACAGCCATAAAACACAGATTCCCAGGCATCACTGATGAGCAGGCAGTTCCTCATTAAGAACTTGTTACAGTACATATATATAGTCTCAATCAATTTGTTTTATTTTATCAGTGCATCAGGTGCTTCCCATAAAATGTGAGGGCACTGAGCACTTAATTGAAATCAGCCTCATATAACCCCTGTACTCAAACTTTTTTCAGAAGTAATCAACTGAACCTTACCTACATAATTATATACAGAGTAGCATAAAAGAAAACCTAATTGTTTCAGTAATTATAATCCTGTACATAATGTGTGCTGATCAATACACTTTTAATAATTGACCAGTCAATACTGAGGACCACTTTATTCAGAGGGATTTTTAACAGTTTTGAGAGTGGAAATAGTCCAAAGCTCACTGTGCTAGTTCTAACCATACAGGGGAAAAAATATTTTTGTTCTTAGAGTATCTTAGATTTGTCTCTCATTTTAATAGAGAAATGCCTATGTTGTTACAGTCTTGATAAAAAAAATTATATGAAAAAATATGATAAAAAAGAAAACTTCCATTTTGAAGGCAGTGACCTCAGTTCTCCACTCTGTCACACCCTAAGAAGTTGCCTGAACTTTCCCAACTCCTCCAGGTGACTCTCAAGCACCAGATTGTCTTGGATATACCCCAACAGGGGTACAATCTGGACAAAGATGTACCAATGCAGATGTCAAAGGCAAAACGTGATCGTGTTAAATTCATAATGAGAATCTTCACTTGATTAATAGCCAGGAGGATGCAGTTCCTTCATTTGGACACACCATGAGAACTAAACAGAATCATAAATAAACACTTCCAATAGCTTGACTGCTTCTTGAAGCCGCCAGGATCTGTTGCTGGAGGATATAAAAAGGAGGTTTATTTAGTAGAGTTCTGTAACTTCATGTGTACATTTGAGCATGTAAACTGCTACAATGCATTATAATGCACTCCAATCCCAATATGCTCTCCATGGAGCCCCATCTGCTCTCGATGTGCTGATCCCTGATCATGGCAGACACCTCACGTGGTGTGAACTGTTTGCTGCACACAAACCAATGCAGCCTAATTACAAGTCAATAAATTCCAGATCCAATCCAATTAGCTGTCATAGAGGCTCTCGTGTTTAGCAAATGAAACTGATCTGTTTCAGCTTGCGAGTTTAAGTGGACCAATATTTAATTTATTTAATTGCAGACCGATAAAGTCAGCATATCGTACAATAGAAACAATAAATGCCTCAAAGTACAATTTATTTAGGTTAGTTTGTCTGATAATTCAAGTGGCTTCCTGTGGGAGAGGATATCATGAATGCCTTTGAAGTCCTCTTCCTACCACACCTCTTGTGGCACTTCTTTTTCAGGAAATTATCTCTAAATGTGCACGAAACACAGTCAATATAAAGAAAAGTTTAGGATACAGACTTGGCTCTCCAGTGGATTTTCACACTGGGGGAAACCAGCACTAGAATGGCTGTAGAAAGTCTTTTTCAGAGATGTTAGGAGGAAAAGAATTGAGATCATCCACTACAGTGCTGGTGGTTTAAAAACCCAGAATCTCTCTATCTCTGCCACAGGTGAAGCATTTCCAGAAACACTAAATAACTTCAAGAGAAAAAACAATTAAAAGAAAACAAGGCTCTTCACACTGGGAAAGGCAGCGTAGGTGACTGCATGAGTCTGTCAGTACTGCTGCTCTGGGGAGAGATTAGAATCCAAAATCACTGTATAATGAATAGAGTCTAAATGTAAAATCACACAGGGCTGCCTGGGGAGCAGCCAGTCTGCAGTGCTGGATGTTGGCTGATTAAAAAACCAGCTGAGATTACTCAGAAGGTGAGGGGACCACATCATTGCACTGATTTGGAGCAGAGAGAATCCTGAGCAGTAAGGCAGGTCTTGTCCCATGTTCTGTGAAATTCCCTGGAGGGGCTTGTGTGGGACATTTTTATCAAAGGTGATGAACACTTCACCATTTGCACCTAAGCCAATGTGCCCACTATCACCAGGTGGAGCTCTTTAGATTCCTTAATGTGAAGGTCAGCTCTGGGGATGTGTCATGACATATTTAGCCAAGAAAAATTTACCATGTGCCAGCTTGGAGCTCGTAATTGTAGGATGAGGTTTGCTGTTGGGTCAGAAGGGAAGAAACTTCCCCTCCTGTTCCAGACTGTTGCAGCTGCTCTAAATATTCCAAATGGTTGCACCCAGCTCATAAACAGCAGTTTATCTGGTGGAGCTGAATTGAAATCTACAGCCTTGTCTCTGGCAATAGTTGGTAGATAAGCTTTCTTTCATTTTCGAGGTGTTAGGCTCAGCATTAGAAAATTCACAGATAACTTTTTTCCTCCTACTGAATATGCAGAATGTGACTTAGAACTGCCTTAAACGCTCCCCAAAGAAAGAAGATGACAGTACAGGGGAATTTATTTCAAAGCAAAATTCTATTGCTTGCAAGAGAAAATGAATAAAGTTGGGAATTCATAGCAGAGAAGCCCTAAGACTCCTTAGCTTAAAATTATTCCTCTTTACCATTCTAATCTGATCTCTGAAGAACAGCAAAATTACCTGAAAAAAAACCCAAAAAAACCAAAAAAAACCCCCCCCAAAAAAAAAACAAAAAAAAAAACAAACCCACAACAAAAAACCAAAAAAAAACACCACCACAAACAAACAAAAAAAAACCACCAACAAAAAACCTCTGCATAAATAATTGATTTCCTTGACTCTAGATAAGCATTCTTTCTGCATGAAAATATTCTTGTGGAGTACAGTTTGTAAGGTGGTAAGAGTGAAGGATTTGGTCTTTTGCTTAATGGTTCTTTTTGGTTTTCCTGGCTGTGCTTCCCAGTTCTGGCAAAGAGCAGCTCTTACACAGCAATAAATTATGGATTTGATCCCAGGTTAATGATCTGAATTTGAATCACAATTTGTTGCTTCCAAGTTTTCATTTTTGCTCATGCCAGGGTTAGGTCCAGGCCAAAATTGGAGACTCTGGGCATGAATATAAACCCCAAAGGAAGTGAGGGAATCATGTTAATAATGTCTCTGCAGGTTTCTGGAGACTGGAGAGGAAGAGCTGATTTTATCCTCTACAGAGAGAGCAAACAAAGGCACCAATGGCTTCTCTGAGATGAGGGTGCTGTATCACAGAGCCCCTGAAAATGTGCATCCATGGGCTTGATGGTGAAAACAAGAGTGGCTATTCCCACAGGTCTCTGCACCAGGAAAGAAACATCCTGAAGAGCACCAGAAAAACTTTTAACACGTATCCTGGTTTTATTTCAATGGAATCAGGCCACAACTGGAACTCACAGGGCACAGTATAGAACAGCTGAATTTTGCAGGGATGGGAGCAGAATAATGAGAATTAGCATTTTGTGCAGTTTTGTATTCCTCTGCTGCCTCCCTGCCAGCACGGATGGGTGACTGGTATTACCTCTGGTCCACCTGGAACTTGGACCTGTCAAAAAAATACAAATCACAATGTAAAATAATCAGCTCATGAAAAAGTTCAGGCAGAGATTTCTTTCTCATTTGTCACATGAAAAACAAGAAACCTTTTATTCAGGAAGCTGGAGAACGTTTGACATTAATCCTGCTGATATGCAGGGAGAATAAATGCGGAATTTTTGTTGTTCATGTGTTCATGTAGCATATTAATGATTTTGATAAGCATAAGGATATTTGGCTGCTGTCTAAAATTAAATTGTTAGGGTCTTGAGACTGCTTTTGCCTGCTATAGGTTCCAGTAAATTTATACAATCGATTGTAATATAATTGTTAAAAGTGTGAACAACAAGATCAAGTGTGGTCCAGACAACAGCAAAAAAAAGATGATTCTCTTTAAGTTTTATTACACCTGTTCAGTTAATTGATTGACAGATGAACACACCTGTTTCCTTTTTTGTTTTTATCAGCAAGTCACTTCATCTCCTGTGGTATTTGTGTGTCCTATGTGTGCAATAGTTGTTCAATGGCATTAATTTTAAACGGAAATAATTCAGCATACAAATAAGAAGTGACAGAGGGAAAATCCCAAGAAGCCAATTTTCTTTTTAAAAAAAGACATGTTTCTGTTTAGACTGCTAACAGTCCTCCCACGGAGGTTGAAAAACGTAGCATGGACTAAATTTAACTTCACTGCTGTCACCAAAGATAATGAAGATAATGTGTCCACCTTCTGACACAACAAACTAAATGACACAAGCTGCACTAATATTTACCAGCACTCAGGTCCCAGGGGAAGGGCTGTTCATGAGTGATGGCAGCTGGAAAAACAAATCTGTGCCCCTCACCTTGCAAAGACACATTATTGGGAGAGACTTATGGGCTGCAGCAGGGGTGGAGAGCACAGAGCCATCTCCTGAGCTGTTAGGGGTGGCTTGGAGAGGCTGAGTTTGTTCTGCCAGATATTCACAACAATTGCATGCAGCTGAGTGATGGACTGCAATTGTTACAGTGCAACACCCTGGTGTGGAAGCTGCACCAGTGGAATCTGGGAGCAGAAAATCTGCTTTCTCATCTCCTAAAAGTTAGTATTTTGCCTTGATAGGCTTGCATGCATGGGGAAATCAGGAATGTTTGTTAGTGGGTTTGTTTGTTTGTTTTTGTTTGGTTTGTTTGTTTTTTTTTGTTTTGTTTTGTTTTTATTGTAACATTTCTTCTTGGCTTGCCAGGGGGAAAAAAAAAAAAAAAATAAATAGTTCAGGATAACTCACTCCTTCTCTGGTTGGTTGGTTTAAAAACCCCATTCTCATTTCTGTAGGTAGGAAATAAAATGTATATTCAGATGTTCAGCTAGAGAAAGGCAGACGTGGAGCTGGGCAGAACTGTTTCCAAAGAGAAGAAAGAAACACCCGATGATTGTTGGACACCACTGTTAAGAAATTTGGGTGCGTTGAAATGCAGCAAAACAAAGTTAAAACCAAACCTCTGGGCAGCTGATGTAAAGCTTGGGCAGAGCCTGACCTGTGTCAGCCCTGACAGCCAGCAAGCACAGGACAAAATCTGTGGCCTGTTATTATCTGCAGGGATTTGGTGAATCCACACTTTGTGAATACAAAAATCGGATTCCTTTGCAGCCATGGCACAACGATTACAGCTTTTGAACCTGAAGCCCTGCAACCATGCAGGAGTAAATGAAATGCTCATTTTGGTGCTGCTGATTCTGGAACAACACTTTCAGCAACCGTGAGTAGAAAATTATGAGTTTATTTAAGGTAATGAGCCTTACAGTACTTTCATCATGTAAATGCAACAACCACAGACACACTCAAATCAAGATGATTAAATTTTACTGCATTAATTTGTTAAATTCTTTTAATGGCATTAAAGGCAGTAGATTATTTTTTCCCAAAACTCTGTCTAGAAGACAACAACAACAATCAGTGACTTCACAGCTCTTCATTTTCTCTACTGCTTTTCTGTACTGATTTTGAGCATTTTCATGCAATTAGAAAAGCAGATCTGGTAGAAAAAGCAAACTACTGCAATCTCTGCCTGGACATAGTTATGCATAACAATGGTTGATGGTTATACCACACCTTCAGTATAGGGAATTTTGTAGTTTCTGATCCCATTCTCAGTTCAGCTTTGTACTCAGGTCTCTTGGATGGCCAGCTAAAGGGAGCCAGCAGAGGCACATCAGTCTCTGTACCTTCCACAGAAAAGACACAGAGCAGTTGTTCAAAGTGCTTGAGCACAGCACCCTCCATTTTTTTAGTCATAAGATTTCAGAGACATGCTTAAACTAGCCTATATTTAGCTCAATTAATTTTTATGCCCCAAATGGAAGCAAAGTTGCTTCAGCATGGAAGATGGAAGTTCTTTGTCATGCACTGTAAAATTGTTACAATGCCTTAGAGAGTGGAATGAGGTGCCTGAAAGTTTAGTTCCAGAGGCCTCGCTCCCACCATGAGAAGTGGAAGATGCCTCAGGTGTAAAACATGGGAAGGGCTGTCTCAGAAGGGGATCCACATTAAATTATTAAAAATGCTCAGCTGGGCAGAGAACACTGAGGACAAGAGGATGCTCCCAAAACCTCTGACTTATTGAAAAAGTGCACGTTATTAACTCAGAAAAAATTTAATTTGACTCCTAGAAATCCAAGTCCTATTCAAGGTTAACTTCACATGGCACAGATAAAGTTCTCTCTGTGTATTAAAGGCCCTTGAGTGCCACCAAGTAGAGAAAAAGATTAATAAGTTCTGCTCAGCTCCCACCTGTTCTTCCATAGATCAATCTGTCATTGCTTCCTCTGATTTTACTGTAACAAAACATAACTTTAGACTTGAATATAAATCTGACTTGCAGAGTTTACCCTTTGAAACATAAGATATGAGACTAGAAAAGAAAAAGCTGTATAACAGAGTGCCTTCTTTACTGAAGCAAATCCTTTCTCGCTCCTTGGAGATCAGGATAGTGTAATATGAACAGATTGCACTTCTCACATTCTGGAAGAACAGTTTATTCCATGTTCTGACAGCATTTATTTGGATCTTGAAGAAATGCCTCATAAGAAGTATGGGCAAAACATCGTATTTGCCATGAACTACTCTCCTTGGAAATCTGTAATATAGAATAATATCAGTCAGCTGGTGTGTTATGAAGAATGTTTCTCTCATTAGATTCTTATTTCAAAAACCAGATGCTAAGGGTGGTTTTCTCAGAAAAGTCAGCACCACAGCCCCTGGAAAAAAACCCAGACCACCAAAACTGGGAAAATCTGTAACTGGTGGGAACAGTCTGGTTGGGGATGAAAGCAACTAAATTATCTGTAGATGCACAGTTCTAGGACCACAGGAACATCGACTACTGCAGGTTGGAAAGGACCTTTGAACACCATCAATTCTACTCCCTTAAAAAGAAAGCTTAGTTTGGTCAGGTTGCTCAGCATTTTCTGCCTTTGAGTGATGAATATCTTCAGTAATGGAGATTTCACAGCCTCTCTGGGCCCTTACTCCAATATTTGACCACCTTCAGCATGAAGAAACTTTTGCTTAGCTTTAATAATACCCTTTCTTTTGCTCCAACTTATGTCCATGGCCACGGATCTCTGAGAAATGTCTGGCTTCGTCTTCCCTGTGAAAAACTCACTGGTGATCCTTCATGAAATAAGTTTGGCAAGGTACTAAGTGTCCAAAACCAAAGGCAACGTGTGGTCCAATAAATGCCAGGTAAAAGAGAATAATCCCTTTTCCTGAGTTTTGCCAAATGCAGCAGAGAACGAAGCTGGTGAACTTCAGGTCTGAATTTTGCTCTTACTTTATTTTTAGAGTAATTTTTTTTATCTATTTAAGAAATCCCTGAAATTAAGTATCATTTCATTGCTTTTTATACACGATAGTAAAATTAGTTCTTCACAGAGCTCACCGAGAGCACAGCTAAAATAAGAGTCGTTTACAGAAATATCCTGATTATCTACCTGGGAATATGACATTGAGGCTCTCTAGAGCTATACAGGTAAAATTTGTCATGTTCATTTATATCACAAATGACATAATGTCATTATAGAGACCAAGACAGAATAACAGATACTTTGTACCTTTTAATCAAAATTTCTGAGTCCAGCAGGCCTTATGGCATTGTAGTGCCCTCAAATTTGCCTTGGGAGTCTGAGTAAAAAGCAATCCATACTTCTTACTGTCTGTATGTGCTGGTAGGCTGACAGCTCCCAGAAGCTCAGATGACCCAGACTATCATGAATTTTTATCTTAGTTCCAGGCTTTCACCATTAACATCTTTACCTGAGGATCTTCAAATCAGAAACTTCTAAATTTTTGATACAGAGATATCAATTTCTGATGTTCAAAGTAGTGGAAAGGGATTATTTTAACAGCATTACAGACAGAGTCCTTTCACCCTGCTTTCTACTGCCTCAAATACTAGTATTCCCCCCATGAATAAAGCTGAGTGTAAATAAGAGACCTGTCCATGCAGAGGCTGAAACACGTTGTAATGAGATGGCAGCACATTCCAGATAGCAAATGTTTGTAATAAACAACCCCTGGCTCTATTTATCACTACTCTGATATCTGGACACAGACATGAGTCTTGAAATGGGACCATAAAAGTGAAGCCAAGCACATTCAGAAAGCCTTTTGCTGATAAGCCCAATCTCACCGAGGTTTTTGCATGAGCAAAGTGAATGTGTTTGATTGAATGGTCCCAAACTGTAGATAGGGAAGCTCAGCAAGTGATTATCAGAACTTCGGGAGAAAAAAAATTCGAGTTATGTTAGAAAAGGAGTCACTGAGGGATGTTTGGCAGTAAAACAGGTATGCAGGGCAAAATATTTTTTTTTTTTTTTTGTAACCAGTATCCCTGAATATATGTAGGTGAATCCAGTCTCATGGCTCTGAAAACTCACAGAGTTACGTCAGCACCATTGAGATCCATAGATTCTTAATTCTAAAGTTCCAGGAAGGAAAATACCCACAATCAGGCTTCCTGAAAGATGCAGGCAATCCAGGCAAGGATGTCAGTGCATTATTCCATAATCACAAGTTGATTTCATCAAGTGATTTAATAAACTGTGCATGAGATTCAATTCTTAATGGACCTAATTCAATCAGGTGACGTTTCTGGCTTGAAAGGTGATGCATCTTTGAGTGGAGTGAGGTGCTGTGGAAACTTCATTTTACGCTGCAGAAGTGGCTGTGTTGCTGAATGCTGTGCAAGATTCAGGAAATGGCATCCCAAGTTTAATGTCATTTAAAGCATAGTCCACTCCATGGACTTTTTTTGCTGCACTTCAGTATGAAATCACACATATTTACAGTATGCTGATTTATTTTTTTCTCTTAATTTTGTCATTGACATGTTTTCACAGCAAAGAGATAATATCCTAATGGAATAGAAAAATCATATTGTCAAAGAGCTGTTGGATATGGGTGTCCAAACACACACAGTCTGCTTCAATAGCAAACAAAAATGACCTCATTTGGAATGAAGATGTTTGGGGTGAATGTGGAGAATTGTCCCTGTGGAGAATTGGTTGACAACCAATTTATATTTTTCTGCTAATTAAGGGAACATAATTGAGAAAATGTTTTTGTAGATAATCAACAAAATGTAACAAATTCAAAAACCTGAGTGACAGAACAATCAAGCTCAGTCTGGAATCATCCTCAATCTCCCTAGGACTCTTCCCGAGTTTCATGAATCAGAAGGGTTCAGAAGGGAACCAGAGAGAACCAGAGAGGCTGGGCGTCAAAGACAGGAATACACTTTGGCACATGGGGAGAAAAGATACAAACCCATAAATTTTACAGTAATATGAACCAAAGATGAGTCTTTGGGAAGCTGCATTTCAGCTTCCCTCTTCCCTGACATGTGAGGCTGGTGCAGTGCAATTGCAACAGGTGCAGTATGGCAAGAAAGTGCTGGGCTTCCTAAACCAGCAAATGGAAATGTGTGTGTTTTCCTGTTAGCACTGGGATATTTTCAGAAAATGCCTGTCTGAAAAAATATCTCTTTGTTTTATTTGACTTACCGATCATTCTCAGAAAAGGTAGAGGCAATAAGGCTTGAAGAAGCTGTGCTCTTTGTGCCATTCATCCAAGGTCTATGTGCTCCCTATTATCCCCAAGTCCTTATTGGCACTGACTCTCTTCCCCCAGACTAATAAGAGCAATGAGAAATATATCCCTGCCCTGATTCTGTCGCTTGCCATAAGTGGAGCCACAATCCAGCTGAGCAGTTTTTCCCAAGGGATCATAAAAGGCAACAAGCTGAAAAAGAAAATGCAACCCCAAGGATTTTCCTCCTGTAGTTCAGGGTAACTCTTTGTACCATAAAACAAAATATTGCTGGAATAACACCAGAAGAATGAATCTCCATCTGCTGTATAAACAAAGAAGTGTAATTTCTATGTTATTACACGTGTTCTGCCTCGTGTTTCTCATTTCTCCAAGTTTAGGTAAGAGGAAAGTTTTAACCTCTGCTACAACTAATACATTAAGCACAGAAAGCTCCACCATAAATTACCTTTTCTTTACCTTTCTCTGCCACTGTACAGATAATAAATTGTCTTCCTAATGTAACCAGTTTTATTACAGTCTGTAACTTAGCAGAAGACAGATAATCACCTTTGCACCATTAGACTTGATTAAGTTAAGCTTAGAAATTGGACCAGGAAAGCATTGAACTGTAGGCCAAGTTTAAATGCACATGAATATTTTTCAATACTAATGACTCGAAGAGGTTTTGTTTTTACAGTTATACAAATAGGTTTTCCTGGTTGTTTTCTACAGAAAATTAATGTCAAGGACATATTTTACACCATGTAAGATGGCATAATACAGAGCAACCAAAGCAACCAACCGTGCAGGTAAAGTTCTGTTCTTCAAATCAAACCTAAAATGGTCTTTTAGACCTGTATGTGTTCAGTGCTATTCACACATAGTAGGGTACAATATTAATTCCATTAATTCAATTTAATCTTTCTAGTATTAAATATTTTTTTATGAGTGAAGATTAATTTTTTTAATGAATGAACCTCTGATTTTCAGTTACACTGTGCATGAACCTCTGGTTCTGAGTTTGTATGTAAGTAACAACGAAGTGGAATATTTTTATATTTTGGATCCAAATTTAGTACACTACACTGCATATTGAAGAATAACATTAGAGAAACTTTTCTCACTGCCTGTATGTCTGAAAATGAAAATCCCTTTATTTTCAATTCTCTTTTACTCTCTTTCATGCTTTAAATTTCCATTTAATTCATACATATAATTTTTAGGCTTTATAATAATATAAGTTATTATGAAAAGCTGCATTTTCTTCTTGCCTTATATCCTAACGAGTCTCAGATTGTTACCTGTGTATACAGATACATATATTAACAATAGGGAAGCAAATGAGTTGTTAGTGAGGCGAGAAATACCTGGTAAGTACTTTCTGGTCTCTGCATGAATTCTCTTTACAATCCAGTTCCATGCTCTGTTGGCAGTTAAGGCTGTTAACCAACCTAAAAGAACTTCACAGCTAATTAAAAAGAAATTTCTTTGAATTTCTTCTTTTTATGTGAAGGAATAAGCAAGTGAGAAGGTTCTTGGCTATGAATGTTCCAGTAGACGCTGTTAAACTGTGAATGCCAACTGAAAACTCCATATTTTGCTGGAGCAGTCACAGGGTGTAAGGTGAAGAAAATTTGGCAATGGAGTCAGATAAGACTGAGACTTTTTTTTTTTTTTTTTTTTTTTTTTTTTATGATTCATCTTTCACACATTTTGCTTGAAAGAGAAGCTCTGAATAATTCTGCTTTGGAATGAAGTGGCCCTCCAATGCCAAAAAACGTGAGAGACTTGGACTGAAAACATGCCCACCACCAAGGCTGGTTGTGAGTGTTCAGGACTAGCAAAGCTGCTTGAAAATGTGTGGTGGTGTGCTTTTTTTTTTTTTTGGGGGGGGGGGGGGGTTGTGGTGTTTTTTTTTGTTGTTGTTGTTGTTATTTCGTTGGGTTTTTTTTCCAAGTGCTTCGCTGAAATGGAGCAACTTAATTTGGTTGCTCTGCAGGATTATTTGATTGTGAGGATGCTTAGACATTGATTCATCAAAACCAAATTGCTTACAAGGAAAGGTCACAGGTGCCTACTAGTTCATAAGATAACTATTAGCCCTGATTTAAGGATGAAATTGCTATGGATTTCTCACATTTTCAACAACCTGTGCCTTTCCAGGAACTTACCAAAAATAATGAAACCAGGACTCAGGAAAATCACATTCATTACCGTCTGTGCTTGTCCAGAATATAAGGCTTGAGCACAAAAACTTGTACTTACAAAATATTTCCTATATTCTCTAACACTGTCAGGAGAGTTGTGCATTGTTTCCCCATCACATTTCTGAGGGCAAAAAGGCCATTTTCCTTACCTGCTGCTGTAAACCTCTGATAGCTGGTGTGTGGGACATGCTGAACTCCCACACATCCGAATTTTTGAAGGTGCTCCTCTTCCTCGGTGTATTCCATGTTTAGTACAATACAAACCTCGTGTGTGCAAACAAGTTCATTAAAATTGCAAGAGCCTGTAGCACATTTGTAACAGCTTGCCCAAAGGTTAACATTTATGGTTTTGCACTGCCAACATCCTCGCTTTTATGGGGCACATTTGTATGCTAAATTGCCTATTATGTTAAGCTGTAAGTTCCCATTTAGCAGCATCAGGAATAAGATTTGACTAAAAGTGTTTAGATTTTATTAGTGCTGTGCTAGTCTTCTTAACAGCTCAAACTTCCCACAGCCTGAAAATTTGTTGAATCTCTGGAGAGGTTCTTGGGTACAAGATGTGTTTGGGAACAGCTGAGGGTAAGGAGCATGGGAAGAAATGTGAGGCACTGCTCGCTGATGGGAAAAAGGTGCCTTGCTGTGTCTCACCTTTACACGAGTCCTAAATGTCATGTTCAAGCAAAGATTGCATCTAAAACAATCTCAGTAACATCTCCGTTTTCCAGCTAACGAGACCAGAAAGGTCAGCTGAAAATATTCCCGGGGGAAGGGTGTTTTATTGTTAAGTAAATACGTCCAGTGGCTTTGTTTTTGCTGTAGGTTACTTCCCGATGCATGAGCTAACAGAGCGACTGTGATATACCAGCCCTGTAAACTGAAATGGCAAATTGCAGCTGGATATGCACTTCTCAGAGGTAACAGAAATGTATTTGCTAATGAAACTGTGTTTCACTCAGGCTTCCTTTGCTGCCAGGGATTTCTCAGGAGATCCTGGGACTGAGGGACTTAAAAATGTCACAAAAGCCCTTCAATTCCAGGTCACCAGATTGATAGAGCAGGGACCTGATTTCAGACCTGATTTCAGTATTTTAAAAGCCTTCATGAATATCTGCTCACCTTAGCAGTGACTGTAGTCTGCCAGTGGTGACAGACTATGGAAAGTTACTAGACAAAATATAACAGAGGCTCGAGTCTTTAGCCTAGGCTTCCTCTATAAATTAAAAAAAAAAAAAAAAAAAAAAAAGTGAGAGTTTTTAGGGTGTTTGTTTTGTTTTGTTGTTTGTTTTTGTTTGTTTGTTGGTTGGTTGGTTTTTTCCCATTGTCAAAAATGGGAATGTGAGAACACAAAGGTGCTACTCTGCTCCTAGGCTTTTCCTACCATGCTGGAAAAGAGCCTTCAAAGCAGATGTACTGATGTCCTTCACAGGCTGACCAGGCCAAGTCTGCAGATTTATTGTACGTGGTGGGTGTAAGGATGATGATGCTCTGTGTTTGCAAATTGTCACAGACCTTGGGAGACACAAGCTCTTGAAAATTATTATTGCTATAACTATTAGAACTAGGTATTCACCCCAACCCCAAGGGGAAAACATAGAAATGGAGCTTCAGGTTGGCCCTACAGAAAAATAAATATTTTCCATCATTCACAAATAATATTTTTATGTAAAAGGATGTTCTTAGAGGCAAGTAAGAATGGTAAAAGTAATGTATGTGCAATATCTTCCAGCACCATCCACAGCTGAGGAAGGCTGCCTCAGTCACTGATTAAACACGGTTGCAGAGTTGTGTGTTCTGCAGAACTCAACATTTTTCAGGGGTTGTAACAGCTGGAGTTAGGAAGGTGCGCTTTTTTTGGTGTAAAATACAGTATCATTTCCAGGGGACAGAGGTCCCACATGAAAGGCCCAGGGTCTCTGTAGGAATCTGTCTGCTGAGCACACTGACTTCTTTGTCAGAAAAGGCTGCAACCTCCAGCAAATGCAGACAGTGCTTCACCTATCAAGACAATCCGTAGGGGAGAGACTCAAGGAAAGTAGCTCAGAAAGTTGTAATTTTTTTATTTTTAAATGACCTATTTAAAGTTACATTTTTCAAATCATTTAAGGAGAAGACTTAGTTAATGCTACTTAATCAAAGTTCCCTGCAAATAACTTAAAGGTGACAGGTCAGCAAAGACATGCTTACTTAAAGACAGTATTTTAAGATTTAAAATGCTAAGAGTCTTACCAAGTCTAATCTCCTAAAAATTATAATACAGCATAAGAGAAGTTCAAACCTTATTTATTTCAAGATTAGATTTATTATTTTTTTCAAGACCTCGCAGGCAGAGAAACAGACAGGAATTAACACAGCAACAATTTCTTTGAAAGCACACAGCCTATATACAGTGGTGAATGGATGATGATTGATCCCTTCTGTCATCCAAAAATATTTGGGATTTCTGGTCAATTATTCTCTATGGCCTAAATGAGCTTTTGTGTTTTAGGTAGTTGAAACTATTTACTGTGGGAGTTGGTTTTCTTTATACAGACATGGTGTGACATCTGTAAATACACTGCAGTACTGTGCTATTTCCAAGATCTTCTTGGTTGTAAAGTTATTTTTTAAATGGCTGTTGCTGCAGTTTGAAATGAAAATGGTGACCTTAACAAGCACCATCATTATTATGCCTTCAAGGGACTTACCCACTCTTTTTCACTCTGATATTCAATGTCTGACTAGCTTGGAGTTCTGGGTCTATTACTTTGCTGAAGTCATTTAAAAAAAAAAGGGACTCTGCATTGTCCTCTCTTGCTTTCTTTGGGTACGTTTCATATTAGAATATTGCACAGCAGGATTCTGATTCCAAGTTAGTAATTGGAATAGTATTCTGATTAAAATCACATAGCTAGAACTTCACTTTTCAGAGTTGCACGGTGAATAAGTAATTGAAAAACAAACCCAAGTGATTTTCTACTTTTTGTTAGGCTAAGAGAGGAGCCTCCAGTGAAGGCATCACAGATGCCTTCCATCCTCTGCTGGAAGGAGAGAGGTCACCGCTATAACATGGTAGGAAAAAGGAAAAAAAAGAGAAAACAACAACAACAACAACAACAACAAAAACCAAACTAAACCAAACACACCCCCCCTCAAAAAAAAAAACAACAAACAAAAACAAAACCACACACCCTCCACCAGCTAATGAAATGGAGCAAACCACAAGTTCAAAATTCTAAAGAAGACTTGACATAAGCACTTATATATTACTTGCCTAATACCAAAATGTAACTCAGCCTTGCAGCCAGGACTGTGAGAGTGACATGGCCTGAACACCCTTTTTATATTGGAGCACTCTTGGAATTGCAACCAGCTCAGTAAGGGGAAAGCAGGGTCCTGAGAGTGGGGGAGATTGCACCGTTGTGCATTCTCCAAATCAGTGCTATCCCAGCAAAAAAAAAAAATAATCCAGGGCACATTTTAGATCCACTTGAAGATCTGTGAGGCAAATGTGTCAGGCATACTACGAACAAAACAGCAAATCCAGAGAGTTTTTAAATACCAAATGATGTGATTTAGTTTAGAATGAAGCAATCAGTGTTTGGAAAATGCCTTTAAGAGCATTGTCTCTCCCTCTGGAAATTACCTATTCCGTGCAGGAAATTTCTATTTGGTTATTTCTGCAGGTAAACATTGTATTTATTACATTCAGAAAGCAACAGAAATTTAGATGACTGAGCCTACACAAGCTCCTGTAGCATTTTCCTTCTCCTTTACATTTCTAATAAACATGAATTATATATGGAGACAGCCATGCTTTGTTTAAACTGCTGCACTAAGTACCCCGTGACAGCAGTAAATCAATGGTTTGCTTTCTCATACATTTGAATGAATGTAATAACTGGAATAAACAATTAATCTGATGGATACACAGGAACTCTCTGTAGCTAAGCAGAAGAATAATACTGTTCCATTGTTCACCCATTTGTCATTTGTTGATGGTCACACTTTATTGACTTCACGTATTATTTGTCTAATTATTTGATTCTCAAAGTTATTTTGAATAATTTATTCAGTCTTCACTTAAACTGATGTCTGAAATTTATTTTTTTGCTTTATCTCCAACTAATAAGCCAATTATGATCAGCTTTAGTTATTAACCAGACTCCCGTTTCTATTTTTGCTACCTAATTAAATCTAATGCTCCTGGTACTACAGTGACACATTGGGCACTTAATGTGTTAATGTATTTTTTTAATGGTAGTATTTGTATAATATATTGCATACACATGAAATAATGAAAAAAAATTATATATATTTATGTATTTATTTATAAATACCAACAGCTACTTGCTTTTTAACTTGAAAGACCAGGATGAGCTCCAGTTGGGCTTTAAGGCTGTTTGGATGTGCCAGGAGACAGTATGGGAGTGAAACTGTTCAGAGGAGCTTTCATTAAGCTTCTGCTACCTGGTGCCCTGGAGGTGCCATGGGCATCATTAAATTAAGGGTGGCAATAAGGGTGGATGTACAGTGACATTTCTTGGACAAGCAGGAAACATTGGATAAAAAATTTGCAGAGCTTGCTCCATTTTCCTCCTGATTTTCCATGTTCTCCTGATTTTAGGAATGGAGAAATTCAAACCACTTACATGAGAGAAGTAAATGCTGCATGGAATGTTCCTGTTCGGGTTTCTCTGTCTTTGCTAGGTGAAATCAGGGAACAAGGAAAATTATCTCTATAGGACTGTTACCCACCATACTTGCTGAAGTTCTTGGGTTTTTTTCATTAAATGCAGAGACATTTCACTTAAACAAGAAGTTCCTGGACCATTTCTGATTGGGATTGGCCTTGGACATACACCGACTTGGCTGTTACTTATCCAAACATTAAACAGGTTCAGATAATAACTCTGTCCCAAAGTTAACAACCTGATAGTTTTCCACGGTTAAAGGGCTGGAACAAGCAAGCAAGACCAGGATCTTACATGTAGGGAGAGGAAATGAGGTATTTCCCCCCATGAAGCTTCATCACATTTTTACATTGAGAATATCAATCTACAATCACATGGCTGAGATCACAAGACACATTCCTGGTTTCTTTCTGAGGCTGACAGGGACCAAATCTGTTTGGGGCAGGACAAATCCAAAACACGAGCTTGCCTCTGGGAGGCAAGACTCTTAGTGGATAGCACTGCTGTGAAAAATATTTATCTTTGCTCCCTGCCAACCCTGTGAAAGGATTCTGAATAGTTTCTGCATAGCCAGTGGTATTGATGTTTAAATGATCAAAAAACATGGCTTTGAACAGCTTTGTCTCGAGGCCTGGATAATTTCTTCTTAAGAAACAAAACCAAGCCATTGTAAAGCTGCTGAAAAAAGGATGGACTCCTATTATTAAATGGAGGGACTCATGTTATTAAAAATATATATAAAAAAATTCCAGAACCATCGCAATGTTACAAGTTTTACTCTTTTTTTTTATCAGAGGTTTATGTTTGGGGCGGATGGGACAAAACATATCACAAATTCCTTCTGCTAGGAAGAAATTGCATTATTGGGTTTACTGTTTCCTCAATAGTATTTCTGAAAAACCACACAGATTTCTGTATTGGTGAAGAAGTATCAAGAGTGGTTTAATTTCAGTGGGTTTTTTTCTCTTTTAAACTGTTGTGACAGGTAGAAGAATTACAAAGGGAAGGCCTCATAAAATCAGGCCTGCTCTGTTAAATTAATAGCTGGCCTGTCATCTCTTCTAAGTGCAGTTAAGCAATTTGCAAGTTCCCATGCGAAAACAATCTTGGTATGAAAGGTTCCTTAAAAACCTATTGAAAAAAAATAAGTTATCTGTGTGAACAATAAGATCTATTCCATGAGAACCCATACAGGAAAAATGTGAACAACCTGAACCTCAGCCCATGCACAAAAATCACCTCCTGACCAAAAACTGAGGTAGTGAGAGAACTACCGGCCAACAGGTGCTGCACACGAGGTGTGTGAAAACTGTATAAAATAAGTGATGTGAATAGAGAATTGGCTTTTCCCATGAAGAAAATGGAGTCTCGGCTCACTCACTACAGCATCTGATGGCCCCTGGCGATGGCGGGAGGCGGCGGCCGAGCCAAGGCGGGCCGAGACCCGAGAGACGAAACACACAAACTCGGGAACGAACAGCCGGCAGCCAAGCGAAATGCAAGCGGCGAATAGACAAAGCAGGGACAGGCCCGGGCTGCAGCCACAGCCGGCCGCGGGACGGCACGAAGCACACAGGGAGGAGAACCCGCCGGCGGAGCGGGACGCGCTCGGGGATAGACACAAAAACACCAGAAACAAGCAGAGAAACAAACAAACACAGAAACAAACACAGAAACAAACACAGAAACAAACAAACACAGAAACAAACACAGCTCCCAGGAAGGCGCCGCTGAGCATGGACCGAAAAGCACATTTCTTAAAATGAGACGCGGGTGGACAGGGGAAGATCCGCGCCGCGGAGCGTCACGGGCGCGGAAATACGAACGCAGGGGCGGCCGCGGCGTGAACGTCCAGCCCGAGAGTTTAAAAACGGGGCTAAAATGCGGGAGAGCCTAGATCCACGAATTTCAGCCAACGGAAATGCGATAAATACGTGTGACGGCGGTTGTATTGCGCAAACGGGATAAAACAGGATTAAAAGGGAAGTGCGAACTTTATTGGTGTGATGTAGAAAACACAGCGTGAGGGTAAGATGTACAAAATGCCTTCTCCATTGAAAGATCGGACAAGTTGGGGTAGTTTTTGTGGGTAGAGGCCATAGGGGAAGATACAGTAGCCACAAAGTCGTCACCTACATGGTATTTTATTAGAAATCCGTTAAAAAGAAATAACAATCTGCTGAAGGGACCTCAGCTGCTGCGGCAACCGCCCGCCCCCGCGGGCTCCAGAGACCTCTCAGTCACTATCTCCAGTGTCTGCAGGTCCGTTGCTGTTCCCTCTACCCACGAACGATGGGAAAGTTCCTTTTAAATCTACTTTAGAAAAGACTACTAAAAAAAAAAAAAAAAAATGCTATAGCCACTTTGAAACTGCTAAACCACCAGAAGACGCCGGCCGCCCAAAAAGCCGGGGGGCCAAATCTGTGTGCGTGCGCCTCTGTGAAACGATTCCGGCGGGACACAGTGTCCCCAGGCCGCGCGGGATGGCTGGCTCCCGCTCCGCAGGAAGCCGCGGTGGCTGCGGCGGCAGGCGGGGATCGCGGTGGCGGCGGTGGCTCCGCGCGGGTGAATTTTATCCGCTAGAAACCCCCGAGCCAGGGGCACCGGTCTGTTCGCAGCTCCGTACGGAACGCGCGAGCTCTGCAGACGGCAGGAGCCGGAGCACATTTCCTACAACACAAGCTGTCCCTAGAGCTGAGGGCGCCAATGGCGTTCCCTGCTGCTCGCGCTGCGCGGGATTTTCAACAGAGCCGACGGCTCTGCCGGGCCGGGCCGGGCCCTGCATCGGGGGCTCCTTTCCAGAGCTGACAGTTCCAGTGCCATTCCCTCCCGGTCTCGCTTTCCAACAGCCCCGGCGGCTCTGCATCGGCGGCCCCTCTCCGCGGAGCTCCGGGGCGGGCGGTGGGCGCTACAAGCGCTGCGTGCCTCTTTAACCTTTTCTATAATTGTTTTCGGTGTTTTTCCCCCTTTTGCTACATGGGGCCTTCAGAGGGTCTTTTTTGTGTTTTTTGGTGGGGTTTTTTTGGTTTGGTTTGTTGTTTTTTTTTTCCCCCCTCAGCTTTTCTCCCGCGGGTGTCTGTGGGAGGCGGGGATGCAGCACCACCGCCCACCCCGGGCCCGCACCGCTCCCACCGCCGCCGCTGCCCGGGCACTGCAGAGTTAAGAATCGAATCGAATCTCTGCGGATGAGATTTGTTTCATGAGATACGTACAACGCGGCGGCGTTTGTTTTTTCTTTTCCCCCGCGGCGGCTGCAAGATGACAGCAGCCGAAGCTTTCTTTCTCTTCCCCCCCCCCCCCCCCCCCCCCCCGCCTCCCTTTTTTTGAATTCAGTCATTAGCTTAAAGAGGAGAGATTCATGTGTTTTTATCAGCAACAGGTTAAAAGTAGTCATCTCTTCATCTGATCAGACATCAATTGCCTCTGAGAAAATGAGGCCCAGTGAGAAGGGAAATGACTTAACCATCATCCAAGCCTCCATAATCAGAACAGGAGCAAAAGCAGGACTGCCAGAGCCTGGCTGTGTCTGGAGACTTGGAAAGGAAACTTGTCCACAAAAGCCTTTTGTCATCATCATGGTAAAGCGTTCCTACTAAACTTTTTCAGCTGTTCCCTGTTCCAGGCTCCCAAAAAGACATTCAGTGATGTCAAGATCAACACTTCCGGCTAATGGACTTTCTCTTGGGTCTCAACTATTTGCACTTTAAAACAATGGTCATTTATCTCAATTTCCCCTAGAAACATTGCACGTTATTTTTATTTTTCTCATTCTGTGAGGCCCTGTGTTAGTGACATGATTGGATTTAATAAGTTTTGTTGATTGTAATCAGTTTTTTGTGTATCTTGTCCCACATTTAATAGATAACCAGTAATAGCCTTAATGAGATGCTGATTGTTTCAACATCAGAACATATGAGCTTTTTTAAATAAGTAAAAAAGGGAGAGATGTTGTGACAGGTAGAAGAATTATAAAAGAAAGGCCTCATAAAATCAGGCCTGCTCTGTTAAATTAATAGCTGGCCTGTCATCTCCTGTAAGTGTAATTAAGCAATTTGCAAGTTCCCATGCAGAAACAATCTTGATATGAAAGGTTCCTCAACACAACAGCCTGTTCTTGGGTTGAAAAATAAGTTATCTATGTGAACAATGAGATCTGTTCCATGAGAACCCATACAGGAAAAATGTGAACAACCTGAACCTCAGCCCATGCACACAAATCACCTCCTGACCAAAAAATGGAGTAGTAAGAAAACTACCAGCCAACAGGTGCTGCACATGAGGGCTGTGAAAACTGTATCAAAGAAGTGATGTGAATAAAGAATTGGCTTTTCCTGTATGGAGAAAATGGAGCCTTGGCTAACTTACTATACTATACTATTACTACAATATTAAATTCTCTCACATTCTTTTTCCTCGTACTGGATTTGGTCACGTTGCTTAGATCATCCTGTCTGCTTTTCTTTTTCTTCCCCCCCCCCCCCCCCCCCCCCCATCCCCATATCTTCACTAAACCAACAAATTTGTGAACCCTTTAATGTGGGCTTTTATTTTAGGTCTCTCAGCTGCTATGTACCCCAAAGAGGGGGTGGGGTGTTGGAGTTGATCACGCACCCAAAGCAGCAGACAGAACTTGCAGGCAGCCTGGATTTTCTTCATTCACATATACTGTAACCTGAAGGTAAAAACCACCCTAAACAACAAAGCCTCTTCCTTTTGTCCTTGAATTCTCAGTGAGGGAGCTGCTTCATGAAAGTCACAGAGGGATTTTTCCTGTAACTGACAGCAGGCGTGTGTCATTTGCTATAAGGATCTGATGCACTTTAATCCTTAAGGTTATTCACTGCATTTCCACTTACCCAGGCACTTATGCTCCCTCTCCCCTGCCTCTTGTGCTGTCACATGCATTACTGTGCTTACAGATGCACCTGGGCACACCTGGCTGAACTGCTCCTGTCAGAAGATAATCTGCCATTTTGGTTTCAGGCTATGCTGGAAATGTCTTAGAAATGGTGACAAATACTGAGCACCAAAATTACAATTGGATGTCTCTTCTTTCATTCCAGTTTTGACATTCAGTTCCTCATTTGGTAACATAAAAATTATGGTGACTCTGTATTTTCTTTTTCTACATTTCTGTATCTTCAAATTATTCAATGTCAAAAGGAAGGTGGAAAAGTCTACTTGAAAAATTTGAGGAGCTGACTAGTTAAAAACTTCTAAAGGTAAACTTTTCCCTGTTTCCAAAATCAAGTGAAAGAGATAATCTAAGTGTGATGGTTGGATAAGGCTGATGATTACAAAAGTCCAAATGACAATGAAAATAAAATAGAGCTTTGAATTAAGACAACCTAATTTTATTTCCCTTCTCCCACTGACTGGCTGTAATGACTTTTAAGGACAAAGCTGTTCTGCATGACCACACCAGGATTGCATCCTGTGCTGAGATGTGAGTCCTCCTCTGCATTTTTCGTAAAATACAGTGAAATTAAAATGACTGATAATTGAGTTGGTAAAACAGCTTGGCAATCATGAAGGTGAGCCTGGCTTCCATACAGCCGGGAGACTTGCTGACATTAATTCCTGTTACATTAGGAAGAAAAAAGTCAATTCCAAGATAACATTTCCTGGCTGATCTAAGGCCTGGGTGTCCTTTCATTTTGTTTAGCCTGGCTACAGATGTTTGATGGAATGTGGACAGATAATTGAGTGGAGGATCAAGTCCTATTCCTGGAATTGCTTCTAGGGCTACCAAAGTAAATTTTCTCAGTTCGATAGCATCAAGAGAGCTTTAAGTAAACGAAACATCTTGTACTGTGGTCAGAGACATGAAAGGTACCACTGCAGTAACCAAAGCAGTCATGTGATCAAGAAATATGCCAAAGGAAGCCATTCTCATTTGGAAATAAATAAATAAATAGTACCACAATCAGAATTCAGGAAGGGAAAATTGATCCCACTTTTGAAATCCATAAAACTGCATGTAGGAATAAAATGTCTTAAATGCAGTTGACACCTGTAGTCACTATTTCCTTCCTACTGTACACTGGAGTCTCTGGCTGCCTCAGTCCTGTAGAAGGTGATAATTGCTTGCTGCCAAAGCAAAAAGAATGACAAGTAATTATTATTCTCATGATAGTAACAGGGTTATTTTTTTGTTTGTTTTTTTTCCTTGCAATGAAGGAGCGTGTGAACTCCATTTATTTGACTCCCTGTCAGAAAATCAGCTGTTACTCTGTTTCTGGTGGGTTTTTTTTTTTGCTTCCCAGTCACTGCATTTTCCAATCTTCCTGGTGCAGGGGCTGACATTGCAGCAGCACAGGGTAGTCTGTTACCTTCTGTCACATCTGCTCAGATCCAAAGTGACATGTATATGCTGAGACACGACCTGATGAAGCACAACACATCCTCAGCACGAAGTCGTGCTCTTTCCTGGTCTTGGGGACAAGTGTGGGAACTGAAATTCTGATGCAGAAGACACCGCAGGCAATTGTGCGTTTATTTACTGGATTCATTGATTGAATAAGAATATTCCATTTCCACAGGGAGCGTAGTCGGTAATATTTAATGAAAATTGCTGAACTGTGTTATTTCAACATATGTTTTTTTTTGGTTTTTTTTCTCACTGCCTGTTTTGCAAATGTTAATGGGAAAGTCATAAATGAACAGAGGGCCAATCTAAGTCATTGCTGCTGCTTGTTAGAAACCAATTTGAATACGTGATTAAAAAATGCACAAGCCTTGTTCTAATCCTATTCATGGAATTAATTTTATTCCATAGAAATAATTTTTTTATAGGAAGATCATATATAGAAAGCGTGTCATGACAGATTTATCAACAGAGTCAATTAAAATAAAAGCTAGAATGCCTGGACTAGCAAAACTGTACAAGAGAAATTGCTTCATGAAGTTAATGGCAATGCATTATATCCAGTGATGATCCAGCCTTCCTTCTGATTCAGGCTAAGATTTAAAAGGGGAAAAAAAACCCAAAAAACTTAAACAAAATCAGAATCTTTTGCACTGTATAAACACAAAAGAATACAAACCTTTTAATCTTAACATGAGCTGAAGGCTCATAAAGCTCTTACTAAACCCAAATCCTAGATGTTTATTGCTGGTAGGGGACAATGGATGGGCATGGTCAGGAATTGAAGTTCCCTCAGTGAGAGGGGGCTTTTCTGCAGCCATGTTAGCAGAACCCATTGAGGGCTTCATCCTTCATCTTTTCCAAGTAGAAAAACCTGCTGGAGTACTGTAAATACCCTTTTCCCTGGTACAGGATGAAGATGGGGGAGACATAGATCACAACTAATATTTATGAAATAGTTATCAAGCTGGTATAGCTAATAGGATACAGTCTTATGAATTACAGATAACTACACATCCATGCACTCCCCTGAAAAGCTCATTCCAGCCACCTGGCGAGCCACATTGACAGCAGCAACTTCTAGGTCAGCGTGGAAGAGGCTCTGTGTGTGGTACTGTGTCTCTGTGGAAGAGGGTGTGTGTGGTACTGGTGTCTGTGTTTAAAGCACACGCCACCTCCTTGGCTGTGTTCCATTTTTAATGCTGCTGTGCACTGCTGGCTTTGGACAAATTCAGCAGACGTGGTGCTTTACCCATTTTTGCAGGTTCAGCCAGGCAGTCCCCAGTGCATATCAGACCTTGGAAGGCTTTGACAGAATCAATTAGGTTGGAAAGGACCTCTGAGGTCATCAGACCCAACCTTTGACCCAACACTGTGTTGTCACCCAGGCTTTGGCACTAAATGCCATGTCCAGGCTTTCCTTAATCACCTCATGGGGTGATGACTTTACCACCTGCTCAGGCAGCTTTTACCACTGTTTGACAGCCCCTTCTGTGCAGAAATTCCCCCAAATGTCCAGCCTGAACCTCCCCTGGCTCAGACTGAGTCCATGTCCTCTTCTGTCACTTGTTGCCTGGAATCAGAGCCTGACCCCATCCTGGCTGCCCCCTCCTCTCAGGGAGTTGTGGAGAGTGACGAGGTCAGCCCTGAGCCTCCTCCTCTCCGGGCTGAAAAATGCCCTCTCTCTCCACATCTGCTCACTCTCTCTTCTGCTGTCTTCCTGTCCATCCCCACACAGGAGCAGCTCTGGACTCACAACCTTGCACAGAGGCTCTGATACCCCCTGAACTCCCCGAGGGGCACCTACAGGACTCGGTGTGATGGGTCAAATGCCATCTCTGCCCCTGCAAGGGCTGGGATGCATATTCATGGCTCCACGCCCTGCACTGAAGGGACAACAGTCATTTAGAATCAAGATTAACTTTCCACACCCTGCTGGATTAACATATTTGCAGCCAATTTTGGGACAGGAGTCTGAATTCAAGTAATTATCACCTGCTGAAAAACCTAACAAGCTTCCATTTGAATTTATTTCATTATTTTTTAGGAACTCTCTCCCCTCATGTATTCATGATGTCATTGCCACTCCAGAAATAAAGTCCCCTGCTATTCTACTGGGGTACAGCTGGATCTTGGCTTGCTCACAGTATTCATTACAAGATGAACAAAAATGTTGATTTTGCTATTTTTTGCTGGTTATTATTTTCCTGCCTGTTTGTTATTTTTTTTTCCATGTTGAGTACAGGTTGCTGCCTGCTTGTTAAAAGACAAAAGAAAATCAATACAAGTGTTGAAAAGGAAATTTGAGTATTCAACTTTGCAAACAAACTTCTTAAATAAGCACCAAGAGAAGTAGTAATAGAAAAAATATGAATGCCTGACTTAATGAGCAGTGTTCACATGAGAAATATTGCTTTTTCAAGTAGAAAGGACCAAGTGGAAAAAGCAAAAAAAAAGTCTTTCCAAGGAAACTAAAAATGGAATGATCCCATCCATACATTTGCATTTTAGCTATGGTTATATTTAATACTGATATGTTTTAAATTATTTGTTGATACAGAGGAAAATCAAGAGAGAAAAATGAATCCCTCATACTTAAAATACAAAAAATAAAGTACAATTTTTATTTTAGTTGTTGCCAAGAATTATTGAATCACCTGTACAATCTTTCAGCTTCTAGCCTTTGAATATCTCAGAGCATTCATCTGGGCATTCTCAAGATGAAGAAACTTTAAATAATTTATGATTCTCTCAGGAAAAAGAAATGGCAAGTCTGCAATCCTATGGTTTGGTGGTTTTCTTCTTTTCCTTTAAGCTAATTCTACAAAAGAAGTAAAACATATGGATGTATTCCCTACCTGCTCCTGAATTAAGATGCTGATATAAAAATAAACAGAGGAAACAAGTTGGGTACTGAGTCACTGGATTGAGCATAAATTAATTGTTTGGTTCTTCTTATTAATGTCTATAAATTTCAGATGGATTTTCTCACTGATTTCTAATCAGTTGCAGTCGTATATTTTATATACCTTAATTGATATCACAGTGCAGAAGGCTTAAAAAAATACAGATTCTTTTTAAGTAAGGAGCAAATCACATCATTCACATGAGAAAAACTTAACTAAAAAGTAGAATTAATGATGTCTAGCTCTGTTTCACATATAATTTCAAAGTTGCTTGCCAGGACAGAGCTGCCCAGCACAATTAGACTTTCATGTGCTAATGAGAGCAGGAAGAGTTGCCAGGAAAAAAAAAAAAAATCCAATCAGTCCTGAAATACAAAAGATTTTTCTGTGAGGATGAGAAAGGTACATCCAAGGAGGATGTACTTTTGGGGGAAATAAGAAGCCACTAATGTGGGGTTTGTTCATTGACAGCATTCCCTAGGAAATAAGCATTCAGGGAGAACAGGGAGAAAGACACCAGCTATTAGATATTGATATTTACCACTTCTATGCCTTTCACTTACAGCCTTGTAAATATTTGGATTCTTAAGAGAAGCAAGATTGCAAATAAGGAGTCAGAAGAGCTACAGTTATGTCCTACAAGGAGCTTTAAGCTTCAGCTCTCTTCCCCATTCCTTTGTCAATTTTTCATCCTCCTCCCTCTTCCCCAACCTACTTTCTTATAGTATTAAGTCATTTAACAGTTGCTATTAAATGCTCAGCTGAGAAATGAGAAGGAGAGAAGCCTGCTCATACTTCCTATGGATATTTAAATAGAGAGCACCAGAATTTAGAAACCAGCCAGAGAATTGTCCTCTGTAGATTGAAGTGGAATCATATAGAGAAGCATGTTTGGTGTGTTTGAAGAGTTTTGTTAACCTCTTTCTTTAAAAAAATGACACAAAAGAGCCACATTCTGGGCTTAGAGTCAATTTACCTTTTGGTGCAAATCAACAAGATTTGTCTATTAGAGTTATTGGACACAAAATGGTATCTCAAGACAGTTATTCCTATACTTCAATGTAAAAAGAAAAGATATTTATTTACAGCTGATCCTGCACAGAATAGCCATTATTCTAAATGGCTATTCCAAAACAATGGTTTTGAACTCTTTTTACAAAGCACACAAAAATAATTTTTCCACATTTTTTTCAGCCCCAGCCAGATTTAGCAGTTTCAGAGGTACCTTGGTAACATGCCACCAATGTGTACCAAAAATGAGAGAAACTGCTGATCCAGAAATCCTTTTAATTCAGGCAATTAAAGAGATACAGTTCTGAGCAAAGCAGTTTGTGTTTATACTCTACATGTTATGCAATTAAAAAAAATAAATCAAAAGCTCTGTGGGACTGTGCTTATTTTTTAATGAAATCAATGTCAGCATCTAGTTACTAATAAGAAACTCTCAATAACAGATCCTTGCAAGAAAGAAAGTTGTTTCAGCTTCAGGCTGATAAAAGGATTATTAGAAAACAGCTGTCTGTGTGTATGTGCACGGCTGAATGTTTAAACAATCTTGAAAAATAATGTTTTGAAACCCTTCACCTCAGGCCCATATAAAGAAGACAGTCTGGTCCCACTAAAAGCCAGTGAGGACCTGGATCTAAATGTGATGGATTCAGGAGAAAATCCAGAAATGGTGATAATGGGTGTAATAAGAACACTCACAAGAAATCATCCCTTTGGACCTCTGGGCATGCTGTGATTTTGGGAGAAGTTTCCACTGTAGTGTTCTTTTGGGTTTTTTGGGTTTGTTTTTTGTTTTGTTTTGTTGTTTGTTTGGTTGGGGTTTTTTTGTTTGGTGTGGCTTGGTGTGTGATGTTTGCTTGTTTGGTTGGTTGGGTTTTTTTTTGTTTGGTTGGTTTTTTGTTTGTGGGGTTTTTTTGTTTGTTGGTTTTTTTGCTGTGTTTTTTTTTTGAATACTTACCCACTGCCAACTTGCTGGGATTTTCTGCAGTAGGACCCTGCACTCCGTGCTCACTTACTGGGTAGAATACCAGCAAAAAGAGGTTGACATGATGAGTCATTACAATTTAAATCTTATTACACAAAGCTTCATTTGAGTCAATATGCACAGTGCAGAACCACAGGGGTGAGCTTCAGCCTGGGGAGAGAGGAATGAGGCACAAATTCTCATTGTGGGAAAGGGAAGGGACACAGCCCCTGCCTCCTATAACCCCCTGGGAGAGACCTTGCGGCTCGTGTTCAAATCACACCAGGCCGTGGCTACTCCAGGAAATACAGGGAAATCACTGCATTCCAAACTTTGGGTTTTTCTGATTCAGAATCTTTTGGAAATGACCTTGCATTCACTCAGTGCAAAAAAATGTAATTGACGGTGATGATGGCTCCTAGTTGCCACAGGAATAAATGGAGGCTTTCAGAAATTGAGAAGGGGAGGGACAAAAACCACATTAGCATGGATCATGTATTTCCTCTCCTCTCATTATCTTTCCAGGCAGACTGCTAAATTTTCTCTTCCAACACTCTCATTGTTGTCCACAGAAAGAGCTGTTACTGAACCTGGTCACACCTTTCTTGAATTTTAGGATATATTTTCAATTACTGCTTTTTAAATAAACTACGCTAGCTTATATGCTTATGGTTTTAGTTGCTTGTTTTACTAATGACTTGTTCCAGCTAATTAAAGGAAATCTCCAGGAAATCTCTTTCTTCTGATAAGTAGGTTGCACAAACATCTTCAAGGAGAATGCATCCTTCCAGACATAAATCTGTACTTAGAACTGCCAAGTCTGTTTGCATAGGCTGGAGTGCTGTGCTTCTAACTTCAGTTTTATTTCATTATTGTAGATTCATGTGCTGTTGAAAAGGGATATTTATTATTAATTACTGGGGATTTTTGAAAGAGCATATTGTAAAATATTTTTTAATTATGGACAATGCTACTGTAGATTAGAATCAGGCATAGATATTTTGGGAATGTGTACATCACAAAGGGCTGAGTTCCCAAAAAAGTGCATCCTAACTTTCAAGTTCTCAAAAGTGTTTCTTCTTTTAGTACTTCAGTGCAATTAAGGGATTTGATTTATGAATGTGAACCATCTGATCTTTCAAACCTTGTAATTTTTCCTAGTTTTTGCAGAAAAAAACCCTCAGTTTTAATTCAGATAGCTTGCACTGCTTACAGAACTTTACACTTAGAGAAAATGTCCAATTATCAGAGCATTATTTTGAAAAACAACTTTGCAGCTATTGTGAAAACAGATTTTAAGTAAAAAAAAAAAACAAAAAACAAAAAACAACAAAACAAACAAAAAACCCCTCAGACTTTATTAAAGATGAGAGCTGTATAGATCGTGTGTTTGAATTCATTCTCAAATGAACTAAAAAAGCTCTCACTAAACCCCTCCATGGGCAGAAAGGTGCAGGTTAGCAGTGCAGTGCTGCCTCTGCAGAATGGCAGCATCATCAGGAATTCAGCTTTGCTGCTGAGAATCAGCAGAGCAGCAGAAAAGCACCCCTTATCCATGGGGCTTGCAAAGGCACTTTGGAAAAGAGCAGGATTTCCATTGTGTCTGTGCTATGGGCTTGACAGAGTATTCATCAGCCATTATTGATTGGGAAGGAGGCATGGCTGCAGTGAGGAAGATTGATCTGAAATCTCCCTTGGCTGAGTTAACTATTGAGGGGATCTGTTCATATCAGGATGAAGCACTGAGGAGTGACCTGTCAGGATGGAAAATGTGCATTTCTGGTCCTTTGCCTTACAGTGCATGTGAAAAACTCTGCCTTGCTCTTGGGATGGATATTTCCTCCCTCCATTAGCTTTCAGAAACATTATCTTTGCTAAGTTTAGCATTCCTTGATTTTCCTGGGCAATTCTTTATGGAATTACAGAGCAGCACTTTCCTCTGAGGTGATCTGGTAAAGGGATAAGGGAGAAAGAACTACTGACCTTCTGTGCAAGCTGCCTGGCTTAGGTGGGTGTTCTTAGCCAGCCCCTCCTGTCCCAAACGTCCCAGCATCTCCCCAAGGCATTTCTGTGGTCACTTTTGCCATCCCTTCCTTCCCCTTGTATGGGCCACTGAAGAGCTGGATGTGATGATCCTTGCAGGTCCCTTCCAAATCAGAATATTCTGTGTCTCCGGGATTCTGCATCTTGTTATTCTCAAAGACAGGGCCATGAGCTAGGTGGCCCCAGGAGGGATGTCCTTGCAGAGGCTGGGACCTCCCAGCTCTGTATTCACCCACCCAGCTCTGCCCTTCATCTCACATCTGCAACACCTTTCTGCAGAATTTACACAGACTTGGCTCAGTGACAGCCACCTGAAATGCTTCTGCAAGGTTTCTCTGTTCCTCTCTTTCTATCCTTTCCCTTTTATTCTTCATATTTTTTATTTTTTTTCTCTATTTCTGTCACTTCCCAGGTGACCTCTCACGTGCCTTCATGGCCTTTCCTCCAACTCGTCATTTCACATGAGCCACTGATACATCAAGTGCCAATGTGGATTAGCTTTTGGTCTCAGCTTGTTCAGCTGTTCACTGCACTTAGGGACAAACAGATTCTTTGTCTTGTGCTGCTCTTCACAGTCTAAAGGTCCTCTCTACAGACAAGGCCGTTTCAGGGTTTTCCCTGCAGTCTTCTTCAGGGAGAGATAAATACATTTTTCTTACCTGCTTCTCACTCCCTCTTTTGTGGCAAAGAAATGAAAGGCATTCAAAGGCAAGACCCAGAAGCTACAGTTCTGTATGTTTTGCAACAGTTTAAAATAAATATAAATTTGATATTATAATTTAGAATGTTGCCTTTAAAAGCAGATTGTTCAGACCTGTCAGCTTCACAAAGGAATAAACAACAGATAACCTGAAATAAAGAATAAGCACACAGATTCAATGATCTCAAGATGTTTATTTCATTACTTGGATTACCTTGTCACAAGACCTTTATTATTTTAAGTACTTCAATCTTAAGAAACCTACCTATATGAACTTATTTTCCCCATGTATTGTGCTTTACTTCACATGATGGAACAAGCTGTAAATGGGAATTTAGTCCCAGGGACCAGACTGAAGTAAAAGTTCCTCAATGTGCATAACATTGTTCTTGAGTTTGCATTTCAAGGTAAAAAAAAATTAAATTATCAGACAGACCATGCCTTTGAATTTGTTAATCATGAGAAAGAAGGTTACATACCTACATTTTCATGGCTTCCTGTGAAGGGAACAAAAGAAATCACAGCCATTCTTTTAATGATTAATCAAACAAAGAAGGCTCTATTAATAATGTGGTTCTTCCTGAAAGGCACACAGGAAGAGAAATCCAGAACAGTGAAGGATCTGATACATGGCTGACAGCATTTCTTTCCAAAAAAATGTGTTTTGTGACCCAAGAAAAAGCTCTGACTTCTGAGAGTTTTATTATATCTTGTAAACTTCTCATCTTTGCTACTGAAACCACTAGACTACTTACTGTGTTAAAAATAAAGTGATCATTGTAGTGAGTTCACCTTCAAATCTTCTCATATTTCTTCTATACTGCCTTTACATTTATGAGTTACAGCATATTGATTTCACCCTTCCCTTGCACTGAGTTTGACTCTCCCTTAATAGACAAAATGACTATTTGCTTTCTATAAATCCTACTATTTGTATTTCTTTTCTTCTCTGAGCTGCAATCTGTGACTTACAATAGGCCACTGCTCAGTGAAATGATGAGGTGCTAGTTCAGCCTTAATATTGTTCAAACAACAAAAAAAGTCCAAGTGCCAGCCTGTTCTTACCAGAGCTTTTCTCATGGGTGTTCTTTAAATTATCTGACTTCCCAAGAAGCGGAACAGTGCATTCCATTCACCTGAAAACTGCTCAGGTAATTATCTCATGGTGCATTTGATCCCCTCACAATGTTCACTCTTGTTTCCTTGCTCCATCCTCTGCAGCTCCAATTTCTCATTCCCCTGCTGCAGGGCTGGGAATTGCTCTGAATTCCTCAAGACTCTGCATTCCTTCCATCGCTGCCTGGACAGATGTCTTGGGTTATGGAACCTAAAAAAAAATGTGTGTTCTATTTATCTGTTGAGAGCAGTTGGGGAGATGTTTTTCTTTATCTCTTGTAACTCTGGGGGGAGGGGGGCAGATGCCTTCTGATCATGGGCCAGCTGTTCAAACCAGGTGGGGCAGTGTTTCTTATCTCTGTCACCACCCCTCCTCCCTCCAGGGGATATCTGCTGCTAATGGGCCATGAAGGCTCCCCAAGGACAGGACACATTCCATCATCCCAGTATGAGATGCTCCACCCAGTGGGAGGAGCCAGCCATTCCTACCTGGATAAAACTGAGACACAGGAACAGCAGGGATCTGGTTCCACTGGATTCCTGGAGGAAGACTGGACCCTTCTCACCATCACTGGACCCTTTTCTCTCAGGATCATCTTTGCTCCAACAGCACCACATCTGCCACTCCAGGAGGACTCACTGTGGGCTGCTTCCAACTCCCTGACCAACAGGGTGTCAGGTTGTAGACTCTGTCAGGGTTTCTAGGATTGTTTATTTGCTTGCCTTTTTTTGTACTACTACATTTGTATTTTTCAATATTCCTAGTAAAGAACTGTTGTTCTTATTCCCATATCTTTGCCTGAAAGCTCCTTAATTGCAAAATTATAATAATTTGGAGGGAAGTGGTGAAGGGTTTTCATTCTCCATTCCAAGGGAAACTCCAGCTTTCCCTGGCAGACACCTGTCGTTCCAAACCAAGACAACAGAGCACACAGTACTGGCATTGCAACACCCTCCACCAAATCCTCCTTTCTTTCCAGGATCTGTCTTGGCCCTCTGAGGTGGTTGCATGTCTCTGAGCTGTGACCTGAGAATTCAGAGCAAGCTCCATTTCTCACAGGTAACAAGAGGATGTGGTCTCTACATTTCCTACAAGTGCACATGTGTCACCAGAGTCCCAGCAGCTCGTGCCTGTCCCCTGGGCCTGCCTGCTCCCTGCCTTGCCTGTTCCCTGTCAAAAGCTTTTGTCGTATTCCCAGCAGCAGAGGTGGAACTATGACCACATCCATTTTTCATTAAGGGTTCAGGTGAGATATTAGACCTCAGTCACTTCTGCCTTTTCTACTCTTGTGCAGGAAGGAAAAAGAATTTCAGGCAGGATGGAAAGCACTGCACACCATTGAGAAATATGGGTTTAAAGTAATAATTTGAGACAGAACTAGATGTAATTAGCTCATTATTCTTCAAAAGTGGACTGTCTCCATGCTCACCTTAATGTTTAGCCCACTATCCCAGTGAAACGAAGTAAGGGCTTTTTTAAACTAAAATGAAATGCATAAAGGTCAGTCCAAACTGAATTGGAAGGATTTGGCTCCTTTGATAAGCTACAAAAGAGGAAGGAAAAGACTGTTAATAGAGCATATTTTTGTTTGCCTCCTTCTAAGAGTGACATCTGTAAAGAGTTCCATTCAGGGAAAAAAAAAAACCCAAACAGACAAAAAACCCCCTTAATTTATGCAATTAATGCTTGCTGTTCAGTACCAAACTCTACTGAGCAGGTCCAGCACCTTGGTTTGCCTGGGTTTCTTTTTTGTTCTGCAGAAATGCCACTTTTCACCACTTACCTTGACCTTTGCTCTCCTTACAACTTTTACAGGTTTCCTTTGGAGACATTTCTTCACCAAGAGTGAAAACAAGATCAGCACCTGCTTGGAGAAAAGCTTTTTTAACCCACTGAATAATGAATGCAAAGGAAAAGAGTGCTGAACTTATGAAAAACTTGTACATCTCATTGGTTTTAATTTTTTTTTCTCATTACAATCCAACTGAATTAGTCTATACAACATTCCTTTTCTCAACATGTTTTCAAAAAAACCAGGTGTTTTGATGACATAGTAAATGCATCTGGAATCTGCATAAATGTAATGAAGTAAAGGAGGTTATCAGCTCTCACATCACTAAGATATATTGGCTATTACCAGGATCCGGGCACACGTGGGCGCTCGGCGAGGCCCGGTATTGGCGACCTGGTTCAACGAGGCTACGGCCGATCACCTCCTTTATAATGCACAGACCGTGCCGGGCAATCACACACAGCACTAATATAGCGGATGGTGAAATGCATTTATTCAAGCGCGCGCGGTATCTTTTATGGACGTAACGTGGTCACGTCACACCAGTGGGGGTCCGCGAGGCACGACCGGAATTGGTAAGAACTGCGGAGAGACGGGGACGCTATCTATAACCATTAAATCTGCCTGCCAACATATCCCCCCTCTCCATGACAGGAAAATTTTACAACTGTGTGAACTTTGGGTTAGTATGAACTGTAAACAGGTTAGTAAACAAGGTACAACTCTCGTAAACAACGCGTCACATCAACTGTCTGTGTTCCAAAAACATAATATTGACTGAGTCCAACCGGGCTTTTACGAATTGGGTTAACTTGTTGAGAAGGCATGGATCGAACATCAGAACTAGGAGAACAACAAGGACTGGTCCTGCCAATGTGGAAATTAGGGTAAAAAACCAAGGGGATTGGGAAAACCAGGAATTAAACCAACTCTGCTGAGCGTGCTATTTGCTTCTCTGTTCTAAGCGCTGCTGCAACTCTGCCATCGACTGTCTGATTGGCCCAGAGTAATTGGCATAAAAGCAGCAGTTTTCATTCAGGCAGCACATAGATCTCCTTGCCTCAAAAGCAAGAGATCTAGCCCATGCCTGTTCTGAAGCACGACCTTGGCCAGAGAGTTAAGTGAATGCTCTAAGTCCGATATTGATTTCTGAATCCGCAGCAGGTCCTCGTCAACAGTTGTCTGCAGTTGACTTTGGCCTTGGTTCTGCGTGATGAGGGCAGAGACGCCTGTCGCCGCTCCTGTCGCACCGAGGCCCAAGAGAACTGCAAGGCTGACTGCCGTGATGAGTTCTCTCTTTTGTCGTGGGAGGTCTGTCTCCATTTGTAGCAGCATCTTGTCGTCCGGGTAGTAAAGGATCCTGGGGACGACAACAACTTGCACGCAAAAATCGTTACCATTCCTGAAATGTTTTGTTGAAACACATGGAGTGATCCCTGTGGTTTTGCATGCCCAAGTCCCCGGAGCAGCTGGAATTATCCATGCTCGTGATCTGTGGGGGACGACTGATGTGTTGCAGATGTTTCTGTGTTGTCGAGTGAGATGCTTGCTGCCTATGCAGACTCCTCTCCCTGAGACTTGCTCTAGGGTGATACCTTTCCTGGGAATGTCCCAATGACATTGCTTAGGGTTGCCTTCATTTGAGTACTTGAATTTATCATTGAGGGCTACTCCCTCATATAATGGTGGGTAGGTGTCATAACACAACCAACAGGAGCTGGTAAGATTTGGCTTTGTCGCATTTAAAGATGCGAACGCAGCTCCTAGCATCCTGTAGAACATTGTGTGTGATGTCAGTTCGAAAGCACTGTGAAACGTTGGTGCAAGAGTGGTGAGACCTGTCACGAGAACATTGTGTCTGTGGTGGTTTTGTTGAACAGCTATACGGTTGGGTCCGAATGCAGCACGGTGTTGAGTTGGAGCTCTAATGATTTGCACAATCGTGCTGGGGTCTGTTCCCGTGTGGTACAGATAGACTGACCACTTTCACCCGAGAGACCAAGTAGGGTCTCGAGGCTGAAGGACTGTTACATTTAAATGGGAACAGGTCCCTTTGATGTCACTGGTTTGGCTGCTTGTGCTGTACACAGCTCTCTTAAAATTTTTTGGCCAGAAGGTTACTTCTAGGAAGGTGTCTTTCTTGGCTGGGACTCACAAATCACTCGTGACAATTGTTTCGTAGCCCCAATGTTTGCAAAATTCACTGTCGGATTGAATGCAGTAGCTTTGCTCTGGATTGGCACTAGGACACCAATACGTCCCTCAAGCAATGTCGGAAGCAGGCTTCTCCTGGGGATGGAGGCCTATGCCATCGAAGTTAAATATGTCACTGAGGTGTATGATAAAGGTAGGTGCATTACAGATAGTCTGAGCAATCACTCTACCGTCCCATGGATCTCTGAAGCTCCATTGGCATGGCTGGTAGGGATGACGACCTGCCTGGATTGGGCTGGCAATCTGGCTTAGGAGCACGAGAACGGAGCATGCAAGATGGAGTGGTGTCCGGATGGACACGGAGGCGCATGGAGATGAGAAGGCACTGGTCTCACGAACCTGTCGAAGAGACTTAAAATGTGATTAGCAATGTGACCTGGCACATGAGCCTACCTGGTATGGGAAGCCATATGAATGGAACCAGGTGAATTTCTAGTGTGTTATTGACAAGTCTGGAAGGATTTTCTCTCTAACTACTCTCCAAGCAAGCCATGTGTTCTGAATAGGAGTAATGGGAGGATCGGTCTGTCTTGGGTACTTCTGGGCTAAGGCTTGCCTAGCACAGGCTTTATAGACTTCAAAGGGCACCACTTTATCTGCCCATCCTTTTCAACTGCCCTGTACCCTCGACCTGTGACAATTAACTTCCACCCAGTTTCCCATTCTCCTATTTCATTTCGGACCTTGACTGGTGGACCCTGATCTGTTGCACTAATGGCCCAGTGTTTGTGTGATGGAGCGAGTGTTTGCTCTCCTCTCGGAAACTGGTTGAGCGCTAACAGGGCTGTAGCTAGAAGGCGGGGCTGTTCTGATGGAGGAATGCTTCCCGTGAATCCCTCCGAGCGAGCCAAGGTCTCTAGCTTGGTCTTTAAGGTGTAATTGGCCCTTTCTACAATGGCTTGACCCTTGCTCTTGTATGGAATCCCTTGTTTTAGCACAATGTCCCACTTCTTGGCGAATTCCTGAGTGAGTCTTGACACGAAGTTGGTCCCGTTGTCGGTCTTAATTTGCTTGGGGATGCCAAGCCATGCCATAGCCATCAGCCAATGTTGGATGGTCGCCTTCGAATTTGCCTTCGCATGCTGGGTGGTGATGTTCATGCTCCTATGTGTCTATGGTCACAGCGAGCCATGCCCGAGGTTTCAACAACTGGCATAGGGTGAAATCTGTTTGCCAGATCTCTGAGGCCTTGAGGCCTCTGGGGTTGACTCCACTGGACCATAGGGGCGATCTTTGGCAGTGAGGACATGTGGCTACGACATGTTTGGCATCGGACATCGGGATATTGCACCGTCTTGCTTTGGCTCTGATGTGCAGTGACTCGTGGAGCTACTTGGCTTCTTGCAAGGTCCATAGACCTTTGGTGGCAGCATCAGCTTTATCGTTGCCGAGCTGGAAAAATCCTTTTACTGGATTGTGGCTGTTGACATGGATGATGGTGATGGTACCTTCTCGTGCCATGAGGGCGTCCTCAATCATGGTGGCAGCTGGGGATGCCTGGACCTGTTGTTGCCTGGCAGAGCTTGGCGACGAACATGGAATCAGTGATGATGTTGAGATGCTCGGACTGGAACAGCCCACATGCCAGCACAACTGCTGAGGCTTCCAACAGCTGCACGGACAGTGTTTTGTCAGTCATCTTCACACACTGCCACTGATCCCGTGTCTGCCAAACTGCTGCGGCTGTAGAGGTGGCAGAGGAAGCGTTTGTGAAAACGGTCTGGCCTGGTTGTGGTCAGTCTTTGACTTTTTGTGGGTGGTCGATGTCCACCATGGTCAGCAGCTGAGTCCATGAGGGCTCGGCTGCATAACAGAGCTCTCCTGCAAAGCCAAAGAGGGCCAATGCAAGATGCTCAGAGACCTCTACTGAAAATGCTGGAATTTGTTTTTTGAACGGTGGGTATATTTTTGCAGGCTCAAGACCTAGATGAGTTATTGCGAGCTTTCTTCCTCTCATGATCAGGTTTCCAAGGCACTCCACCCCTGGGGTAAAGGCTCGTGATGGTCTTCTGAGCACTACCCACTGCACGGCTTGGCTGTACTGGGAGGTCCTTGTGCCTCCGACTCCGCCCTCTTTAGTGAAGTGCACGTACAAATCTATAGGTAGTTTAGGATCCCACCGGGAAAGGACTGCTGAAGACAATTGTCTCTCGATTTAATCGAGAGAGCTGATGGCTTGGCTTGTCAGTGTTTTTCGCTCCCATGGATGCTTGCCTTTGAGGAGCTCGTGCAATGGAGACATCACCTCTGGTGGGATAAGGATGATGTTCCTCAGCCACTGGAGAGACCCGACGAGCTGCTGTGCATCGTGAAGGGTGCTGATGTCATGTCATATCTTGATTTTTGGAGGTGTCACTGACGAGCTGTCAATTTTCACGCCTAGAAACGTGACAGAGGAGCCTCTCTTTATTTTTGCCTCAGCTATCTCAGAGCTGTTGGCCTTCAGGACTTTGGAGACAGTCGACACGAGATGGTCTACTTGCTGTGGTTGAGGAGCAGCTATTAGTATGTCATCCATGTACTGTATGATGGAGGCTTCTGGATGATCAGTCCGGACCAGATCCAAGGCTCTGCTGACGACGACTTGGCAAATTCTCGGCGAATTGACCATGCCCTGAGGCAATACCTTCCATTGGAAGCGGAGATTGGGCTGCTGGCCATTGGGAAACACGATGGAGAATGCGAATTTTTCTTTGTCTTGGTCATGTAAGGGAATAGAGAAAAAGCAGTCTTTTATATCGAGAACAGAGCAAGGTTGGTCGACAGGAATGAAGGAGTTGCTTGGGAGCCGTGTCTGAACTGGACCCATGGGCTGGATCTTCTTGTTAACTGCACGCAGGTCGTGGAGCAGACGAAAACCTTCTCCACTGCGTTTGGAGATCACGAACACAGGGGTCTTCCACGGCGAAGTAGATGGTTCTATGTGCCCTTTATCTAGTTCTCTCTGCACCAGCTGAAGAAGGATGGACAATCGAGGCTCTGGGATGGGCTACTGCTCCACCCATACAGGGTCTGAAGACTTCCATGTTAACTGGATTGGAAGTGAAGGGTATGCTGCAGTGGCCCTCTGGGTAAATTTGTCACCCTGATGTTCAGCTGGGCTAGGGCATCTCTCCCGAGCAATGATGGTTGTTGTGGGTCTGCAAGAACGTAGGCATGAAGCCGCACTTCTTCAAACTTGTGACCGGTTTCGTCATAGACAATGATGGAGATTTGTCTTACACTCTTCTTTGCTGTGACGATTCCTCCGATTCCACTTACATCAGAAGCATCTTCCAGTCTCCAGCCTGGTGGCCAGGAGTCCTCAGGGAATACGGTCACATCCACTCCTGTGTCCAGAATAAAGAGGAGACTAATAGCTGCGTTGTTTCTGTGTCGACGAGGGAAGTCGTTCCATGGGTTGGGCACTGAGATGACTTCTCGGCAGATGCCCCAGGTTAGGGGGCAGGAGCTAGGAGGCTGCGGGACCTGCATTGGATTCCCAAGGCCACCCAAGGATATTGTCTTTGGAACTGTTCGGTGTTGATGTTGAAGCAGTCGAGCCTTGGTAAGTCGCCAGTGGAGGAAATGCTATCTGCGGAGGCCATGACTGAGCCATGAGACTGGTGGGTTCCGGAGAAGGCAAGGGATTCATGGGCTGCTGGCTGGTCTGGCTGGGCCGCTGGGTATATCCACTGGGAGGAGGCTGCATGCGGCCGTCTGCCCCCTTCCCCCGTTTCCCTGCTTCTTGGACTTGCAGTCCCTGGCTACATGGCCTTTCCTGCCACAAGTCCAACAGGGACCTCTTTTCCTCCCTTGGAATGGAGGACCTGGCAGCGCTGATGGCTCTGGACAAGCTCTTGCAGCCATTACTTCTGCCACAGCAGCACGAACTGCGGCTGGGATCGGAGCTAAGGCGGCACCTACTGCAGCTTGGACAGGGACCACGTTCTCTTCCCTTGCGACGTGCTTTATCATCGCTGCTATGCTGGCACCTGGTGGCACGGAACGCAAGATCTCTTTCGTGGCTTGGTTGCATTGTTGCCGCAAGCATCCTGCCAGGACCGGTCCCTTTGCCTCTGCTGGCAAATCTGAGTCGTCTACCGCAGCTTGCAGTCGGTCCACGAACTCTGTGAATCTCTCACTTTCATCTTGCCTCATGGTGGACCACGGTGCTGGCTTGGCCACGATCCGCACGCAGCACGGATGGCTTCTCTGGCTGCTCTGGTAGCGGCTGAAACTTCTGAGGCCCTCAGTCCCTGAGCTTGTGCCTGTGGGCTGACCATCTGGGGGTCTTTGCCCATCAGCCGCTGTATGTTGGAATTTCTTGGGGGGTGCCGCCTTGGTCACCTGCAACTCTGGCTAGCATGTTTAAACAATTGTCCTCCCATTCCTGTTTGAAGACGATCATGGCTGCCCCATCAAAAATCATTCGGCAGGTCTGCTTGATATCAAAGGGGAGCATGTCGTCATTTCCAAAAAGACCATCTAATAGAGTAGAAACCATGGCTGAGTTGATGCCTTTTTCTGCTATGGCTTTCACCTCTGCCTGCACTTCTTTTGGGTTGGCAGGAGTGTAAACAGGTAGGTTGTTGTCAACCCTCCTGACTGGGAAGGCTTGCAGTGAAGTTGGAGTGAGTTCTGCACAAGCCATGTGAATCTCTCTCCAGTCAGTCAGCGGCATGGCCTTTTGTGGCTTTTTGGTGACTGCAGGTGGTGCAGGTGAATCGGTATGTCCAGCAAGGAAGGCTGACACCCCTTCCCTATCAGAGTCTGAACTTGGAGAGTCCTGGTATCTGTGGTGTTTGTGTGATTTCTGTTTATGTTTTGGAATGTGCAGGGAGTGATATTCTGTGTATGTAGTGTGCCCACTGTTGTCTGATGACGTCTCTGTGTCTGAGGAAGAAGTGGTGTAACAAGGGACTCTGTGTTTGTGGAGCTTCTGTGCTCGGCTGAGCTCCTGTCTCCTTCTGTGGGCTAAACTCTCTCCCTCCTGCCTGCGTTCATGTCTGTGTCTGCGCCCGCCCTCCGGGGGTTTGTTACTGTAACTAAGGAAGTCTTTGGGGCATGCGCTCGGCTTGAGCCGTGGGCATGTCCCGAGCTCGGGTTGCAAGCCCTCCTCCCCATCACTGCTCGTGATCCCCGCCCCGCTCTCCCCAAGTGTCCCACTACGCATGTGTGTGGCGGGAATTTGATCCCCGCTCCGCCCTTCTTCTCCCTCCGGGGCGCCATCTTGGGGCTCGTACGGTGGCGGTTTTGCGCGAGCCGAATCTGGGATTTTACAACCGTCGCTGTTACCAAAATCACGAATTTGACCGTCTTTGTGTGGCCGGACGTGTTCAGCGGCCAGCATGGGCTGATCGGTCGGCGCCGCGGCAGATGCGCGAGCGGTCCGCGCGTCCGGAACGGGTGCCGACTCCACAGCTGATGGCGGTGCATGTGTGGAAGTGAGGGACTGCGATGAACCCGAAAGACCCTCGCCGCTTTCCCGACGCGAACTGGATGCCGCGGAAAAATCTCCGAGTGGTGTCTGTGTCGCTGCTCTGATGCCGATTTTTGGCGTGACTCGCAAGCACGCCTGAGCAGCTCGCCATGTGGTTTGCTCCTCGAGGGCTTTACAAAGCGCCTCAGTTACCTTCCCTCAGCTTTTTAATATTTTCCCCGACCCTGTGGCTAGAACGCCACGCAGTAGTGCCTCTGTGCACTTGTCCCAGCATGCAGTGTGAAGTATATCAATGGGACTTTCGATAACCCCTGATTGCATTAGTTGGACAGCTACAACCGGAAATGCTTAGCCTTGCAGCTAATGCACCACTGATTATAAAGCTGAGTCACAACCTGCTCCAGCGCATCCATCCTCTGGGCGGTACTGCGGGCGTCCCCGCGATGCTGGGGTCGGTCCTGCCGCTCTAGCCGCCTCTCGCCGACCAGCGTGTCTTCCCGAGAACCCGCTACTCCTTCTTTTCACCGGGTTTTGGCACCAGATATTACCGGGATCCAGGCGTGTGTGGGCGAGGCCCGGTATTGGTGACCTGGTTCAACGAGGCTACGGCCGATCACCTCCTTTATAATGCACAGACCGTGCCGGGCAATCACACACAGCACTAATATAGCGGATGGTGAAATGCATTTATTCAAGCGCGCGCGGTATCTTTTATGGACGTAACGTGGTCACGTCACGCCAGTGGGGGTCCGCGAGGCACGACCGGAATCGGTAAGAACTGCGGAGAGACGGGGATGCTATCTATAACTGTTAAATCTGCCTGCCAACAACTGGCACTTTTACTAAAGTGGAAAGACTCAACCTAACTCCTTAATAATTTGTAATATTTCTGTAAGTTAGTAAAAACTGCATTTAACAATAGTAAAACTTTCATTTCAGTGGATTAAAATAGGTCTTAGAAATACAGCTTCATGCCTCATACATCAAACGTCAGAGGAGCACTCATCACAAATGGCCGATGGAGAAAAAAGCTGGCTTATAACAGACAACTTATACAAAACAGTACTGGCAAATCATACTCTAACAATTTTAATCAGGGGCTAGCAGGCCAAGAAGGCTGTAAGTCAACCAAAGAACAGAGGAACTGAATGGAAAATGCAGTTCCTGCATGTAGAGCAGCTGCTCAGCTGCCACATCCTTAAACAATGTAAAGCTATGGTTGCTGTGGACCACCCCATCAAATGTTATTCCTTCTAATGCACCTTCCAAGGTATTTCCCAGATGGTCTCCAAACAAGAAAATTCTCATTGCTGAATAAGATGCAGTTGTTCACTACAGGAAAAGCTGTGCTGCAGAGCTGCATTTGGTTTTGCTCCACTGAGGATCCCCTCCCTGTTCCTTGGGCTCCTTCCTTCCCTGGCAGTGGATGGAGCAGGAAAGCAGCCCTGGCATGTGATGGAAACTCTTCACCTATTTCATTGAACCACCAGCCTAAACCCACCAGCTGCCAGATAAATTCAATTAGCTCTTAGGTGTGGAGTTATGAAGACTTGTGGATGTGGGGAGCCCTCGGGTTTTTCTTATTTCCCAAGATTCAGGTGGTGGAGAATCTTTTGCCCTCTGAAAGGCCCCAAGCCAGACCCAAGAACAAAGCAGAGTCTTCAGGTTCTTGTTTCTCAAGGTTGCTTGCTCTGTTTATTTTTTCTTATCTTTCCATTTGCTCTGTGCCCTGCCAAGATCCTCACAGCAGCAGGGGCAGCAAGCAACTCCCCCTCCGATGGGAGTTGTCACCTCTTATACCAATTATTACCTATCTATTATTTACAGTTACACACCAGTATCTACAATCTATACTAAACAGGCCATCTCTACTCTGACCCAATCTCCTTGAAACTACTTTGTGCCACCATCAGCAGAAGATGGAGACAAAGAAGAAGAACAACAACTCAGGGCACCACCCAGAATCCTCCATCTTGTCTCCTCTCACCTCTATTCTAAGAACCCAAACCCACAAAATTTTCCACCCTGTGATAAACTACACCACTCTCTTTCACACCTTTGTGGCTTGCAATTCCTCTCTCAGTGTTAGAAGCTTTTCCCATGGACTCAAGTCAAAGCCAGTGTCTTCCTGGGCTCTGTGCCAGGGTCTCCAGACCCCCTGTACAGACCCCAAACCCCCCTGTACAGATCCCAGACCCCCCTGTACAGGTATCAAACTCTTTTGCTCAGGTTCCAGAGATTTCTGCTGAGGTCCCTGACCTTACAGGGTGACTGAAGGAATGCCCTGGACTCCAACAGGGAGCCCTTCCCAGGGAAAGAGCTAGTTTGAGTGGAGGTGCCCTGCACCCCTGCCAGTGGGGCAGGAGGAGGCCTGGCAGCCTTGTTATCCAGCACACATGGCTCAACAGAGCTCTCAGGTCTTTAATCTGTTCTTTGATCACCTCTGAAACAGATCAAGGCAGAACCATTCCTTTCTTCCCTGACGAAGAGCTGCCTGGCTATCTCTGTATTAAGCATCCTCTCCTGCTCTGGAATTCGGGCTCAAGGATGTCACCCACTTCCTGCATTTCTCTGAGCTCAGCATCAAGGGCTGACCTGGGAGAGCTGTGGGGCCAGCCCTGCCCTGTCTCATTGAAGAGCTGCAGTAACTGGGGCATGTCCTTCCTGAGCAGGGCAGGTGGGATTGATCAAAGAATCCACAGAGAATCCTGAGAAGAGCTGCTGAGAAAGAGCTGGATTGTTTGTGCACCAAGGCAGACGGCCTTTGAAACTAACCAGGGGGATTCTAACAAATGGTGCCAGTGGTGAAAGTTGATATTATGAGAATCAATAGGTACCTGGTATGAAAAAACAGTGGTGGCTGGAGTACATTCATCAAAGTCCTTGCATGCTCAAGAACAGATAGTGCCATGGTGTATATTAAAGATGGACCAGGGCCTAAAAATAGAGTAGCACAAGAAAAGAATCGATTTGGATCAAAGTCACTCTCGAAAAGAATGATAAATAGTCATTGAGAGACTACAGGGATTCTTTCTGTGTAGTCCAAAAGGTTACCTTAACCAGTGATTGATATCTTGATAGTATTTATTACACACAGGCACAAAACCCACCTGCAACTGTTTAATTTTCTCTCATTGGAGGGAAATGCTACAGGCAGCAGACAGGCCCAAATGCTCTGTGCTGTGAAAATCCAACAAAAAGTCACCAAACCCACACAGTGGAATGTCACTAGGGTCAAAGGTTTGGTAACTAGTGAAGAGATTAAATGAGGGACAGAAAAACAACATTACTGATGGTAAGTAAACATCCTGTAAGCAAACATCCTGTTTGCTCATCTTAAATATGATGAAGAGCAGAGAGAAGAGGAGCCATGAGAAGATTTCCAGTTCCAAAAGGGTAAGAAAAAAAAGGTAAGGAAATGTTCTTTCAGATTATTTTGGGTCTCTCTCTTCCTGCATTCACAGGTTTAATCCCTAAACTGCTTGAAGCAAAGATTTTGGTGAATCTAAAGCACAACATGGCCTATAATGGGGAAGCAGTCCTGTTATCCCAATGCTTTCCCTTATTCTTCCCCACATTTTATGACAGCTGGCAGTTCTGAGTACCCCTGCTATATGCATGCACAGGTATTCACTTTAGTACCTAAAAAATAATTCCTCTTGCACCTATTGACTTATGGATGCTAAACTCAAAACCTGAAACAGCTTAAAATTCATCAAGTTAAGAGCAGTAGCATGGATACGGGGCATAAATCCATATTTTGACATCCTGGAGACACCGTTAAGCTTTTTGTTATCTTATTAAATTGTATCAGGCTCGCCTTGCAAAGAGTACAACCAGGATTGATAAATGCTTGGCTTCAGCTACTCTCTTCCATTTATTTTCACTCTGTCAGACTTAATCCATAACTGCTGCTCAAAGGCAATGGGCAGGAGATGAGGGTGCATCTTGACTCAGCTGGTAGCTGGCTACTGGCAGCCAAAAGTTGCAAGAATTTGTTGTTATTATTATTATTCAGACTGCATCTTGACACCATTTATTTTCTCTCTTTTTTTTTATAATCTATTCCCTGAGGATAAACAATTTATAATCACATTATTTAATTAGTTTTTATTTAGTGTCAATTTGCTTAATCTCATTCTCCAGAAAGCATGGATTATTATGGAAAGAGAAAAAAATAATAAAAAAAAACCCCCAACCCTTAAGCCCAACCACAACCACAGCATCTGAAAAGCACACAGAGGACATAAATGGAAAACTTGGATTTCTGTAGTTAATATAAAAGTCATCTTTTACTCAAGCTGAAAGTTGTACAGATATTCCTACCCCATGGCTACGGACAAGCTTGATTTATCCTGAATATTTTAATTGATGGAGGGGGTCTCACACTGGGTCTCACCTCAGATCAGTCTTTGACTGGAACTTTCTTCATTTTCTACCTGATACTTAACGCTAGGGACAGGAAAAAGAAAGTTCATTTTCTCATGACATGTTCATCACCCCCAAAAAATGCATTTTCCTTTGTCTAAGGTCTCGTTTTGGATCTGAAAATGGCTGAAAAATTTCAGCCAAGTTCACTTCCTTCAGTGAGCTGCCAGGCAGATGTAAATAAAACAACCAAACATGGATTTTGAGCATCAGTTCTTCCCAGACAGCAGTGATATTAACTCCCTCTCACTGGGGAGCTTTAGACCAGATTAGACCAGTCCCTTGATAAGCAACTCAAAATCAGTGGCAGCCACAGAGAATCCGCTTTGCAAGCACAGCTGTAGAGGAGAGAGGAGGAGAGAGGAGGAGAGCTGTGTGAGCCATTTTTTCATCAAAATCACACCAAATGGCACCAAGTCATCTGAGCAGGAGGCAGAAAGAGAACCTTGCCTGTCTGAGAGAAAGTAAGGTGTGTTCTGAGGGTCTTCAGTCAGTTCCTGAATGATTCATGGGCAGGAAAACAAATCAAACTAGACAGAATTTGTCAGTTTACTTCCAAATTATTTCCGTCGGTGGATTGCTCTGCTTGTAACTCTGAATGTCAGCACTGAAAGTGGCACAAGTGCTGTCTTCAAGCTGCAGAGCAAATATTTTAAAACCTTATTCCAAGCAGAAGGATGGCTGATTCTAAGAGACTTGCCAGGGATTGGGTGGTGAGGGGTGAGTGGGGCTGGCTTGCTGTGCCTCTGCAGAACACCAGCAGTGGGAAGGACTTCCCACTTGCAGGGGCCGGGAGGAGGAGGGCAAACAAAAGGTGAAGGGGAGGAGGAACGATTGACACAGACTGCAGAGGGAAAGGATCAATTATTGTTGTTATCATTGTTGTTCTCACTGAGTGGCATAGAAACAAAGTGCCCCTTGCAGGTCATGCTCAGGGTTGGTGTGATCCAGGCGGGTCTGTCACTGGATTGGGCTGAGCAGCATTGCTGGGGTCCCCACAGGTAATTGTGTGTCAACACTTCTGTTCCAGAACCTCTGTATTAGGACTTTAGACTAGGCAGTAAAACTCCATGATATTGCCTGGCAGGGACACTTGATGCCTGAAAGCATTTTTTTAAAAAAATTTAAGTGAAATTCCTATTTTCGTAGAGACTGCCCTCACAGTTGTCATCCAAGCTTTGCCTTTTTTAGGGATCCTGCCAGCTTTTATTGTCCTGTTGGTTGTAAAGGTCACCTGCTCTCCCTCCTCACCCATAATTTGGGCAAAGATCTGACGAGGCTGTTTTCCTCTGTGCTGAGCTGGGATAGCTCAGCACTCTGTCAGCTCTGACATGTGTATTCACTCCTTTTAGGTAACACAAGATCAATGGCCCTATAACAACATTTTATCTTATTCCTACCTTTAACATGTCTTGCTGCAAAAGTGCTCCATGGGGGGGGACTGTGTCACTGTGGTTGGATCATAATTTCCCAGCTGCTGCACTGCAAGGGGAGGAACATTCTCAATGCCACAGAGCTTATTTCAGTGTTTTAGCAGGTATATTTATTCATAGAGCTTGTTTATTACCCAGGCATGTTAAAAGTGAAAATAAAACAAAATGAGTGTTTCTGGATGCTCCTATTCATCATTAGAATCCATCTGAATTGAAAAGATGCCACCACATCAAGCAACTATTTCCTCTATCCCTTGAGTTTTTGAGAAAATCTTATTAACAAAATCTCAATTGCTCCCTTGATTTGGGATATATATATATATATATATATATATATATAAAAGCCTATACTGATTCCTCAGCAATTTAAATTAATCAAATACATGTGCAAATATTGTGCACATGCAGATAGCTTCTTTCTCACCTGCAAGCTGCCAAAAGGTCTTATAATTTTTATTTCTACAAGTGCTGCTTAATCTGGTCCAAACTGTCAGTGCTATGCTTTACACCAGTTTCCACAACAAAATGAGCTGAGTGATGCAACCACTTGTCACCTGCTTGTCACCTGTGCGGGGGGCTGCTGGTGGTTGTCACTCACTCCCCACACAGCCTCTGGAAACAAAAAGCCCCATCCATGGGAATCAGCTCTAGCTGAAGAGGAGGTTTGTACTATTTCACAATCTTTGTTAAAATGCTCTGTCTGTGAGTACCAGCCAGAGGGGTTCCAGCACTCTCAGGGCTAACAGAGTCCATGTCTAGTTCAGATTTCAGCAAAAATCCCTTATCTTCACTTAAATAAGGCATTCAACCATGTTGATTTAGGAGCAGTTTTGAACCTGCTTAAATTGCCCTCTCCCTACACCAGTTGATACTTAAGCTACCAATTACCCTGGGGGCAGAAGAGCAGTCGTGATCCCAAGAATTTGTTGTGCTGAGTGACCCACTTATGCAGAGAGAAGGAAACGGAGACAAAACCCAAGGAATTCTGTTGCATGTATGGAAAGTCGATCCCCATAAAACACTGGATGCTTCTCCTCCTCCTCACACTGAGTTACAGGAGAACCATTCTGAGGGCTGCTCCAGTTGATAACCACTGTTTCAATCCCACTTAAAAAGTTGGTGACACAGCAGAGAAATGGAACAGAGGATAAAGGAGTGGCAGCCCTGAACTGGGAGAAGTGCAGAAGTGTGAAGATCTATTCCCTGCCTATACTCATTTGTTGAGACAGAACGGTGAAAGGAGTCCAAAACTGAGTATTCACATTCATTACCAGGCAAAAGAAGGGGAAAAAATTTTTCTCTTTACGTCTTTTGATTTCAGGAGTAATTAGGTTCACTTGAATGTCTTAAATTTCTTGATAAGTGTTCTATCTCTCTCCTTACAATAAAAGGGATAATATATTTCAATGTAGCATATTCACTCAAAAGGGATTGGAATCTCTTATAAATAATATAAAGAACCAGGAAGAGGGGGCAAGGTGGTATTCTGAGGACATTAGGAAGTTTTAAGAGTTGTTTCACTTCCTGCCTAAAAGCTCTCTATCACCCCTCTTCACATCCTGTAAATAAGAGAGCTGTTTCTCCTGAAAAATAGGAGAATGGTCATTTTAGGTTGTTTTTTTTTTCCAGGATCTATTATCCTCTGCTGAACTACTGCACCCAATTCATCAGGACATTCTTCAGTTTGCATCAGCCTGAGTTAAATCTCACTGCAGACCCCAGTGCTCTGTAACAAAATAAAATAAACTATCATGGCAACAATGATTTGGAAGATTCAAAGTACAAATTTTACTTCCAAGGAGCCGTTTTAAAATCCTGCCACCAATTCATCACCCACTTCCCTGAGTCAGGTGCCAAGCCTAGAAAAGCAGTGTGTAGTTTGGAATAGATCAATAACCATTGTCCTTTTTATTAATGTCAGAAATTAGTGTTATTGTGGGTGTAAGGGCCATCTCTGAGCCATAAGGATGCCTCCACTCAGCTGTCAGCGTTGCCTGTCAAGGCTGGCATCCAGAGTTCCAAACTACATCAGATGTAAATGAAACCAGAATCAGGTCCCACAGTTCCCAGCAATGTTGTTTTTAAAGTCAAGAAACAGCACCAGTTTTACAGTGCATGGTAAAGGTCAAGAGATAAAATATTTGGAACTTTTACTCATGAATATATTTAATTTGCTGCTGCTAGTGATTTCGATTACATTTCACAAAATACATAGCTGCTCCTCGTTTTGCAATTAAAGATTTCTAATAATGCAGCCGAACCTTCTTAATCATTGTTCATTCTAGCATAAAGCAGAACTTGCTGTGTTTAAAGAGAACTAAGTCATCTTAACAGCATCTCTTTTTGTTCCTTTTTATTTTATGAGATTGGAATTCTTAATGACCTTTGGCATATCTGGCTGCAGTGCAAGTGTGAGGAAGGGTAAAACTCACACAAGTGGATTATATGGCTGGGACAAAACTCAGCTCTGTAATTAGGTTTGGCTCTGTTGCTTAGGCTTGCAGAAAAAGTCAAAATTAATGGTTCTTTGCCCAAGATTCCCCTGCAGAGTCACATATTGTGGTTGTCCAGACAGCCATGACACTTGGAGTGCTCCAATAAAATTACAGAAGGCTTTAAGTATCAGCACCTTCTTATCTAAAACCACTGATTTTTTTTTTTTTCCTTGCTAAAACCCAGTAATTTTTTGAGGAAAATAAACAGAAATACTCAATGCCTAAACAATCATCATTTTAATTGCCTGTAATGAAGACACTAAAATAGTCTTGGAACACCCACAGACCCTGACACTCAAAAAAGTCAAGCTAGTCTCAGATACTTAAAGTCCAGAGCTGGTGCTGCAGCAGCTCAGAGCTTTGCTGCAGAACAGTCTTGGGACTGAGCAGTGAGAATTTGCAGACCTTCTCCCACCCCCAAATCCCCAAAACTGAGCATGGAGTTCTTTTTAACAGAAGCTTCAATTTCATTCAAAAGAAAAATGTGTTCAGGCAAGCTGATGGAGAAATGAACCAATTTGAATGTATTGAAGTTCTTTGCCGTGCTACAGTGCTTTTTAAATGGTGTCTAAACAGTTGGTCACAGATTTATTTATGTTTCCGTATAAAGAAAGAAAATATTGTCATTTCCTATATGGGAAACAGTTTCCCTAATTATTTGGCTCCTTCTTCTACTACATAAACAGCAATTTGTACCCCTCTCCTTCAACTGGCTGCAATTAACAGCTACATTGCAATAAGCAGATTATGTTAATTAAAAACTCAAAACTATGTAAACAATGGGAAAGCTGACTAGCCATTTTCTATTTTTGCCAACTGGGAGGAACACAAGAGAAATTAGTACCAAGCTTAATTTTGCTGTTTATAATTCAACTTATTTGTAACAAATTACAGCATTTTAAAAGTATTTTTAAACAATTAACTTTATTTCTCCACACTATTTGAACTACATCCCACTTGATGAGCTTACATCTGTGCAAACTGGGGGTGAGGAGGGGGGAAAGAGTGTAAAAAAAAAAGTCTAGAAAGGTGTTAGGGGAAGAGATTTGCACACATCATCACCAAAGTGGAATATTAAACACAAGTTTCCTACCAGGCCTGAGTAACACTCTCAAAAAGTCATAGCTAAGGACAAAAGTGTAACTTAGTTCTGCTTCTTCAGCAAAAATGTGAGCAAACTCTGGGAATAAACTTACCCAGCTGACAGCAAGAAATTGTGAACTTTTCCTGTGTTGCCACAGTTTTGCAGAGTTCTGGGTTTGTCCTTCTCCTTCCAGACCAGGACTGTTAAAGGAGAGTGGGAGCCAAAGCAGAACTGTTAAGTATTTGTGCTTCCAGTGCTCCTTTCTGGCCATGGAATTGTATTCAATGGGCAATTCTTGGATTTTCTGCCTGGAAGTGGGAATTTGGTGATCTTTGTAGATCCCTTCCAACTCAGGATGTTCTAGGGTGCCTCTCCTTACCCCACACCGAGGGGATGCCACCACCAAGGGAAACAGAAGCACAGAGATGCTGTGTGCAGGCAGATTTATTGACTGGGAACTTGCCCTTGACCAGACTTTGGGGAAAATAGAGCAGAAAAAAGAACTACAGGTCTACTTCAGTTTTATCCAGGAAATATTCCAAGAACATTTCCTTCCTCTGGTTTGCATGGCTAGAGATTGCTGATTGCTGATTCTCCTCTCCACAAAGAGGAGAACACCAGGGTGGGGAATGTTTGTGGCCTCAGCTGAGATGTTGGACTGTTTCCAGGGATTTTTGTTGTTTTTTTTTTTTTTCAAAGACTGTGTAGAAAAAAGAAGATGACAGGACATGGAAAAGCCAGGACCAGACTTTGAGAGCGGCCAATGTAAAAATACCAGTTCAGTGCATGGCTTCAGTTACAGCCCTGAACCAAACTGCTTTAGAAAATGGGAATGGTCTCAGAGGATGTGGAAGTTGCTGATGGATGCATTATTCACAGCCCCTTAGGAGGCCACGAAACGCTCAGTGCACAGCAACAGACAGCAGCAGCAGGGGAAGCTGGAGCAGGGCAGGCATTTAGAAAGCACTCTCCACATCGTTAGAGTCCACACCTCCTCTCCTCGAGTAGTTTACAGAGAGGGAGAGTACCCGGGAGCTTCATGTATATTATGCCAGAAAAGACATTTCCTCTGTTTTAAGGGCAACACTGATTTCCCATCTCTGCTCCCCGCAGCGCTGGCGGCCGGTGGGAGGGCTGCTCGGAATAAAAAAGTGCAGTTGATCATTTCACTTTTTTGTGTTTCCACTGTTTTCCTTTTGGAGACATGAACTTTAAATGAGCTGCTGTAAAAGCTTCTTGGGGTCAAAATAGAGGAAATCACATCCACCACAGAGACAGGCGCTGCAAAAAAACCCCTAATATGGCCATTATGTTCAACTCAGCAGTCTTTTTCCTGTTGGTAGGGTTTCAATACAAGCTTAGCATCAAGCCAGGCTGTCAACACCAATGAAATCTATTTCTGTGACATTGAAAGAGCTCTTGACGAAAGTCAATCAGTTTGGGCGATGTGTTTTGCTGTTTTTTTGGGTTGTTTTCCTTTTAATAGCACCTGGAAACAAGTCAGGGGGAGAGTTGGGTTTTAGCAGAATTGCTGCTTTTTCTTATTTTCAAGGAGGTAAGGAATATGTACTAAGTAAACCCATTTATTCTACAAGCAGCACATGTAGTGTTTGATGGTAACAGCTGCATTTCAGTCTGACCATTTTCTCAGAGTCTTTTTTCTTAACAGTTAACCCTTTTGCCAGGTGTTTTATTCTGAAATTATTGGAAGGGTTTAGATCTTGTTTCTGGGTCAACACAGAGCAGCCCTGGGGTTCCTGGGTTAAACAACTTTAGTTTTCATACTGTAGAAGGAAGATCTAATGCAGATCCTGCCTCTGAGTCCAGGACTCAAGGCCACAGCTCTTTTCAAGCCCAGTAAGAAGTCACTTTCTGAAGTCTCTTCACCTCAGAATAGGGTGATGATGATGAAAATGATGATATTATTATTATTATTATTATTATTATCATTAATCTGCATAAAGCCCCGTGGTGGACCATGGGATAATTGCAGTTTCAGACAATGGCTGTGATGGGGATTTTTTTGTTTGTTCTCTTATTAAAACACAGCATAGGGAATTACACTGAAATAACTTAAAAGGTGATTTCAGAGTGGGGCATGTAAAAATTAGTGACAAAACAACTCCAACCATATTTCCTTGTCTCTCTGCATGGGAGTTTTTGGCTGCATTAAATCATCATCCATTTTTTTTTTTTTTTCCTTTTGCTCTCCTGACTCAGTGGCTGGAGTGAGAATCCTGTTCAGCTGGAACCCAGTCTCTGTTCCTGCTGCCTAGCCCACTGGGACACCCTCAGAGCAATGGCATTCCAGAAGTTCCTCATGGTGGGGGGCAACACTTTCCCATTTCTGAGAAAGATTTTGTTGTTTTTAGGATCTGAGGTAAAGAAGGGTTGGCAGAGACTCACAACCATCTCTGTTTTCATCCCACTCCCACTCCCTGCCCCACCAGGGGTGATGAAGAAATCCAGGGAGATGAGCAAGGGCTCACCTTCAGTGTGGCAGCCCTGAGTGACCAGAATTTTGAGCTGACAAGGACATAAACTCATGTAAGTGAAGTGTGTTATTGATTTGTATGCAGCTACAGTGCAGAGATCAGGGGAAGTTCAAGGCTATACACTGTTGTAAAATTCCTCTCAGATTAGGGGAAAAAAATCTAATTACTTTCATTGAGGTACACAAAATGAAAAATCTATTTAAGTATTTTGAATTTAAAATTGATCAATTCCTTTGTGCCATTTACCTCTTGAACTGATGCAGGCTTTGATACATTGTGTAAAGAGCAATTATATTTTAGAATAAATTAAAAGCAAACATACTGTTTGTAAAACTGAACCACAGATGTTCCCTTCTTGTGGGTATTTTAAAATAAATAAAATCAAGATCATGACTCAAAAGGATGCATGAGAAAAAAATTATTATTTAAAATGCTCTCATTACTTTTAATACAGATGACCCAAGAATGATTCACCCTCAGAGGAATCATCCCTCATTTTATTTTTAGCAATTTTCAGGCTGAGTCCAAGGTCCTTTGCAGCCCCAGGAAGGTCTGAATGGTCTGATGGTTCATTTTTGCTCTGCTCATTGATATTAGTATTTTATCCACCACTTGCCTTATAATCAATGCTTTTAAAAAATATGCAGTCTGAGAAGTGTGTAGAAATTAATTCATTCCACTTGATTCTCGGAGTCTGAGGCCCATTTAAAATAATCTCATCTGCTTGATACAAATAAGTCTTGTTTAGCCCTTGCCCCAGTTTGATTCAGCGTTTCCCCATTGTTGTGGCAGACCTTTCAAAATGTGTTTGATCAGGAATCCTTTCTGCCTGATGTCCTGTGCCAGTGATTGACAAGAGTCCTTTGTGAGCAAGCATTTAAGTAATGATGCACGGACTTGTTAGGGAGCTGCTGTGTCAAGAAGAGAAATGAACAATAAATTAGAATAAAATGGAATTGCATTTGAGACTTGGCTGGAGGATTTTGCATTTGCGAGGACAAAGGACATTTGACAATCTGAGTCATCTTGCAGCTTTGCCTGTAGCTACTGTCAAATTAGTTCTTAATGCTACAGGGAAAGGGATTGAGTCACAGCATTGCTCAAAGTTAAGAGGCTCATCAGTAAATCACTGGCAATATTAACAATTATGAGCTGCACATTAATATGGCAAAAACACTCTGAATATTATGCTTACAACAGAAAGCCAAGAGGTGAACATAATTTTGCTTCCAGATCCCTGTGCTTTCTCCCAGTAACTACAGCTTTAAATAGGGGTAGGCAGAGCAAAAAAAAGGAGTGAATCTAGTCAAGATTTTCTGAAGTACATGTCCTCACAACTATGTCCTAAGAAGAAAAATCAAGTGCTAAATCTGGATTCAACAAAGCATAGAAGTGAGGTGAGGAAGAGAAGTGCTTACCTGCATTTAAATTCAAGGTTCACATGCTTGTCTGTCATCCCTAAACTCACACTCAGCAGGATCCTGCAGTGCCCCTCCCTCCTCCCAGGCACCCCTGGCTCCATCCCTTCCCTGCAGCAGATGGAAGATGTGCCCAGAGGCCAGAGTGCCACCAAAACATGGTTCAGATGACTCATGGAGATCCAGTCCATGCTGGGATGGGGAAGGGCTGTGTCACACACACCAATCCCAGCCCACTCTATGAGAAAAAAAAAATCAGTTTTCTGTTATTTGTATTAGAGATATTGTCTCTCCAATTTCCTCACACACACAAGAAACTCTCAGAGTGTTACACTATTCTGATGCCAGAGACCTTTAAGTCATTTCACAAAGCTCAGTCCCTTTGGAGGATTTGGGTCAGAGGGTGCCCTGGCGTTAGGAAGGGAATCACTGCATTTGAGCTGTTTTGAAAAATACAGTGTGTTTCCAGGCCAGCACTTTCCCAATCACTCCATGCATCATTTTACAGAGTGGCTTTCAACAAAAAAAAAAAAAAAAAAAAAGAAAGGCACGACCATGTTTTATTTGTAAGATTGAAGATAAGACTGAACTGCCCCGTGTGATGATCAGCGTTAATTTCACCCCTTTGAAAACCCCCGTGGGTATGCCTCAATGTGCTCCACAATATCACGAGGAATCCATTGTGCCAGGGCTCTCCACCACTTTTCAAAGACACAGCCTCACAATTCCACCATTTTTTCCGGCATGAAAGGGGTCAGAGGAGAACAGAATTAGAGATGTTGTGGGAATGGCCTGAGGTAGGGCTGCATTGACAGCTGATAATGACACTCCAGGACACCTTCCCTCACAAGCTGCACGGGTCTCTCCCTCAGCAGGCTCTGCCCTTTTAAGTGCTTGCACGCTGTAATGAAGTCCCCTTGCACTGACAAAAGAAGGATGATGAGTACATCCACCACCTGAAGAGTCTCTTAAAAGTGGCACCAGAGAAAGAAATTTCCGAGCTCTGCAAACGCTGCGCTAATGAAACCTCGAGTGGGATTGGTTGGTCAAAATTCCGCCCAAAAAAAACCAAACCAAACCAAAACAAAAACCCTGAAAGCCAAAACCATTAAAACCCCACAAACAAGCAAAGAAATTAATTATTGTGAGGAATTCCACTGATGAATATTTTTACAGCAGTATTTCATGTACCCCGGCTCCTAGAGATATCTTTCTACTCACCAAATTATTTGCCTGGCACACAAAAATGTGATCAAAGGGGGTTTCTGATAAAGCTTTTGTTTGTTTGGTTTGGTTTGGTTTGGTTTGGTTTGGTTTGGTTTGGTTTGGTTTGGTTTGGTTTGGTTTGGTTTGGTTTGGTTTTTCTTGGGTTTTTTTGTTTGTTACTTTTGTTTCCTGTGAGATATTATCTCCTTCTAGCAAGGTCTGATAAAATAGGTCATTGTGTAGAAAACAATTTCCTTCTTTTCTTTAGAAAAAGACAAATAGGTCTAAGATTTCTGAATACCAAGATCCATGCTCAAAACCACCTGACACCTACCTCCTGTGTTGGCAAAGACCTCAAATTCCAGCTGTGGCCAGGAATTTTATCTTTCTGGTTGTCTTTTCCAAAAGAACCCCAAAGAACTCAGGTGGTGCTGATAACTCAACCTGCAAGAACCAAAGTGCAGGCATGTGTAAACTAAAGAGCATCAGCAACAACCCTGAGACAAATCCCTAGAGAAAGGAAAGGGATGTCATTTTCTCAACATTGCCCTTTCTTGCAAGTGGAAAATTCTCTTTATCTTGGACTTTTTAATGTGGATTAATAAGCAAGGGCCCTGCTGCATCTAGAAACACGTTGAGCACCCGAGAGGAACTCAGAAGAAAAACCAACAGAACAAACAAATAATAAAAGAAATCAAAATGGAAAAAGAGTAATTAAAATAATTTGTTTCTCTTGTACTAAGAGCCCCGAGGAAAGGAATCAAGCTTTATACACTGGCTTGATGTAGGGCCTTTTCTCTTTCCAGGGAAAATATCAATGAAAAACATCCTGAGGGAGAAAGAAATGGATGATCTGAGTTTAATGAAGGTTGACAATGACTATTATTGATGTCCTTATCCCAAACGACAAGAGGTTTAGAAGACTTTTATAACATATTGACACTGTACTGGTTCAAATGCTCTTTTATTCTTTTTTTTTCCTTCTTTTTTTTTTTTTCTTTTTAAAGTTAATGTACTGTCTGCTTCAGGGGTAGTGTTGGAAAACTTGATGTGCAGAATGACATTTGTCACCCTTTGTTCCCCAGCTCAGAGCACTTTAGAGATCTCTCAAACTGAGCAACAGCTGCATTAACATGAATTATTCTCTGCCCAACAATTTGAATTTCAAGATGAAAAACAAAGGCAAATCTCACGTGGAGGAAGAATGTTTCAAAATTAAGTTCTGCCTTACCCTCCTCCTACCTGCTTGCTTTTACAGGAATGTGAATTCAGATGCTGGAATTTAAGAAAAATGGGAAGTAGGGTATTTCCACACCAACAAGATGCAGAGTGTAAAATGGTATAAAATATTCTTCAAAAAATTTATATTGCACAAATTCACTAAAGACTTGTAAGGAAGACAAGGAATTAGGGAAAAACAAACATTTTCATCTGCAGGCACTGAATGTGTCCTCAAGAGGTCATCTCAAAAAAACAAAACAAAAACAAAAACAAAAACACAACAACAACAAAAAAACCAAAACCAACCGACCAAAACCAAAAACCAAACAAACAAAACAAACAAACAAAAAACCAAACAAACCCAAAAACCTAAAGAAGTTGACTCAGATGGAATCTCCACACACTGCCCTGGCAATCCTCTATAAAATATACAAGCATGTGCCTGCTCCTTACGAAATACTTGCCATATGTAAAAACAAAGCTATAACTGCAGTCACTCACTCTGAAATTCGGTGTTTTCTGACATTAGAATTATTAAAAAACCATTTTGAAATGTCTCTAACTTCTCCAGATGTCAAGCCTTTAAACCAAATGCTCCAAACACAATGTCAAGCTCTCTAACTACAATCAAACATTTTGCAAAAGTTTTCTGGAAAAGGGAATAACCACACAATTTCTGATGCTTAAATATAAGCAAGGCAAAGCTGAAATTTGATTGTACACCCAGGTAACACCGTACGTGTGTGCAGTGTAACATTTTCATAAGTCATTAGGAGTATCTGAAAGTAGAAGCTCTCCTACTCATTAGTATTAAAGCCTGGAAAATGAGATTTTATTAAACAAATTTATCTTTGCATAAACCAAATTCTGCCTCTGCACTGCCTATGACAGGCAGCTTCAATCATCTTTAAAACACAAAGTCCTCCCTCATTCTATTTTTCATTTTAATAACAAAGCTGTTGCTACAAAACAAACAATCTCTAATCGAGAAAAGAAATGAAAGAGTGTAATAAAATGAGTACAAGGCAACTTTTTGGCTTTACTGTATATTTCTGGCCAATACCAAGACCTACACTTGTGTGGAAGACCAGAATATTTCTGTTTATTTTAAAGGGAACATGCAGATCAGAGGCTGTCTGCATCATAAAACATTGACCAAGTTAAACGTATGTACACCTCAGGTTGGATACCTTGCAAAAAATAATTCCTTTCCACTTGAAGAGTTCTTTAGATATATTCATTGAAATAGGACAGGACCCAAAATGTGTCTGAGAATCTCGTGGCAGCGATACAACTTGGGAAGTAGCTGCAAAAAACCCCACTCTATTTATCTGAGATGAAAAAAACCGCTTTTGAAAAGAAACCCCAGTAATTTGTTTACACTGAATTTAGAACCTTGTGCTGAGTTTCCAGAGCCTGTTTGGCCTGAGATCAGATTTACCAGCAATGCCCTCTCCTGTTCCTGCTGGCTGGGCTGGCTACAGAGATCCCTTTAGAAAACTGAAGAGTAGGAAAAAAGTGTGAAATGACTGCAGGGAGCAAAGATCCCTCTACAACTTTGAGGTAATCAAAACAAATTCAAACAAAACCATCACCCATAAGGCAAATTTTCTTCACTCTCACAGACCATCATGACTAAACTTCCAAGAAAAGAAGTGCCCCTCAAACGAGGGAGGGAAGAGGGGTGGAGCAAGAAAGCAAAATTGGCCAGGTAATAAATTTATCTATTAATTTAGCACTTAATATATCCTAGCTTGACTTTAGATTGTAAAAAGGTTTTCATTGACCTTTGTCTATTACACTTCACCTTTATTTTAAGGAGTGGTGTTATACCTATTTCCCAGAAAATTTGTGTCATGTTATAGAGTGACTGTCCAGTTTAGCATCTTGATACCAAGTTTACAGCATACTTAGGCAAGTAATAAAAAAAAAAAAAAAAAACCAAAACCAAAACAAAACAAAACAAAACAAAAACAAAAACAAAAACAAAAACAAAAACAATTGTCTGATGCCGTTCTTTATTTCCACTAAAGCTTTACAGAAATTGCAGTCAGTGTGGAAGTAGCCAAGAGTTATGAACTGTCAACATGCTGATAGAAAAATAAACAATGTAAAAGTGAAGCCAGCATCTGAGTCTCACAGCATGGTACACTGCTGTAATGGTTTAAATCATAAGCCAAATGATTGTTATTATAGAGATAGTGAATGTCATGCTTACAGAAAAATTGTGCATGTTAAAAATGACTGCCATTAAAAAGATAAGTCTCACAGGGGGAAGGGACCTCAAGCCTGTAAACAGACAAAATGCATTACAGCAAAAAACAAACAACAACAACAACAACAACAAAACTAACACCACCAAAAACAGAAAAGAGAAGTCTTGTCTAATTACCAGATTCAGCTATCATTTATACATCTTTATTACCAGGAAAAGGCTGGAAGAGACAGATACAAGGGCAGTAGACCCAATTATTCACTTATTTTAAAGCAACAGAATCCCAGTTAGATTTAATAGCATGGCATCTAAAATATGCATATCTGAAAAGAGACCCTGAGTCTTTGTAGGCAAGTCTTTGCCCTTGGTAGGTATTTTGCACACAAGCAACATTATTATATAAATGTCAAAAATAAATAAAAAAGAAAGCTAAGGCTGACCCATAGAAGCTTGGAGAATCATTTTCCTCCACCATTAACACAGATGTGTTGCTCATCACAAAAGAAAGCTGCACAACCACCCTGCCTGTTACACCCAGACTCAACCACCAGGAGAGGAAGCTCTTTCACTCCATCATTTCAGTTTGCTGTCCAGAAGGTCAGAAACAGGAGGCTCCCTCCATGGAACAAAATCCAAGATTACTTTTCAATGTTCTTCCAGCAGATCAAAAAAAAAAAAAAAAAAAAAAAAAAAATCCTAAAACCAGGGGGTTTGTTGTTTGTTTTTTTTTAATTCATTTTTTCACTTATTGCTGATAGATAATCTACAGATTTTTTTTTTTTTCCCCTGTAGTGGCTTGTTTAGCATGTAACAAGAGAAACAGATGTTGTGAGGAATCTGCTGCGTGCAATGCATGGAAAGCCTCACTGATCTTGTGATCACCATCTCCTTACAGCCACAAACATGAATTTAGACACGCCCAAAGGCCATAAGTTCTGATCTGGTCTTTAAACACACATTTCTTCCTGTACTGTGTCATCAAACATTCTTGAGGACACTCCACCCAGCGTTTTAAGCTTTGTCAGAGTGGGAATCTCAGTTTACAAATTTCCTGATGAGAGCCAGCTTTGCTTCCAGCAGAGCTGATGCTCAGACTGAGTTTGTTGCCCTTACAGGACAAATTTTCTGAGTTCCCAGGGTGTCACGGTATCAGTGAGCTGCGCTGAAACACACAAACACTGCTGGAACAGAAATCTGTGTGACAGGATAACTCCTCCCTCCCTACCTGCACCCTCTCTTTGCACCCACAGCAGCTGTTTGCACAGCCATCAGTGCCCTCTGTCATTCCCAGGATCTCCTGGGGAAGCATTCAGATCAGGATCAGGATCAGGGCTCCAGAGCCCTGACATCACCCCAAGCTCCTGAGCCTTCCCAGAGGGCTGAGGAGAGCAGCAGAAGCACACCCCCCCCGAGGTGTTGCACAAATTTCTGTCACTGTGTCTGTGCACCTGGCCAAGCACCCAGCCAGCAGAACCAGACACTCCACTGCTGTTATTGCCACAGCCATGGAAAAAAAAAAAAAAAAAAAAAAAATAAAATTTCTGCTTGGCTCTCGCCTCTTCATCTAAGGAAGGAGCATATCCTTCCCCCTGGGCATTCAGAACAGGCTCACGACTGATTGCCCATTCAAATTCGAGTGGGTTATCCACAGGAGCTGCAGCTTGCTCCCAGAATAAGGCTGCAGGGTGGAGGGGATTGTGTAAAAAAGTGCTCTTTATTCCTGGGAGAAGAAGTTTCTTGACTCCTAGCTATTTCAAAGGCTCATTATTTACTGGCACTGAAATCCACTTGGAAACTCATACGTGAGAGAAATGCTCAGTATAGAGCAGGAGTTGAAGGGCAAAAATCATCTTTGTAAGTTATTCTCAAGGCAATCACTTCATATCTCATTTCATTATGCAGCATATTTTTCAGGTATTCATTTCAAGTGTATTTTTTAAAAGAAAACATCGAGCTCACTATATTTTGAGACTCCTAAAATACCATTATGCATTTGAAGGATTTTATGCTCAGGGCCAGTAGTTCCTCATCTCTGCTACACGTGAAACTAGATGAGAAAATGAGATTATCACTCTCAAAGCCCTTTAGGAGAAAACTGAGTTAACGTGACAATTCAAGTTCATGGAAGAAGATACTTGTGCAAAGTGTGCATGACTTATAAATTCATTTAACATTGACTTTGCAATTAAGTTTGCTTCCTTCCTCACAGATCCTGCAGCAAGCTTGGGAATGTCGTGGGTAAATGAAGTAACAAAGAAGGAGGCCGAGCTCATGCACTGCCTTTTAACTACACACTTGGATAAATGTGTTTTTCCCAAAGTGTCCATTCTTTCCAGAAGTCCTCATCACGAAGATATGACAAGCATTTAATAAAATAAAATAAAATAAAATAAAATAAAATAAACAAAATATAAAAAAGAAATAAAATATAAACAATAAAATAAAACAAATAAAATATTAAAAATAAAATTAAAAATAAAATATAAAAATTTAAATAAAATATAAAAAATAAAATATAAAAAATATTAAAAAATAAAACAAAATAAAATAAATAAACTAAACTAAACTAAACTAAAATAAAATAAAATAAAATTACAGCTGGGATTTTAATGTTTAGAGGGAAATCAGCAACAACAGAAGGAAAGGAGAAGCAAAACTGTCCCAGTCTGGTTAGGGTGAGGTACATATTCAGCTCAGTTGTTACTGTATCCTGGAGGACAATTTCTGTAACTCTGGTGGTATCTCAGGGCTGGTATATAATGCATTTAACAATGTTAATGCATGTTAATGCAATTTAATTTGCTCTTTGCTGAAATGCCCTCTGCAAAACTCGTGACAGAGGTACGGAGATGGATGTGGATGAAGTGTGAATAGAAATGTGGGTGTGGAAGCACCACAGAAAATAATGTCCTGTTCTGATAAGAGAGGAAATTATAACCAGCAATAAAATGAAGAGTGTGCTGCTTTTGCCAAAACCAGAAATCCTGCACTGTGACAGGACCACAAACCTCAGGGACACAATGGGATGGAAACAGGATTCAATAGCTGATGGCTTTTGTCCTGAGCAAAATCAGTTTCCTTATAGATTTTGTCAACAAATCCCAGCTGCAGCTGGTGCAACTCATCACACAAGTAGAAAAAGCAGAGCCTTGGACTTTCAGTGGCAAAGAAATGCTTGCAGGAGTAATTTATGTGTCATTACTTCTCCAGCAAACACCTATAGCTTTTGCTGAGACCTGGCCTTCTCAAAAGTCGTCATGAAGCTACTTATGTAGGATAAATGGATAAAATGAAGACAAAGTGATGATTTTCATGCAGTATTAAGCTTAATTTCGCCTTCATGTGGTGCCCTTATGTTTATATACCTAGATTATAAATCGTATTTAGCTGGGAAGGAAATCATTACTAGGAATATTAACAATACAAAGGTAGTAGACACCTTTGTGCAAGCCCCAGCCACTTTTAGCTGAGGTGACATCCCTACACGTTGAAAGAGCTTCCAGAAATAAATAGCAATAGAAAAGTAATGGAAAGAAAATCAGTCAAAGAGTAATAAACTCCTGAAATAAGCAGAAATAAGTTTGGAGATCCTTGAACAGTAAGGAGGAAATATTTTTGATCTTGACTTTATTTACCAAATTCCCTTATAAAGTCTTTTCCCCTAATTTTTTTTTTTTTTACTATCACTGATAAAAGTATGATGTAAAAATGATTGATGATGTAAAGATCCTGCTGTTCAATTAAAAAAAGGGCAATGAAAGAAGCTGAGAGGAAAGAACATTTTGATGAGCATAGGATAGAGGCCTTCTCAAGAGTCACAACCAGCAAATCCCAAAGACAGTAAATTCTGCAGTGACCACAACTGAGTGACAAATGCCAACTGCATCTAAATAAACCCTTTTTGTCACTACAAATGTCTTAAAGTAAGATAGTTTGCAATACTGAGACCAGAGGGCTCATCATGACCCTTTGGAGACACAGCATTTAAACTCATTGTTTCTTCAAGTTTGGAAGCTTCCTGCTCTTCATTATGTAATTGTAGCCTAATTTCATGCAGTGCTCTCAGTTAAAGAGTGTGCAAAAGTGCAAAGCTTTGCCATTTGGTCTCTACAACACAGCTGCAGACAGAGAGTATCAACACAAGGCACCAAAAGTTTTGCCAGAATTCAGATTAATGGAAGTTTAATAACTATCCTTTGCAGCAGTCACTTTGTATCAAAACACTAAATTTCTATTTTGCACTTACAATGTGCCTTTGGTCAGAGGAATAAAAAAAATATGTATGTAATTATATAAAGAGATTATTTCCTTCATTACAGAAATAAATCCTTCTTTGTCTAATGAGGGATTGAAAAGTATACACCAAATGAAGTGCATTATTATATTCAAACATAAATCTTTGTTAGTCCAGCAAGATGCAAGGACTTTGATTTCCAGAGAGACCCAAGCCAGGTCAATTAGTAGGACAGAACATATTTGGTATTTTTATGTTGGAAAAACCCTTTTTCTGACCCAGAGATGGGGCAATTGAGAGGCATTTTAAAGATTTTTATTCCATTTTCAGTCTCATGTGAAGGGTGAGATGGTACAGATGTTACAATCCACACCATCACAATCAGCAGGCAAACTATTTCTGAATTACTATGCATTATAAGCTTTTTTTGGCCTGTCAGCTTTTGCCACACAATGCTGCTAATACGTCTAGGCCAACCATCTATTAAAATACCCTACATGGGTCTTGCTATAATGCATCTTTGTCTTGGTTTGGAAAGACAGGTATCAGCCAGGCAAAGCTGAAGTTTCCCTAAGAATGGAGAATGTAAACCCCTCACCCCCTGCCAAATTATAATTTTGCCATTAAGGGCTTTCAGGCAAAGATTTGGGAATAGGAACAACAGTTCTTTACTAGGAATTTTAACAATACAAATGTAGTAGAAAACAAAACCACCCAACCAAACCAGCAAACAAACAACAATTTTGGAAAACCCTGACAGAGCTGGAGCTGCAACCTGACATGCTGTTGGTCAGGGTGTTGGAAGCAGTCCAAAAGTGAGTCCTCCTGGAGTGGCAGATGTGGTTCTGTTGAAGTAGAGATGATCCTGCAGAACAAGGGTCCAGGGGTGGTGAGAAGGGGTCCAGTCTTCCTCCAGGAACTGGGTGAAGATAGATACCTGGTATTCCTGCGTCTCAGTTTTATCCAGGTAGGAATGGTTGGCTCCCCACACTGGGTGGAGCATCTCACAATAGGATGATGTAATGTGGATAGTTTATTTTGGGGATGTGTGTTTTTAAGAGTGTCTTAATGGTCCATTAGCAGAAAATATTCCCCTGGAGGGAGGCCGGGTGGTGAAAGAGATAAGGAACACTGCCCCACCAGGTTTGAACAGCTGGGCCATGATCAGAAGGCACCCCCTGCTCTCCCCCCAGAGTTACAAGAGATAAAGGAAAACATCTCCCCAGCTGCTTTTAACAAATGAAATAGAATACACACCCCCTGGCTCCACAACCCAAGACAACCTTTCATTGTTCTGTTTCTCCAAAGTGTCTGGTCTATTTGCAAGGCCATCATTTGAAACTTGTTCGCAGTTCCATTTCTCTCTCAGCAATGTCTGTCCCATCCCATGGCATTTCTCAGTCAGCACACTTTATCTCATAGAGTCTGCACACAGATGCACAAGGCTGTGTGAGCCTTCTGTCAGGCTGTGAGAAGCCTCTACAAATCCATTTCCCACAATTTTGGATATCCAGCCGTGGACAGCCCAAACAGAAGTGCTTTACAGCAAGTTCTCCTCAAGCCCCTGATTCCAGGGAGGCATTCCCTGAGGATGCAGCAGCTCTTAAGTCCTGCCTGTTGCACTCGTAGCTCTGTTTCTGAGCTCCGGGGTTAACTCAGCCTTAACACAGCACAGATTAACTTAAGTGCTCTGCACTAATGGGATCATAATGCTGGAAACTCTGACCTTGCCCTCCCTGACCCCTGAAGCATCCCCAGACTGTAACAGTCTTTGAAAGCCTTTAGCGAACATTGCTAATTATAACTCTTTTTTTCAAGGTTTAAAAGCAGTGAAATGTGGTTTTTAGCCTGACTGAGGCAATGCTGGAAGTCTCAAGAAGGCATCTCTCTCTTTTCTCAAGCCCCAGAACTTCTAATAAATGTAGAACCTTGCTATCTTGGAATGATACAAGAGAACTTCCCATTACTGAATTACATATTCAAGTCACACAGAAAATCAGTTTCAGGTATAACTTTGTCTTATTAAAGCATTACAAAAAGCTCAGAAATAACAATTAATGAACATGGTCATCACTGCCTCAATATGCAGGTTCTGAAAACCATATAAACTTAGGCTATCACCTGCAAAGACCACAGGCACAATTAAAACACCGTCCCCACAGAAATAATTCCATATACACACCTTTCATACACAAATTTCTACATATTTCTACATATGTGTGTACATGTAGATACGCACACACAAATGCATTTCTACCCAGCATTAAAATCAGAAGAAATCTCACTCACAGCAGAGCACCTCTCCTGCCCCCAGGACGTTAGAATTTAATGGTTTTAGCAGTTGTATCAGTAGAACTGCATGGGCTATGCAGTCACCAACAGAACTGACATTAAACAGAGCAGCCCTTTCCCATCTGCTGTCGTGTCCCAAAATAATAAAGCAACAGAGTGACCTCACAGCAGAGGCTGAGGGGCTCTCATACAAACTTGTGTCACAGCTTCCTGACCAAATTAAATACTGCAGCCATCCATCTGCCTTATCACATGCTAAACTTTCACTTCAGAGGCACCAAGATCACACACATAAATCTGTGCCTCCTACGCTTTGCACTCCTCAGCAACCTTGCTGGAAGGATTTATCCCCAAGTCCAACTGCTCAGGGACACAAATGCATTTCTGTTCAGTGAAGGGGTCTGACCCTCCCTGCAGGAAAGAAGTGCTACCAGCATGTGCAAGAACATACCCACTCTGAGTCTCCCCAAAACCTGCTTAACACTTTGTTAAAAGCAAATTTAATTGTCTAGTAGATTGAAGGCTGCTTGGGATAGGGAGATAGATACATGTTCCCTCCTTAAACGTGTGTGTAGTGTGAAGTGGGGCTGTATTTATAGGAATAAGAACACAAGTCTGAATTTCCCACACATTTCATTTAAAAGTCATGTTGGTGCACTCTCTCTCCCCCTCCACCCCCATCCCCCTGCCTTCCCCTTGCATCTTCTCTCCAGCAAAGATTTAATTATTTAATGCCAAGTGCAATAACATCAGGAGCAACCAAGAGCATTCTTCCATGGAATACTTCATAGCACACTAATTAGGACTCTTCTGAGAGATTTAACAATCCCTGTAGGCAGAGGAGGGAGCTGGAGCTGATCTCTTCTAATCCCAGTGACTGCCCTCGTTTTTGTGCTGCTGCAAAGGGGAACACAGAGTTTCCAGTCGCCTCCTTGGGTGAGAACAGTGCTGCCTGGGCTGGAGGACTTGTTCAGCTCCAAGGAGCTGGCTAGGGCTGTGGGGAACCTCTGCGCCTCCTGTTACTGCTTGGGTAGGTTCCACAGCCTTTGATCCCAGCCTGTTACCAGCTCTTGCTCCCTGGAAAAAGAAACTTGTGTACCCAGTTCAGGGCAGGAGCACACCAGAGTGTGAGGCTCTCTGACTCTGGCTTTGGCTCCCTCCAGCTGGATGGAGAAGGTTCAGCTTGCAACCAAAGGTGGAGGCCACGTGAAGGGCACATTTTAATTTATGGCAGAGCACAGAATCAGAGAATGGCCTGGGCTGGAAGTGACCTTAAAGCTCCTCTCATTCCAGCCCCTGCCATGAGCAGGGACACCCTCCACTACCCCAAGTTGTTCCAAGCTCTGTCCAGCCCGGCCTTGGGCACTGCCAGGGATCCAGGGGCAGCCACAGCTGCTCTGAGCACCCTGTGCCAGGGCCTGCCCACCCTTACAGGGAGGGATTTATTCACAATATCCCATCTGACCTCCCTGCCGTCAGCCCCTTCTCTTGTCTCTCCACACCTTTGTCCAAAGTCCCTCTCTTGGAGCCCTTTTAGGATCCAGATGATGCTCTAAGGACTCCTTAGAGTTTCCTCCTCTTCCTCTTCCTCTTCCTCTTCCTCTTCCTCTTCCTCTTCCCTCCAGCTGACAGAACTCTGTGAACAGAGAGCTTCACAGGCTGGAAGCAGCAACACAGGGACCAACAAGCTTCACTCACAGTTTTCTCCCCATGATGCCATCACCACACTTCTAGTAGTCTGAATGGGATTTTGCAGTGCTGGAGAGAAGTACTAGTGAACTACAAGACCAGCTCTGGTTCTGAATATTGCATCTGATTGCAATGAAATGTGTTATTTGAGCCATTAGCTTTAAGCGACACAAACCAAAGGCATAAAAACATTTCTGAATTGCTAATAATGCTCAGTTACCTCTCACCTTATTTCAGATCACTGATGTTTGTAATATTTCTGCTCTTCCTTGTGTTCTTCAGTATTGCCATTGAAAATTCAGCAGTAATTGCCTACCATGAAAACTAAGAGCACCAAATAAGGACTGTTTATTATAAAAGCATGAAAGAGTTTCAAACTGCAATGCTTATTGAAACCAACATAAATCTTCCCCCCCAATTAAACTAATCTAAGAAGACCTTTCCATTAAAAAAGAAAGTTGTCATATGAGTATTAGCCATGTCACCCTATATGGTTGATCATTATGTTGCCTAAGACACTTGAGGCATCAATTAAACCAGACCAAATGTGAAATTTTCAACGTATTTTAAAGTTGTTGCTCTTTATTTTTTACCAATTAATGACTCTTCTGAACTTCACCTCATGATGCTTATTAGCCTTCTTAAATATACTGGAGGTGATACATTCTTCATTTGTGTCACTCATTAATCACTGCTCAATAACTGCTGTCAGGAAGCTGCTGGCTTTGATGTCTCATTGTTCAGTGCATTCTTTCTTGTTGGTAGTTAATCAAACGCTTCCCTGCTGTGGTCAAAGCACAGCTTGAGAGCAGTTTCAGAGGTGATCCAGCATTAAAACATGGAGCTGGTGGTAGAGGTCCAGTATTTTGGGGGGGGGTTTTGTTTTGTGGGTTTTTTTGGGGGGTGGTTTGTTTGTTTGTTTTTGTTTGTTTGTTTGTGTGTTTGCTTGTTTGTTTTTGTTTTAAATATATATCATGCCAAAGTGAAAGCTTTCATTTTGCATTCCTTGGCAAATGAGGGACTGTTGTCCTGCCCTTATGACTGAGAAGCTCAGAAAATAGCACTGAGTTCTGCCATCTAACTGAAGCACACTGTAATGACTGGCTAATTAGCTGCAGTTATGAAATGAACTGCAAAGTTTCCACTGTCAATCACAGTGAAATAATATTTCTTTTTTCTTTTTTTGTTTTCTTTTTTTCTTTTCTTTTTTTCTTTTCCTTTTTTTTTCTTTTTTTTTTTTTTTTAAGAGTGGAATTAAAATAATTGTCAAAATGCATTAAAACTTTGGGGGGTTGTCAGTCAAATGAAAGCATCCAACAGAGAAAAATATCTGTCCTGGGATAAAATGAACATTTTCATTTCTAGTGTTTGTTCAAGCAAGATTTATACTGAAAATATTCAGGAAGAGATTCTGCAAAAGCAAGAGTGGGCAAACTAGAAACAAGGGAAGTAGCAGCTTAGAGGAGAGTAAAAGACAAGAATGAAATTGGACCAGAAACAATCATTGAAAATTAAAAAAAAAAAAATTAAAAACTGACTATTAGGAAATACTGCCTGTATTTATAGTATTAAGTATGGGCCCTGCCATGCTTATTTGTTTAAAAATAAATCCTCAGTGTTTGGAATCTTTGCAAAGATGATAAAATCCTCTGTTTCTTTCGTCAGAGGTCTAACCCTGATAACAGGACCTGCCAAAGAATTGCTGCTGTGCAGCTGAAGAGATCTCTCAGATTAATATACATTGCCCTCATCTTCCACTTGTGAGTGAATTTGTAAGTTTATGTAAGACTGAAGTAAAGAAAAATAAAAGAAAATAAATGTTATGCACTTTTAGAAAGAAGGCTATTACACTGCCTCATCATTTTATAAATATAATAAGGATATTTAGCAAGAAGTCAAGACATTTTTAACCAGGTAAGAGTCTTCTGTTCCCTGAGTTCCTCTCCTGCATAAAATCTAGTGATAATCACCAGTTGCTGAAACACTCAAATTACTAAGACAAGAACTTGAGCAGGAAAGGGGGTTGAAAGTAAATGATCATTAAGGTCCCTTCCACAGGTTTCTAAGGTTCCACAATGCGTCATTTTAAATAAAACATTGTAAAAGTCTCTTTGTAGTTGGGACCTCACAACCCAGACACAGCACAGATAATGACAAACCCCATCTGTACAGCTTTGAGGTCTCTGTGCTGTCTCATTTTGCTACAGCTTTCATGAGAACACAGACCTATAATTAAAACAAGAACTTGGTGGACTGTTTAGAGTCTGACTTTCGCTTTGTTACCTGCTATTTCCCATTTTTCTCTCGTTTGAAACTGAACAGAAAGATTATGCTTTAGCCCGCAGGCACTTTCTTTAGACTTCTTTTCTTCAAATGACTGAGGGAACAAAATTTTTCCCTTTCTCTAGACACTGCCATTCCACCTGACTCAAATCCCTGTGACCTCAAGCACCATTTTTTTTTCTCTGTTCAAGACTTTACATAAAAGCACCAAGTTAATATGTGGTCTGTTCATTGTGGATACAATGCACCTCTTGGTGTGCCTTGTAATCTTCAGAGGGGCAGTGTGAAAACTTTGAGAAAACCTGAAAGCTGCAAATCCCTGATGAACTAATGGCAGGCACTGACCTGCTCCAAATGCAGAGGCTAATTTGCCAGGGTTCCCAGGCAGTAGGACACCTCCCCTGGAACCTGCAAGGCTCCAAGCATTCCCTGCCCACCAGTGCCTGGGGTTCACTACTCTGCTCAGGGCTCACGTTGCTCTGTTATTGTGATATCATTGCTGTCAGCTGGCCCTGCTCCCACACAGGGCAAACTGGAGGAAATTCCAGCAGAAATCAGGGACATCACGACCCTGATTCTGTGTGATGAACATCTGAGGAGCGTTTCAGCCAGCATTTGGGAAGAGGAGGGAGCCAAAACCAAGGATTTCAGTGATATTTAACTTCAAGCAGCTGATTCTCCTTTGCTCTCCCAGGTATCAAATTTTTGGTGTTGTATCCTTGCCTCCAGTGAAGATCCTGAATATTTTGCAGGAATATCACAACAAATGAGACAGGCAGGTTCTGTGCAGTTGTTCAATGCAGCTACCCTCAGTCCAGTGAAACTGCAGTAGGGATGAATTTGGACTCCTCTACTTTGGGGAGCATCAGAGGCTTTGCTCCAGATGCAAAGTGACAAACTGCTGATGGCTCTTTACATATATTTTGCAGACTGAGTTACTCCTAAATAATTGTCAGTTAAAGTAAACTCCCATAGCCTTTTGAAGGAGGAAACTCTGAGAACATTAAAAAAAACCAACCAACCAACCCACCAACCAACCAACCAAAACCAAAACAAAACAAAACAAAACAAAACAAAACAAACAAAACAACCGAAAAAATTCCCAGACAAATATGAGGTAGAGAAAGGAACTAACTGAAAGGTGCTTGTTTATTTTATTTTTTTTAATTGAGTTAATTTGAGAGACAAAAAAAAGAAGAAAGGCAGCTCCCACAGGAGCTTTCCAATAGGTCTTCACCAAGGTGTTTAAATTTTAAGGTTTTTGCATTCTGAGCCAAGTGCAGAAAAAAAAAAAAGAACAGAACACACCCTTCTTAATGCCCATACTCTGGAATCAAGAGGATTCCTTTAAATTAATCTTATACAGTGCTGGGTCTATTTATACTAGGAATAATTTACTTTCTATCTGTTTTCAGGAAATATAATCCATCTGGGAGAAAGAATTTGACTCAGATTGCATTATTTTTGACCTAACAAATCCGGTAAAGTTCTCTGCTCTCTCATAACTAGTATTCTAATGTATAATTATATGAAGATTGAAAACCCTTCTTTCTCAGTTTCAAACTGTAGGTCACAGCTGCTTTTCAGGACACAGACTGTCCTGGTATCTTGTCACAGTCTAAGATGTCTTCAGTATCTCCATTGTCCCTCTTTTCTTAAGCTTTTTGTCTTACTGTGATTTTTCTTCCCCTTTTCCTTATTCTCTTTTTCATTGTTCATTATTCTGCCACATCTCCCCGTGGGCTGTGGCTGACTCTCTCCTTGGATTCCATTCTCCTTTCTGCTTTGTCTGCAGCCATTCTCATTTTGAAGCATATCTTGTCCTTGTTAGCTGCTTTCCCTGCTCCAGACTGATTTTCCCGTGCTTTGCCTGTTTGACAATCCCATCACATGCCCGGTGCTGAGCTGCACGTTCCACACAGAGCTCCTCATCCGCCAGCAGAACTTCCCTTCTGATCCCCCCACAGACCAGCAGCTTCCTGCCTGGCACGTGCACTGAACAACACAGGTTGCAAATTCGGCATAAACCCCACGTATCCAGGCTGTGTTTTAGGAAATCTCTCTGCATGCCAGCTCCCATTTTCCCTTCTACAGCTGCTTTTCATTTCTGGAACCTTACCTGAGCTACACCCATCCTGCCACAGATTCAGTTGTGTCCTGCCCCCACCCCCAGGAATGGAGAATGTCTCTCATCCTTTACTCCTTGTAGGAAAAATCAATACCTTAAAATACCCAAACCCACCCTTGTTTTACTAGTTTGGTCTATTTTACCCATCTCACTCCTCTTCATCATTATCTTGTTACATTTTATATTTTTTCCCCTGTTCATCAGTACTTAGAGTTGTCTCTTGCAGATAGGAAGAGAAAAAAAGTTCCTTCCAAGCTGGACATTCTTATCAGCTCCAGATCTACAATTTTTTCCATACACAGCCTCAAAATCTCCCTTTGCAGTAAATACTTGCCACAAATAGGAAACTACAGAAGTGATCACATCATCAAGAACAAATAAAATTAAATGGAAAAGGCACTTTTCACCTTAATGGTACCTGGAAAACCTCAAACTTAGAAATACAGGCTCCTGGGATTCTCAGTGGAGGGTGAATGCTTCCAAAGGGAAACCTGGATCAGCTACATTACAAGGAATCTGGCTCCTCCTAAGTACACAAGCTGGATCATGCTTACTGTGGGATTTTCTGTGGTTCTGAGGGAACCACAGGGTTTAGTGCTTTAGGGTTGTGGGGTTTTTTGGTTGTTTTGTTTGTTTGTTTTTTGTTGTTGTTGTGGTGTTTTTGTTTTTGGTTTTGGTTTTGGTTTTGTTTGTTTGTTTGTTTTTATATATAAGGATCTTCCCAGTGACTGTGAATGAAGTTTTGGAAGTTGGCTTAAATCTGGGAAGTTTAAATATGGTCCAACTATGATTGGACTCAGTTATCTGGGAGGTCTTTTCCAACCTTAATGATTCCAGGATTCTGTACAGGGATACCCCAATTAAGTGATTTGTTCTGTTTCTTGAGGGAAGACTCTGAAAAAGTCAAGTACTGGTGGTTACTTATTAGAGAATTTCCCCTCAGTATTTCCTTTACTACAGAAGTAGGAATAAAGTGCTTAGACTGACTACAAAACTGACTTTAAATATAATCATGTCAATATAACCACCATAATCATAACAAGATGTAGTTTTGAGGCACACACAAAATATTAGATGCAAAACTGGTATAAATACATAACCTGCATAAGTAAAAATACAGTTTATAAAAGTAAACATTGCATGTGTGCATCTCTTCATACAAATCTAGCAGCAGCAGGTACACATAATTACATTAAATAAAACTTATTGACAAATATAAAATATGACTCTAGCAGAAGACCAGTGTGCTGCAAAAGACAGTATTTCAGCAGCATGAGGGACTTTTCCCCACTCTTTTTTACCAGCTGTGTTTGTAACTTGAACAGAAAGTGTTATCCATCATCTTGACTCAGAACCCGAAAGCACAGTTTTCACAATATTTCCAACAAGAGGAGACATATCCAATTTTATCTGGAACTGACAGAGTTACCTACATAAACCTGCACTAGAAGTTGTGAGCGGAACTGAAAACTGAGGTAAATAATCCAGATACCAATGCTGTGCTTTTCCATGAGGTGATTGCTCTTACCATGGCAGGCAGCACCAGTAACTTCAGCAGGTTTCAGAGTTTATTTCATCCAAGGATCGTGGCACATTCTTTCCCAAAGAAGAAAGTACTTCTGGCTGGAAAGTTTCTGAAAGGTTCCACTTAAACAGGGCTAGCTTTAGAAAATCCCTTGCCTTTCTACGCAAAACAACATCGCTGACCATTTGAAAATTCCTTGCTCTTTAAACGTGAGCAGACTTAGATCAGGTTTGGAATTCCTTGCAAGAAGAAGAATGTTTATTGAACGAACAAGAACATTTCTGAAGCATTCTGTATAATTGAATCTTTAGACTTTGGGGTTTTAATTAATGGTAAAACTCATCTAGATGAGGAAAAGAATATCAAGATAAGTTATAAAAGACTCTTTTATCATTATTTATTTCCTATTTTTCCTCAATTAACAATCACATTAGCGTGGGGTATATAATGTTTAAGTTAACACAGCAATGCAGCTTAGACCTCAGCAACTGTTTATCCAGTTACTTTATGTGAGGAAAAAGGATGTTTTAAGGCAACAAAGAGACAAGTCTTCATTCCTCCCATGCTAACCTAACACTTGTTCTGAGACTTCCTCTCTGAGTGATTTTCAGTTGAAGAGGAGATGCTTTTGTTTGTATTTTCACACCACAATTCTCCTTCATCATCTTCGCCATGCAAGGCTTTCCTCACAGGGGTGCAGTAAGATATCTAAAGCCCTGCAAGGGTACAAACAGGGGTTTGCTGAGCTGCATTCCGTGTTTGTGGGTTTTGAAACGCATATTGGCAGCAACAGTTGTCCAAGGCTGTCACACAATCAAGAACTCCCAGCTCCTCTGTTCATGAAATACAGAGAGATGCAAGCAAGGACCAGCCAACCCTAATCAAGAAGAATGTTCCTGTAATTAGATAGGATTGTTTGTTAGCCCAAGAAATTAGAGGCAGCTCTTACAGCAAAAACAATAACAGAGTTTATTGCCTCCATAGTAATTTTTTCTCTTCACAGTCTCATGATTTGCAATAACACTCTGATTTTCATTTTAAGCTGTTTGGATTTTGCTGTTCCCACTGCCTTACTTTTGGGATGCAATGAATGAAGACAATGAAATTATCTCCATAATTTACCATCACAATTATGCTGTGGTCGTTTGGGGGGTGGGTGGGGGTTCTGTTCCTTTGTTTGGGTTTTTTTCATAAGAAAGCCAAGAGAATCTGCTCCTTTTTTATGTCACCTTCCCCTTTTTATGTCTGTTCCCTGTTCATCAAGTACAGCCATTCCACCATAGGAATATGGTGAGCTGAAGAAGGAAATGCAGTAAAATAAAAGAAATATTGCCATTTCCAGGTTTTTGAGTATTTCATCTCCCTAAAAGACTGGAACAAAGCAGGTGTCCTCGTAGCATTAAGGTCAGATAAAACAGCAACTGTCTCCTTTCTTGCAGTGAGTTCAGCATCCTTCCCAAGAGGACACCAAGACATCACCTCTTGTGCAGGTAGAAAGGATTTGTGTGCCTGAATTCACATACTGCACTGGGAGGCAGCCCCTGCTCTGCACAGGGATAGATCATCCTGGAAACAGGGACACCTGCAGAGAAAACCCGTCAGGAACAGGCAGCACAAAGATAGTTCAGGTTTCTCTCACACTCAGTATATTTTAAGGTACTCCAGGAGGGATCATCTCAAAAAGATTAACTGGCCTTGGGACAACAGAGTGGGTATGAAAGCTGGACCTCTGTGCAAAAATTGAAAAGTTTTGATGACGACTCTGTCATGATTCACCTGGATGAGGAGGAATGGCAGTGTGACACGAGGTCATGCAGGTGACCAGGACATCATGAATTATTTCCTCTCCTTCTGTGGCTGCTGGAAGTTTGATGATGCTGAATATGAGACTCCATAAATATGTCTAGAGGGATTTTAGGAAGAAATGGCTCCTTGCAGCTGTCTCCTTCTTTTCTAGCTGGAATTTGTTTCCCGCACCTTGTGTTTCAAATCTTTTCTCTGAACACTTTAATGGGATTTGCCCTTTAAATATCACAAAATTTTTTTTCAGTTAAGACTAATTATAACCACCTCATACAATTTCAGTGCTCACATACGTTGTAAAAGACTCACTAAGTTGGTACCTCTCCAGCTACAGGCAGTTACATCCTGCAAAATGACACATTCCAATCACACGCTCTGACAAAAAGAACAATTTATTTTCAGTCGCCCTTGCATTAAAAAAAAAAAAGGCAAAAGGGAAACTGAAACAGAAGTCAAAACTGTGTCTAGAAGTTCTCCAAGATGTAGTGCAGTGTGTGTGAGTGGCTGAGAGCTCCACTCTGACCTCTCTGGCACAGGAAGCCAGGTGGGCTCACCCACTCCTGGTTTCCTGCAGCTCCACCTGGGCAGGCTTTGGGTGAAGTTCCCATCTCAGAGCTGTGTGTGTGAAACCGGATTTCTGGAAATGGCACAAGGCTGGCATTGATGGATAATGAACCTAACACAGTAATGATGAATAGGTGAACTTCAACAAAAATACCCACTGCCAGGCTAGACCTCAGTCTTTGTGGCATTAGTGAGAACTTCAGCTGTTGAATTTCTGCTGTGGGAACAATTTGCAGGAGGGTTCTGAAAGATGTTATTGAATAACAACTGTTCTTTGTGTTGCTTGGGTTTTGTGGGCATATCCCAGCAGCTACAGAGCAGTCAGCTATGCCATAAAACTGAAAATATGATCAGTACATAAGTGGCCAGCTAAAGATAAAACGGTGTCATACCTGTTCTAAACTAAAAACCACGAGCTAAATCTTCGAGTTAGCACTATCTACAGGAGATTCTGAAAGCATGGAATTTCAGCAGTCACCCAGAGACAGGCTGGGCATTAAAGTGGTCAATAAAATATCTGTTTGGGTATTATTTCTCCATAACTCATGTGTGGCATCTTAAAGAAATTATCTGCCCTGACAGATGGCCCCTGGTCTTGTCTCCCGTAAAGGCGATGGGGCCATATCACAGTTTGGGTGTAAGAAGCACTGCTTTATTCCTTTCTACCACTTCAAATGAAATAAAGAATTTTAAAAAAATCTCCTTCTCTTACTCTCAATGTAAGTATAGTTACAATAAAGAAAAGCCCACATAAAATATGGTAATGTTCTTTTCAACAAGAAGAAAAAAAATAAATTAAAGTAACAGCTTTATTACAGGATCCTGTGAAGTTACACATTTCAGACCAAACTTTTCTAATAGCAGAGCAAACTTAGAGTTCTCTGCAAATAAAACTAAAATTGCTCCACTGCTAATTTAAAATTATCCAATACTTTATTAACAATTTATCTGTTTCTAAAAGTGACTGCAAGGTACATCATTGTCTCTCTAAAGGAGACAGAAAAATCTTCAAGGTCTTGCAAGAACCTTACCAAGTGGAGAAGAAACCAAATAAACAGAATCTGAATATACATTAAGCACAGCTTGATTTAAATTCAGACATAAGCTCTACCTCAAGCATGAGAGGACTACAGGTGGCAGCATTTGGAATAACCTTCTAGAGCAAACCAGATTTCAAGCCCTGACTCCCTTTCAGGTATTCAAGCATTCTGGTAGGAGCAAATTTCCTTCCACCACTCAGAACATAATGTAAGAACAAGTGACAGCAGCACTTTGCATATCTTCTAGGAACACACCATTTCTTTACAGGCTTAAAGAGACCCTGGAACATTCATCTAGGCAGCTTGTTATGCAATTTATATGGTTCAGTTTGCTTCTAAAATAAAAGAAGAGTACAGACTGCCTTTTATGTCTTTATATAATGTGCCATGCAGGAACTATAGGCATTACACAGATTTGGGGTTGGAATCTATACTTATTTCCAATATAGTTAAGTATAGTCATTAAATTCCAAGCTTGTGTGTCCTTTCCTAATGTTCTTTCATCTAGAAACACCCTCCAAAGAAAACACATAGCACAGTGTTTCAATTTTTTTTCTTTTTTTTTTGCTAAATTTTGTCCTCCTGCAGCTTAGTATTACAGGCACAAAGAATACAGGAAAGGGAGTAATAAACTCTAAAAGGCAGAGTCAATGCAGATGCAAATTTTCCCTCTTCTCAGGCAGAGCAAATGTGATTGTTCCTCTCCATGAATTACAAGAGGAACACAGATTAGGTTTGCTATAAATCTCAGGGAAATCACTTATATGGTTATATTACTGCATACCAGGGTGATAATTCATGTGACAGTTGCAGAAATCACATGGACACCCAGCATCAAACTGATTTCTGCCAAACTTTCTTTGTATTTAGCCATAACATCAATTTGCATATTTCCATTCAGTCAGCATAATTTTTAAACTGTTAAACTAATGATAAATGGGGCTGTTTGTTGCCAAATGAGGAGATTATTGCACAACTGTTGATCCAGTGGCCATCCTTGTAATAACAAAGGCAATTATTTATGGGTTAGTATTGCTCCCCCTGCGTTAGCTTTGCAGTGTTTCACTTTGCTTGATAACAAAGGCAACACAAAGGGCCTTGCAAAAGCAGACAGATTTTCCTGCTGTGCACACCCAGCACGCAGGTTTGGTTTTACAAACTGGTTTGAACATTATCGCCCACTTTTCAATTTAAAAGGCTCGGATAAGCAAAAAAGATTATCAATAGCAATGCATCTTCTCACACAAAGAACGCACTGAAGTGGTTCAGACACAGTGATAAATATTTTGCCATTTCATTCTGAGCCATTTCTGGAGGTGTTTCCACGTTTTAACCACGTTTTAATGTTTTATCCCTTGTTGCTCTATGCAATTTTTTCCAGTGTACTTTACTGACTAAAAGAAAAGCACTAAGTACTGCCATTAAAATAAAAAGTTACTGGAGTCATGGACATCATCAGAAGGGAAGAAAAGCAACCTATCACCTCAGGCATCCCACTGACTGCAATTAAAAGCAGCCCTTAGCATTTATTCATCCTGGTGAGATATTGTTATTGAGGAGTTTCACATGTTGTACTTCATGCAAAAATACTCTGTGCAGCCACAACACCCAGTGTGGCTGGATTGTGGCTGGCGGGAAAGCCAGGAAATGTTACCTGGATGCTGGAACTGGAAATGTTACCTGGATGCTATCTAAGAAGTTACATTGGGCTACATTCGCTGTTCTGAATAGTCCAGAAAGCAAACCCCATCCAGGGCTGGATCTCCAGAAGCACTGCCAGCAGCTTGAGGCAGATGTTCTTTAAGATAAATAAAATATTATTAACCGAAAAATTATTTCTGAATTATATCCTCCCCCGCCCCCCAAATATTGATTGTGGATCTTACTAACAAAAGGAAAAACAATCCTTGAATCTGTGATGTGCAGTGGAACTGGGCCTGGGAAATCCTGTGAATTCAGTGCAGAAAGGGGGTCAGGTTACAAATGTTCATTACAGGCAGTGATGATTTCTTTTTGCTGCTGCGTCTTTGTGAGCATTAATCCAAGTTCCTAGAAGGCCAATGTACAATGGAGAGTATGAAATTGTGGTTATGATGTTTCAGAGGCATTCTGATGACTTTGGAAGAGTGTCCCATGATGTTTAAGCTATGGTCTGTTTGTCACCTGCACAGATTTAGGGTGAAAATGTAATGCCATTAAGTCCATGGAAAAGTTCCACTGGCCTCAGTGGAAACAGGATTTACTAGGAGAAATCCGTATGGTATTTCAGACACAAGATGAAACTCAGAGTCTCTCTGGCATTTTAGGTGTGCATTAAAAAGCACAACCACTAACAGCTCTTCAAAGGAGACCACAAGTACCTGCAACATGGGATTAGGTCAGTTACACAAACAAAAAGAGAAACTTCAGAAAGCTTTAATACAGAGACTATCTACTTGAATAAGCATTATTGCAGGCAACCCTCTGGCCTGCTCAATTCTCACTTCTCTTTAAGTGTCATATGCTCCTATTAATGTTTTCTGAATGGTGACCAAATCTGATTCTGTAAATGGTTTGATTTAAATGTCAGCCTGGCAGAGGAATCAGACTGAGCTGCTGTGCAGATTCACCATTCTGGATCCCATTCTGAATTCTGTATTTTTTAAAAATTTGACATTCAAGAAGAAAACAACATTCAATTCATTTTTAACATCTGTGTGTGTGTGTTCTCCATTTCCCAAGTTCTTTTAAGCATTCTTTGACAAATAAATGGTGTTTATGTTCAGCACACAACAATAGTGTTTCTTAAACAGTCTTTGCACGTGTCACCTTCCCAGACTGTGGTGACACCACTGGGACAAAGACACAGCAGTACAGAAGCTGAATTCACAGCTGTGATAAAGAAAAATAAAGACCTGCCCTAGATGAATTGTTTGGAAAAGGAAAAAATTACAAAGTCAAGGATTTAAATAAAAAACAAAGTTTTTGAACCATGACAAGAAGTTTGGTATGAGGACATCTTGCCTAACTCCCAGACCATAGACTTAACTAGGAAAATTCCAAACAAAATGACTTGAAGCAAAATCCAATTAATGAAAATTCAAACCAACCAGTAAAATTATGCCCACAGACTTCTTATCAAAAGCAATCCAATCAGAGAGAGAGGTAAAGTCATGCATATTAACCTGAAAATCCCAGGAACTCAGGATCCCATTCAGGATCCCTGCTTTGGTCACTGAGTTCTGGAGCTATTCCCAGTCATCCCACACAGCACAGCCCCTCCTCTGGAGGGGAACAGCTTCCAGGAGCAAAGGAATTGCAGTGCTGATCCAAGCTAAAGACACAGAAGAATTGAGAGGAGAGGCTTTGGGACACATCTCCCAAAGAGCACATGTATGTTAGCAAGGCACAAACCCTGCACAGCTGCAGCAGATGGAAAAACAAACAAACAAACAAAAACACCAAGGGGCTGGAAATATAACAATAAATAAATACATTCCATCTCTGATGCACTTTCTGTTCTTGTTTAGTCAGAACTGCACAGAGTTGACAACAGCCTTGTTATAGCATTTCAGAACATCCTTCAAGCAGAAACACTTGGTTTTCCATGACACTGCAGTTCTACTGTACCTGAAGAGGTTTCCTTGGTTCCTGGGGCCAGAGGGAACAACCTAAATCACTACCAACAACCTCCATGCCCTCCTTCCTGAGGCACCTGGGACACCTGGAATCACCTGCATCTGTGGCTGGGTTGTAGCAACAATTCCCTGGGAGTGATTCACTGTTCCACACCTTGAGTGCTTCTTCAAATCAGACAGCCCCTCAGTTATGGTAAAAAACTGCCAACCTTTTTCCTAAAATTAAAAAAAAAAAAAAAAAGAAATCCAAAGGAAAAGCAAATCCATGTTCAAACAGAGAAAGAAGAAGAGAGGTAGAAATCATCCTGTTGTTCTGGACTGATGTCTGTACTCATTCTGCAAACAGAGTTTAACATATTGCTGCATTAAATAGGTAAATATGTAGGGTTTGGCCACAGGGTTAAAATGCCTTTATCTCTCAAGAACAGACACACAGCTCCTTGATATACAAGTCACAGTGTCCATGCACCAGATCATGTGAAATTCTTCTCCACAAAACCATATTTCTACCTTTCTTTTTAATCTGTCCTTTCCATTTCTACAGTATTTCAGTCGAAGAACTGTGACACTACTGTGACTTTTCTTCTCCAAAGTAGTAACCAGAGAAGTTCATGTCTTTCTCCAGGAAGCTTTGGGAGCTTGACCTCCTTTTGCCTTCACCTTTGTGAGAAGGTCTGCAGATAAAGGAGAAAGCAGCAGAGCCATGGCCCCCCAATTCATTTTTACCTCTCTACCCATCAGAATATCTTTTATTGGAAGAAAGTTTAGCAAGTTCATACCTCTCCTCACAGTTTGTTCCAGGTGAAAAAAGAAGAGAAAGATTTCCGAGGTTTATGTAAGTGTCTATTGCTATTGATCTGGAAAGAAGCTAAAAATTCTAATGAGCTTATAATTGTAGCTTTACCTCATTTAAGAGTCTCTTTTTCCTGGCTGAAATGGCAACAACAACATAAGATCTCACATATGCTGGATCTTCCCAGCTCTTACCAGGCATATCTTTTAATCTAGATACAAGGCTGGATAAAAATAGGGTTTAAAATCCTGTCCAGCCTCTGCCTCAGGTTTTGTATAATCCAGAAAACTATCTACATCCATTCTTTTGATGGCAGTTGAATTTTTTGATGCCAGTTGAAAACCAGAGTTGGGACAGAACTACTTTTGGCACGGAACAGATTGGATGGATGAAATTTAGTTCAAGTACCAGCAGAATACAGGCTAATATAACTTTAGGAAACTAATCTAAAACTAATATAAAGAGATATTTAACAGAAAATTCTAAAAAAAAAAAAAAAAAAAAAAAAAAAAAAAAAAAAAAAAAAAGGAAGATGAAGAAGGATTATTTTCATATTGGTTTCGATTTCAAATTTAGCTAAGTTTAAGCTTCTGGTTCAGAAGAACTTTTAGATACAGTTATCAATCCACTTCAAAAATTACTGTATAATCTTTACACCACTTCAGCTGAAATGTTTTAACAGAATGGACAGTTGTGACAGGAAATACTGCACTATCTACTTTTCATTTTACTAGGTTACTTTTTTAGTATAAACGAGAACAGAGCTGTGATCTTAAATTAGAGGGGATTTTTTTAGCTCTGAGCAGTAGTATTTGTATTTCTCAATCTATTAAAGTGATTTGGAACAAATACATACCTCCACCTTCAGGAAAAATAAATAAATTATTATTTAATGTAATTATAGAGACAACAACTGAGAACCATGAGACTACCTTAGGCAAGGACTTTTTAAAAAATCCTTTTGTTCCATCCTTTGCAAATCATTTTCCATGATTCATCACATAACTCATTATTCAAGCCTTTTCAAGAGGAACTATCAGACTTATAAATTATTTAATGATAACTCTGTGTTGAACATGTTTCTCTCTACTTCATACTACAGTATAATCCCATTTTTAGTCTGGAAATAATAACTCAAACCTTCCTTGGCAATCAGAGTAAATCACACCGAGATTTTTAATCAACTAAAAGATGGGAAAGTTAGAAAGGGAATTAAAACTATGTCCAGAACCTATAGAAATGGGGAATTTCAGTAGTGTTTCTGTTCCTTATGTTTCCCTTTGAGCTGTACACATCAATCACACCCTCAAAATAAAAAGGAGAATTTTAAACAAGGAGGTTAACAGGTAAGTCCAAGCCACTGCACCATTCTTTTAACTATTTACCAGATTTGTCTTGAATTGGGCTACATTTAAAGCTCAGATGTGAAGGGAAAAATACTATTCCTAGGGGGCACAGGGAACCCAATAACTTTCTTCTTCATGCTTAATAATCTTGTATGTGAGGGACCAATCTAATTTGTGGAAATGGATTGTACCTTAGGGATATGTTATTTCAACCCAAACTGAATATATTATTCATTCTAAAAAGCAGCAATAAAGATTATATAAGATGTAATTCATTATTTTTCTAAATGTTTCACGATTCCACAGGGAGATGAGACTTAAATAGCTTACAGGAAGCCTACCTTAATTAGGTTGCTTTTCAAATCAAATATCATATAATTTTAACATAAAAAAAAATGTCACTCAAGGGGTGCATTCCATTTAGGAGGATGATTAATGAAATTTAAAGGGGAGAAAACCCACATAGATCCACGGGTAATGAAAGATGTGGAGCAGTCTGGGAGAGGGAAGGACTCGCACATAAATGGACGTGTACAAATATGCCATGAACCATATACAGATATCCCTCTCATAGTCATGCATTCCTGCACACACTTATGGAGAAAGGCAATTTGTTACCAGAGCAACCACGGGCAGTTGGCTTTTTTGTCCTCCATCAGAGCTGGTTTACATTTCTGTTAACTCATTTTAGCCATAGAAGCTGAGAAAAACTGGTGATGTAAATGGATTGATTTAAGATTTGTACTCAGGTTTACATTGGTAGGCATGGCTTTTCCATTTCTATGAAAAAAAAAAAAGCAGCAGAAGAAGGAAATTGATTTTTTTCTTTTCAGAGATTTGCAAACAGTTCATTGTAAGACAGTGAAGGTGTAATTGAGGTACTTTGCCTCAGTGGGGCTATTAAAATACTGATGTACATGCCATAGAAATAGGCATTGCTTTTCTGTGCACAGAGTAATGGTTCAGCTTGCCAGATCCCAGACTGCATTAATTTCCATAAATATTGACTTTTAATGAGGGTCGTGGTCAATGATTTAATTTGGGGACTCCAATTCCACTGTCATTTAAGTAGCAACAATAAAAGCTGAAACTCAGGTTCTTTAATTCCCATATCCCTTCCTAAAGACACTCAGTGCTCAGTTTTATAAACCTTCAAATAGCCTTTAAATGAAGGGCTTGAATTAGGCAGCAGAATCTGAAATTTCTGGCCCTACCCTGATTGCATCCCTGTTAACACTGTAGGAAACACTTCAGGAAAATTCAGGTATCAAGGATTTATACATCATAGGGAGCCATAGTCCTAGGCTGGAGGATGATGGCTATAACCCACTTACAATTTTTTTTTTTTTTTTCTTCTAGCAGGCAAGAAACACTTTGAAATGAAGAATATTTTGACTGAAGAGTGAGTGAGGGAATAAAAAGACATGAATTTGTTGCTTTTTTCCCCAATCTCTTTGTTTCTTGGTTTGTTTCATTTTTGGTTTGCTTTGGTTTTTTTCTGTTTTGTTTTGTTGTGTTTTACAGCAGTCTGGGCAAGGACCACTCACATCTTCTCTATCAGAAACAGATCCATCCTGTAAGTCTGGTCTATACTTTGAACAAAACAGACTAATGTATTTAATTAATTACAGTCTGTTCATCAGAGACACTTTTCCAGTAAATAAAAATCATATTATCTCCAGAGAAAAGACATATATGAAGTGGTTAGGGGCTGCAAACAGTAATTTTCCTCATAAATGACAATAGGGATTTTGTAATATAATTTCACATAGAGCTCAGATATTTCAGTTTGTAATGTTAAGATTTACTTCACTAGATGCGTGAAAAAAATGTTATTAGTTTTTGGCTTGGTGAGAGACTACAAATTTTAATCAATTCTGGGTCAATCAATTTCTAGTTTGCTTAGAACAAACAACAGATGTTGTTTTGAGTCAAATGAACCTTTGTTTTTAGCTATATACTCTAACCTTAAAACCTGCTATTTAATTTTAGCCAGCTTTAGACGAGATCTTATTTCAAAATAGCAATTAAAAAAAAAACCTCTATGCCCTGTTTCTTCTCAAATTTTGAAATGTACTTGTGGAATTTTAGTTGACTTTTTGTATGGATAATCCAATCTATTTGCCAAATTAAAAAACAAACAAAACACCCACCAAACCTTCTCAGAAGTCTGTGCTTATCTAGACAAAAAATTAAGTCAGCCAGGACATTTCAGGCACCTCTGTTTCACCCCTCACAGGCGGTCTTTCTACACCTTCCAAAAGAGGAGGCTGCAGTAGTAAGCAAATGTGAAACCTTGAGAGACTTGGAAAAAACCAGGACTCTCTTGTTAATGAACAAAAAAACCCCAATTAATCGGTTCCAAGCAGCAGTTTGTAAGGCAGACAGGCAAAGAGGCAGATTGTCATGCACACGCACCATGGACCCTGCTAGTGATCCCCTGCTTTGGGGTATAATGCTCTCTGTGTGCATTCCTATGCAGATTTAAAATAAATCGCAGCACATTTGATGCAGTTAATGATGTTTGGGAGATGCCAGTCCTTTTCAGATGTCTTTTCATGTATCACATCTTCTCCATGTCTATTCTTTGGCCTTCTCTAAGCTGTTGGTTGAGCAAATACAGAAACATGGAAAAGCAAATGTGGAAAAGACCAGATGAAGGGCTGTGGCAGTTTGGACACATCCCAGTCATCTCACAGGAAGAGTCCCTGACATCCTCCCACAGCAGGGCTGTCAGCACATGGGAATGGCCCTTTCCTGTAGATGCAGGGAGCTGGGACACAGAGCAGCCTCCTGGAGCCCACCATGAGCACCTTCGAGCTTGGGACCCCTGAGAGGCACCAGCCACCTCCTCTCCTTGGGCACTGAGCGACTTTAGGAGGAAAATGGGTTTTGACAGCAAAACAGAGAGCTCTCCAGCCACCACCCGAGCTCTTGTGTGAAGTTTCCCCTTTCCTCTGCCCCCCAAGGCCAGCTGCTAGCTCAAAATTTAGGAAGGTTAGGGTGAGGGGATCTTCAGGATAGGGAAATAAAACCAAAAGAGGCTCTTACCCTGAGATGTGTTCCAAGGTTTATTCCAAGAAGGGAGTCCCAAGGCGAAAGAGAGTGAACCCGGAGGGAAAGGGGGTTTTATGCATTTCAGGGTAGGGGGCGGGGTTACCTATGGCCAAAGGCCATAGGTCAGAGTCAAGGGGCAGGTAGGGTTTCATGGGGAGGGCAATGCCAGAGGGATACAACATCTTACCCTTTTTTGTTTAACGAAGTTAAAGGAAAAACATTGGGTTACATGGAGTGCAGGTTTTCTCTTTCCCACCATTTACAACTGGTGGGGAAATCAGTTTGCTTTAGATTTGCCAACTCTGTGTGGTTGACTTCTGAGGTAGAAGGTATGTGACTATTGATAGCTTTAAAGACTAAACAGCATAGGGTCCCGAACGCTATGGTTACAAGGAAAAGGATAACAAGAAATAAATTGTTTTAACAATAGAGATCCACCACCCTGTGAATCCCCAGCTCTTGAACAGTTCGTTTAACCAGTCCTCAGATTCTTGCTTCACTTGTCCAATCAAGTTGTTCATGCTCCAAAGGGCAGTGTGGACGTTTGGTGCTTTCGAGGTCAGGTTCATGCAGCAGAGTTCTTCAAATTCTTGGCATTCGTGTCCATGAAGTAACAGGAGAAAGTCGATCACTGCGCGGTTTTGCAGCATGGCCTGTCTGGTAATTTCCTCATCTTCTAGGAGGGCACTGATGGCAGTTGATGTCAGATTTGCCTGTTTGACTACCCAGCACTCTAGGTGGCCCAATTCACCTAGAGCTTTGGCTGCTGCGACCCATGGAAGGAACAGAGACACAGCAACTCTTGTTGACTTTGCCCAATGAAAAATGTCTGAATTACAATTTAGGTCTAATTTGTCTGCACTTCTTTTATGAATTTTGTTTGCCGATTTGTTTTTGTGAGTCCATTCTCTAATTAGGATTTGGTTGGGTGTCAATACGGACAACCGCCCTACAGTACATGGCCCTCCTAAAAGCTGAGATGGAATTCCTGCCTATGCTCGATCCCCACAAATCAAGAACAATCCCTTAGGAAGGCTCTTGGGGCTTGAGTGAGATGGGTTATTGGCTGCAATGTGGCTTAGGTTATGGCACCACCTTTTTGCAGTAAACTCTCTACAATACTGTTTTACATTGTGGTATTCGTCAGTTTTGGGAGGTTTTGGATACACAGAAAACTCTATGCAGTATGATGCAGAGGAGGAACCCAATAGCTCTAACTTTTGGGGTTCCTGAGCAAGCTGGGGCAAGCCTGGCAACCACTCCTCTAAGGGGTTTGCAGTTACCACAACTTTCTGCTGATGATCTTTATGTGGTTGGAGGGGCGGTGACTTTGGAATTTCATTGGACCTGTGAGTGTCCAATCCCGCTGGAAATTCTCCAGCTGCAATGGAATTCCTACCAGACAGGTGGACATGGGATTTTCTGCTGAAGCGGTAGACAAACATATGTTTTCTTGCTGAAGTGTCTGTGCCAGGGTCACCCAGACATTTTGACATGGTTGAGGGATGATCCATGGAGCTGCCAGACTGTCCAGCATTAACAAGATCACAACTTGGATGGGGTTCATCACAGGGTTGAGTGGGAGGTAGGTTTTTTCTAAAAGGAAAAACAAACAATCTTAAACATGTTAAGAGTTTCTGTTTCTGCCGGAAGGAGTTCACAGCTAGGAAGCTTCTCTTTCCTCCCTCTGACAGCACCTTCTCTTGGAGGCAGCGGTTACTTGCCTTTCATCTTCTTCTGCTGGAGCTGGATTCTTGGGGAAAAAAAGGTTGCACCCACTTCTGGGGAATCCACCGAGGGCCTGAGGGAGTAGCTACGCACGACCCCAGGTCAGGAGCTCATAGGGACCCTTGGTTTCCCAAGTTTCAGGATCCCTAATCAGGACCGGTGGATGTTGAGACAGCTTGAACTGGTTGCCACTGTTAAAAGGATGAACTACAGGTGGACTCATGTTTTCAAATGAACAGTTCAGAAAATTGATGGTAAACATGGCCTTGCAGAGCTTCTGCTGTGGAGACATCCACACAGTAGTGCTGCTCTGCTTAGCTAAAACCTGTTTGAGCGTCTGATGTGCACGCTCAACCACAGCTTGGCCTGTGGGGGAGTGGGGGACGCCAGTTTTATGTTCCACTCCCCACTGCTGGACAAATTCTAGGAACTCCTTGGAATGTACGCTGGGCCATTGTCAGTTTTAATTTCTTTTGGGATCCCCAACACTGAAAAAGCTTGCACTAGGTGTTGTTTGGCGTGCACAGCCTTCTCTCCTGCGTGGGCAGAGGCATACACTGCACCTGAATGTGTGTCGATACTTACATGAACACATTTGAGGCGACCAAAGCTAGGAATGTGTGTGATGTCTGTCTGCCACACCTCACAACTGCCAAGGCCTCGGGGATTAACCCCCATACCCATGGATGGCATGGCCTGGAGCTGGCAGTTGGGGCAGGTGGCCACAATAGCTCGAGCCTGACTCCATGTCAGCTGGAACTGACGGATCAGACCTGGCACATTTTGATGATACTGTTGGTGACTCAGTTTTGCCTGTTGGAAGATGTCAGGGAGACGTGCTTTTTCTCCTGGTGCAGCAAGGGAGTCTGCTCGACGATTCCCCTCTGCAATTTCACCTGGCAAATTGGTATGTGACCTTACATGCATCACAAAGAACGGATGTTCCCGATTAGAAACCAAATAAATCAGCCTTGAAAGCAACCTAAATAGGTGCTCATTCTCGATCTCTTTGAGCACAGCCTGCTCGCTCTGGACACTACCCCAGCCACATATGCAGAGTCAGTCACCAAGTTAATTGGCTCTGAGAACCTCTCAAAAGCTCTTACCACTGCAGCCAGTTCAGCTATCTGGGGAGATTCCCTCCACAAACTCAGCATCAGCTTCCCAATGCTGATTCTGAGGATTTCTCCAAGTCATCACCGACTTGTGGGAAGCCCCAGATGCATCCGTGAACACTGTGAGAGCCTTGAGTGGTCTCAGACTCCTTTTCTCATGAGGAATGAGGTGGAATTCCTCATTGAACAGCTTGTGGGATGGGGCACGGACTGATATTTGTCCCCTGTAGCTGTCCAGAGATAATTGGAGACTGGCATTGCTCTGGAGCAAATGCTCAAACATCCCTTTGGTCAGTCTCTTTGGAGAGTTCCTTCCCTCCTCTGAGAGTTTGACTGGGAGGTGAATACATGCAAAGTCACAACCAGCCAGTTCACATAACCTCAACCTGGCCTTCTGAATCAATTGAGCTATCAACTCTTGTGGCTCAGTGATGGTCTTGGATCTCTGGTGAGAGAGAAAGACCCACTCTATGATTAAGAGTGAATCTCTCTGCCCTTCGATCCATTGGTAAACCAACCCATGCAAGTGTAGCAGCTTTCCTAGCACAATGAAATGGAAAGGTAAGCTTGGTTCATACCTGTGAGCTTGTCTCTCTGACAAGGTTTTCTGTACCTTTTCGATTGCTGTCTTTGCCTCTGGGGTCAGCTCCCTGGGGGAGACCAGCTCCCTCTCCCCTTTCAATAAATTGAAAAGAGGGTCTAGGTCCTCATTTGTGAGGCCTAGCCAGGGTCTCACCCAATTCAATGACCCACACAGGGAGTGGACATCTGCTAAGGTTTTAGGATTGCACTCGATTTCCAATTTCTGAGGAATAACGGTCCTCGCTGAAATTTGCAAGTCCAGGTACTTCCAAGGTGGCATCCTTTGAACTTTGTCTTCCTGCAACTGAAATCCAGCAGAGGTTAAAACTTGAACCACTAGGTCAAGCGTGTGTTGGAGTATAGAGTCATTGGGGGCACACACCAGCACATCATCCATGTAATGAAGGATGATGGCATCTTGTCTCTCAGCATGAACAGGTGACAGTAATGATGTTACGTACTGTTGGCATATGAAAGGAGCTGATTTTAGACCTTGGGGAAGGACTTTCCAGTGATATCTTTTCATGGGGTCTTGACAATTTAGGGTAGGAACTGAGAATGCAAACCTTGGGGCATCCCCTGGGTGTAGAGGAATTTGAAAGAAACAATCTTTGATATCTAAAACAGCCAATTGCCAATTTTGAGGGAGCATTGTTGGAGAAGGCATCCCTGGTTGAAGTGGTCCCATGTCCTCTATCATTTTGTTTATTTCCCTGAGATCATGGAGGAGCCTCCACTTGTCTTTTCCCGGTTTCTTTATTACAAAGACTGGGAAATTCCAAGGGCTTGTTTCCTCTGTGTGACCTTGAGCCACCTGTTCTTCCACAAGCTCCTCAAGCACCTTGAGCTTTTCTTTGCTAAATGGCCACTGTGCTACCCATTTTGGGGTGTTAGCTAACCATGTTAACTTGTGGGTAGGGCGCGTCACAGTGGCTATTTCTAAAAATCCTGGGGTGTCTTAGGAATGACCGATTGGACTCCCCATTGGGACATGTGTCTCTCCCCCACAAGGGGGTTTTGTAGCTTGCAACGAATGGACGGACACTTGCCAATTTTCCATCAGGTCCCTCAATTTGTACAATGTTTTTTGAAATTTTTGCCAATGTGATTCCTCCTATGCCCTGAAGTTTCCCTGCGACAGGCTGCAATTCCCAGTGTGATGGCCACTTGCTCTCTGGTAGAACGGTCACGCTCGCCCCCGTATCTAGGACCCCCTCCACATGGAGGCGCTCTAGCCCATTTGTTATATTGCAGGCCATGGAAGGTTTGTCCTCTCCCACCACCTCTGCCCAGTAGACTTCTGGTGATTTTCCATCTGCTATTACCTCTGCTGGAATGGGAATGGCCTGGGCAAGGATTTGCCCCTCTGCCAGGTAGAGTGGTGGGTGTTCACAGCGTGCCAACAGCATGAGGCATGTTATCTTTCCCTTAAAGGTCATGGGAACTACCTCAATTTCCTCTGGTGTGTGTGCAGTATCCTCAATAACAAAATACTCACTCTCCTGTTCCTTGTGGTTACCTGTCAGTTCTTGTGAGATGTCTGGCAGATGCACTGTAATTACTGTCCAATCAGCAGATCTGAAATTAAAACTTTTGGTAGTCATGAGCCTATACCGGCCTCGCGGCTGCCAAACCTTTTTAATTGAGCATTTGACATTTTCACCTTCTTGCACCCCCACCCCCTCCCCCTTTTTTGTTAAGAGAGAGGTATCAACTGGTGGAGGACCCCGCATATTTGTGTTCTCGTGCATGATCGCACTGACAACGGGGGTGCGCTGAGAAATTAGTTTTTTTGTTTGTTGGGCTTCCTTTTTTGGTTCTGGTTCTGGTTCCGGTTCCAGTTTCGAGGGCAGAAAACTGCAAATGTCCGGGCTGCTTGCAGAGATGGCAGATGATATGTTGTAGGCTGTCTGGTGATAGTGGTTGCCTCCTTGGTTCTGGTAGCACAGGTGCTGCAGTCCTGGGGTGTGCCAGTTCTGGATTTCTTTCAGGTTCACTGAACATCTCTGCTTTCATGGCACAAGCTTCAATCATGTGAGCTAAGGTTGGCGGTGGGTCCAAGGGAAGGCTAAGGATAATTCTGCGACAGGTTTCATTAGCATTTCTCCGAGCCATCTCCTTGATCATTGTGGTCTGTACAGAAGGTTCAGGCACTTGTCTTTCCACCTGTGTTCTCAGACTGTCAACAAACTTCAAAAAACTTTCTGAAGGAAACTGTTTAACATCCATAAAACTGCATTGACTTTCAGTGATTGGTAATTGATAAAAGGTCTTTTCTGGGCCAATACAGATCTTATCTAAAATTTGCTTTGATAGTAATCTAGTCTGTTTTTCAGGACAATGCAGTTCACTCTCCCCACACAGGTGGTCTAATGTTACCTCATTATCATCATCATCTTGTGCTGTTTCAGGAGTTTGTTGAATGTCATGCAATACTGTTTTTAAAGTTTTTTTCCACATGCATTCCCATAATTCGTATTCTGAAGGTGTTAATAAACATGTGAACAAATCTTTAATATCAGTTGGTACTAATTCATTTGAACTGAATGTAGCTGTTATGCTTTTAAAAATTTCACTGGATCTGCCAAATTGTCTTTGTATTTTACAAAGTTCTTTTTTGTCTTGGTAAGAAAATGGCTTATAATCTCTTCTACCATTTTTCTTGCCAAGATACACTACAGGTGCAACATGAGGAATGCTTTCATTAGAATTAGTTTGGATTTGTGAAAGTTCTATTGTTGTTCTATGAAGCTGAGAGGTAGAAGGCATTGTGCTTTCTCCCCTTTGGGCTACCATGGCAGGCAGCTCCCTACCCCGCCCCAGGATTCCCGTGCTGGACTGTTCCTGGGTTGGAGCTGTGAGGGAGCCGTCCCTATCGGGGCTGTGGGGAGGCGGGAGTCCCGCCCCACCCCCTGCTCTCGGGAGGGGGGGTGGGATCGCCGCCGCTTTCAGGCGGGGGGGCAAGCCCCACCGCTGCGCCTCGGGTGCCTGCTATGCCACTGCTGCCGCGGGTGGCTGCGGGACCGCCGCACGCTGCCGCGCAGTCGCCACACGTGCTGCCGGCATCCGCGTCACGGGGCTCGCTTGCCGCTGTTGGCACCGCGCCACCACCGCGGCTCGTGGCTACGGGGCTGCCCGCGCTGCGACGCGCCGCCCTGCCCGTGCTGCCGGCACCACGTGCACCGCTCGCACCGAACACGCCCGCGCCTCCTGCGCCAAGCGCATCCGCGGTGCTGCGCCATCGGCGTCGGCGCCGAAAGCGGCTGCTGCCGCCAGCACCGTGCCACCCACGCCGCGCGGGGTTTGTGCCTCCCCCCACCTCCTCCCCGCGTCCCGAGCCGGGGTGGGGGGGTGGGCAGGGGAATGCTGCACTTGTTGCCAGGGTAACAGGGGGCGGAGGGAAGGCAGGGGGCGGGGTGGCAAGGCACAGGGTATGGGAGAGAGTTGGGGCTGTGGGGTAGGAATGGGCTATGGGAAGGAGACCCGAGCACGTGGTTGCCACCATTGCTCCCCCTCTCCACAGTATACTGGGGCGGTTGGGGGGTGTTCTCATAGGGAATAGGGGGCTGAGAGGGGAAAGAGGAGGATGAGGAAGTTTTTTGTGGCTGCTTGCTGCGTTCTAATTCCAATAGATGCTTGCGTGCTTTTAAGAAAATTGGGATAAATATCGAAGCTTTTGTGTCTCCATTTTCAATTTTCAAGGTGAGTAATTGCCCAATATCATCCCAAAATGCCACGGAATAAACATTATGCAGGTCAAAATCTGGAAACTCAGCAAACAACCAGCGGATAAAATTCTTTAGTAACTTATTAGGGATTTTAAGATCTTTCAAAACAGACTTAAGCTGTTTTAAAAGACTCCTTTGGTTAGTGGAAAAGTTAGAATCCATATTTGTGATGTTAAAGCATTAAAAAGAGAAGAAAAAAACCACACACACACACACAGAGCTCTGTCCCAGTCCCACTCTCACTTCCGAGAACTCCGGGACGGGGCGGGTATACTCCAGGGTGGGGAAACGGCACCGTGCCGAGCTTCCCCGGCTCCGGGGGCTGTGAGGGGGTGACCCCGGTGTCCAGGGTTCTCCTCAAAGCCCGCAACACCCCGAGACGCCGTGGATCTCCGGGACAGCCGGCGCCTGGCTTCCCAGAGATAAATCACAAGCACAACCTCTGTGAGGCTGCCCTGGGTCTTAAAAGGGGCTTCGCCACATGGCTATGGACGCAATGCCCACCCGCAGCAAAAGATTTTTCTTTTTCCAGTCGCACCAAGACTGCCCTCCCCCCTTTTTTTGTTTGAGGGGAGGATCTCGCGCTTTTGAGGTGCCCTGCTCTTTTCCTATAAAAAGTCCCTACCGAATCGACCTGTGTGAGTAACACAGGCTGCCGATTCTTCTTCAACACCCCCAACTGCACAAAAAGCAGCTGGATCAGTGGAGAAGCAGTTGAACAGCTTTTGAGATCTCAGGATAATGAGACTCCAGCCTTTGCGTGGTTTTCAGGCCATGTTGGACGCCAACTGAAGTGTTCCCCTTCCCTCTGCCCCCCAAGGCCAGCTGCTAGCTCAAAATTTAGGAAGGTTAGGGTGAGGGGAATCTTCAGGATAGGGGAGTAAAACCAAAAGAGGCTCTTACCCTGAGATGTGTTCCAAGGTTTATTCCAAGAAGGGAGTCCCAAGGCGAAAGAGAGTGAACCCGGAGGGAAAGGGGATTTTATGCATTTCAGGGTAGGGGGCAGGGTTACCTATGGCCAAAGGCCATAGGTCAGAGTCAAGGGGCAGGTAGGGTTTCATGGGGAGGGGATGCCAGAGGGATACAACACTTGGGCTGATCACAGGAAGTAAATCAGCTGCTGGCTGAAGGGCTGCTCCTTCACACACCGAGGTGATGCCCTCTGTGCCAAAGTAGGCACATCTCAAAAGCCACCATGACTTTACTGCCCCTCCAGCTCTACGTTTTCTCTGTCCCTCCTGATGTTCTACAGCTGGCTTCTCCTCAACCTGGAATGCTCCCAGAGGTCTCTGCCCTCTTTTCTAGCCCCCAGCCTGCTGTCAGGGTCACAGCACATCCACTGCTTCATGCAGACACAGGGTTACAGCTTAATAACAACTCAGATACTTGAAATTAAATGTGGAGTGTTCTATTTTCCACATTCAGATGAATTATTTAGGATTCAGCTATGGTCACCACAGTTTAGGTAAGTGGGGATCACGAAGGAATAAGGAAAGGAAAATAAAAGAGAATTTCTGGAAGAAATATTTTTCAAAGGAAAGGAAAGATTTCAGTTGTCAGGTTTTATTTCCTATGATTTTACAGCCTAGTCTTTGATTTTCTGTGCAAGAAACAGTCTGCCTGTCTTATCTGTGAAAGAAGATAAGGGCACATCACATCATAGTATCTTGAACCAACTCTTAGCCTTAGACTCTGCTCTAAGGTCTCATTATTCCCAGAGGATACAGATAGAAATGTCTGTCTCAGGCACAATTTTTTTCCCCCTTCAAATTATATGACAAGTCTTTAAAAGAAGTTATTTGTCCATTATGCTACAATATGTCTGGGAAAGGTATCCATCATGACTGAGGGAAAAATCATTCATTTTCAGACCTGTCAGTCTGAGCAGACAGAATAGGGAGCATCTCAGCATGGAAAAATGGAGGTAGCTCATCCTCCATGGAAGTTTAGCACCAAGGCACCTCTGACATCCAGAGCTGGTTCTTCCTTCCCAGCAGTTCCTCTCACTTTTTCAACAGGAAGTTCATGCTTCCAGTTGGAGTGCAGCTATTGTAACTCTGCTAGCAGCAGAGTGCTGGCAGGGAGCGGGAAAGCTCAAGTGCATCTTCAACCTGCACTTCTGCTGGGCAGGGAAACAACAGAGAGCTGCACACTCCCAGTTCATCCCAGTTTGTGGTGTCCCAGTGAGGATCAGGCAGGGAGAGGTCAGCACAAAAATTCACAATAGAGGTTAATAAAGAGTATTGATACAATGTTGCAAAAATAATTACAAGGCCATAAATCTGAAGATGGTAAAAAAAGGAAAGGCCAACTGTTTATTGTTATAAAGATACAGGAACAAGAGGCTGAGCTAGTCCCAGCCTCTCACAGCAAGCCAGAGCACACAGATACGCGTACATGGGCCACCCTCAGAACAGTCCCTTCGTGAGAGTGAAGCACCACTGAGGGCAGTCCGTCCTTTCTTATAGCTTCAGTCCCCTCAGTGATTGGCTCGTTTTGGATCCTCTACGTGATTGGTGCGTTCTCCAGGCTCTCATTGGTCCTTACCAGCGTGCTTTCTACACCAATCATTCCTTCCCGCCGTGACCTGATTGGTTGGTCGTACCCACCAATCAGAGCTCTGGGTGGTGGTCTCAGTCTCTGGGTTATCTGGGGGAGAGAGAAGATTCCCCCCTCCCCCGGTATATTCCCTTTAACCGCTCCCTTACAGCCCTGACTACACTCGGGAATGCAGCCGCACAAAGCCCCGACAAACATTGGTAACAGTACATTGCAACATTATCTAACAGCCACTGGAGCAACATTACAACTGCAAGTATTTGTAACCACTCAGAACCACCCGAAAATAAATACAGTTGGGAACGGAAGTCGAAACACACACAAACAACCTACTGATACAACTATTAAAAAGTTTCAACTCCTTTTGTATCTATAACAGTATTAGGCGGGTGCAGCAAAATCCCGGTGTTCTGGAAGGTGCAGAGACTTGCCCTACAGTGTGTTGATGGTGTTAAATGCTTCTCACACAGAGGTTTTACATCAGACTCACAGAGCTCACAGAAATCACAGCACTGACAGGAAGCAAGCTATGGTCACAAAAGCTCCATTAATCCCTTCTGTAATTGAGATTTCTACATGCACTCTTAGATCAGATCACGCAGCAAAAAGAAACAATAACAACAACTAAGACTACAAACAAACAAAAAAAACCCTAGAAAATTCTCCAGGTTTTAATGAGAAATCCAGTTGTACAGATTAGTTAGAAATAGAAATTGTGTTAACATCAACTAATGGGCAATCATGGTATTTTAAAGTGTTCATTTGCAGATTGTTCCACACACAATGACAAGACAGGAAATAATTATCCAAGTCCTAACCCTTCCTAAATTAAGATGCTTACTCTGCTACAGTTTCTCACTCAGTACCACAAGACCACAAAATTCCTGTTCATGAGGGATGGATTCCACAATATGAATATCTTAAAATCAGACAACAAAAAAGGAAAAGAATTAGCCAAACCTTAGTTAGGTCTTCCAAACCATAACAGCAGAAACATCAGCCTTCATGCTTCACTTATTATGGAAATGGAATAATTCCCACTAAAAGGTGGACTGCAATTCATAAATACAACTTAATTTAGCTTATCCTTAAAGTAGTGGACATTTAAAAAAAAAAAAAAAAAAAAAAAGCTTGCATTAAAGCATTTTATCACACAAATACAGTTACAACAAAACAAATTGTATGTGTAATTGTATTTTCACCATGTTTTTAGTATCTTTCATAAATCTTGTGTCTGAATATAGATACTGTACAATTACTTTCAACATTTGGCATAATTGTTTTGATCTTAACTGTTATTCATTTTGAGAGAAAAATACAGTGGATAATACCAGATAACAAAGGGAGCATTTATGAGTAATGATGCTGCTCAACAAACCCATTGTCATTCTCCCATTTAATGGTTATGTTCTGTGTGTGGCCTATATTATGTGGCAATTCCTAATATAATGATACCGCTGTGGTAACTCTGCAATCCCTGAAAAGCACAGCAGAGATCTAAATAAAAATAAAATAAAATAAAAATCCCTGTGTGTCACCTGTCTGTATCTAAATGTTACATTAGTAATATTTCAAATAGAAAAAAACCCCCAACACTATTAAGCTTTCATATCACAGCAGGTGACATCCAATTCACCTAATTTTAGCCACCAGAAAGTGGAGTCTAATTCTAAAATATCAATTTATTGTACCATCAATTACCAGGAGATAATTAATTCATTCTTAAGATGTAGAGGTTGGATTGTTCTCTGGGGAACACCTTCACTGACTGCAGATCACTTCCAGACAAGTTTTGCAGACTTGGCACCAAACAGGAACAGAAATATTACTGAGATTCTCTGTGCCATTTGACTTCCCTCTAACAAACAGCAACTCCAATTACTCAGAGAATTGGAAGTCTCAGAAAACCCTCTGAAAACCTCCAATAGGACAGAAAATAAATCCCAGCAGACTACTGATGTCCAGCACAGCATTGATTACAGGCACTTTTTCTTTTTTAGGTTGTTCATTCTTAGGGCCTATTTCTCCAGTTTACTCTGAAGTGAATTCAAAATGTTGATATATTCATAATGAGCATTAAAACCCTCCTTAACTCACTGCATTTCTGCACAGGAGCTCCAACTTCCTGAGCACAGTGTGTGGCCTTCACTCTGAAATGTACATGGCTGTGCACATCAGCATTCAGTTGTGACCATTTAATTAAGTGCCCCAGGTCATTCTTGAGACCAGAAGGAAGGAGGAAGATTAATGGAGTTGTGACTTCTCCCCCGAGGAGGAAGGGCTGGCACAGGAACAAGCTCCCCTGGGTATCTGCTGCTGAGCAGCCTCTTCACTCAGGCCATCAGCTGAACCCAGCCCTTGCTCTGTGTTAATATCTCATCATTCCCATCGTTCCTTAACACAGAAATATTGCACCATTTGCAAGCTTTGCATATTCTCTCTCTGTCTCCAGCAAATAGCAACTACTCAGTAACACCCCAGGGCTTTCTTTTCTACCCATTAGCAAATAAAAATTGTTTTCTGTGAGGGCATCACTTCTACACTTAATTTTAAAAATCCCCTATAATTACCTTTAATGAGAGTTAGGGAGAAAAAATGGAAAAAGAAGAAAAGAAGAAAGAGAAAGAAGTGGGAGAGATCCAGACATCAAAATACTGCCTTGTCCTGACCAGACCCACAAGTTCGTCAGGATGGAAAGGTACAGAAAAGTTTGAAAAGACAAATTGCACGAAACCAGACACGTAATATAAGATTCAGCATTGTAATAATTAGCTGTCTTAAAGTCTCGACTCAATTGTTCTTTTATTTGGTTTAGAATCAATATCAATCCAGTTGATCTATAACTCCCAAGTCATGATTTCTACCCTATCCAATACTGGGGCAATTTTATTGTTGCCACAGTTTGTGCCTGTCATGTTTTGGTTGTTGGGAGTTTTGCTCCCAAGACAGAATTCTTAGACAAGGTCACGCTGTTTGTAAACTTAACATGTTTTCCACACGCTTTCCCATGGGAGGGAATTCACATGGTGGTCTCTGCGAGTGACCAGTGGTTCCAAGGGTCCCACCTCTAAGGTGGGCACATTTGTAAAAGGTATAAAATAGGTTTAGAAAATAAACCTGGGGGCTCCTCCTTAAGAGTCCACACAGCCTTCTGATGAGTCCGCGTCTCCTTCATTGTGTCCCACAGCAACATTTTAGAACCTCCATTTCTTGTGCAACCCTTCTTTTCTTTTAAGCATTGATGTTAATTGTGGCTCAGGACACAGAGTCAGTTCTTGTCTGCCTCCAGAACCCATGTCCCTTAGACTAGAGGATTACATGTTGTACTGTTGGTAAATGCATCTTCCTCGCTCTCCCCAGTTAGAGCTGACAACATTTTTATTTCTCCAGGGCGGGAAAGAGCTTCTTGATTTTAAATCCTGGTATGGTTTTCATTCCTTATGCTGATCTTACAAAGCTATTTTTAGCCCAAACACTCTTTACTTTGAGAAACCGTCTTTTTTACTTACTCCATTCACTATTGATATCATTATTATATTTTTTCTTCCCCTTAGTAACTGCTTAGAACCTTTTAAATAGTAACTTGTGTTTACTACCTGTTTCCTGTTTTTATATCCCTTATCCTGTTTTATTGCTGCTCTCCTGTGTCCTTTTTCACCCAGATGACTGCCTTGAACACTGGAGCTTTATTTAGAGAGCAATATAAGGGATAAAATGTGCTAAATTTAATTATTTCCAATTTATATCATTTACAATATCGTAAGTATTATAGATCTTTATATCTATGGGAGCAAACATTCCAACTCCTTTAAAAAAAATCAGGGTTCCTGCTCCTTTTGTTGATTAAGACACAACAGCCCTCAGTGGCTTGGCAGGCACAAAATCAATACAATCTTGCCCAGTTTTGGGGGCAGAGTGAGGCTCCTCTGTCTGGGTGAAATGATGGGATACCACGCATGGCTTCATAGCTGCAGGACTTGCTTTGTATCATCCATGGATTTGCTTCATCCTGCTGGAGCTACTTGCTTAAGTATGGGTCTGCAAATAATTCTTGACTTTAGCTTTTAATTTAATTCTTTAAAAATAGCTTGCTTAATAAAGTAGCAGAGATTAAACATATTGGAAAGAGTGATTTTTATGGGAAAAAATAAATGCCTCTCATATAAATGACAAGCCAATATGCTGCAAAAATAAATAAGACTAAAGATAAAAATACTAAGGGGGAAAAAAAGGATGTTTTTCCAGTGGTGAACCAGTCTCTTAAAAAGAAAAATCACTGGGAGAGGAGTTGTACGTTAATCTGCTTTCCATTGCCATCTGTGTGAGATCTGAGCGGAGGGGAGGGCTGTGAGAGCATTCCAGCGCTCTGAGCTCCTGAACTCCCTTCCCTCTTTCCTTTTTTAACACTTCTTTTTCAGCCACCATTTCTAGCAAAGGCTGGTGTTCTCAGCACATGCTGCTTCCTGGGTCCACGCTCACCTGGGTTTGAGGGGTGCTGGAGAAAATAAATGGATGGCAGAGCAGCAGCTGGGGGCAGGACTGGAGTGAGCAGGCGAGATCCTGGAGGGGAGAGAAGCTTCACAACTGTTAAATTGTTTTTCTCCGTACAGCAGGAGCGATAAGACCTGGCTTTATCTGAATGCTCCCTGGACCAATTGTTTTTCCTCTCACTGTCCTCACAATACCTCTACACAACTCTGAAGTCAGGTACTTAAAGTCTTAGCAACTTTCTGCCGTTTAAGACACAGGTGGCTTTGGGGAGGCTACAAAATAAAATTAAGGGCAGAATTTAACCTTCACTGTTTTGCTGTGTGGATACCAGCAGCTTTACAGTGCAGTGACCTTTCTACAAATCCAAGGTTTCATTACATAAAATTGCAAGCCACTAACTAACCAGGTTTACCATGTTCTGCATGGCGCAGACAAACTCCTCCGCCAAGCTGAAAAAATCCCCAAGCAGTACATACATATAAATAGACTTGGATTTCTTTAATGCAGGCATCATAATTCAGTTGATATTTCACTGCAAAACTTTGTGCCAGACATGAAGACATCTTCATCCGTAATGATCAACCCCAAAATAAAGGAAGATAAATTGTGTTTGACAATATTAAGCTTGCACACGTCTCTCTGCTCCTTTACTTGCTTTAAAGGAGATTCTTTGCACAAGCCTTGCAGTTTCTTTTTCTTGGGAAGAGAGTACGAAAGATGCAGTGAGGAAGTCATTATATGGAATATCTAGAGCGGGATTCCCATACACAAAAGCACTCTGAAATTCAGCTCTTTATAAATCAGAGTATAAGCAATTCCTAATTCTTGTTTGGATTTTACCCGAATACATTTCCTGTCCTTCCAGCACTTAATGTGGTATAAGCTTTATTAAAGTCACTTCTGGAAGCACTTGAATTTGAACACAAAGTCTCTTAATAATAATTATCTGATACAACACATGAATATTGAATATGAATATGATGCTACCTGATACTTCAGTTGCCTCATTACTTTAGAAGCCATTTAAATATGATGTAAGCCTTGAAATGAATTAATCATACAGTCATGCTTAGGCAACAACATCTTATATATAAGAAGGCAAGAAAAATCTGCTCTAGAAAGATTAGAGGGCTGAGAGTTAATTGTGCTCCAATGCAAGTGACTGCTGTGCAACACAGCAATATCCAAACTCATTTTAACCCTAATTCTTGCTGGTAAAACTGTGTAGGGCAGCTTCAACTCAGAAAAGTCTCTTCTGCTCTGAAAAATGAGAAATGTTATAACCCTGATCTAATAGTTCTAAAATAAAACCATTATTTTTAACCTTTAACAGGAGGACTGGGGGAGTGCATCACTCCGTCCAGTTAGAGCTTAGCTTAGAGCCTGCAGGGTTTGAGGGCACTTTCTTTCCCAGGCCTTTGAAACACAGCAAAAAATGGAAGCAAAAAAAATTAGTTTTAGGGCATCTTTTTGCTGTCAGCTGGAGGGCAGACTGGATAAGAGTGTCTGTTGAATATTTGTCATTTTCTCCTGAATATCAAGGCCCACATACAAGAACCTTGTGTACTCACATAAGTTTGTTTCATAGACTAAAAGGATGGTTTGGTTTGGAAGGGACCTTAAAAATAATCTAATTCCATTTTTTTTCTTTTTTTTTTCTTTTTTCTCCACTTTTTGCTTGTGCTGTCAGTATATGAAAGGCTTGAAAGCTGCCTTGTTTCTGCAGACTTTTTGACAGAGCTGTTCTCTGTAAAGCTTTTCAGAGATGGATGGAGGCTTGAGTAAAAGCCAAAAGGCATTTAGAAGGAAATGTCCTATGGAAAGAGACTGCCCAGGCCTGGGATAATGGAAAGAACAATGTGGTTTTGACAACTACAAGGGAAGCAAAGGGGAGAAAAATCCAAGAAGAGGTGAAGTGAGTCCTTAGGCAGCTGCTTTTTGTTGTTGTTTTCCATTTTTCCTGAAAGACTGGACTGGCAGACAGCAGTCAGAGGGCCTTGGTAGGCTGGAAGTTAAGAAATGAACCTCTGATTTTTACTCAGAGCTTCTCTCCTTCCCAGGACACTGATTCCAGCTATTCAAAACCAGAATCAAACTGAACCTTAAAGAACTGTCAAGGTCTTTCCCTCTATGCTCTGCATCTGCCAACTCCCCTATTTCAGTGTGTCTCAAAACAAATGGTACATTAAAAACATATCAGTCAAACCAAATGGCTTGCAGGGTTATATTAAAATACCAACTGACATGAAGCCTGTCTTGGTTTGGAAAGACAGGTATCTGCCAGGGAAAACTGGGGTTTCCCTTAGAATGGAGAATGTAAACCCCTCACCCCCACCAAATTATAATTTTGCAATTAAGGGCTTTCAGGCAAAGATTTGGGAATAGGAATAACAGTTCTTTACTAGGAATATTAACAATATAAGTTTAGTAGAAAAGAAAAAAAAAACCAAAACCACCCAACCAAACCAGCAAATAAACAACAATTTTGGAGAACCCTGACAGAGTCAGAGCTACAACCTGACACCCTGTTGGTCAGGCTGTTGGAAGCAGTCCAAAAGTGAGTCCTCCTGGAGTGGCAGATGTGGTTCTGGTAGAGTAGAGGTGATCCTGTAGAACAAGGGTCCAGTGGTGATGAGAAGGGTCCAGTGTTCCTCCAGGAATCAGGTGAAGCTGGATGCCTTTTTGTTCCTGTGTCTCAGTTTTATCCGGGTAGGAATGGTTGGCTCCCCTCACTGGGTGGAGCATCTCACAATAGGATGATGGAATGTAGATGTGTTAGTTTGGGGAGGTGTTAATGGCCCATTAGCAGAAAAATATCCCCCTGGAGGGAAGACAGGTGGTGAAAGAGATAAGAAACGATGCCGTACCTGGTTTTAGCAGTTGGCCCATTAACAAAAGGCACCCGTCCCCCTACTCCCAGAGTAAAGAAGAACAATTCTCCAACTGCTTTCAGCAAATTAAATAGAATACACATTTTTGGTTCCATAACCCAAGACAAAGCTCAACAAAAATGAAAGAATACATCATATGAAATTCAGCGGCTCTGCACCTGAACAAACCTATAGCACTCAGGGCAACTTGCAAAGCTCTTTCAAATATTTGCTAAAACAAGGTGACAAAGGCATTTAATGAAAAAATATATCTCTAATAATCATTGTTGCATTCCTTTCTTGCAAATATTTAACCTTTGCGCATTCATAGACTATTCAATCCATATTTTCTACAAGTATAGTGAAAATGAAATAACATTAAGATATACTAATTATAAAAAGCACAACTACCACCCAACAGCAAATCTAGCTGCAGAATTACATTTTTTTAAAATATTACTGATGTCCATGAACTATTTCAAGACAGAAAAATTGTATTTTACAGAGAAATAATTATTTAGCAAGAAAATATTTGTCTTGATTGAGATACAGGATTTCATTCCCCTGACTAAAGTGCCCAAGTTAGAAAGCTGCTCACACACTTTTTATCTAAAAGGAGAAGCTGGCTTTTCTCTGGAGGGTCCAATGCAAAGCACCTAAGTTAAATTCTTACTCTGAATTGCCCTCTGGAGAAATCTCTCTCTCTATTGTCATGAATTTCATTGGAGGTTTAAGAAGATTAGTTTCTGGTTTTGGCACCAAAAGCCCCTCGAGTTGGATGGTGCAACTCCCTCTTTATGTACCAAACACATTGAACCACACTTCCTTTTCATCTACAAATGTAGATTTAATAGACTGTAATTAATTTCCAGGACGCAAATTAAATTAAGTCACTATTACTTTTTTTTTTTTTTTTCATAAGGTAACAGTCCATATTTCGATTAAAAAGAAAAGAAAAGTGAAAGTGGCATTTCCCATCTTTTATCTTTAGAGCTGTTATCTTCATTGCTGAGGCTGGCAAGAGTGTAGGAAGTATTTGGACTATTGAAATCCTTGCGATTTTTCCATGTGGATTTCCAGAAGCAGCTACAGCACTCCCTTTTTACCAAACTGACTCTCTGAACAGAATTAAGGGCATTTACCCTCTGGAAGGAATGTGAAAACGAGGAAGAAAACACTTGCTTAAATAAAGAAAACACAGAGGAAGCACACCACCCTGCACTTGGCACTGGGTGACAGAGCAAAGACTGAGCTGCGCAGGGGACTGAGTGATTTTTTGTGGGGAGCAGTATCAACACCAGACAGCTCTGCTTTCCTCACCCAGGGCCTGTCAGCCCCCGGTAAAATTCGCTGTATTTCAGGTACTGCCTTGACACAAGTCAATGATTTGTGTCCCATTCAATTTAGCTCATGTGAGAATACTCCGAGCTGCTGGCCATGTGTCAGGGGCTGATAATTGCATTGATCCGCTCGCCGTGGGCTCAGCCAGGGCACTCTGCTGAGGACAGGGGAGCTGGGGATGGGGCTTGTTAGAATTAGTAAATTCAGCTCTTTGGCTGCTTTGATTCCAATCAGCCTTGGCAGAGTGATGCATAAAATGGGGAGTGCTAAGTGTGCCAATAAGTGAATTACTTTTCAGGTTATGTTGCTGGTAGAGATATTGATGAGTGGGCTTTGTGAGATGAATGCAGCAGTTTGTTACATTCTATTTCCTATTGAACAGCTGACTCTATTCTGATAAAATGAAGGGAAAAAAACCCAACCCTGCTCATCTACAAACTTCTTAAAAAAACCAAGTTTGTTTTGGAGCACCACAGTTATTTGTAACAGTATTTTTCACTCTTCTCTTTTAATGTTCTCATCAGGAAAGAGCCCTGAGTAAGACTCCTCATAACAATGGACATTCAAAAACAAAGTTTATAAAACAGACTAAAGAAAAAGTTTCTGCAAATACAGCCAGACTTCCATCATTTTGGGGTACAAGATCATTGCTAGCTGACCCTGCATGAGAGCCCAGTTACTAAGGTTTTTTAAAAAATCAATTTTTGAGATATTCTAGCTATCAATCTCCCAGGTTAATTCCTTAAAAATTTTTATTAAAAAGCCTCAAATATCCAAACATAAAGATGTTATCAGCAGGTGATTAAAATGTGTCCAGTCCCTCATTTATCATATAAGGATCCTCACACTTAAGACCCCTAATTTGAACAATAACAACTTTTCATGACTCTCATATCTCTCTCGTTTCTTTTCTAAAATTCCTCTTAAGCCTCTAAATCTGGGAAAATATAGGTGCAAAACGAGAGATTCGCAGCTCCATGTTACAGCTGTCTCTGAGTACCCAGAGCTCCATAGAACTTTCTAAAAGGTGCAGATGTTCAGCACCTGTTGAGGAACACTGCCAGGACGATGATGTCTTCAGCATGCCAAGCAGCCATGAGCATTTGCAGGACTTATGGAGGTCTTTATGTCCCTCATGCTTTACTTCCTCAAGTTTTGGACAAAACCCAGTGTTCTGCAGACTAAATATTGCAAGAATCAAATTTTAGTGTTAGCCTCACTGCTGTTTAGCCAAATTTTGCCGGTTTGTTTTGCCTTGCTGAGCACAGCTACAAGGAAATTGCATCAATAGATTAAGCAGGGTGGTTTTGAAAGGAAAAAATGTTATTTAAAGGCAGTGGAAGTATGTTTGAAAGGGAAGCTATCCATAATCACCTAAACTCGTAAAGCATAATTGAAAGCCAAACACATGAGGCTACTCCCCACCCACTTATAAATGCATTTTAAAAGAACGAATGTTTAAGATCTAATTTTTTTTTACTGCAAGACAAAAACCCCACATAATTACTCTGTAGGCAGAAAAGGAAGTGAAAAACATGTTCAAAAATCACTCATGGACACTTTAACTGCTTTAGTAAAGTTTTTTCTTGATTTACTTATGTTATTTATAAAGCTCAGTCAAGGTAACTGGGGGGAATAAAAAGTGGGTTCTTATATTCTGTTGTTCAGTGGTAAATGTACAGTACACTGTCATGTTGTCTACACTCAAATAAGTGAGATTCCAGGACTACAAGAATATTAGAAGCATTATTTTGTTGAATTTGCCACTGGACAGGTATTTTCAACAAAAATTGCATACATGAAAGTAATAAAGAACTAAATGCAAATCCTGACTGCTGAAAAACATGGTCATTAATTAATAAGTTCAAAGCTGTGATCCTCTTCTTTGGAAAAAAACCCAAAAACCAAAAGACCCCAAAAAAAAAAAAAACCAAAACCCAAAACCTAAAGGGTGTATCAGCATGGATTCATTGGCAGGAAATTACATTTCTAAGAGGAAGAAATTAGGATAACCATCAATCCTGTGGTTTGTTAATTCATCAGCACAGTGGGATTATCTTAAATAGCAACTAGTGAGCACATGCTGAACCAATGAACCTGGGTAAAGAGCTTCAGAGTTTGCTCACCTCCAGGTGATATGTGGAAGTTTCAGCTAAAAAACAAGGCAAGTTTTAAGGTGGAGTCTGATAAAACACTCACTGAAATGAGAAGAAAAAAATCAGTTTAAAACTCCTCCAATATACAGTCACAAATTACAAATCTTACACAGTTAGTTGTGGTGAATCAGATGCCTACTTTACCCATAGATTTTAAATTATATGTGAAAATATGGACAATTCTGGTGGTAAAGCACAAGATACTGATTTTTTTCCCTTCTTTGGTTCACTTTTTAAGTGGTAAGCACACATGCTGTATTGTAGGATTGATTACTGGGCTGAGTTCAGTAATTAAAAAAATACACAAAGGTTGCATTGAAATTAAGGTACTTAAGATTCATCGAATTCAGCACTTTGCTCCTCTCACAAAGTCATTGCTGGGCAATGAGCAAACCTCAGGAAATTATACCCAGGCTGTGCTTGGGGTAAGGTTTTGACTATTTGCCCTGCTGGGTGATTTCATACATTTCATTATTCCATGCTCAGGACGGATATTTGGGTTCCAAATCGACTCCTGAGCCTCTGTGTTATCCCAGTGCCTGAGGAATCATGCACAGGCATCCACAGAGGGCTCCCTCTGCTCACTGAGTGACTGTTTTGGCACAAAGCTCCGTCCTGCCCAAATGGCTGCTGGAGAGCTGCATCCGATATAGAGCAGTCAGTCAACAGTTCCCAAAATAGCCAGCATAATCAGATCCACAGCACAAAAGGCAGCCTGCTCTTGCATCAAATAGATGGGACAAAAGAGATCCTCAATCAGACAAAGAAGATCAAGGAATCCTCATGGTCCATCTATGCTGGCTTCTCTTTGTCTCTTCATCCACATCATTTGACCTCAGTGGATTAATTTTCCCAAATATATTCTCTCTATTACTGGTCTATTCATCAGGCACAATCGATGGCTTCAGCTGCTCCCAATTTAAGGAAAAAAAAAAAAAAGTTTTAACTGCTTAAACTCCTTATATGAGAGGAACGAGAAAAAGATGTAATGTGGGAGACATATGCTGATAAAAAAGCAGGCTGTGACATGCAAGACTTTGCTGATCTTGTCCTACAACAACCACTTCTGCTTCCAGAGAGCAAATCATTCCCAGGAGGGAAGCACACATGAGCAGCAGCTTGGCTCTATTAGGTTGTCTGTCTAAATAAAAATAGTTTCTGCCTTTAAAGGCTTAAAAGGGACTTTGGTAGGGTGTGAAAGCAGAAAACCTGTGATCTTTACAAAGAAATGATGGTAGCTACCATTGTATAGTATTTTTAATACATGGAATTCAGAATATTCCAGTTTTAGAGTCTAAAATGCACATATAAAATATGTACATTTTCTCCAAGGAAGAGGAGAGTTATCCATGAGTAATCTCAAGCACTAAGACTCTTCCTGTTCTAATATCAAAGCTTTTTCAGAATTTTTGGCTGATGACTAAAATGCTGATAAAAATATGCATCAGTCAGTTTTGAATCTTAAAGACCTCCTATTTATTGCATGTAACTAAATGTCTCCATTATTACTTCATAAGAAAGATCTGTACATTGATATACAGAACAGCTTCAAATCACTGATCTGAACACACCTATGTGCAGAAATGTGTGAAGGAACACACTGCCTATAATGAAAAATGTTCATTTAAATTTTTTTTTAAAATAATAAAAAAGTCCCAGAAGCTCAAAAAGAGTACTTAGCCAAAAATAGCAAGGAACTGTAAAAACCCCCATACATTTAGAAAAAAAAAGTGATACTATCAGTCAAATGTGCTACCTAGCAAACCACAATGAAACACCACAGAACTACAAAGCCTTGAAGACACTTGTGCTGGGTCTGCACCATGTTCTCTTATGCTCTTGGTACCAACATAGAAAATATTTCCATTTTCACAGCTGCCTGCCAGGTCTTTCTCCATTGCAAATGCCACCCTCCTCCAGTCTGGCTGCCCTCCCTAAATAACGTTTAGGATGTCAGTTTTAAGTGACTGAGTGCAATATTCAGATCTTTCACAGTGCTGCAGCTGGGGTAGCACACAGGAAATTGTGGTATTCCATGGAAATGCACCAGAAATAATAAATATGACAGATATCACCAGGAACTTCTCTTCATGCTGCTCTCAGCTCTCTGCTTTGGTGGGAAGGAAGGCTGAGAACAGTTGGAGTTGCTCATCACTTCACTGGACCAAGAATGATACCAAGAAGTTGTTTAGGGTTGTTTGTTTGGTTTGTTTGTTTGGTTTGTTTGTTTGTTTTTCTGTTAACATCCTTGAGATTTGGCTGCATTCTTACAACAACTGTATTTACTTTCTGTCATTCATAGTTTTTTTAAGTAATGAGAAAAATATGTTGCTTTTAAAAGCCTTTGATCCTAGTGAGAAACTTCTCCTGTAAGAATTTAATTTAAACTTCTACCAGTCTTTGTCCATGCTTGGCTCAGAGAGTAATTTAGATTCCGAGTTGCAGGGGGACACAAATTACCATTCACCCTCTGGTTCATGTGGTTGTTGATTTGTTTTTTGGGTTTTTTTTGGGGGGGGGGTTTGGGGGGTTTTTTTTTTTGGGTTTTTGTTTTTAAGATTAAGCTGTGATGAGCTGGGGAGTGCATAATTTATGAGCTCCAGCTTCAATAAGAACTCCAGATTTAATAATCATCTCCAGCCTGATATGTCTCCTGCCTGTTACTGTGCTGCTGCTTACACCAGTGGCTGTGGGATGGACTGGGAGGCTGCAGCCTCTCCACTCACAAGTCAGTCAGCCAGAGAACAATTGTTCCTACCAGGGAACTGAAATAATTCTCAAGCATAAAATCCTTACTGAGACTTCTCTTGTCAGTTCTGGGTTTTTCTGTGTCTCTTTCTACCCTGTTTGACACTCTCCAAATCTCCCATCCCTCTCTGAAGGGGAAAGAGTGGGAATGATCCTGCACACCACACTTTGTTGTCAGGAAGAGCTTCAGAGTGGGCAAGACATTGAATCCACATGGTTTAAGTTTCCAAGGGCAAGATTTAAGAGTCCAACCTTGGGATAAGGTAGCTCCCTGTTTTCTACGTAGAAATTCCTGCTCTGAGTTTGGAAATATTTCCCTGTACTGACAGAAGCTCAGCTGGGTTTGGATTCCACTCTGGAAACCAAGCAATACAAATGAGGAGCTGCAAGTCTGGCAGGACTCCCCTTGATCAAAATAAGCTTGAAGAATAAAAATTTGGACATATTTCCATGCAGAGTTCAAGAGATGACAAGGAAGACAGCAGAGAGCAAAGAATTATTGGGGTGTTGGGATTTTGTTTGATTGGGTCAGACCACTTCATTTTTATGCAACCTAAAATGGTATTTTAGTAAATATTTATAGTATTAATATACTATTTAACATAAATATTTCATATACTAAATAATAACTTGATATACTTTTTTTAGCCATCAGCTATTGCTGAAGAAGTGAATTATAAATAGGAGAGGAAAAGGGTATTGGGTGTATTGGATGAAATGCTGACTTTTGTCACTGAATAGTAGCAACTTCTCTTTAGAGAGGGTGGCCACTAGAACAATTACCCAAAATATCCTTTAAAATGAGAATCTGGAAAGCCTCATTTACATTAAAGCAGAGGCACCAAAGAAATCAAGTGAAAGTCCAGTAGGGGAAACATAACCAGCACTCTGAGAAAATAGTTGGGCAACAATAAGTAAATGTGGTTTTATTGTTTGTGTCTCTTTGAGCTTTCTTTCACTCATCTAAGCATTCATTGATTCTTGAATCACAATTAAGTTATAACTAAATCATATTTCTTCAACATATTTTCTAAAGCCGTAGGAGCAGCTCCTCAGTTTTAGTTAGTTTCCACTGAATCCAGATTACTTGGGGCATTTTTTAATGGACAAAACCTCAATATTTTAAACTGGTTCCATGATGATTTCACTCAGATTAGAGCACAGGAAATTGTGCTATGAAAAATAGAAAGCTAATCAGAAAAATTGTAAGAGAAGGGAAGCCAGATTGTCCTTTATCTTACACCAATTTATGCTGTTGAAGTCAAAGAAATCAGAGCAATGAAATGAAATGATGAATCAGGCCTAGTGCTTTTCTCCATTGCAAATTTAATGTTACGGAAAATGATATTAAAGTATAATACCCCTACTTTAGGGCTTACCAGAAAATGACTCATGATAAACAGAGCGCGTTTGCAGAAATGGCATTAAAAAAATAAATTTAACTTCTCTCTCAGGCTCATTCAATATTTCAGGGTATAATTTAAGTACACATCCCTCATTGTGTTCAAAAATTCTTCCTTGGGAGTGGGAATCCAGAACTTTAATGGTAACTTAGACACTCATGCATAAAGTTATCAACGAAACTTGAAGTTAAACTGAACATTTCTGAATACAGAAGTAAGGTAACACAAGGAAAGGCATGTTTCTCTTTCCCAAATTGCCTTTGAGTAAGGCAATTTAAGTGACATGAAAGATAGTTTAGCTTTTAAAAACTGCATTTAAGTGCCCATTCACCTTGATATTGAAAGCATTTTTATTGACTTGAACCTGTGCAAGTTCTTTCAGACAAATTACCAGACAAAATAAATAAATAAACATTAGACTTGCAAAGAATGTAACAGGGAGAACTGACCATCAGACAGAGGCTTGCCTTGAACAAACCAAGTGGCAATGAGGAAAAACCCATTTTTCTCAAGAAAATACCTAAGCTCTCCCAAAACCAAGACAAAATAAAGCCACAAACCCTTTTTGGCTGAAGGCTGCAAGATTACAAGTTGGTGTTCCTGAGTGTTTGAGGATGACATATTCTGTTTTATGGTGATATACTGTTTTATGGACCTCAGCTAAATGAAGTCATAAAAACTTCTGCTTTCCCAAGCTATCATATCAGGGATATTGCTTTGTACTTGCAGCCCTAAGAATATGTATTGCCAAGATTTAGGGACTTCAGTGCTTTTGTGAAGCCTCTACCGTGATTTCAAAGGAAAAAAACTTAGGTAAAACTAAGAAAAAAATTACACTGAAATCGATACACATTAAATTAATGTCAGCCAAAGAGTAGGAACTATTTTCTTTCTACCACCACTAATGACTCTTTCAGGAACATTCTAAACCTTTTTTTCTTTTTTTTTTTTTTTTTCTTTTTTTTTTTTTTTTTTTTTTTTCTTTTAAAGACCAAGTTTATTAATTTGGAGAACGAAATGCTCTTCAGCACTGCGTAGTCACAGATGAACTGATAGGTTCAGGTAAAGTGCTGGAACAGTGGGAAAGAAAATCAATCTGTGCAAGAAGTTGCAGAGGTCACTCCATCACTCCACTTTCCAAAGCCACTGTCCCATGAACCCTGCTGAAGAAGCATCTGCAGCTGAAGAGAATTTATCTGGAGGTCCCAACTGTTATGGGTTAACTCAGTTTGGTGTTCAGTTGAGGAGGAATACAGAATATTGCTCTGTCTAGAACCATTACAACACGCATCCCAGAGCAGCATTTTGGGGATCGCCCCACTGACAGCACAGGCCACGAGAGCAAAAGATTCCCTGCAGGTTTCCTCTTGTGTTCGTCCTTTCCCCCAGCCACAACCCCAGGCAGCCTCAGGAACAGAGTCAGCCTTCAATGCTGCTTTCAGCCTTGCTGTTGGAACTGTTTCCCCACATAAACTGCACAGATTTTATAAAACAAGCCCACAGCAAGGCATTTCCATGACAACAAGCTGCAGCTACTAAACTCAGACTTGGAGCCAGTCCTCGCTTTGGTTCTTAAAATCTAAAAGTGTCTCTAGACTGTACTGGTCTGAGCACAATCAGTGGTCCAAGATGCATTGCTAAAAATGAGTGAATTGAACATAGGGAGTTACCCCCAAGTGCAACAGCTCCAGTACTTTACAGTTTTTCTTAACTTTGATGTTAATTTTGATCTCTTTTTCTGGAGACCCAGTGCTGACTGATCCAGCAAGCAATGCCACCTGCAGCTGAGCTCTGCTCCGGAGCACTGGCAGGGATCTGAACCAACAGAGATTATTGCTGATTTCTTTCCCCCTGATCTATACACAATTCTTCTTGTTCCTGTAATTCCACCTGTCCTCTGCAAGGGGAGAACACATCTCTCCTGGAGTCAGGTGCAAGGCAATAAAGCATAACTCACCCCTTTGCAGCGTGGCTGGGTTCCTTTTGTGTTTCTCTTGCCAGTACCACGTTGGCTCCATGCCATGAAGGGAAAGACATGAGGAGCAGTTGTTGTCACAGATCTCAAAGCAGGAGCTGTGTGATTACAGCCATTCTGTGGGATGCGAATGTAACAACCACGTTTCTACACCACACTCAAAGTCCTGTTTGGCTGGTACTAAACCACTGCCTAATTAGAAAAAGTGCTGAAATAACCTTTTTTTTTTTTTTTTTTAAACATCTAAAACTGCATTCCAGATTTAATAGAAGACCCGTGGTGTTGCTTTGTGCAAAGTCACCCTTCTCTTGAGTGAAACCTTCCTTTACTGCAAATCCTGCCACAGACACCCCAAAGAAATTGTGGTTTGGGTTTCTTATAAGACTTCATTTAGCTGGATAAAGTTTTCCTAAGTGGTAAGAATGCCCTAGACAATGGAAGATGTCCCACAGCACCCAGATACTGACATGGCTAATAAATAGATTTATTTGATTGCAGATTCCAATCAGGACACACAAATCTTTGAATTCTGACTAAATTGTTGGATTGCTGTATAAAAAAGTAGACTGAGAGTTTAAGTGCTTTGTAAATGTCATATAAGAAATACCCCTTTTTGGTTAATTCATACACTGATCAAACAATTATTTTGTTTCAGTATAAAAATCACAGAAGCATTAATCAAAAGTATTTAGTTAATAATAAAAGAGAAGACAAAAGCCACTGGAATGATAAAGAGTTTTGTGCAAATTCTAACATGATTTTAAAAGAAGTCAAATGTTTGATGTATTTTTTAAAAAACACCTTTCTTGACTTGAGTCAATATTAATCTCTAATTGATGAAATAAATGCTACTGCTGTTTCTCTTTGAAATGAATGGACACAAAAATGTTCAAAAGGAATCCTTTATAGACATCACATGTGGCCACATCAGAAACCTTTGGAAGTTAAACTACATCAGGGTAGGAGCATTAATAGTGGCCTGAAATAGAGCCATTGATCTGTTGAAACTGAATGTAGACCAAGGTCCAAAGAAAATCATGCCAAAATTATTTCCTTTTTGAAAAAATACAATCAATTAATAAAATGAGACTATTCTATCAAGAAAAAAGGGAATTCTTTTTCAGTTACATTTCTTTAAAATTTTAATTCTCTAAACACTAAAATTCTGCTGTAAGAATATCCTGAGTACTGTTATAAAATATCAAATAAGTCCATTATTCTATATGGCAGCAAAAAATTTATATTAACAGAAGTTGAGATATGGTCAAAATTTAGGGGTTTTTTAGAGTGGCTGTTTTGTAAGATGATCAGTATGAGATCAGTTGTACAACCTTAGTTTGTCAAAGTTCTGCAAACGAAAAAGATTTCTCCAGTCAAGTACATTCCCTATTCAGCCTCTGAAAATGCGTCCTGAGACTTTTGCTAACATTCACTAACAGACTTGGTCAGGGAGTGGTGAAATCCCATGTCACAGCCGAGTCAGGCCTTTCTGAACTCGTGCCCAAAAAAGTCACGCTCGGAAATGTTCTGGGCTCCCCTGAGAGCTGCCCAGAGAGGCTGCTGAGGGAAGGCAGAGCACAGGAGCCCTGCAAGGCTTTGCAAACATGGGCAGCTCCCTTCTAGTGACATCCTGAGCAGTGAAACTACAGAAATGCAGTTACAAGTACAGTCCTTGTAACTATGAGGCATTAACTTGACAGCAGCAGCATATTTTGGAGGTATGGAACAGTGTCACTCACGACATAAAGAAGTCACACCCACACCTTGCGATGTCCAAGGCAGGAAAAAGAAGAAGTGTTTCTTTACAGAATCAACATTTATCAAACTCCAGCGGTGACCATGGATTGGAGGAAGAAAATCTCCTTCTCCAATCACACTGGACAACCCAACAGTCCATCCACAGCCCCCTCCCCATGAAAAGAATGTAAACATTACTAGATTTTACAATAACAAGAAGCATATTTATATGAAAGTGTATCTGACTCCAAAACACAGAAGGCTAAAAATAAGACTTTACCAAACTCCTTAAGGGGGACAGAGGAGAATGGCAAAAACCCAGACAACAGAACAGGGCAGGATTGAATTTCATCCATTTTTACTTCATTAGTCTGAATCAGGTCATACAGATTAGCTGGTGCTTCAGCAGCAGGAATGACACTGGATTTTTTTTTTCCTGTTGCTCAAAAAACAACCACCCAAAACTTAACCTTGATCTCTCATCTCCTAATTTGTGATTTTACCTCATCCCACACAAAACCCTGAAACCCACTTGCCATTTATGCCAGAACATCCATCTGATTCCAGAAGTGGATGATGCTCCTAACAGAGTACTCAGGATAATATTTCTGTTGATGCCCTCCTACTTGCTGGCATTTTTGTGATGTTATAAACTGTCCACTATTTTAAATGCTTTTCTTCAATGCTACTTCTTTCATAGAGACATAAAGAGAAACCATTAAATAAAATCATCCCAGTTGCATGCATGATTTTTTTCTAGCTTTTAATTTTACAAAGACGTCAGGAAAAGTGAGGCAAAGCCGGAGAATTCGAAGAATTCTGAAGCAATTTGACAGTGAATCTTTTCTGTGTCTATTCTAAAGTTGCCAATTTTATCTGTCAGTTTTATCTGTGCAATTGTTTGCAGCCCTTCCAGCAGCTCGGACACTGCTCTCCCACTGCTGGGGCACAGACTGTTCTCCTCTCCAGCAGGCAAATCATCCTGAAACTTTCAGGATCCTCAGACACAGCTTCTTTCTCATTCTCTCGACACCAACACATTTCACACTCTTAGAAAGTCTACATTATAGCCTGCAAGTCCTTCCTTACACAGACAGCAAAAGCAGGACAACAATACCAGACAGTTTTGAAAAAGGCATTTCAGTGTTCCAGAGTGGGAAGCAATTTGTGGAAAACTGTTTTCACTTCCTGCTGCCCCACATACAGAAGAGGAATAAACACTGAGAAATGTTTATTCTGCAGAATAATGTGAATTCTTTGGGAGAATCAGACCCTTTAACAACACCCACCCATAAAACAACAGCAAAATGAGTTACTTGGGACTGGAGTTGGTTTAGACCCAGAGTAAAAATGTTCAGCCTGGAGGGGCCAGAGAATCCTGATTAGAAATCCGGAGTAAACACGAGGGGCTATCAGGCTGAACAGTTTTTGACAACAAACACCTTTCTGGTAGCCTTAGACTTTTTGCTTTCCTGAGGATAATGAGTCTGTCCAAACCAGTTTTCTTTTCTGGCACACAAATCTATTGAGTGGAATACAGAATATTCTCCAGTGAAGCAACTGCTTTCTGTGGATACAGCTAAGATTACACTTCAGCATACTTTTTTCTTTCAATTCAAAGTCTAGAGGAGCTCAATTTGCCTTATTAAGGAAAAAAATATCTTTAGTAGTCTGTTCAGAATGCAGACAAAGGAAAGCAAATGTAGCTTTCTAAAGCAAGAAGTCTTGTGAGGACTGCTGCCCTTTTAGTTAGAGATCATTAAAAGAAGGTTATATACTTACAGCAATAACTGAAAAAAACCCATATAATTCAAACATTGGGAGGATGTATGCCATCCTAATAATTATTTTGAAAGTATAATATGCATTTAAATGTTTTCCCTTGAACATTTAAAATATTTTTTCTGGATATCTTGCCACAATCCAGAATAATATGCTATGTGGTAGATCTACTTTCCTGTGACAAATAGGCTGTGAAATACCAGAGTAGAAGATCTGTATTTGAGAGACTTTAAATATAATGCAGGATTTAAAAAAAAATAGTTGGAGGTTATTTTTTTTTTCTTAATATTCTGGATACAGGAAACCACTTATTTTTCCTATCCTCTTTAAACCATTTGATGACCCAAATTTTTGTCCTTACTCTTACTCACAGACTTCCACATATTTAGTCTCATTATTACTCTAGAATAGAAATGTTTCTTCAGCTACAAATACAACTGATGTTTAATGACTCAGTTACTACATCTTCAATTACTGAGTTGCCTCCTCTATTATCTGCCTTTCAGCAAGATCTGTTTTTATAGAAATTGTTAAGCTGTAGGTCTTGGCCCTACACAACAGCCACATGCATTCTAGTGATGTCCTAAGGCAATTTCCTATAGATTCTTGAATCGAAACACCATGGTCTGGAATTTTACATAGGTCACAAAAAATCCATCATTTTTTAGCTGCCAGGGAGTCAGTGGAAGACAGACTTCACCACAATGTGAAGGAATTCTTATTCCAAAGACACAGTGCAAGCATTGAAGAGAAAAACTCATGGCCCCTCACAAGTTTACATCCTCTTAATATGGCTTTTATTGGGATCAATGATATTGATTTACATCAAACAATCACTGCTTTGCTGTTACCTCCCTTGCCTGTTCAAAGAACACACATTGTATTTCTGCTCAACAAGCCTGCAGTGTCGAATACTTTTATGTTTTTATCCACTGAAGGATATTTCCTGTGTTTGCCTGCTTTTCCCATCTGAATCCCTACAAAGGCACTCCCAAACTTCCATCCAATTTGCCAGATCTGGCCCAGCTGCTATGACACTGTTCCTTTTTGCCTCTTTGCAGGGTATTGTTTGCTGATTAACACAGGAGACAGCTCTCTGAGGCTCCCCAGCTTCTGAGGGGCTGTCAGAGTTTTTGATCCACATTTCTTATTCCAGACAATGTCATGATAAAATTCAGTAGTGCTCAAATTTCTGTTCTTTCATTAGGGCTCCCTTATCTATATAAACATTTCATGTTCTTTCTTTCACAATGCCTAGAGGTTTGGAATAGTTTTATGCATTTTTTTGCCACTTCTATCTTTAATCTTGATCCCAGTTAGTTCTTTATCGTTGCCAGAGGCTTGTGCCCTTTTTGTTGTTGTTGTTGTTGTTGTTTTTGTTTTTCTTTGTTTTTAACTTCAAACACAACTTTCTGTTATACTTCTTGCACTGAATACTGACAAGTTGAAAGGAAGGAATATAGGAAGCACAAGGCAAGACTGCATTAATCTCCAAAACCTATTGCAGATAAGTAAGCTGCTGCTTAATTTATATTCTGCCAGGATGAGGCCGAACTATGAATTCAAATAAATATCTAAAATGCACAAAAAAAAAAAAAAAAAAAAAAAAAAAAAAAAAAAAAAAAAAAAAGGGAGGAAAAATAGGGAACAACTGCTTGTAGGGATTCTTATATATTTTGTTCATATACCTTAAAACTGCATTTATTAAAAAATTATTTTCCACGAACACATTTTGGTGAACACTTTGCAAAAGGTACTTACATTTTAAGAAAGTTTTGTTTGTTTCAATGCACTCTGAAACTTTATGTATTTTTATATGCCTACCTCATGAATATATATGCATATATATCACTACTATACTTCTCTTTCTGGGAGAAAAAAGAGTCAGGAAACATATGGTGTCTATAATTGAATACCAAAAGAGCCATGTAAAAGACCAAAATTATAACATTCTATATTACCTTAAACTTTTATTTTTTTTACCTGAGAGGAATTTAAAAAATCCATTGCTTTTAAATTAGACTTTCTAGAATTAAAATAATTCTTCACTTAACATTCCCTTACTTGTAATCACCCATTCTGTACTCGTAGATCTGAGAAACAGTTATTTCACTGCTTCTGGTAAAAGTGAAATATATACCTGGATTATCAACTTATTCATTTCGATGCAATTAATTTAAATGTCAACATCTGTAACTTATTAGTTATACTTCAAGTTAATTTTTAAACAAATTGCACTCCCATTAAAAGTGTTGAGATTTCTTCCAGCCATAAAGATTTTGGTGAAATTGTTGGCAATTCATACAGGGAAGGGGTTTCTTCTTTAATCTAATATTTAGATTACAGAATGTTAAAAAAAAAATCTTAAATGAAAATAATTAGGTTACAAATTGGTGAAATATCCTGTTAAATTCAAACAAATATTTGAAGACTTTTTCCCTCCTGGTGTTTTTCATCTCAGATATGAATTTTTTATCATCATCACTATGAAATACATCCAATCTGCTACTAAGTCCTGCCTTCCAAAAATAGCAAGTTGGTTTGTTTTTGTTTTTGGTTTTGTTTTGTTTTTGGTTTTGTTTTTGTGTTTGTGTTTGTGTTTGTGTTTTTGTTTTATTTTCTTACACCTACCAACTCCAATTTTCTGCCAATTGTTAAAAAATCTCAACCCACTTGAAGAGTAGCTCATTTTGCAGATTCTTTTTTCCCCCTGACCTCATGCAACTGAAATTACTCTCCATGCCCACAGCAAACTGGTTATTGCTCACCTTCCATTATTAATATTTTCTGTGACCCTTCTGTTTGGATCCAGCTGTCTACACACCAGGGACTCTGATTTTATTTGCAGCACCTCATGCAGGGATTCTGCACCAGTTTTTCTGCAAGGGGCACTGGGGGGATGAACCAGAACCTGCCAGGTGGGGTTCCTCAGCAGAGCATTAATCTGAGTTCTTCCCCATCCCCTGCACAGCACTTGTCATGAAACTTCTAGGAACTTAATTATCTTGGAGACTTTGTCAAATGGGGTTGAAATTGGCCAAGAAATTCAACATTTACCAAAGGGAGTGAGGGAGAGCAGGCAGAAGATGCTTTCACACCAACAGCCTTTCCTTAGGACACAAGGCTAAAATATCTGTGCAACAAATGGTTTGGAGGAAACTGGCTCATGAATGTAGCAATTAAATCACAGACAAATGATTTCTTTTTGCATTTATTATCATAAATACTCTGCTCTACCCTTTGCAGAATCTCATTTAACCACATTCATTTTAAAAAGAACAATTTCAGTCTGAGTTTTGTTTTTGTGGAGCACTGAGGGGAAAATGTTCTCTTATCTTCAAATGTTATTAACTGGAAATAAGTGTAACCTACGCTTTGAGGTCCTTATTGCAATTTAGATAGACAATTAGATATCCGACACCAAAAAGAAGGAGAAAACTTTGTAGCAGAGATTTTTCTCGTGGTGCCCCAGGTGACTACAGCAGACTTCCTTCTGTGCTTAAATGATTAAAAACTACAATATCCTTCAAGCCATTTTTAGAAAACTATTTGTAATTGCACTATCAAGTCATATAACTTTTTCAAAATTAGCTTATGAGATTTACATAGGATTGAGCTTTTAGCAGGAAGGTGAGTTGTATCCTCAATTACAATAGTTCTGCTCTTTCTTCAAGGCTGGAAACTTGCAATAAAGGGAACCAAATCCTTCCTTCACTTAACTGGATACACAAAAATTTCAACCTTGGAGACTTTCAGTAGCTTCCACAACAGATACAACACCACTTTTACTAATAAAAATACATGTGTCTGCTCTGTGACAAATCTGTCCTTCAGGAGAGTGCTGAAAATGAATTGCTTTATGCTGTAAATTTAATTTTTGTTTAAAGAAAGCCTTTCTGGTTAGAACTTTGAAGGAGACAAAAGAATAGTATCTGTGTACTTGCATCCAGATGTGAACAGTTACACTCATAAAGACTTTACAGAACAAAGGACTTTTAATTATTTCATCACAGGGGACCCATGAGAAAATTTGGGATTTAGCCACTGATACTTTTGTGGTAGTTTGCATGTCATAAATGGGAAACAGCACATAACTTGAACAAATGCCTCTTTACAGATGAAAGTATCTCAAAATCAGAGGCACAAAGCTATATGAAGCTCAATGCAAAAGAATATGCAGAATCATCCACTTAGAAAGCTTGATTTAAACGTTGTTTTGCCTTACACTTAGGAAACATTGCTGAGAAAAAGCCAGAGTGGAGCAAAGAAGTGAATAGAAGACATTGGCACTCCCTTGCCAAAAAAAAAAAGACAGGAAAAGGAAAAAAAAAACCCACAAAAAAAAGCACACACACACACACACACACACACACACAAAACCCAAAAAACCCCAACAAACAAACAAACAAACAAACAAAACCAACAAAACCCAAAAAACCACAAAACCAACCAAACCAAAACCCCAAAAAACCCCACAAAAACCAAACCAACAAACAAAAACAAAACAAACAAACAAACAAAAAAAAAAAAAACCAAAAAACCTCACAAATGCAAATTGTTTAGCTTTCCCCTAATTTGTAACTGCATTGTTGAATCATGCATTTTTTCAGCTGAAATGTATACTCTATAAGCTTTACAGGAGCTACTCAGAAAATGTCTTCATTTTTCACTCATATATTTGCATCAGCCTCAGATCCTGGGGACCTGGGAGCATATAACATTGGTAAAATCATATTTTCATAAGCACTTCAAATCTGCATAATTTCCCTCTGTTAAATGACTACTCTGGCAGGCAGTGTGCTGTAGGCAACTCATTGTTCACAATTGATAATTAGCTTTTGTTTGACAGCATTGTTGTGTGATTTTGTGGGAGCTGTATTTGGGCAGAGGACCCTGGGATGTGTGGGGACGACCCTGCAGGATGTCCTTGCTGAACTGGAACCCCAGAGCCTGGGTGGTAATTGGCCACAGAGAGCCACAGAAATTGGTGAGCACTTTCCTCAGTGAACTGAAAAACTGATGTGGCAATTAAACTCAATTAAAAAGAATAAACATCAACGGTTTTACTAAAAGTGCATTGAAAAAAAATCTGAGCACATCAAGAGATACCTAAAGGTCAGCTTAAGCAAAAATAAGGTCTTATTTTTGCCAGGTCAACTCTGAATGCCTTTTCTTCTGTTTTTCTGTCATGAAACAATACTTTCGGGATATTTAAAAATCACTTCTTGGAAGGTGAAGATGAAAAACCACCAGACTAATCGAACAGAAGAAAATGTGCATCTTTTCAGAAATCCAAGATGTCTGAGAACAGAGGGAGGATGTGAGTTTTAAAATAAGAAAATTAAAGGTAATCAAGAAAACAGGCTGCTTTAGTCCAGTGTTTTCTGCTTGAGACCACTGACTTCCTTTTAACCTGCATAAATTATTTATCCATCACCTTAATTTAAAGCTTCCTCCATAGGTTCCAGATTCAAACCTAAAGAACCCATTAAAATACAGGAAATGCTGCCCTTACCTCATGGATCTCAGCCATTCAGTGTCTCCATTTTGGTACACTGGATCTCAGTTTGGCCACACAGCGACCTTATTTTCAAATTGAAGAGAGTAATAAGCAAGTATTTTTAAATTGAATTTTTTTGTAACTTTGTAACTTATGTGACTGCTCATTAGAAATCTGAACCCCAGGTATGGATAAACATCACTATTTTTCTGAAGATTTTTCAGCTATCTAAGCTGGCCTGTTACATAGGTGCTGCATTTAAGGATGTGAAAAGTCACTTTTTAACCCTTAAAAAAACAAACAACAAACTTGACTGACTGCTGAAAGATAAAGAGAGTCATTAATGACACTTCAAAATGTGTTAAGAACACAAACATATGGAAAGCTATAAAACAAACCAGAGCTTCCTCACCTGACGTAAGGCAAAGGCCCATCTAAATGTCAGTGGAACTGCTGGCAGATATCAAACCAACCCTCTGATTAACTTCAAAAAAGCTTCACAGGAGGATCCTTGACATTCTCTTTCTGTTTGACCTTTGAAATCATTTGGCCTCCCTGTTTTCCCAATTCCTCGCTTCCTCTTCATCTCTCTTTTCTGGTGAAGACAGTGAAAGGGAAAATGCCTTCCCTGTGGGCAGGGACTTGGAGCTCCTTGGATTTTGCTTGAGTCAGCCCTGGAAGAGGATTAGAGACTTGGGCAAGAGGGAAATGTTCTTGAGGTCTATCGAGCTCGTCCACGGAGCACATTAAAGGAGTCCTCCTCTCCACTCGGCTCCGCTAATCCTTCCAGCCATTGTTGGGTTTGTGCATAATTCTCTCACCATGACAGACTTTAAATTGCAACGTTAATGTGAGACTGGGGAATCAATGCAACTTTTAATAACAAAATAGTTTCCTACAAAACATCAAAGAGTTTCTGGCAGATATTGCTGCATCTGCCATTTTCCTACCAGGTCATAGGCAAATGTGACTGACAGTACTTTGATTTTAAATTGTGCCATTCTATCCTTTAAAAAACTGTTTTCACACCTAAAGCAGTGCACCAGTATCTAAAACTAATTCTATATCTAAAACTATTCAGAAACCAATCTGAATTTGATGATACAGTTTTAATTCTTTATTTGTCTCTATAATTTACTGTGTTTGCAGGAAAAGAAAAATATTACCATGGAACTTGTATTTTTCATTCATTTACTCCAATAATCTTGCAGAACCATAAATGTAAATTGCAATCTCTTTTTTTTTTTTTTTTTTTTTTACATTTGTTACTTAAAAACTAATAACAAAAGGTAAATTGTTCATAATGGCACATTTCACATATTTCAAAAGCAAAACAAGCCCCCAAACCTCAGAACACTGATAAGATGATAAAATAGTGACCAATTTCCATTTGCTAGTAATAAATCTTCAAAAAGAAAAACATGAATTTTCCAAATGGAAGCACATATCTGTGAATAAGGAGAGTTTTTATCATGAGACTTTGTAACTGCAACCCTTCTCAAAAATCAGGAAACATGATGTTTCCTAATCCTGACACATTAACTTGTGTTTCCAGTTTACTGATAGAATTCCTTTTCTTTCCAATTAAACTAAATGCTGGCAAAATTAAATGTCTCGGAGGAAGACACAGACTATTTGAAATATATATCCTCAGTTTAATGGAGTTGTAAATGCTTTCATGCTACATGGTGGAAGGTCAAGTTCTTTAACATTTCCCTCCACACATAATAGAAATAAATTGCATTCTAGTTAAATCTAGCTAGTCTGAGTTCCTAGAAATTCTTGTATCTAATTTTAGGATCTTTTATTGTCTAATACTGAAATTTTATGAACTACAAAAGCATTACCTTTAATCATTGTGCCAGATACACTTTAGAGGGGTTCCTTGTGAGATTGTAAATCTGCACATTTTTGTTCTTACCTAAGATTTTTTCCTGGTGTGACTTCTTACAGCTAAGAACATATAATTTAATTTTAAAGAGAGACAGCAAACCCATTAAAGTGTATACATAATTATAATAGAAAGCAATCTTTGATAGAATTTATTATGAAGGTATTTAAAGATCTTATCTTTCTAACACAATAAGTAGTGGTTTTGGAAGAATAGGTTAAACTGTCTAAAAAACCCGTCAACAAACCAAACATGCAAAGATAAATATGGTAAATATTCAACAGCATAACTTCAGTTTAGCTTGCTCTAAATGACAATCATTATATATTTAAACCAGAACATTTTAGACTCTGTTTCTGCCGGTGTTACTGGCTGCAGTTCTGGAGTAATTCTGAGCAGTCTCACATAATTTCCTACTACCAAAAAAATTCCCATTGCACAGGGGCAGATGTTTCCAGAAGAGCAGAAATGGATGAATTCTTTCAACTACCTTCAACTTTTAAGGTATTCCATTAATTACTTAGCAAATTACTACAGTGTTATCATAATCACTGACCAACCTATGGCAGGTATATAGCTACTATCCCTTAAACTGTGTAGAATTTAAGCTAAAAATAAGAAAGAAAGAAAAAAAAAAAAGCTGAAAGTTCTGTTGAAGGAATAGATAGCACTTCAGTTAGCAGGGGATTTGCGTTTTTTGTTTAATTGAAGAGAATTCCTTAAATGAAAATCAAGGCTGAGGCTGTCAGAAAGCCTTACCCGACCTCTAGGTATTGTTCCAGGTGTGTCTATGACTTGGGATCAAGCAGATCCAAAAGGAAACAAGTTGCTGCTATCAGGGGTGTAAAAGATTGGTTTTCCTCAAGGAAGTTTAGCAGAGGGGCAGCATTTCAGGAAGATGAACTTTGGGGCTCTTGTCAGCAGCTGATTCAGAGCTTCATGCCCATAGAGCAGTCAGCAAGTTTTCCATAATAGGGTTCAACACCTACTCCTATTATAGGCTAAGTCAGCCGTCCATAAATGCATTCAAATTGCTGAGTTATCCACTTATTCTCTTTAGCTATTTAGTACATGAATTTCAAATGCCAAAAAAGCTCACTTCAAAAGGGAAAGTTTTAGACTTACCAGCCTTGGATGAGTAAGCTGGAGTAAGCAATTCAAACCCGTGGAAATCTCTTATGTTAGGTGACATAAAAAAACTTCCAGACATTTGAGGGCTTAGTCTATGTTTCTTTTCTCTATAATTAATATATAATCACAAGTATAATTCTTAATGTAAACAAGTTATAAAAGGGTTTTATGATATTTACAGAAGATAAAAGCTATAAATACTCAGCAACCACTGCAAAGAGAATGTCTGTGCATTGGTCCAACATTTCTAATAAATGGCTTAGCCTTATTTGGTAGTTAGTTTTAAGGAAAGGCCCAGTTCTTAAACATATTTACAATGTTTAGGGACAAAGATAAAACATTAGACACGCAGCAAATAGAGCCTTCTACCTATTGATTAAGGAACAGCCACATTTGCAAATATGGTGGTGACATTTACAGAAAAAACTTAATCAAGAATGGGGCATTCAGCTTTTAAATGGAATGCCAGAAATAACACAAGTGGTCATCTGCTTCCAATATACAAACATAAAGTGTTCTAGTTTATTTCTTAAAGAAGTGTTAAGAAGGTGATGTGATTGAAACCTAGCAGAACTTACGAGGTTATGAGTAAAGTGAAAATTATAATTACATTGCAGTTTAGCTGTTTGAGTAATTGAGGGTAACTATAAATATTCATTTGTGGAACAAAGTCCTCACAAAAAAAAACCCCAAACTTCTGCTCCTATGATACAGAGCCAAATGCTATTTAATGTGTTAACTTCTGAAAACCATGCCTTCTTAAATTGTGAGTAAAAAACCAAGAGACAAAACACTGTTAAGACATCAGGGGATGGCACTTAGGCCTTACTATGGAGGACATCAGTATTGTACTAAAAAGAAAGAAGTAAAGACAGAATTTTCCCCTAGAAGGCTGCAGCATTTTATAAAAGAAAGTGGAAATTATCATTGTGCATAGCATTAAGAGGTACATTTGGGAAAAGCAATCCCATTTAGCAAAAGCAGAGAGGCTGCAGAAAAAAAGGAAGAGGAGGTTGGGTGTGAAATCCAAGCCTCTTTGAAGTCAATGGGAATTTTGCCATTGATTTCACTGGGTCAGGATTTCACTCAAGGTGGATGCAGACTGTGCTTTGTGAGATCCATATTGTATTGAGGTTTCTGATTTCAAAAGCCATATTAAAGTCACCCCCACCTAAAACTAATACAGCAGAGAACAGAATAAACTTCATTATTTTTTAATGGGGGAAAATGAAAAGATTACTGTTAAAACCTTGCTGTTAATACAATTAAAGGCAGACAGAAGGGAGGAATACATATTTCAACATTTTTCTCCTGTGTCTATTTTGATTTTTTCCCTTTTAGTTTTCCTCACTGAACACTCTCATGCCTCCCTGCTTCACTCTTTATGCTCTCTTCAGTGCTTAGCTGCAAATTCCAGTGGCAAAACGGACAAATTCCAGTGACCAACTGACAAAACCCTTCTCTCATTTTTATACAATGCGCTCACTTAAACTACACTGTCCAAGTTCTGGGTAAAGTTTGTTGTACACAATTTTAAATATATTTTATACACATCTTTCAGTAAGAAAAAAACAAACAAACACTCTCAGATGCTTCTTTTGTTACTATAAAGCAAATTCAGATTTGCAAGTAGCATATGAAAATGTCAGCTTTGAGTGATGTGACATTTGATGTAAATAAGAAATATTACAGTGCCATTTTTACTATTGTGAAAAACCAACAGTAAGTATAATTTATTAATAATATCATAAATAATACTCTTTATAAAAAGGGGTTCTTTCTCATGGAGAGCATTCAAAAGTTACAATAAGCCTCATGCTTTTAGATAGGTTATCTTTACTCATGGGAAGATGCATTTTCCTTTTCCAAAATTGCACATATCATAACAGCTAATAACTTTCATAGAAGCCATGTCCAACTAAAAGTAAGAATTGAAGAAAGAAAAATAAAATTTTCTGTGCCATACAAAAATGAGCCTTCTTTCTAATTAAAATTACTCCTTGAACCTGATATTAAAAATGTGTGCTCATTCCACACACGTATGTAATGGAATCAGTGGCACTATTTAATCAGATGCCAGAGGTTTAAGTTGGAAATATGAATATCAGGCTGGGAAAGTACTCAAATATTCTTTACCTGCTCCTTTCCTGTGGCTTGGTAAAAGTATTTTTAATGCAAATACATCAGTGTGCTTTCATCTCTCTACTGTCCTTCACAAAGGAAAACCCACAAAGGTGCAGCTCCCACCTCCCTGCTCCTTCCCTGCTGTGCCAAAAGAGCAACTGAGTTGTGACCATCATCATTTGAATAATCCCCACCTAGAGCTGGCAGGTCTGTGTCTAACATACTTGAGTTTAATTTAAAAATATGCTTGTTTACAGCATGCAGCAGATCAGAAAACTGTCGCACATATAGCTGAAAATTTCAAAGTTTAATATTTTCGAGGTTCTAGAGAAATATTCCTTCTAAACCTCTTCTTATCTGCAGAAGAAGACTGGATTCCTGAACTAAAAAAGTAATCCCTTTGCTTTTAATGTTAACAGTGTCAAACATCTACTAAGTCTCATCAAAAATGAAGGGAAATCTGGCTAGTTTTGAATTTAAGGGATTGAAAAAATTTACTTATTTTTGACAAAATTTCCCTTGTTTTGGATGACTCTATAAGGACTTGCCTTGCTGATAAACAAGTACATCTCTTTGAACATTTGATCCTTTTACTAAATGAGAATATTTGTGTGTAAAGCATACTCCATTTTCTTTCAATAAAAAGTGAATGCTATAAAGTTTATCTTTTTTTCTTTTCAAAGCTGTTTTCTTTCAAGTATCCCTGTGAAAGCAATGGCTCTCTCCAAACATTTCCAGAGGCATTTGTCACTCATTCAGCCTTTAACCATGTTCAGTTTAATGCTCCGTATCAGAAATTAAAAAAAAAAAAAAAAAAAAAAAAAAAAAAAAAAAAAAAAAAAAAAAAATTAAAAAATTAAAAATTGCATGCAAGGGCAGCTGAGGCAAGGCACTTTCTACGAAAGGTTGCATGGAACTTCAGAGTTTAAAATATTTTTCAGAGAGTATTTTAAGACTAGAATCTTATATAAAAGGTTGTTATTTCCAAGTTGCTGAAGACATTTACAAACTAAAATTTATTTTTCTTAGATCTATAAATTTTAGGGTTTAGCATGTTATTAAGAATTGAATTACAAAACTGTTTTGCATCAATTCAACAGAAAAAACAGTAACTTATGTTCATTTGTTTTAAGTTTCTCTCAAACCAGGTTCTCAACTTTTACTTGTTTTTGAAGGATAATTAGATCCTGCTAACAAGAAACTCTAATTGGGTATCAATACTGAGAACCCTGATGGTCACATTTATTGTGTTTTGATCATAGGAGTCAAAATTTTCCATAGGCAGCTTCTTGAGGTTTCTCTTATGTGCTTTAGTTCACGGTCCTGACTCTGTTCGCAGCCTTGGAATTTTTCTGAAGGCTGGAAATAGTCCTGGGGTGGAGAAGGAGGGATGGGAAGAAGAAATGGTGGTGCTCTATTCAGGCTCTCTAACAAGCAGTTTATCTCCCCCTGTCTCAAGAGAATGTGCCTACACAGGGGTCTCCAAGCACACTCTTATTTTCGCCAGAGATTCAGGACTCAACCTTATTTGCTGCTGAAAAGTCAAGGCAAAATTTGTTAGCATTTTGGGTTTTAGAATTACTTTAAGCATAAGCTTAAACACACAATAAAGTTAATTTATTGACTAAACAACCGTAATTTACAAATACTTTAGTGATAGCAACCACTGGGGAGGAAAATAAAAAAAAAACAAACAAAAAACTGTTAAAGCTTCTGAGAGTGTTGTCACATCAGCATTAAAGCAAAGAAGAAATTTAGGGTACAAACAAAAAACTGGTTTATAACTCCCAAAGGGGTGAGATGCTGAAGCAGCCTTCTTGTGGGAGAGGGAGAGGAGGAGCAGAGAAGAAAGCAAAGAATACATTCACTCTGAAGTAAACTTGACAAATTCAAAGAACCAGCCTCAGCAGAGGAAGGCCTTTCTAGGCTTGTGTTACTAAAATGCTTAAAGGGATTGTTGGAACAACTTCAAACCCACTGAGGTGGCTAGTCCTGAAGAGTTTGAAGAGCTGAGCACGATTCTGGAAAGGCACAGGACTGTTGCCAGGGCTCTGCAGATGAGGTCAGGTTTACCTCCACAGGAGCTAACAAGAAAACTTTGCAGCTGGGTAGAAAATGAAACAGCCCCCGGGTCGTACAGCAAATTCAATGGAAAACACAGGAACGCTCTGTCTCCACAGTAAAGGCTGGGAGTGCACAGACTGGGAAGAAAAATGAGTATCATGAAGGTAAACCCTGTACCAATTCATCAGGTGGTTTGGTTGCCTGCTGTATTTTCTATTTGGTGCTGCTCTAGCTCTAAGCATTAAGCGTTTCCACAGACACTGCTCCTCTTAAGCAGCAAGGTGTGAATGATGTAGCATTTGTGCTTTAACAACATTGCTCTGGTTTTAACCATTCCAGAGCCTTTTGTGTGATATTCAACCACCAGAATGCAGTCTGCTCTGTCTGCCTCAAATAAGTGAAATTCGGGAAATTACTAGTGAAACTAGGGAAAACTGATTTCCGTTATTACTGTCAAAGACTAAGGCAAATTTAAAAAGGGAAAAAAATTAAAAGACTGGTAGGCTAACTAATACAAAACATATGCAAGGAATATAATGGAAAAATTAATGCAATCACAAAATAATTTATTCCCTACTAGGACAAACAAACAAACAAACAAACAAACAACTATTGAGAATTATCTCATTACAAAACACCAAAGGTTGCAGTTAATTGTCACAAATTATCATTTGCCTTAGTTGCAATGTAAAAGAAAATAATCCCCCCAAAATTAAACATGTGGGTGGTGTTTTCCATGCAAAACGAAAAGCAGGTTGTGGGTTTCACCTGCCAAAGAGGAGATGCTCACTGACTGCACGCAGAGCAGGGTGTCTGTGCAGAATTGTCCCCTCACCACGTGTCTGACACTGGCTCCTCAGGATCAAAGCAGATCCTGAGCACCACGGGGTTCAACATCAGACAGGCCTGTTGGGCTTGCAAGGATGGCTGTTTTATGCAGCAGGTTGCCATGGCAACCCCCCCATTTACATAGCGAATAGCTGCATGAGTTAATGTGACTCAATACCAGCATTCCCTGCCAGGGGAAGGTTTCAGCTTATTAGCAAAGACAGAACTCCTCTGTGGAAGTCAGGAGCTGAAGTGCTCGGGCAAAGCCTTTTGAGCTGCCCAGCCCATCTTCCCCACACCAGGGTCCTCTCTCGGTAGTTTTTACCTTGTGTGTGCTTGTGTGCTCCCTGCCCACTTGGCCACTCAAAACTCAGATTGCACACATGGAATAGTACCTTTTTTTTTTTTTTTTTTTTTTTTTTTTTTTTTTTTTTTTTTTTTTACATGAACTTTACTTGCTGCACAATTAAACCTACACTTAGAATTGCTGAACAGTTTGGGTTGAAGGACTTTGAAGATCACCTTGTTCCCAACCCCTGCCATGGGCAGGGACACCTTCCACTGCCCCAGGCTGCTCCAAGCCCCATCCAGCCTGGCCTTGGACACTTCCAGGGATCCAGAGGCAGCCACGGCTTCTCTGGGCACCCTATGCCAGGGCCTGCCCACCCTCACAGGGGAGAATTAATTCCTAATATCTAATTAATTAAATCTGCCTTCTCTCAGTTCATCCTTGTCCAAAGTCCCTCTCCAGCTCTCTTGTAGAGCCTTTAGGTCCTGGAATGGGGTCTAAGGACTCCCTGGAGCCCTCTCTTCTCCGGGCTGAACCAACTCAGTCTTCCTCCCACGCCAACCAAAACCCAACAATTTCTTGCACGGAGCTTGAAACCAAAATTAAGTTTCTTGTGCAGGAGCCTTGGGTCTGCTTCTGTCCTTAATTACTTAATTCAGCCTGACACTGCAACTTCAGAGTCTGACTTCTGGGAGCTTTTCAGACTGAGCTAAGGGCGAGACACAGAAACTCACAAACTCCACAACAATATTTATTAGCATTGTGACTTGTCTTAATCAAGAGCTACTGCTAATATGCATTAGTTCCACATCCATACCTTTGTAGTCTTATGTGCACCTACACACAAACTTCTAAAAGCAAATTTCAATGTATGAAGGATCTGCTGGGGCAGGGATAATCGGTTTTGCAAACACACAGGAAAGGATCAAAGATCAGATGGAAGGTCTTCAGAAAAAAAAGTCTAGGCAGTGTTTGAGTCTGGGCAAAGCACAAGTCAGTGTCACGACATTGGTGAAGGCAAATATCACACTGGGATCTACAAACAGGAGTTCATAGTCACAAGGTATATGAATTGATCCCTATTTACACAGCACACAGAGAATTTCTGCTAAAAGAAGAATTTCAGACAATGTGTTCCAAGACATACATGGAGGAAAGCAATGGGAGGGATGAGAGGTTGAGAGAAATGTGTCCAAGGAAAGACAGAGTTAAGAACTGTTTGGCTGGGAGGAAATTCTGAGTTCTTTATGAGTTTAAGAGGCCCTTGTAAAGAGGAAGGATATCATCTATTCCTCACAGTTCTTTCTAAAAAGAAAAATGTCCATGGAATAAATAAAAATATTGAGGTTATGATAGGAGTAATTTCTACCTGAGGAATTTAAACCTCAGCAAAGACCAAAGGAGAATATTGCAGTTCTTCTTTTCAATTGAAAAAAAAAAAACTAAAGTCAGAAATAGTTTGGTAAAATGAAATGTAAGAAGAAGAATCTGGGTTTCTGAAAAATTAGCCAGGGGCTATTTAAACATGAGATGTTTATTTTTTAACTCCAGGTAAACAATTTCTGGAATTTAATCATTCGATTTCCAAGTCTAAAAGTTCTAAAAACTTCTGAAAAAAAACCAAAACACCAGCTCTTTTTTTTATATATATGTATGTGTGTGTATATATATATATATAAATTGAAACAATTATATTTCGCTTAGAATTTTTCATATCTATATATGTATGTGTGTATATATATATATATTTAAATTGAAACAATTATATTTCACTTAGAATTTTTCATATCTATTGATTACAGTTGTTAAAAAACATTCTTGAATGGGGTTGCATGTCAACAAATAAAAAATACAGGTTTTTTTTTTTCCACAGAAAGAGGCCTTTTGAATTGCCCTTCTTTTCAAGGGGCTCTGCACAAGTATTGTTATGCACAAATTGTCTTGTTATCCACAAATAACATATTAAGTTCCACATTAGACCTCTGGAAAAAGAGCCTGCTCTTCTCAACCTTCTTCTAATAAATACTTTATGTATAGCTGGAAGGTGTGTGAGCAGGAGCCTGTCCACTGTCTGGTCTCCTGAAAGACTGATTCAATAACTGACTCAACCAAAAACCCTAAAGGATTCTGAAAATATATGCACTATGTACTGGGAAGTGTGATACTTAATAGAATTGTGCTCTCTTTTCAGTCCTGTTGAAACAAACGTGCCAAAATTTAGTGCTGGGGAGCAGACATGACAGAAAGCATTCTGTCTTTGAGGAGCTTTAGTGCAAGAAGGAAAGGCTGAAATAGCTGTGGCTTATTACCAACTTAATAAGATTCAGATTGTTACATGTCTTGGAAAGAACAAAAAAAAAAAGGGTTCCAAACTGCACTTTTTTTTTTTTTTTTTTTTTTTTTCAGAATACAGGTACAATTCCTGGTATATCAATAGCCCAAGGGCACAACATATTGAATGACTTATTAAAGATTCATGATACAAATTTATTTCCTAACAACACTGTAGGAATGTGTTGTTTTCCATTACAGGAAGCAATGCTTCTCAAAAGTGTTTACAAGTCTCAAATTGTGAAATTTAATTTTCAAATCAAATGAAGCATAATGAGCTTCACTAGCTACTCATTCTTCACTCCAGGTTTAGCTACAAACACAACACAGCAAAACAAATTAGAGAGAGCCAAGCAGGTGTAACAAAGAACTCTGATGGAGCATCCTTCTCTTGACCAATGGCAAACAAAAGAGCTGTGTAAAGAACAGAGAATGGCCAAGCTAACAACCTGTCTTCACCTCTGAGATGACAAAAAAAAAAAAAAAAAAAAAAAAAAAAAAAAAAAAACCCAACAAAAAAAACACCCTACAGCACATTAAAAATTTGTTTATATCATCTCATATAAAAGCAGCTCATTGTGAGATGTGTGTCTACATATAACGTCTATCTGAAATCTTTACAAACAACTATTGTTCTGCTATAAATACAAGCTCTTCTTGTATGACAGTACCTGCTGGGAAAGAGAAACTGAAGGGAAGTTTTTAGCATAATGAGAATAAGAAGCACCAAACAAATTACAGGTAGATAAAGGGGATAATTACTAAATCTAAGCTTTTGAGCACAATTTTACAAGAATTAAGACTGACATTCTAGATCAACCAAACTTCTGTGTGGGTATCACTGACTGGAAATTTTGACACCTGATTATTTCTGTTGATCCAGGCAAAGAGAATTAAAACTGGAGCACCACTACACTTTTCAGTGGACTACTGTGAAAGCTGCTGCTTAACAAAGAAACCTGACAAACCAACCAAACTCCTGAATGTGTGTAAAAAATAGACATAACTGAAAATTTTCAGCCTTACATGTTTTTATATATTAATGACTTAATAAAATATTACAGCACGAATTCTTAAATCAGTTAATTAGTTTTTGTTTATTATCAATCATGTCAACAGATATTCGTTCTGAGGAAAAAACTCACAGCAACTTGACTATAAATTACTCATTCCTCTCAAGCATCTTTGCCTTGTTAATTGTTCTTAAAAAGATCCAAAGACATTTAACTCAAAAAGTAGCTTTCATCACAAAATAATTTAAAATATTTGGGGTTTTGGTTTGGTTTGGTTTTATTTTTTGTGTGTGTGTATGTGGGTTTGTGGTTTTTTTTGTTTGTTTGGTGGTTTTTTTGTGGGGTGTTGTTGTTGTTGTTGTTGTTTTGTTTTTTTGGGTTTTTTTTGTGGTTTGGTTTGGTTTGGTTTGGTTTGGTTTGGTTTGGTTTGTGTTTTTTGGTAGACAATATCCAAAATAGCTAAGTAACCACAGGTAAAAATACAAAACCAACTTAAAAACAAGTGCAAAGATAAACTCCTGCCTTCAGGTGAGTTGCAGCCCTATTGTGCACCTTTCTGAAGACTGGCAAAATCTTAATAATCCCTGCTGATCAAGGAAGGTTATTCAGAAGGTTGTCAAGGCCTGGAAATCTGTTCCCTGCACAGTTTATCCCCAGATTCCCTGTGAGTGTCCAACCTGCTGTTCTGACCCTGTCCCTCCCTCCTGCCTGGCACAGCTCCCCAGACCCCAGGACTGACGCCTCTCCCCTCCCTCCAGGCACTGTCACCTTGCCTAATCATTCCTTTACATGAGAAATAAGATGCAAATTTAGAACAAAGAGCTCAACCAAATGCTGCCTGCCACACTGGCAACTTGACAGATTCACCCATAAACCAAAAAAGTAGACGAGGTATGTGATTTATGGTGGAGCTGGGAATCCAACTGCACAAATAAAATGCAACTTTTTCAAATGAAAGCCTTGTTAAAAAAAAAAAAAAAAAAAAAAAAAAAAAAAAAAAAAAAAAAAAAAAAAGAATTTAAAACTCCCTACCAGATAAATTTGCATAAAACTCCATAAATGTCAATAAGTATCTTGCCTGTGACATACCAATGTATAATTGAAGAGAAGCCCAGGAGAGGCAAGAGCTGTTTTCCCATGGTACTCATTTCCTTCTGGTTATGCCGTGACAGCTGGAGAGTGAGCCTTAATATTTTTCAGAAGTGAATTTAATTGCTTTAGAGAGTCAGTTTAGCATATCACTTCAGAAATACCCCAAAGCTACAAGCAAACCCGTTGGTAGCCAAATAGCTCCTTATTTGTGAGATTCGTGGTTTACGACTGCAGTTACCAAATTATGTTTTCAACACCTTACTGGGTATTCCACAGGTGGCCTCCAAATCTTACCCCTGCTGGAATATTTTCAATTAAAAGTTTTATGATAAGGATCTATGATAGTCTGAGAACTGTTGATGATAGATAATGGGCTGTAATCCAATGAATCTGGGAATCAGAGGCTTAAAAGTTATCCCGGTAACAAGAATAATCCACTGGGCCTAAGCAGTTCTAAGGAAATAATGGCTCACAATATGATAATTTGGGAAGGAGAGGTAAAGTTCCTTTTCTGAAAATGATAATGATTCTCAGATTGAAAATACATTATGTTGAACAAATATAGATTATAAAGAACAGTCATTTACTTCTGCTGAGAATACAAAAAAAAAAAGTCAGAATTTCTGGTTTAATTGTAGAAAGTTCTCTAATCATTCAAATATTTCAACTATATATTTTCAACTATTTGCATTTCTGGCATAAATGTGTGATAGATACTTTGTGTTAGCAGATCAGTTGTCTCAACAGACACCATTGTCATCTGGAGGCATTGATTTCCAAAAACACCCACAAGAAAATCATTATTGTATATTTAAGGAAAATACTGTTAGGTGACATAAAGTAGTGAAATGGTATTTTTTTCTTCTGGATATATAACTATTTTTAAATTTAACCATCATCTTGTATTCGTACTTAAAATCATGATGATGTTTTTGACAGTGACAAGAAGTTTCTTATTATTGGTCTTAATGTTTCCCCTCCTTTCTGCCCTTTAAATTTTAGAATAAAAATTCCAATATGAAGCAGTAATAACATTCAGTAATAATAACCAAAAAGAAAAGAAAGTTCTCTCCCAGTGTTATTCTAAACTTATAGATTGTGATGACTGAAATTTTCACAGTCAGGTTTTTTTTTACCTCCAAACAAAGCACGCTGAAAGGGCACATGAACAATTCTGCTGACATGTGCAGTGTGATATTTAGGCCCATTTATTAATTTGTATTTTGCATGAGGGAATTTAGTAACTAGCTGTGAAGTATGACTGCATTGAAATGTTACATTTGTTAGGTACAGGCAGTCTCTTTACAGCTATTTATAGGGGGCATCATTCTAATAATCTCATTTGCCTTTAGCTCAGCATAGAGCACCCTTAAGTCTTTTAGACAGGAGAAGGTTACTTAGATTGCATTTTTGTGAATTTGGACCTTTATGTTTCTGTGTTCTGCGTCAGCTGGACTGGTAGGGCAAATACCCTTTTCTGTGATCACCAGAATTCAGCCAAAAGAACCACCAGAATCTCACAAGTCAAGGTCACCTCACTGCAGTCCTAGCAGTGGAACACACATGGTAAATGCAGCATACAATGAGAATGACACCACCATGCTTTCATTTTCTTACAGGCATGAAGGGCTCTCTGCATTACATTTAGCTGTCATTTTAGCAGGCTTCAAGTACTGAAAGCAGATTAGTGATCACAATTGCTTAGATACTTTTCCATCTACTCTATAGAATTATGGCACTCCTTGTTTCTACAGCACAGGTGAGGAAAAATTGCTATTTCACTTCAGAGAAAACAGTCTAAATTTACTATCCAAACGTTACAGAAAATGTACAAAACCCATTTTACAGGACAGCTGATGAGCACTTTATTTCTAGTAGCAGTTTTATTTCTTTGCAGATTTGAGCACATGGCTGATCCCTAAAGCTTAGCTCTTTTAAGAGAATTTAGGACAGTTTCAGCCACATAAGCAGGAATTAACGAATGAAAGTCTACTAATTCATAAACATACATACAAAAATCCAGGTAAGATCAGCTCATCTCTGCTGCTTCTTGGCTAAGCCTACTCTTATATTTTCTATGTTCTATTCTTTTTGGTCTCTCCTCCAACCAAAGGTTTTTCCATAGCCATAACTGTTTCTGCCTCCATGCCTGGTCTCTGTCTGATAAACAGATTGTACCCACTCTTTGTTTCATTTCTCTTTGATGATCTGTATTAATAGCTCAGCAGTAAAACTATTTCCGGCCATAAATATATATGATCATTTGTCAGGCCTTATTGGCACTTCAATAGTTGACATTAAGAGAAAAAAAAAAAAAAAATCAAAAAGCCCAGGCAATCTAAATTGAATTCATAATCTGTCTTGGCAGAATCCTCAGGAGCACAGTGCTACAGTTTAAAAAGGATATAGAAGGAGTTACCATATTGGCTAACACACCTCAGGAAAAAAAAAAAAATCAAATCTAAATGGGTGAGGTGCTAAGAAATGAAATAACAGAGCCACCAGAGCTGGTTCAAAGATTATTTACACATTTGCCTTTTTTTTAAATTTTTTTCTGGGATGCATTATTTCAAAGTCCATTTCTCACGCAATGCTCTAAATTGCGAGTACAACATTTGCAGTCACTGACTTTTTATTGTATTTTAAAGCGATTTAATTACATCAAGAATGTGTTTTCATGACTCAGGACAGAAATCTGCATTTCCCTATTCATGTAGAACAGAAGAGACTATTTCATTTGAAAGAGGTCTAAAATGATCATCCAGTCCAGATGAGTACACGATTTTGAATTGGAATCTATAAACACCAACGAGGCCACAACTGCTGCTTAAAAAGGGGATTAATTTGGTCTTAGTTGAGATGGCAACCGAGGAATTAAAATAATGGTTAAAACCTTCTGTACCAGAACAAATTGGCTGGTCAATCCTGAAAACATTAAGCATGAGTTTGCATAACAAACCTTGGAGAGGAGTTTTTTCTGTGAAAGGAGGTGATCCCGAGTTCCACCTGGAAAGTTTTTTTGAACAAATTGTGTCCACAATGTCTTTGATTAAATTTTAACCCTGTTTTCACTGACCTGTGCAAGCCATTTCAGAGCAATGTTAAAAAAGCAGTAGCACATGGGCTGAACAACAGGAGTTCTCTACAAGCTTTCTATTTAAAAACTCACAGAAGCAGTGAAAATAATTGCCAAGTTCAGCAGAGAGGGGTCACAGCTTTGTCCTCACATTCCCACACAACTGCCTTGGACAAATGGAAGGTGAAAGAGGAAATATATAAATAAGCACTTCCAGATTTTTATCTTTCATCTCCATCCAGGAAGCATGACAATGTTTTGGAAGAAGTTTCTAGGTGCTGAATGATAAAGTGGACTCTAATAAATTATTATACCAGCAGAAATAAAATCTCTTATGGTTATTTTCAGTGAAAAACTCCTGACTTAATATCTGGACCTTAAATACAAAGTTGTTGATGATACTTCCAAGCTTTAATGCATGCTTATCTAAATTCAAATTTACTAATTATACAGGGATTTAAAAAGCACCTTCAAGCTGTAATAGGAAATCCCATTAAACCACAGTGCAAAGCTATGCTTATATTTAAAGATCAAATATGCATCTAGAAGTTGTCTAGATTCTTTCTTTACTTTTGGGTTTCAAATAAACCATTTTGTAAATGCTGAACATCTATGAAGAAAAATAAAATCTACTGCACAGTTTTGGGATAAATAACAGCTCTCCATGTTCTGTCATTTCATAGTTTAAGGATTTTTTTTTACACCCAGAGTAGTCCTGGAAAATCTCATGTTTTTCTCACTGCTAGTTGCAATTTGGTCACATTACAGAACATCATTTGGTAGAAACTCTGACTGCTGAAAACTAAATTAGGTTTGGGATTGTGGACTGGTCAAGGACCAATATCTTTTGTCCTAACTCTGAGATTTCACCATCACAAAAATAGGAATTATCGGTTTCAAAAACCAATTTTTTTTTTCTAAGCCTTACATATAAAGAAATAGCAGAGGAATCAGGACTAAAACACTTATTCTTCACTGATGAGTTCCTTTCATCTTAGGGAAAAGGACTTCAGAAAGAGTTTCTGGGAGGCCTGGCAGCTGAGAGGTGTCAGTGGTGATGAGAGGCAGGGATTGCAGAGCACAGCTGGAGCAGAGGCGTGAGCACAGGGACACAGCATCACAAATTCAGCTGAGGCAGCCACACTTCCCCATGCTAAATGCAAAGCAGCAGTGCTTCAGAAGTGGTGTTTATGTCAAGGGAAGTTGTTCCAAGTGGATACGCTCAGAACCAAATGAAAACTCCCTGCCTCATCCGCTGCAGAAGCTGGAGATGTGCAGAGGTACCTCTGCTCCTTATCTGATGGACTCCAAGGGCTTTGCAATTGTGTTCACCCAAGCTCTAAGGATCTGAGGTATTTTTACTTTGTGTAAACTATGCCATTCTCCAGCACCTATTTTTTTTTAAAATAAATCTTCCCCAAAGCTGGCTATGATTGAATTCATGAGTGCCCCCAGGCAAAGGTATCACTTAGGAGTTCCAGAGGTACTTATCAAAATTGACAGTACTAAGGTTCTGTCCAAGGCATAACCATTTTCTTGGGGAAAACAGTCTGCCTGAATATTCAGCTGATTTTATTAAATCACTTCTTTGAGGCCATGCTCAGATCCTTTGGGGTGTTTGATTTTCATGAACATTTGAGTGACTAACTTATTGCCATGCACGTTTGTGCAAAGTTAATTTCAAAGCACTATGCACCAGCATTTGCAAAAGGAAAGTAAAATCCACACAAAAGTGTTTGTGCTGGAAGGGCTTTACTGCTGTGGGACTTATCTGATTTGCCACAAAATCCCAACCTCCAGCAGTCAATACCTACCTAGCTACTCATGAACTCTGCAATTCAAATTTATTTCAAAAAACCTGGTCATTTAAACCATTGATATCTATTACAAAAACATAATATCTGCTCATAAAAAAAAACAAGCCAAAAAAGAAGACTTAAGATTTTAGAGTGAATTTATGAACTACTTAGCTCCATCAAAATTCAGCTATAATTTTAGTAGATCCAGTGTTCATGGAGTGAACCCTGTTGAAGAGGGTTTTTTTATTTTTGCATGGGAACAATATAAATCCAGTGTTAGCTCCAGTGCTGTTTGGCACACACTCTGTCCTTCCTCTCCTTCCATATCAGCCCCCTTAGGACCAGATTAATCTTTCCCCTGCAGAAGAGTGAAATAACAGGTGATAGCTATGGAAAATACAGCCTTATTTGATTTATTGAATGAATCACTTCTTCTCTGGGTCATTAAATTTCTCAGTAAGAAAATTCACATTCATACACATTTTTCTCCATTTTCAAGTAGACATTCTAGTTGTGTTGCTCATCTACTTTCAATATAAAAGATGAATTAAAGCATTAATCTATGCAATCATTTTCTGAGGGAAGCAGTGTTAGTTTTATACAAAATTCACCTTACAATGCTGTAATCACATTTTGAAGACCCTCTCATAAAATCACATTGAGTTGAGGAAGAAATAAAGCCTCAACACTTGTCCTTCTAGGACTTCATTATTATTTTCTGAGTTACTAAATGACATTGGGAACAGGTCCTTGCTTATATCTTCACTTCAGAAATATATTTGGATTCTAGCAGCTGTGGATATTGTCAGAAAATGTGCAAAGTAAAAATAAAAATATTGAGTTCAAGATCTCAAAACAAGGTTTATTCAGGCTGCATGTTCCCACATGGAGATGCTTTTGGTTTACTTATCACTGCATGATTTGTAGGAGAGGAAGAAAACAACATATTAAGTTCTGCTTCCTTGCTTTTCTGTGATCAGTGGAAAAGATGAGTTTGCTTTTGCTTTATAAAAAAGTAATAAAATAGTCATGGAAGAAATGAACTTGGATCTGCTGTTTGGAATGGAATCATTACACCAGATATTAAAGATATGAACACTCATTGCTCGCGAACAAGAGCATGTTGCTGTTTTAACACTAAAATCAAAGTCTGGGAAAGCTCAGGGAAGAACCAGGCTCCTCTCTCTTTAAAATCTGCATGGAAAGAAGTGGCAGGGAGATCCTGGAACTTGGCTTTTCCTGAGTCAGGGAGGCATGTAAAGCAGAGAATGTGAAAGTAACCTGGACAGCTCGTTAGGAGAATGCCTCCAGCACTCCTGTGCTGCTCTGCCTCTGTAAAACCCTGCACTCATGCACAGCAAGTGCCTCAGAAAGCAGCATGTCAGAGGGATTATTGGGTAGGCAGAAACTTTGCCTCGGGAGGATTGTAGCCTTTCTTATTCTTTTTTAGAGTGTTATGTGCAGGGCTCGCCAGAAAAAAAAACCCACAAGCCCAGACCTGAAGAAAGGAGGGATGCTAACCTGCAAAAATATGAAAGAAAATAAAAGGTGCTCTGGGAGCCAGCATAAAACACAGAACGAAAGGAAGATTTCTTATTCAGATCCATGGACATGGCTACATTTCACTTCCCTCACACAAAACTGTTCCACTTCTTTCTGTACTCCTACTTAACACAAAAGTATTCCAGTTCTATACTCCCACTTAACAGGCAGGCAGTCTCCTGGGAATGGTCCCTCCAGGAGCTTGGAAGGGACATTATAGGTTTTATGACCTTTACACTTTCCTGCTCCGGGGTCTCATGTCACAATTATCAGATCTTCAGGCAAGGACTGGAGGCTGCCACTCAGTTATCACCACTCCATCCAGCCAGGTCAGCTGGTCTCACTAACAGATATTTAATTTGCAGGCCTTGCCCACAGATCAGTGCAAAGCCAGAGAGTTGTGCACCAAATTCTTCCCCTAGGTTCGAATTTTAGATCTGATTTTTGCACTTGAACACTATTTATTAAGAGTCATCAAATTGTGGATGTTTAGGAACAAGCCACGTTATATTTCAGGTTAAAACCCAAATACTTTTAGGAGAAGGAGCAATTTTCCTTCTGGTGTTTTCCAGGTGCTAATTTTCTTATGAATGAAATCTGACTTGCTCAGTCTGTGTTTGCCCACAGGGATGCATCTGTGATAAATCCAAGCTGTTACTTGTGGGAACTTCCAGCTACAGTTCAGGTCACACCCTTTGTCATTACAGCAGTAGATGGGGAACAGGGGTTGGAGGAACACAGATATTTTCTTCCCTATTATTTTGTCCTTCCGATTTGCATCTTTTTCCTTCTTGACTCTCCCCCACTTCTGGCAGACAACCTCACCTTGACACGCAGGGAGAAATTCCAGGACTAAAAACGTTCACACTTGGAGTCATGTCCACCCCTTGTCACTATTATAATGATTTTTAATAGTTACTCACAGTGGTTAAACAGTATTTCCTGTATATATAAATTGATCGTATTTCTGCTTTGGGGAAAAAGAAAAGGGTTTGAATTGAAACTAATGATATTTCAAAATTCATCAAAACATAGAAGAATAGAAGTTGATTAAGATACGCTTTCTCCTGTCATATACAAAATTGTCCATCTTTTGGCTGATTCTTTATCTTTGCCATAAAGAAGAGCTGCCTTGAACTATTCACTTTGACCTGACAGGTTTATTAACAAATTGCTGTTTTGTGTGCACAACACACAGCTATAAATTGGAGGTTGAAGTTATCTTTCAGCCAAGTCTGCTCCAAAAAGTGGAGTTCAATGTCCCCTCTCCATTCTGGGAGTCCATGTAGATACTAAAACAGCTGAGAAAAAGAAGCAGCTATCAGAGTAGATTTAAATTGCATAGGTAAACAAAACTCATCCACCTCACACAAAGATATCTAAAAAAAAAAAATTGCTTTAAGCGAAAAATGACATAAAAATACTTCAAGCCTTCAAGCTACAGATTCTCCTCCCAGTAACTGCAACCAGCAATGAATTTGGATTTCTCGTGACCCTTCCAGGGAACCCCTGGGTCAGGAGACTGGAGGAGAAGAGAAACAGCTGCCTGATGAGAATCCTGGGGCAGGGGATGTCGTGCAAAGCTACAGTTGATATCTATTGACTTATTGGTGTTTGGGAGCTTTGCAAAGATTAGTCCATACCTGGCCCCTGAGCCTCTGGCAGCATCAATGGATGTTCTGCAAAGATTCCTGCCTTCAGCCTTGTCATCCTTTATCTTAGTAAACATCAAAATCTGAGCACAAAAGACAGAAAATGAGCTATTGATTTTCCAGTATTGTCTTAACCTGCAGCTTAATTGAAGGTCAGGATATGTATTGCTGTCAAAGGCAGACTTTTGCTATTCATGGAGGGTGTCTGGCACAAAAGTGTCCCTGAGAGGCAGAGCACAGATATGTTTTTGGGCAATCCACCAACGGGGAATATGCAACCCAACACATTCAAACATTCCCTAAGGAAAGCTGAGGCATGGAAAAGACAGACTGCAAAGTAATTGGATTAGATGTGGAAAGCTTTACAAAAGGAAGGGAGAAGATAAGAAAGAGAGTGGGAGAGAGAGGGAAGGACAGAAAGAGAGAGAAAAAAGGGTCAGAAAGAGATGAATGTGAGTCTGTGATGATGACAAAAATTGTCTCCTTAGAGAAAGTAGGTGACTGCAAAAATCCCCCTCTGTGCTCTCTTTCTCACTGAGTGATGTAAAACTGTAATTCCCCTTTTCCTAACAATGTAAAATGGCAGCTCTTGTAAAGAAAAGTACTTGGGTTTATTAGAAGACATATGTAGAATGACAGTAAAACAGAAGTTGTCAGATAATAGATAGGAAGAAAATCCACATCTTTCTCTTCTTTTCTGTTATTGCTGTGGCTTTGCTATCCTTCACCATTCTCCTCTCCTGAAGTAACAGATTTTGACATTTTATGTCTATCATTCAGGAGGTTAAGATTATTTCTTAAAAACAAACAAACAAACAGACAAACAGACAAAAATCCGAACAACAACAACAAACCCCCCCAGCAGTAGGTACTTCTATTTTTAAGATATTCCAAACCACTTATGAAACTTGCTCTTTTCCTCTGTCATTATTCTAAGTGTTTTTTCTCCTCTACATTAAATGAATTCATTTTATCCTATATATGTCAATCATCATCATCATGTACTCTTCCTGTTTCCACTCTTGTGCCTGAAACCTGGAGAGAGGAGCAAAGGAAAAAGCTTTAAGTTTATTTACCTTGATATTGCAGTGAAGAGTCTCAGATGGTGACAGTCAACCTAAAATGTTTTGGTAAAATCAGACAGTCCAGTAAACTTCTTCATTTCTGTCAGGATAAGATTTTGGCTGTTGTGGGAGGATTCACATGATCACTAGGACACTGAACAAAACCAGCATTAAATCATTCACATTTAACTGACAAGATGTGAGACAGCAGAAGGATACCTGGTCTTGCTGAAATTTTAAACATGGATTTCCTGGTTGTGGGTGAAGCAACTGCAATTATTTAGCTGTTATTTGCTACAGAATAAACATGGCAAGAGCATATAATGCTGGAACTGTTTAATTTGAACATCCAGACCTTCTGTGTCAGGGTTGAGAACGATTAGGTTTACTTTCCTTCATTCATTTTAACTTAATTGCAGCACTGAGTAAATGTCTCAAAAACCTCAGTGGTCTAGAACTGTTCTTTGGGGAAACTTAGTTCCCAAGCTCTGGAAGGACAAAAGAATATTAAAGTGCTAAATATCTTCAGACATCAGAGCTCTATAGCCACACAGGCACAACATAGAGGGCAGATGTTCTATTCAACAAGGAGGAATTTGTTTTTTGTATCCTGATTTTATTTTTCATTTGACTTTCCAACCAACTTTGGACCTTTCCTGGCTCAGCTCTTTGACTAGAGATGGAATGGAGGGCACCTCTCATCTCTCATAATGGGGTTATCATAGTCAGTTTGCCATTGCAAAGACTCTGATTTCTTGCTATCATTTGCAATGGCTGCCATATAGTTTTGAATGCTTATTAAATCTGTTTTGTATTGTCAATATACAAAAATATAAATATAAATATAAATATAAATATAAATAGAAATAGAAATAGAAATAGAAATAGAAATAGAAATAGAAATAGAAATAGATAGAAATAGAAATATATATTTACAAGCTATGACATTCTGGCCTCTTTTTTTATGCCTTCTCATCCCAGAGAAGGGAACTGTTTCTCCTAATGCTAGTTTAGTTTACTTTACTTTTAAATGAGGGTGTTACTGTGCTTCCTAAGTGATTTTCTCTTGTCCTAATTTTTCCTGTAGCTATAAGAGGTGCAAGTCATACCCTGGGGCAAACCACACCCACCTTATTTAGATAAAATTAACCAATTCTACAGAAACAAAGCTGAGAACAAAAACCTTCCCAAACACCTTCCCAGCCAAAGAAACACGAGGTCCCACATCATGCTCTGAGATTGTAGCAACTCTCTTCACATCAGGAATTCAATACAAATATAAAAGGAATACTTCACCTCATGGTGTACTCCTGATGGAATATCCATTCTTCTGGGATTTCTCTTTGCTTCTTTGGAAAACACTTTTTTTTTTTTTTTTTGTTTACCCTTCTAGTCCAAATTGTGGGTTGCGGTTCCTGCAGCAAGCAGCATGAACTGGCATCATGGTGAAGGCATAGCTGCACATCTTTCTGTCTGGGTTCCTGACACCCCACCACCTGGGCACTTTGGATCTAACACAACAGGTATTTTACCACAGTGAAAACCTTTTTGGAGGCTTCTGTCACACCTGAGATTGTCTGGATTTTCCCTCCAGGCTCACCACTCTTTGCAGTTGTTTGTGACAGCAGGATTAACCCCCAATATGTGTTTTCTGAATTACCACAATTACCAGCATTTTTCTACTTTCCAGAAAGCCCTTTTGCCTCCTTTTTTATCACAATACACAAACCAAAGATAGAACAGTCATACCTCAAGCCTCACATTCTGGTTTTGAATTCAGGATAATTAGTTTTTGTATTTTTAAGCAACACTGAACAAAACGGAAAACTGAAGCAAACAACAAAAGTGAGAAGCTTAAAAATATCAAAACATATTTACCTTTCCAAGTAAAACACAGCTGAGATAGAGAAAGCAAGCTGTTCTCCAAGAGGTGGATTATAACAAACAAATATACACATTCTATAGCAAGGCTCAAACTCAGAGTTATAAAGTGACAACCACACCAGAGTGCCATGAGGAGCTACAGAATATGATTTAATGCAGAGCCAAAAGCACTAACTTGAATATTTTTTTTGTCCTTCCAAAGCTTATTAAATCATTCTGCTCCAGCATTATAAAAACTCTGCTGAAATGCCATACCTTCACAGTGGGAGTCTGCTTTTTTTCCTTTTTAATTACTAGGAAGCTGGAAAAGACTTGACTTCCCAAGAGAAAAAGGACTTGAAACTCAGCCAGCCATCTACAAGTGATCCTACAAAGACAGTACAAGCTACATTTCTACACCATGATCAAAAGCCTAAAAGAAATGACTGGGAATGCACTGAGTTTAGAAGTTCCTACTTCTTCTTTTAGACAACTGATACAAAAATCATAAATGCTCTATTTGCCTCTAAAAAACCCCCAACATAAAATGTATCAATTTAAGCTAACAATCTCATATTTTACATCTAATTTTCTCTTTAGTTAATATTTTAAATTACATTTGAAATTTCTACTTCTACATCTTCTTTTTTTTTTTTTTTTTTGGAAACATTTTCAGGTTATGCTCAGGATTTATTTATTCTGTGTCTCAGCACCTTTCCTTGAGTTTCCTACCTTCCAGCTTCACAAAACTTTGTACCCATCACATATTCTGAAGTTCAGGCTTTTTTTTTTTTTTTTCTTCTCCAGCTTTACAGAGTGCTTTTCTGCACCATTGCTTCAACATGGGCCTGGTTTTGCCTGGCTGGACTTATTAGGTGTGTTTTATAAACAGGTAAGGCATAATAACCTAGGAATACTGGACTTGAGAAAGAAATGCCGGCCTGACAAATTGAAGAGGGCATTTCTCTAACGTTTTTGGGTTTGGCCACACCCAAAGAACCTGATCTGCCTTCCCAGCTGTACATATAAGAGAGTCAGATGAGATAAATGAGGGAAAAAGCGAATGTGTGAGATCTCTTATTCCTATTTAGAATAACTTTTAAATGTAAATAATTGTGCTATTTTTTAAATTGCTTTAAACTAAAAATAAAGATAAACCATTCAGTCTAGATAAGATAATGAAACACAAATATGTGCTTTGTACTGTTTTATAAAGGGTAAGGTTTTTTCTCAACAGTAAATAAATTACTGAAATGCTGCACAGAATAAAAGTAGTTCATTGCTCCCAACTCTAACAGCACTTGGAGTAGTGGGAGGGGAGAAGGGAGGATTTTATTTTTTCATTTTTTTATTTTTACAAAGTCATTCCTTCAAAAATTCACTACAATAAATATCAAGAATGTTCTCATAGAGGGATATCCTTAACTCCGGCAGGTTTTGCTGCCCATTTCCTGGGTTTGGGGAAAGTATTTCTAAAGGGGAAAAAAAACACAACAACCAAACATTTTACTTCAAGAAAGGGTAGTTGAGAGATCAGAGCAAAGATTTAATCTCAGCTCATCTGTGCAAAGCCTGGACTTTTCATCATCTGGAGGTGTTTTGGAGTGAGTGCACCAGTAACACTCCATAAAATCTTCTCTCTCTGTCCCACTAAGCTCCCCAAATCTCCTTTGCACAAACAGAACCAAAAATGCTCCAGTGTTAGTTCAGCAGATTGTCTCTACTTTAACTCCTCCTGAGGGACCTCTGCATGTTTGACATCTCCTCCCTCTCCTGCTGCTTTTACTAAGGTCTGTGCCACGTGAACATTACCCATTCCTCTTTATTAACCAGGGGCAGTTCACTGTTCCTAAACTCAGATCCCCAAAGAGATTTTGGTATAAAAACCTCCTAAAGGCTTTACAAACAAATGTAAAAACTATTCTTGGTGTTGAAGCAAGAGAAAATATCATGATCAGATCTTTTACATCCAAAAACAGTACAAAGAGCTTCAAATTCCCAAGAACAGCTTATAAAATTCCTTGGATTTCAGAAACATACCTATTTTGGGAAATCAAGGCACAGAATGTGAAAAAAAAATTAAAGTTACATCTATTCAATATTACATCCTCATATCTGGCTTCCTTCTCAGCTGTGCTTTTCTCATAAATTGTGTTCCTTCTGAAAAACCTTCTCAGCCTGCTTCACTTTCTGCTGCCTTTCTACTTAACTAAGAGTTGGAGGAGGTTTGTTTCTGGTTTGTTTATTTTGTTTTGGGGGGGTTATTATGCTTATGCATTATATTTTTATTAAAATTACAGCACTTTAAATACATCTCCATACAAAACTTACATAGAGACTCCTCATAACTAATTTTATTAGGTTAAAACCTCAAATTATATTTAAATTGCTTAGTGTCTTTCTGTGAATTATATAAATTTCTCCAAAGTTCATTATTTAAGTGCAAGTGGTTTCAGCCCTCCAAAATTATCTTAAATAAATAAATAAGAAGATAAAACAGTATTCTTTGAGGCAATGCAATAACAGAAGGAGAGGCTTTTATTCCTTCAGCCTGTGCTGTACCCTGATTGCTGATTTTCTCATTTTGCTGTACAGGCATTACAAAGTGATCAGCATTAACATTCCCTTTCTTGCCTAGGAGTTGATTTTTCATTAATAAAGCATAAACAGGGTGAGGTCTAACCTGTTGAAACTCAGCTTTTCAGCCAGTTTACTAGAAGTTTACTTAGTTCATACGAAAAAAAAAAAAAAAACAAAAACAACAACAACAACAAAAAAGAACAAACAAAACAAAGAAAAAAGACCCCACTGTTTTTCAGAAAGCCAAATCTGAACTACACTTAGGTGGATTTTTTTAACTGTTCCACCCTGACCTTTCTAGATGTTATCCCACATGATATCCAAAATACTTTTAAAAGACATGATCAAGCCCACCTCTTACACAATAGTCACTGGAGAAAATCTAATCACTGCACTTCACGGAGATTTTCTGAGCTGGAATGGTTTTAATGCCAGCTGTGAGGTTTTGGCAACTTTGGGGCAAAGCACTTGGGAGCACAGAGAAGGAGAGTAGCTAAAACTGATGGTTGGAGGTCAACACCTTTCCATGACTTGACATTCACACTGCACTGAAAATGCCAATTTTGCCTTGCTCCTGCACAGTTTATTACAACCTTTGTGCTGTGTCAAAAACTTTCTGAAATTCTTCTCTCTGGTCCTCATGTCTGCCTCTTAACTGCAGCCCAGGACAGCATATCACCCACATCAGTGGCACTTGTCTGATATTCAGCTCTAAAAGAGCAGTAATCCTTTCACAATTTAGAGTTTATCTAAGGAATGGGGAAAGAGGACCCCTTAAACTGATAAAACCTTCCTCTGCCCCCGCCCCCCCAAGGGAAAAAAAAAAAAAAAAAGCAACGAGACAACTAAAACAAAACAAAGAGCTGTGCAATTCCCAGTTGATACTGTCTCTGTTCAATGTTCAGGCCAGGTAATTGTCCAGCACACAACCTCATATCTCTGTGACTACAATTACAGATAAAAACCCTGTATAAGAAGGCATTCAATGCAGAGTTTACAGGATATTTCTATTTTCAGTGTTGACTATAAAATGCAATACTATATGTTTACCACACCTATTATTTAACACATTATAAAATGTTTTGAGAAGTGCAAATAGAATGTGCAAGATGAGGTCTCCCTGCTTTGCAGTTATCAGACAAATTCTGAAGCCTATTTTCCTTTTCTGAGGTGGGGGAACCTTTTAATTCAACTTTTCATTGAGGGAAAGCCACTATCGGAAAGAATATTTTCTCAGGTGCACTAATTGCACTTATCTGCAGCTATGAGACTTTCTGGAAGTTCTGGTGGTTTAAAGCACACAGAATCTATTGATACTCTTCAGGCTCCTGGCAGCCAGGAGACTTTCCTGAGCTCAAGCATTCTCTAACATCTCTGTTTGTAGCAACAACCCTCCCTGAAGTCTGATGGAGCTCTGCCCAGGCTGCTCCTTTGGCTGATTCTCTGGAAGAGAAAGTGGAGGAGGAAAAAGCACATCTGTGTTTTTTCCTGGACAATATAGCTCTGGTCCCAGAGTTTACTCACATCTATTACCTGTAAAGAGGCAAGGACAAATGTGCTTGGTGTTGTGTGTACTACCTGGTTTGCAGTGACAGAGAGCATTTTGGTAGCTCATGTGTGACCTTGTCCTGCTGCACTTTAATTTCTGACACTCTTGCTTGCCCTCTGACCCATTCAAATCCCACCCTCACCTCCAATTTTCCCTTTCACAATCTCCCTTGAGGCTCCTCAACAGCTCAGAGTATCAAAATTACAGAGGAAAAAAAGTCTGTTCTCCAGAAACCAGCTGCCATTTCCTCCTCCTCCAACACTGCTCAGTTCTCCTCACAGGGAACTGGGAAAACAAAATCAATTCTAATACATAACAGCACATCCCCTGCCTACAGCTGCAATATCTGCCTGTATCTGGAGTAGCCTCACTCTCCCAGCAAGCACAAGGAAGATATCCGAAGAGAGAAGGCTCTTAAGTATGTTCTCAAGCCATCTGTGAGCATTTTAGAGTGCATTGCAAAGTACACAGGAGACGGTGGCATCTCCTGGAGTGTAAGAGGCATACACAGCACAGGGCTGGATCCAAATCCAGGCCCTCTCCAGGAAGGCTGGTATTAACCCACACAGTTCTTTTGGGTACTATTCTACATTTTCAGAGCTGTGACCAGTGGCTATCAAGGAATGGTTTGGGTTGGAAGGGACGTTGGAGGTCATGTAGTCCCAACCCCCTGCCATGGACAGGGACACTTTCCACGAGACCAGGTTGCTCAAAGACCATCAGACTGAGGAATCCCATGTTCGCAGATGATTATTTTGGTTCATTAATAGCCTCCTGGAGAAAGGCAAATCTTTTTTCAGCATCCTTGGAGGCAAAGGCAGCAGAGACCACAGTGATGCTGAAGCTTTTTGCTCTCCATGTTCTGAGTACAGAAATAACGCATTTGGAGTCAAAGAAGGAAACCTCAAATATATTACTGAATATGCTGCTAAGACTAGAAAATTCTGTTTGAATGAATTGCTTTCTTTTAGAAACTATGCCAAATTGATTTCTTTAAATAAAGGTTTATTTTAAAGGGGGTCCTGTTCTGTTCATTGAGAGTAAACTCTTTTGGCAACAGCCTGTCTTTTGCAGTTAATTGCTGCTTGTCTCCTTGGATATCATCATTTGCATAATTGTGATTCTTTTCAATAAAAAGGGATTATATCATCTCGGAGAAGCAAACATCATAAAATTGAAATTTACATGAAATTAAAGGAATAAGTGTTCCATGGTAACAGTGCTATTAACTTGCACCAGAAAATAAAGTCTTTAATATTATAAAGTCAACGTATTTACAGAAAATCACTTAGACTATGCTGCTTTTCAAATGTCATGCAAAATTAAAACAACAGACCAGACTTTGAAGAAACATTACTGAAATAAATATTAATGCCAACTTTAAATGTTTGTAATAAGGACACAAGGTGCTCCTGAGGCCAGTTTTGTCTTTCTGAAAATTTTTAACCCTTGTAAGTGAAAAATAAGCAGTTGCATTGCAATTTTGTAAATAAGAGTCAATTTTGAAGTATATGTCAAAGTTCTTCATGCTTTCCACTAGACACATTTGCCTAACCCATGGCTGCACAAAAGAACTGTGACATGTGCCAGTGAGACTCTGAGGTTACAGCAGAGCTTTTCCTGCCAGGGTAACCAGACCATTTATTCCTTCCTTCTTTTTATGTATGGATTAATTAATTGTGTTTGTTCTCGTTGCCACTAAAGCTGGAATTTGCCAAGAGCCTGTGGCAGGCTAATCTAATTAAGAAAGTGCTTTGTAAGCTGAAGAACAAAACCAAATCAGTTCAAAGGTCTGACACTGACAAGTTACCAACTTGGATTCTCTAACATTGTCAGTGTATTCTTAGAATTCTTTCACAGCATACTGTAGCATATTTAATACTCTAAGAATTTAATTAGGCCAAACTCTGGCTTAAAAACAGAAAAAAAAAAACTGCTCCCACCTCCCTTTCCACCTTGCACCATCCAATTTCCCACAAAGTTTCTGCTTTCTGTCAAGTCAGATATGGCTTTGGTACCTCAGAGAGTTTATTTCCATGAAATCCCAAAGACAGCTTGGACTGTCATTCATATCTGCAAGCTCAAATCAGCCAGTGTGGGAACAGAGCTGTGGAACGGAACACAGAACTCAGCACAACCTGGAAAAAACAAACTTTCAGTTGTTGAGGTAAGATGATGGAGACACAAGACATAAGACATATAAAAAAAGCCCCAAACCTTTTGAGAATGAGGCACCTCCAGCTTCTTTGAAGGTCATAAAACTCACTGCTCCAGCTTGACAACAGTACTTTTCCCTTAACCTCTTTATAGTTTTAAAAGCCTGACAGGAAAATCATCAAGCTAAATAAGGCAGATGTCACCGTGGTCTGAGGGTGAAGTGATGGCAGCCTGTTGCCTCAGCACATGCAGCTCTTCAGCTTGGCACAGTGAGTAACACAAGTTCCCCTTAGGAAAAAAACTCTTGGCCACATATCAAGGAGCCCTTGCTTTCTGGAATATTTTCTTAGCTGCTGAAGGCTGTTCAGGAAGATGAAATGGCAGAGCCTGTGGGGCCCACCCTCAGTGCTGTGTTTTAGTTGGTTCCCCAAATGCCAAATGCTTTTAACCCAGCAGATGAGAACATCCCTGCCTACCTTTCTCTGCCATGTCTGCTGGGAGGGTTTGGGAATCCATGGATTGATGTTCACAACAAAGCAAACAATTTTGTCAAAATCCAGTGTACACACTGGAAAAGATATCCAGAACAATAAAAAATAACTGCATTTATTTTAGGCATGGATCTTGGCTGACATAGCTGGCTGGGAATACAGACAATGCAGAAAATCAGCCCTCATGTTCTTTGTATTTGCCTTTCTCTTTGCAGCCAAATATGCTAAATGGTCATGCACAAAAATAAGCATTGAGGGAAAAAAAAAAGTAACTGAATACTGGGTGGGGAGATGTTTTAGTCATTCATTCAGGAAAAAAAAATAAATTCTAGTTCCACAATAAAAAAAGCACTGGAGGAGTTCTTGTACAAAGAAACACCTTGGCAAAGTGCAATGGCACAAACACAAATGAACAGCAATTCCATAAGTGTCCTATCCTCAGTTAAGTATGACATATGGAATGTAAGCATTATATTATAATTATTATAAAATAATTTCTCATATTTGATAAAGCAAGACACGGTCAAGGAAATAACAGGCATTGACATCTTAAGATAAGAAAATATTTGCAATTTTGGAAGAATTCAGATAAAAAGCAACAAATTTATGTTTTTCATTACATTGCACTGGACCCCCGGATGACAAGTACATTTATGAAATAATATTATACAGTGTGTTGAAAGTGCTGGATGAAAGTTAATGGCCATGGAGATCAATTCTGTAACTGTCCAATATAGCCTTGCAACCCCTGCTTTTGTGTAGAAATATGGTAATACAGGAGATTCTGTACAAAACTTACCTGCCATAAGATGTACATTATATGCATCCTGTAGCTTTAGAAATTAAATATGGGAAATGACAAATTTCTGGTTTAATTTACTGACTTCGCCATTACTCTATTAAAAATAGTTTCAGTTTTTAAAGTCTTGGGATGTTGTAAGTGCTAATGTCAGTATTTTTTTTTCTTTGCAACTAGAGAGGAAAACACCCCCCATCATTTCAAACTGAAGTGTCTTGCCTGACTTAGGCTGGAGGGTGGAAGAGGGAGAATAAATAAATAGACAAAACTCCCAGCCAGGTGACAAACGGAATAAGAAAAACTTCTCTGGTGAAGTACAACTTCATCTCCTCCCTGCAGTAACCTGCAGTACCATCTGTAGCAGAGCTGGAAAAGATACAGGAGCGTCTGCTCTGCTCCCAGAAGGAGGAGGACCAGAAATGGAATAATTTCTCCTGGAAGTGGAAGGACAGAGAGTACTGAGCTGAAGTTACACCCACACAGGCAATTGTGCACAGCCCACTGTGCTCAGCAGGAAAGGCTGTGCCTGGCTCTGAGACGTGAGAGCTGAGTTAACACTGGGGATTAGAACCCAGCAGGGGACAATCGTGACAAAGCCACCGGCACCAAAACTCACTGAGAGCCCAGGTGCTCCAGTCTGATCTAGATTTTCCCCAGCTCTCTTTTCCAGTTCTTCTGGATAGACTGTCTTGCTTTTGAGTACAGATGGTTGGAATTAAAATAGTTATGGCAGTTCATTAACGTTTTGGGGGTGGCTGCTTTCAGTCTGTCCTTTCTGTCTGGATGCTGTCCTTTGCTGAGCAGTGATCTGTTCCTCACCAACCCCAACAAAACACTTCCCAAGTGGTCACTGCCAGGATTTGCTGTGGCATTGCTCTGTTACATCACCCTGCCCCAGACTGGGAGCTGCAGCACAGGAACAGCCCATAAAAACCACGCAAACAGCTGTGATCTCCTAAAGTTCTGTCAAAGTCCTCGTGCAAAACAGCTTCAGCAACTGGTGCTGCATTTATAATGTAATTATAATGTAATAATGCATTATGGTATGACATAGAATGAAACAGATGGAGATCACAAAAGCATGGAGCATTTTGGGCTGCAAGGGACCTCAAAGATCATCTTTCAAACTCTGTGACATGGGCAGGGACACCTTCCACTACCCCAGGTTGCTCCAACCCCCAACCTGGCCTTGGACACTTCCAGGGATCCAGAGGCAGCCACAGCTTCTCCAGGAAATCCATTCCAGGGCCTCCCCACCCTCACAGGGAAGATTTTTTCCTTAATATCCAATCGAAACCTACTCCCCTTCAGCTTAGAGCCATTCCCCCTTGTCCTGACACTCCAGATCCTTGTCCAAAGCCCCTCTCAGGCTCTCTGTAGCCTGTTTAGGTATTGAAATGGGGTCTAAGGAAGCTTTAACCTTAAAAGAACCATCTTGCTTCTTCTTCAAGTGTTTAGTGCACATTCAGCCCAAACTGGCCTCTGTAACCAGTTACTGCTGGCAACCCAAGCTGGGGTTAGAATATGTGTCCCTATACTGGGGGCACACTGGATGGTTTTGTGCAACACAACCATGATCAACTATCCACCAGTCATTTTTTTCCTGGAAGAGGAGCTGGATCACCAGTATCCAAAATGTGTTATGAGTAGGGAAACTATGAATGTTTTGTTACGGCACCCTGAAGAATACACAGGCACTAAATCATGGGGTTTTTTTCCTAAAATAAATAAATCCCAACAAACAAAACAAAGCCTAAAACCAGTCAAACAAACAGAAATAACACAAAAATTAAACCAAATCACTACCAAAAAAAAACAACCCCAAAACCAACCAAACCAAACCAAACCAACAACAAATAAATAAAAAAACCCCAACAAAATACCACAAAAAAACTCCCCCACACACATTAAAACAAAACAAAACAAAACAAAACAAAACAAAACAACACCACCAAAAAAACAACAACCAAAAAACCAACCCCAAATAATCCCCCAAACACTTGAACACCAGAAACCGGGTAATCTTTCTGGAATTATAAACATCCCTGGCATATCACTACTCTTTAGTCCAGATTCACAAGCTTATGCAAAATGTTAGCTGTACATTACACCCGATGTGTGATTTTAAGTCTGGATTAAATAGCTATTAAGAGATAAGAATCAATGTAGAGCATTCAAATGCACAGCAAGCCCATTATTGCACGCAGGCACCACAGACTGCAAAGGAGCTCTGTCACCTTCACAACTAACTAAAAAGTTAAATGTAAGTTATTGCTGCCACCAACAGGATGCTGCTCAGCATATTTTAGCTAAATAGCTCTCCAAATTTGCCTTTCTGTACAAACACCTGTATACTTGTAAGGCTGATGTGATATGAAACTTACAATCAGCACTGAAAAACCTGCAAAGCAATTAATTCCGTGTTTCCAATTAAATCTGGGTAGTGCATTCCATTCTCTCCTTGCAGAAGCATTCTCTACAGAGAATGGGAGCATTGTCACAGGTTCTATTCAATTACTGTAAAAACAAACACAGACAAAATCCCCACCCAAACAACCCTGAGGAAGTGAAGACAGGCTGTAAAGTGGATGAAGTGTTCAATCTGGTGAGTGTCACGGAGAGCAGCAATGGCACACTCTGAATTTCTACAGGAGCATCAGAGTCTCTACAGATAACATAACCATGATACAGCCATGCCAACTGAAAAGAAAGCAAAATTTGGGAGGAAAAACTCTGCTAGTGTTGACAAATTCACCCTTTTTCATGTTCTCCTGCTTGATCTAGCCTTGTTCAGCACTCTTAATATGAGAATGGAGTGGAGAAATTGAAAAGAAGGAACAGTGGCATTTCATGTTGTAGAGGGGGAGAGAGAGGCTTCACCAGTGGCACTGCCCAAGCCTTGGAGCAGGTGGTTCCAATAAAAGTTGAAAACACAGCTTAAAAAAAAAGGAAAAAAAAAAAGAAAAAAAGAAAAAAAGAAAAAGAAAAAAAGAAAAAAAAAGTCTTTACAGCTGCTATGACATCCTGATAAGTATCAGGCAGATGATAGCAAAATTATTGTCTGTAACAACAAAGCTTTGACAAGACTAGCAGATTTATAAACAAATCAATTCTAATCTGCTGAAAGGTCATCTCTCCATTAAGACTGAATAGGAATGAGATTAAATTACATGGTTGGCTACAGATATCTACAACAGGGCACCAGACAGGGGGAAGGTTGCATAAAAATTGTGCGGAGTGATACTCCACAGCTTTGCTCCCCAAACACTCATGTGAGGCTGCCTCACCGCTGTCTGTGAGGCCAAGTTTGAGGTTAATCTTTAATGTTCAAAATGAAAAATCTGACTATAGAAACACTGCAGTCAGTGATAGTTAACTCTCTTCTTCCACGATAAATATTTACTTCCTATGAATAAGGTCCAGCTGCTGAAGCCTGCATGGGCAAGGTTCAGCTGTCATGTATCATTCTCTGCTGTTTTCCTTCCCTCTAAATTTTACCTGATAAAGATCTTCCATGAATTTCTGGTTTGAAAAAGGAGACTGATAACACGGTCTGTGAGCTAGAAACAGGAAGAAGCAAGAACTGCTCATATTCAGCTGTACTGAAGAGGAGAGAAAAGAAGCAGGGAAGGGACAGAACAACCTTTGCCCTCAGCACTCCCAAGAAAGGTTATGCCCCACATAAAAGGATAAATTATGAAGAGAATTTGTTAGAATTTTTAAAATATGTATTTTTTTAACGTGTCCTTTAAACCTGTCATTATATGCTTTAGCTTAATTAGCTTATACTGGCACCTATTGGTAGAAAATATAGTTTGCATCACCTTTATCAGTTATTGTTTGTTCTTTAATCAACTGCAGAAAACCTGTTCATAGTAATTATTAGTTTGCACCCTTACCTCTTCAATAAGAGTATGATTTTTATTGCTTTAATCGTGTGATAGGACAGAAATCAATGACAAAACCAGACTTTGAGTGGAAGCAGAGCATGCCTGAATCTTAGCAAGCAAACCACTATTTACAGCAACTGTAGAGGAGGTAAATGATAATTACCCTTTGAATGGTACCTAGCTAGAATAATAACACTAGAAAAAACACCTAAAATCAAATTAATAATTAATAAATAAAATAATATTTATGAACAGTGTTCCTGTATGGGTCCTGTGTGGCAATTATTTTCTAGTTTTCTTTTTTTTTTTTTTTTTTTACCTGATTGATTATTGATCTAACTAGTTGTTCAGAAAGCTGAAAACTCAGTTCTTCAACAGTAATTTATTTAGTAGATCATATCAAGAAGCTCAAATAATTTCAAGGATAGCTACAGCTGTCTTCTGAGTGCACATTTCTCTGTACTGGAAGGATACCACCTCCAAAGGTAAGCCCTGATTTGGAGACTATTTTTCCCCCTTAGGAGCTTAATAACATTTGAAATTATTAAAAACTACAGAAATTTTGAATCCTATTGCTTTTCAGTTTTGCAATAGCTGTTTCCTGCCATTCCCAGGGACCATTTTTTTCCTCTAGGATTCCAAATTTTGGCTGCCATGAAGGTCACTACTCAGTAATTCTGTTGTGAAAGTACAGGTTTCTTGTGCCATTTCACAATTTCATCTGTAGCCTCTGGCTGCTGCTTCTGAGGAGTGTTGGTGTCCCATCCATTCTTTTACCTGCCAGCCCCACAAATCTGTCTTTAACATTAAAAAATTGCTTTGGATTTCGATATTTAGGTAACTGAATTTTACCCCTGATATCCAGAAGAGATTCATAAGAGATTCACACAGCTACTTCTACTGTCAGTCCTATGAATTGCTAATATGAATAAAGAAATTGATGCAACCCCCTGAAGTTTTACAGAATGCATTCTATAACTGCTGTTATGTTATAGAACTCCTGTTCTGTTGTCCATTCTTCAACTGGATTGTTCAGCCAATTAAATGAATCAAATCTAATGGCTGTTGTGAATGTTGCAGCAGTTATTGTATTTGTCTAATGAATTTAGCCAGTGTTCAGATGTTGGTTGTATCCATTACACAGGAGCTGGAATAGAGATACTCTGAAAACTGAAAAAAAAAAAGAGCCTGAAATGCATGAAGTATTTTTATTGAGCAGCCCTGGCCAGTTCCAGCAACAAAATGAAGTGCAGGGAAGGAGCACAGTGCCTACCAGACATTGTGACCATATCTTCTTTCACTTGGAGCTCTGTAAAGATGCCCTAAGCACACATCTTTATGGCATTGTGGTTGTGATTTCATTTCACATCATAAGCTGCTATCAACACAGCCTTGTCATTGTAATTTGTCACACACAAGAGCATGAGTTTTCTCTATCTCACTGAAATTTTTATCTCACCAGTCACAATCACAGGCTGCTAGTTTAAAGCGGGGTTCTCAGACATTATGAGAAGATGAAATCACAAAAGATAACATTAATAGACATTGCCACCACCATAGAGACAAATATTATGGCTTTTCTGGAGCTCATGCAATCAGAGCCAATAGGGTGCAACAGTCATTTAAGTGTGAGTGGGAGGTGAGCAGCCACTCACACCACTCCTGGAATTTACATGTAACCATGGAACTCATCCAATGCTGTTTGTATGAAATACAACATTTTTCTTTTTGGACATTTTTTGGTAATAATTTTATTATCTCCCCCTTTTCTCCACTTCCTCCCCATAGGAAATCTCAGGGAATGTGCTTTTTTTTTTTTTTTTTCCTTCATTTCTCATCTCTTGCGTTCTTGTTTTGTTTGGTGAGTTTTTGTTTGTTTGTTTTTTGTTTTGTTGTGGCTTTTTGTTTGTTTGTTTTTGTTACCATGTTTCAGATTTGCTCTGATCATTCTTTGTTGTACTCTGGACTGTAAAGTCACAAGCCTTAAGCCAAAGACTTTAATCCAATGGAGGTGTGGTTCAATGACAGTGCTCCCCCTAAACTAGAACATGTGAAGAATTCCCAGGAGCAAAGACCATCTGAATCTGGGGCTGTGAAATTCCTGCTCTACTGCTACTACCATTGAGTACCCACCTGATCATCAGTTTCTAAGCAATTATCTTGCCAGGGATCCGTTCTTACTTTTACAGCTGCTACATGAGACTGCTTTTGCACTCAGACCTCAAACCCAGCTGATCTGTTTATTGATCCTTACTGATCTAAAACCAGCAATCGCACCCATGCCTCAATTATTTGTTCCTAACTTGTTTTGGTTTCAAGTTAAAAGTTGGACAGCTTCAAAAGTGTGACTTCTAAAGAACTAAGCATTCAGAAATTCTTTGGTGTCTACCTCTCATTAGTTCCCAGGTATTATTCTGGCATTGACTGAAACATCAATAAAAAATGTTTTCCATAAAGCATTTTAAAACAGCACCCCAAACCATGTTAGAAATCCTCACCTTGGGGTCAAAATGTCACAAGAATCAGGGCATGGAGTTAAAAGACAGAAGACAAGGAGCTGCTAACTTCTGTTACATGGGTGAATCTGGAAACAATCATACACAGCTTGTAGTGTCTTCTTTTTATTAATGTTCTACCAAAAAAATTTTGTTCCAAATTCCTTCATTAAAAATCAGTCAAGAGTTATTTTCATCTGAGCAGCTTACTCTTCAAACAGTAAAACATGATTATAAATAGTAACCATCCAGTTTAGTTTTCTCTGGTTCTGTCTGATTTTTTACTTCCATTGTAGACTGAAAAAAAAATACTCTAAACATATTGGAAAAAATATGTTTATGTTTACCTCAATAGCCTAAAATGTGCTATTTGTGCATTATTGGGCTCTGCTTGTTGTACACCACACCAAAATGGCAGCAAAGGCAGTACCTCAGTTTGCTGCTGAAGCCAACTGGCCGCACTCTGGGATCTGAAACAAGTTTGTTATGTCAAAAAATCAGATGTGGCTTCCCTGCCCCAAGCAAACACCTTGTGATCTCGTGTATCCAGCAACAACCACCAGCACTTTGAGCAGAACTCTGCAGTAACAAAGTGTTTTCATTTTTTCTTGTAAGTGACAGTTCAAAAGATCCACACCTATGCAGAGTTACACCTAATGAAGTGCTTAAAAAAAAAAGCCAGCCAAAAAAACCCAAACCAGTTTACTACACAGGCACTTGATTTGTCACAGTCTGAAGCTTTCTATTAAAATATTTTTCACAGAGGCATCAAATTAGCAATAGAGCTTCTGAAGGTTTGGAACTTTTTTTTTTTTTTGCTGCCATGACATTTTGTATGTTATGCAGTTGGATTTATTCAAGCTTTTGCTTTCTTTATCATTGTTTGCACTGTAAAAACCAGTTACTTATCCAAAGATGTACAACATTTAACTTAGAAAAAAAGTATTTGTGTGACTCAAGAAAAACTTTTGGGGCCTGATACTGGAGTTTGCTTTCTCTACAGAAAGATGGCATTTCTGAATAAAGAACTGTAGCTGGGGCAAACCCCTAAGTTTTAAAACATATTTTCCATTGTTAACTGTGAGAATACAACCTCTTCCATATTAAAAATGGTTATAGAAATAGATCATGTATGAATAATTCCATCTTTAGCAGATATTTTAATAAGTGCTGGGAAAGGCAATGACAGATGTATAAAACTAACATTAACCACATTATTTCTGTGTGTTTCTTCTCCCCACCTCCGGCAAAACTGCAGGTACCCTTAGAAGTGGGAATCAAGCAGATTTCCCTAACAAGCCTCTATTGTCACAAAATTTTAGATGAGGAATGGTTTTCTTCTTCAAGGCTTGGCAAACACCAACAAAGTTTCCTGGCATGTAGAAATATTGTTTAATAAGATTAACTGCTTGGGAATTTGACATCATAAGGATAAACATTGGCAAGGCTGTGTTCCCAGCTACAGAAGTTTGGATGATGAATCTCTTAAGCAGTTAAAAAGTTGAGGGGGGAAGGTAAAAGTAGCAAGTTTTTATGTTTGGTGAGCCACGAACAGTTCAGAGATTTTTTTATAACAGATTTTTTTTTGGTGGCAAAATGAGACATCCCTGAGAGATTTCCCCCTAATGCACTGCAGGTCCCCTTTGTTTCCACCAGAAAACATAAAAATTCTAATAAAAAATAACCAAACAGTAAGAAAAATACAGATATAGTGTTCAGTTCCTACAGAAAACAAACAAACAAACAAACAAACAAACAAACAAAAAACCTTAAAAAAAAAAAAAAAAAAAAAAAAAAAAAAAAAAAAAAAAGTCAGGCAGGACTTCATAGAGGATCTAATCTTGAGTAAGAGGAAAAGGTTATCTTATTCCAGACTTCCTTTAGTCTACAGATTCTGGAGAAGAGCAGCCCTTGATAAAACAGTATGGAGAGAGAGAATGTGATGCACATTCATGTGTGAAAAATATTGTAAGGTGATGCACCTGGTAAAGAAAAAACAAAGGAAGGCTTATGAAGAGTGAGCACATATTTTCACACCTTGCTGATATTTACTAAGATATAAAGTTTCAACAAAAATGTTTCCTTTCAATAATCAAGTAGAAAGCATGCTTTGTGTTAAGTTTTTCTTGGCTATATAAGGATGAAGATGCAGGAACAATATAATTTGAATTAGCAAAGATGCAAAAATAATCTTCAGAGCTTTTTCAAATGAAAATTTCTGTATTGGTGCAACTTCACAAAAAGCTGGGCTCACACAATATTGGACATTTTATGGCAAGACAAGCAGGAGATCAAAGGTGAAGCAAAAGCTGGATTCAGTATTAAAAAGATGATCATAACCAGAAATGGCTACAATGATACACAGACATATATGAACATCCCAAAAAGTTAACAGCCTCTCAATCTACTGAGTTAATAGATAAGACATAAATTCAACAAATGCACTTCTATTTCTATTGATAAACACAAGATGCCTTTTTGAAAGGAGTGGTACTAAAACCAATTTAAATAAAAGTCCAAAATATATTCACCAAACCCACATTGAATCTGAAATGTCTCAATCAAAACATTAACTCTAGATATTCTCAATGCTGTATATTTTTTTTAATTTAATTTTTTTTTCTGGAAATTTCACTGATTTCCAAAAGTATAATTAATCTCTAAATGCAGATGGGTTACACAGACTGTTTCTGCTTCTACCTGAATGAAAATATTGACTTCTTGGATTTATAAACTGTCTTTCTAGCTGATAAACAAACATATTTTGTTCTCTCTATGTAATTTCTTTTTTGACCTCATGGAATTTATAAACTGACAATGAAAGAGGAAGTTGCAAGAAGCAAAATCTGCAACTTGCCATTTGCACAGAAAATGTAGCAGAACTCACAGATGACCCAGACTGCTCAAAGACTGAACAAGGAAGGTGCCACCATCTGATTACACAAACGGCCACATGTAACCATGGCAGCTTCATATTTTATAAAAACCAGTCAGGGAGAGAACATATTAAGAAGCATAAAAAAAAATCTTTGTATTTCAAGCACAAGTACACAACCTGTAAATGATCACATGCTGTGCTTCACAACCTGGCAAAGTTGCACTGAATAAATGCAGCAGGTCACACTGAGCTACACCAGAAGCACAGAAGTCTCAACTCCCAACAAGACCCCTTTTGGAGAGGGTGATTGTCCCTTACAAAGTAAAGTACAGAGAAAATATGGGTTCAGGAAGCAGTTAACATAAGGAATAAAACTTTGCTCGAGTAGGACTGTGTATTTCTCCTGCACTGTGGTGAGGATCCTTTTGACAACATTAGGCCTTCCAGAAGTGACAGTAACATTTTCCCTCAAGCACCATGGCACACAGTACAACATCTGAAGGCACTGAGGCTAAAAATACCCTGAAAGGAAGATAAATACCTGAAGGAAGAGGTTTTCAATGAACTGCTCAGACACGTTCCCAGCAGCATTCCTATGCTCCCATGGACCAGATTCATGGAACCACAGGGCTGGAAAAGAGCTCTGAGGTCATCAGGTTCCACCATGCACCCAGCGCCACCACTGTGTTCACAACTACACCATGTCCTCATGTGCCACGTCCTTCTTGAAGGCTTACAGGCTTGGTGGCTCCACTGGGCAGCTTCTACCAATGCTTTACAACCCTTTCTGTGATTGTTTTCCCCCTATAATACCCAATCTAAACCTCCCTTGACACAAGTTGAGGCCATTTCCTCTTGCCCACCCAATTATTACCTGAGACAAGAGACCGACCCTCACCTGAATACATCAAACCTCAGGGAGTTGTGCAGAGCCAGAGGGTCCCCCCGAGCCTCCTTTTTTTCCTTCCCCAGCTCCCTCAGCCTCTCCTGGTGCTCCAGCCCCTTCACCAGCTCTGTTCCCTTCCCTGGACCTGCTTCAGCCCTGCCATGTCCCTCTTGTCATGAGAGGTCCAAACCTCAAACTTTATGCTGTAACTCATCCTACCCCCAAACAAGGCAGTAAAGTATATTACCATCTGCATACTGGGAATAGGGCTCTAAAAATCTTCAGGATATTAATAAATTTGCTGAAAATTTAAACATTGCTAACTGCTTGTATTTTTTTATTAAGAATATTCCTATCCTTTCCTGCATTACAGGAAATAGTCTCAGCTTTTTAATGCTTTTTCTGGAACACTGATAAAGAATGACTAAAAGTAAATCAGTTAAAAACTGAATTAAATTTTTTCTTCCCAATTTATCTACTTATTAATTGCCTACTATTAAGGACACTACAGTTTAAAAGTCTTCCCTTGTCCTAAAAATTACGGCAGTAAAACAGTTCGCAATCAATTTCAGAAACAACTCAAATTTTTGCTTTCAGATGTGATAAAATCCAAACTCATTCACCAAGTCTTTCAGCACAACTCCCACATCATCCTGGCTGACAGATAAATCCTAAAAAATGTCAGGGCAATAGGTTACCTCAACATGCTTTCAAAATCCAGAATGTTAATGTTGACGAGTTAATGTTAAATGTAAAATACTGAGCAAAATCTTGACCCCCTTACAGCCCCTCACCGGTAAAAATACCCTTCAAAGTTATCCTAGAGGTTATATCCTAATTAAATAAACTAAAATGATCAAAGGTTGTGATTTGACTGTCTTAAAGTCTTTAAAAAATTGTTACAGTTTTGGGATACAAATACTTCTCAACTAACTGGAAATAATCAACAATGTCAAACATACTCCACTGTATCCTTATTTTAATTTTACTTGCACTTAGTTGAACATGTCATATAGGACAGACTTCAAGTTTGGACAAACAGAACTGTGGAGCACAGATTATCCCTTTTAAGACAGCACTTTTACAAATAATATAATTTTATATATTTTCCAGTTAAAACAGGGGAAGGCAAAGAGAACCTTTAGGACACTGCTGAATCCAGGAGAGGGGAGGTCAAACTCTGGTCTCAAGGACTTTCAGCTGCCTGTTTGCAACACTTGCCATGAGTGTGCCCGTCCTTTTTCAGCTACTGGAAATCATAAAGTGTCTTTTATTCCTGGAAGTTAATTACAGTCCGGTTTACCCTCACAAACCTAAACACAATTAAATAGATAAAGCACAGAGTTCAGGAGATGTCTCTCCTGATGTAATAAGCTTTGGCAATCAGAAATCAAGCTAAGAGGAGAAAAGCTTGCACTTAAGAAAGCAAAATGTGCCATGGCAATAATCCTGTTATTTTATTATACCTCTGACAACAAGGAATATCCTCCATTTGGACAGGTGGATGGCTGAGATGGCCTTAAGTACTTGACAAATGCCTTTTTCAATCTATAACTGCAAAGAGCACAATAATCATGTGTCATTTGGATTTTCTGTAACTTAATAAAATCCAGGAGACTTCCTTAGAAATATGTTGGTTAAGCTATAGTACCTTTAAATAAATTTAGTTTAAAAAGGTCTCTAGTTGAAAAGCTTAAGTGTCTGAACTGTCCAAAGGAGGAGTCTGGGAAAATACCTCATTTCTTTATGAGTCTCTCTGGATGTTTCTTTTTGCAGTAATAACAGGAGAGCAAGCAAATGTCAATTGTTTGCAGCGTGTGTCATCAGAAGTGGACCCAGTATCTCGGAAATATGTAAAAATTATGTTCTCTCTAGTACAGCCTAAAAACAGACACGAAATAGAGAAAAGCAAGCTGAAGAGCAGATGGCACTGAATAAGATTGCAGCAGAAAACCAAAATAAACTACAATAAAATAACATTTTAAAACCAAACCAGCGTACTTGTGGAATAGGTATGCTTCCATAACAACATTGTAATTCTTTTAGTGGCAAGGGAGCTCCTGGCATGTAAAAAGGCACACAGATACATCTTCAAGACAAGTCAACTAACAGCCAACTTCTGCACCAGAAATAAAGAGCTCCCTGCTCCAGCCACATTTAATTAGCTTGCCTAATGAGGTCTTTTAGCATAACTGCTGAACTATTCACCTGCTGTACTTTTCAAGGAAAATATCAAGTATATAATTTCCACTTTGTTGGGGGAAAAAAAAATTGTTCTTTTTCTCTGAAATGGAAAACCATCTGATATTTTGAGTCAAGACTGGATCCTTATGAAAGGTACTCTGGGGTCGGTCTCCTCTCAACTAAGTTTAACCTTCTGGGCCTTTTTACTAAGAAATGAAATATATGTTGCAAATTATTTCCTGTAATTATAGTTACATGTATTGTGAGGGGTAGAGTAGCCAGCTGGCAGTGAGGATGCAGCAGGACAGAAGAAATGGGACACACAAGAATTCCCATTTAACACAAGCTTAATGCCAGTCTTTTGATTAAAGACCTCTGAATTAATTAAAAAGGTTAAAAAACACAGTCAGTACAACAAAGACAGAAGCTGATCCTACAACAGAGACTTGTGGAGGGAAATACATGGAATTTTTACACTAGCTGTAGTACAGGGTGTGATATGTAGCTGGGGTACATGGCAGCACACAGGATTAGGTGGGCAGGAAAAGGAGTGAGATGGAGCAGCCATAACCAAAGCACATGGAGGAGATAAAAGCCAGAAAAATGAAACTTTTCTTACCTGATAGAGTAATGAACACACAGCAGACTCAAAGATAAGGCCTCAGCTGGTCAGGAAAAGCTCAGCAAGACTGACCTGTTGCAATTCGAATGAATTACACTCACGCTGAGATGTCCAAGGTGAAAAAAAGGGCAGTTTATTTACAGACCTCGATATTTATAGAGTTCCAGTGACCATGGATTGGAGGAAGAAAATTGTCCTCTCCAACCACATCGGTCAACCCAACAGTCCATCAATTCTCTCCTCCTCCAGAAAGAAATGCAGAACAATCATTATTTACATGAAAAGTGCGTGAGAAACTCCATCTCAAAAGTTAAGCATCAAAAGGCTGAAGCAGAACATTGGTGTCCTAGGGTGACTTTATGGTGCTTGTATCCCCAATCATCTGTTCTTTTTGTGCTGTACATTGAGTTCTGTACCATTAAACTGGTTCTGGGAGCGAAGGGGGAGAAAGGAGCAGCAGTTTGTGCAGTTTGTTTTGAGAAAACTGCCTGACTCCCACACGGCCTTGCTGCGGCATTGGTCTGAGGCACGGACAGCGCTGGGACAGAGATCTCCTGTGCTCTGGGTTAGTTTGAGCTGGCTGAGGCAGAGAAGCTCCCTGGAATGTTTTCTCTTTTCCTTGGGACTGTTTCAATCTGCTCTGGACTGACAAACCCAGAGGAGCAGCGAGGGCTGGCACCTGCGGCCCGCCGGGCCTGGAGCTGCGGAGGGAGTGGGGCTGGTGAGAGACTGAGTGAGCTGAGCTGCACCCAGGGCAAGGACTGCCTCAGTTTGCCAGCTCTCTGCAGAGCGGGGAGAGGTTTTATTGTTTCCTATTAGTCATTCTTTGTGCTTGTGGGCATCTTGTTTGCTAAATAAATACTTTTTTCCATTTTTCTCCGAGGAAGTTCTTTTCCCGGACCAGCTGGGGGGAGGGGCTGTTTGGGTTTGCTTTCAGAGGAACCTCATTCGGGGGTTTCCTCCCAAATTTGCCCTAAATCAGGACAAACAACAAAGAACAGGGTGATACTGACCCTCAGGAAACCAACCCTGCGAAACAGCAGCTGATGATCTGAGGACCCTCTTTCCCTTAAATGTGGTGGTTATTCAGCTGATTTCAATCTAGGCTGGCAATTCAAAAGACTTTGAACACTTTTTTTCCTAGCCTTCACCCAGTGATCTCACTCAATCCCCCATTTTAATGAGTACAGCTTTCTTAGCCTAAACATGTCATTACCAGCAAGTAAATAGTAACACATAAAAATATATGACTGGAAGTTCAAGTTCAGGTAAGCATCAGAAAGAGAAATTCACTGCAACTTCTTCATCTCTTCTCCAACATCCTCCCAATCCAGCAGTACCCCTAACAAGCACAAATCATTGTCAGATACTCCTTAGTGAAGTGCCAGGCAAAAACCAGGAAGCTCACAACAAATACATTTTAAATAATTCAGGTGCTGTTCTAATATGTATAGCCATTAATCATTCCTTAAGACATTTACATGCATACACCCTCTTCACTCTCCCCTTGCCAAACAAAGAAAAACCAGATAAACCAAGGCATTTCCTATGGGCCCTTCTGTGTCCATAACTGATTTTTTCCCCCGACTTTTAATTACTTATGACTCAAGAAAGACTTTATATATTCATACATGGGTGCAATTTATGGTCTATTGGATTTATTGTAATCGAGACTGACTAGCAGCTAAAAGCAAAATGGTTAATCCATTTTTTCAGTTTTCATACAGAGTCTCTTATATGCATGCTTTCTATATGACTGTATCTGCTGAATTAATGGGAGTGGCATGAATACAGTGAAATTAGTCTGTAGAACTTCATAGTACCATTACTCAAATGATTAGAGAGCTTAAATCAAGTGAATATAATCTTTTCCTGTATGTGAAATACTGCTCATGCAGACATTCATGTTTGCTATGCTATTGACTAAATAGAAGCTAATGAATGCAAGAAAAAACATCTAGGTTTTTTTTCTTCAAATTAATACATTTGTGTTGAATTTGGTGTGCAATTCCTTGATTTGAATTCCCAGTTTTGTACAAAAAAAAAACGTTATCAAGGACTCCAGGTATTTTTTAATTTCTCCGTTGCTTTGTTAATTTTAAGGTTTAATCATCCTTTCCATCATTTAGGATCCCTGATTGGTCCATAAATTTAATCGGAATGTTTATTAAGTGTGTCTGTGGAAGACAAGGGTTCTCATTAGGTGGAGCTGGTCAAGCCTTTCCACTGACAGCTGGCATCCACCAGGTCACCACTAGAGGTTCTGGTCCAACACCCATTAAAGAAAGGTGCCACAAACCCACTTGTTGTCCTGACCTTGGTCCAACTGTTTATTGCTCAGTTTTTCAGGTTTCTCTGTATTTCTCTGTGGGTGGCAGTGCAGAAATACCTCAGCAGTACAGCAGGATGGAGTTCCTAGTTTGGAAACAAAATTCGCTGACTCGGGCAGCACGGAACTCAGCACACCCTCAGCTAACACCTTTTGGGCCATGTTGCAAAGGTTGTCCCGTGGAACCTTTCTTTTCACAACATTGAAATTGTGAGAAGAAATTGAACACGGCTGAACACCACCACATTATGCTCATTTCATTATGTCAGCTTCCAAGCAGATCCTCAGTGGGTGAGGGATTTGACGGGGTGTCAAAGTGCTCAACATCTCCAGCTCACCAAGTACAGGTCTGTATTCTATTACTCTTTGTATACAACCACTTTTCGAGGCTTGAAGGGCAGAAGGCTTAAAGAGCAGGAGGAAAGGTCAAACCAGACAAGTAAAAGTCCATATTCCATAGAATTACTGTTTTACTTATCACTTTTCTTGAGACTTGACAGGCATACTTGTGATTAGGTTATCACCTTCCGATAGATTTATGGGCTCTAGGGAACTTCTATTCAACTTACCCTTGGGATGTCTTGATATTCTGTCTCTGCATTGGCATTTGTGGTTCTTAAAGGTCTACCAAAATAGTGAAGAAAGACACAAGCAGCAAATATCTTTGGATTCACTGTGCATTCTGCTATCAAATATTTCACATTATTTTCAGTATGCCCATTTGCACTGCACAGTGCTTTTAAATGAATGCTGCTGGTGTTCCAGGAGAGATTTAAGGTAGTGAATGAAAACCAGCATTTCTAACTTCAACTAACTTTGATATCTGGCTTTTGTCACCAGCCATCTCTCTTGATGCAAAATTAATTAACTTCAAGGGGTTCTTTCATATTAATTGGACAGGTGAGCATTGAAGCAAACATTGTAATGGATCTAAACTTCTCAGATGCAGGAGAATGGATCTAAACTTCTCAGATGTGCACACCCTGCTGCAGCAAGAATTTAAACAGAGAATTCTGCAAAACCTGGTGCACTTTGTTAGAACCAAATGTAGCTGAAGCACTGCCTTGAAACTTGACATCACAAATCTGTGGATTTACTCAGCGGATGATTTCTCAAAATATTTTCAGTCTGTGTTTGACATAACTATCTTCACAGTAAGTCCTTTAAAAAGGTCCTTCAAAGTTTGCCTCAAAAGTAATTCCCATATCTACTGAGAAAAAGAGCATCAGATACCATTCTATGTAAAATGCTAGAAGCAGCAGACAAGACAAAACAGCAAGATTCAGACAGTTGCCTGTTCAGCAGTAAGACTCTGCTCTGGCTGACTTGTGGACTTCTATATTTCATTATTCTGGATCTCAATGCCTTTTTTTTTCTTTTTTTCTTTTTTTCTTTTTTTTTCTTTTTTTTTTTTTTTTTTTTTTTTTTTTTTGCAAAATCAGCCAACAGCTGTAGGAGTGGGCTGGTGTGGTGCCTGGACAATCACCCTCAGTGTAAAGATTTCACTGTTGTCTGGGTCACCCACCCCTCTCAATTTAAACCTAACTCCCACTGTTCAGCTTTACTAGGCCAATGTACAACCCCTGTGAACAAAAAGGAACGGGATATTTGTTGCACTTTGTTGTTAAGACCATCAAATATTCATATGGCTTCTACAGACACCTCAACATTACGGCAAGTGTTCAGAACGTTTCCCCACAGGAAGGAGCTTACTCAACTCATTGTTCCTGCAGCTTCAGAAAGGAGATCTCTCCTCATTCAGTGCAGGGAGAGGGGGAGAGCTGTCACTGGTCCTTTCACCCTTTGGAGACAAAAACCTTGACCGTCAGCTACTTTCTGACAATTGGCTGTTATTAAACTCCAACTTGCGAGGGCCAGCTGTGCCTAATTTGAGTCACTGGTGCAAAAATAACCAGTCAGCAGGAATAGAGGCAATTATGGGTAATTCTGCTGTAGAGCAGTCCTGCATCAGAATCCCAGGATTAACTTCAGGCTGGCACTCCAAGGTGATTGAAAGAAGAGCACAAAGGCCTCAGTGAAGTCATCAGTAGCTGAAATCAGTTTTTATATGAGCTGAGTTTGGACGCCTCTAACCTGTATTTTAATTTACTTGCAGGAAGATTGTCAAAATTCTTTACTGAATGAAGATGTATAGAGGTATATAATCATATTTTCAAGGGGTTATTTGTTTTACTTTTAAATAGCCAGCCCTTTTGCCCAAATATTAGCATATAATATCCTTATAACCAAATCAATCTCTAAATGTGCTTAGCAATTTCTATACCTTGCCTTCTATCTGTTCTGCTACACATCAAAATAACACAATTTTCTTTTTCTTAAATAACCCAAAACAAAACAAAAATTCCCTTAAGTATAAGAAAATACTTTGTTCTTCCTAATTGAAAAACGTATAAGAGTATTTTTGCAAATGCTGCTATGAAATGCATACAATAAAAAAAATACCAGAGAGTAAGTATTCTTCTAAGCAGTCAGCTTTGTGTTGTGTTTCTATGTAAAAAAAGAAGTAGAAATAAAATTTTAAGTAACCATGTCATTTTGACAAACAGCTCCAGAGAAACTGTTACAACTTCATACTGCATAGTGTAGTTTATTTTAAGCTTTTAATACGAAAACAGCAGAGAGGTTTGTTACATCACTTACAGAGCGTCATTTGAAAAATAAGGCACAAAGAAAATTATGAAAAGAACCCAACATGGGGTTTACATTTCACAGTCATTAAGAGCAGTACTAGGCAGAACAAAATAAAATAGCTGTAGCTTTGTTTTTAAGGATGGCATTTTACCTTGCGCCCTTCTGACTCTGTTGTGTCACTGTAACAGAGAAAAAAATCATAGAGAAAATCATTGGTATCTTTATTTTAAATGAGTATTGCTACAAATTCTTGTTTTCCAGCTTCTTAGGATACATGTGACACACAAAAATATCAGGTATACCGACACTGTTTCCTGAAGTCAGCTTCTGCTGAAATAAAGCATAGGCTCTCTACCTCTAACAAGGTATAATTTAGGACATCAAGCCTCTACTCAAGCTAATAAGTAGATCCATGTCCTTTCAATTATTTATTCCTCTGGCAGACAATTCCATTAACCCCCTCCTGTGCAATAATTTGTTCTGCCACATGTTAGAAAAATTATTTTCCAGCTGCTCAGCAATGCTGCTACAGTAAATTGAAAGTTTTTCCTGGCAGACAGCTGATACTCAACAGAGAGGTGAGCAGTGACATCTGATACATGGAGGGGAATGTAGGAGTAAATAGCATAAGACAAATGTTAAGTCCTTCCAGTTTGTGGGCTGATGGCAAGAAGGTATGCAAAAGTACTGATGAATTATTCACTCGCCTCAAGAAATACTTGAAAGCTATTTCTGCTGTGCAGGTGGGACCCAAGCACCAAGTGAACACCAACAACCTGTTACACAGAAGTTAACTTGGAATGAATATAAAGGAACAGCACAGGTGTGTTTGAGCTCACCCACCAGGCTGGCTGTGGGCTTACAATGGTGAGATTTTGTCTTGGGTTATGGAACCAAGGATGTATATTCTATTTATCTGTTGAAAGCAGCTGGGGAGATGTTTTTTCTTTATCTCTTGTAACTCTGGGGGGAGGGGGGCAGATGCCTTCTGATAATGGGCCAGCTGTTAAAGCCAGGTGGGGCAGTGTTCCTTATCTCTTTCACCTCCTGTCCTCCCTCCAGGGGATATCTGCTGCTAATGGGCCATGAAGGTTCAGCAAGGACAGGACACATTCCATCACTCCATTGGGAGATGCTCCACCCAGGTGTGGGGGAGCCTATTATTCCTACCTGGATAAAAACTGAGACTCAGGAACACCAGGGATCTGGTTCCACTGGATTCCTGGAGGAAGACTGGACCCTTCTCACCATCACTGGATCCTTCTCACCATCACTGGACCCTTTTCTCTCAGGATCATCTCTGCTCCATCAGAACCACATCTGCCACTCCAGGAGGACTCACTGTGGACTGCTTCCAACACCCTGACCAACAGGGTGTCAGGTTGTAGCTCTGACTCTGTCAGGGTTTCTAGGATTTTTGCTTGCTTGTTTCGGTTTTTTGTATTCCTGCATTTGTATTATTAATATTCCTAGTAAAGAACTGTTATTCCTATTCCCAAATCTTTGCCTGAAAGCCCTTAATTGCAAAATTACAATAATTTGGAGGGCGTGAGGGGTTTTCATTCTCCATTCCAAGGGAAACTCCAGCTTTCCCTGGCAGATACCTGTCTTTCCAAACCAAGACAGGTGTGGACAGCTGTGTAAAATAGTAATGAACCCTTCAGTTACCTTGGGTAAACAAGAAACAATTTCCTTCCCTGCACCCAGGGGACTCCTTGGTGAGCTGGTACCAGCAAATGTGTAAGGACAGCAGCCTCTGATTCCATACTTCATTTTGCAGGACCTGCACAGCTCAGGAAACTAAACACCCTGTGAGGTTTTACACAAGGTTTTACAGCTACTCCAGCTGGTGTGTGATACAGTCTTACACGTGGCCAGAGTGTAATGTGCCCCCTGAAGAGGTATCAAGTCTGAGGGCTGATCTGCAACCTCCTAGAGTGACTTAATGATATTGCCAGACGGCTCTTTGGCTGTGTTTTGGAAAGCAAAGGTTTTAATAAAAGAGAAATTAGAAAACAATACAGAAACAAAAACAAAAGCTGAGCACAGGTGTCAGAGAAGCCCCTGATGCCTTGCTAAGACACCCCAAAAACTGCTGAGCATCTCTGAACTGGTTCTTAAGTATAGGATGACCAAGGAAGGACAATTTGGCTCACTGCCAAGAGAAGTCAAACCTCAACAAGTTTCGAGAAACATTTCCAAAGCCTCACCAGAGCCCTGCCAATGCTGATGAGCAAATATGGAAAGTTCTGGTACTTTCCCATGATGTCAGGGGTCAAACTAAACCTCCTTTTCCTTATTTGGAAGCACCTGCTCGGGTCTGGGAGTTTATTCCTACAGATGTGCCCTCAGTAGGCCCAAGTTTTTGACTGGGTGTGCAGTAACACACAATCCTGGACTGAGAGTGGTGACAGCAGAAGTGCCCTCAGCAGGCTGTAAATGAGCAGCTATGAAGGCAAGCCAGCCCAGGATTTGTACAAGTGTCCTGTTCCTGGGTTAGAACAGGCTCGAGTTTACTGGAAGGTCATGCATTGATGTATGACCAAGGAACAGAATTAAGAAACAGCCACAAAAATAAAATAACTAAACCCCTACGCCACCCAGAAGGTCTTATCTGATGGATCACCCACCACATGTTACTAAACAGAAGAGAGATCAGCAACCATTAAATCAAGACCAATTGTCTGAATTCCTTTTTTATTTCCTCTTTATCTCCTCATTTTTGTGGGGGGCTCATTTATTTGTATTGGGGGTTTTTTTTCAGGTGTATTTCCCATATACTCTGTCAAAATACACCTACCAATTTTTTTGGTTTGAATACTATACACACCCACACACACATAAACATATAAATATAAGTATATACATATGTTAATTCTGTTCCATGGTTAGAAGATGGGAAGGCATTTCTCATGAACAGCTTGAGCAGAAAATAAATTACATAGTTCTAAAAACACATAAAGAAAAAGAAATCCAGGCACCTGGAGAAGCTGGTTTAATGTGGAGAAGGAAAGGCACAGCATGCTTTACAAATGCTAATATATGTGACAGAAAACTATCAACTCCAGTTCTCAATAGAAAACTTAAAATTCCAAGCTTAGATGGTTTACCAAAAATTACACAATAAGTCACTGCTAAATTCTGAAAGTAATCCCAAACCTAATCCCCAGACCATAGTGAGTCCCCAGGGAATTACTTATGGACATATTTTTCACTGAAATTGTGCTTTCCCTTATTTCCTTTGCATTTAATGGAACCCATGGCTCAAGGCCCCTTAAATTTGTTCTATTATATTTCATAAGCAGCAGGCAGAGCTGAGAACCTTCTGAAGGTGTTCTCTCAGTCCATACAGGTCAGTCAGGATTCCTTCCCACCCTAAGGAATCCAATGCCTTTGGACTCCCTGGAGAGATCTAGGGGGTGAGCCCAGGCTGCCAACCCCCCCACCTGACCTGAGTCTGCCTCTGCACTCCTTAAAACAGCATCTGTAAAATCAAAATCCAGATCTGAATCCAGAAGTGTATGTTAGGGAAATTTTCATGAGTCACTGCAGTGTGTGAATGCAATTGGGAAAGAAGTGTTAAAATATAATTGTAGAGTCACCGTGACCTACTGCCACACCAGTCGTTCCTCATGCTGAAATTGTCCTTAATTAACTTGAGAAATTCTGTACCAAGGAGTGGTTTTAGGCCTTTTGCACCACTTCTTTATTTGCCTTTATTCACTGTAGGTAGAGCCATTATTTTCTAGACCATTTTAAAGGGAATTTATGCTGCCATAAGGAAACTTTATACATTCAAGGCTGATTGTACTTACACAATAACAAAGCTGCACTTGAAGAGGGCTCAACACACCCAAATCAACAAATTCAGCAGAAAAATAATTTTATTCTAGAATTTCTGCCAGTCAATAGAGAATAAAATAAAATTAAAAAATAATAATAAAAAAACCCACCACACACACACACACAAAAAACAAACAAACAAACAAACAAAAACCCACAAACAAACAAACAAACAAAAAAAAAACCACAAAAAAAAACCCACCAAAAAAAAACCCAAAAGAAAGTACTCTGGCAGCATGGGAAGACATGAAATATCACTTTTATGCATACCACATAGGCTAAGAAGGGGCAGTTAGCAAGGACGGAGGCAGGACACTGGGATGGGAGGGCCATTTATGTATATAGGGGGACTGAACTAAAAATGATTCTAGCAAAAAAACCTTTTGCCTTAGTGAAGAAAATGGACAAGAAAATAGATAAAGGTAGGGAGAAATGCCTTCTAGGAAGCATTCAGTTAGAATGGGATTGTTCTGGGACAGTGCTAAGACCATGCTAAACCAGCACAATCAACTGGATTTTTTTTAGAGAAGATATGTGAAATCTACCAGTAAGTTGTTCTCTCCTACCCTGTTTGGTGTGCCAGCAGGGAGTTCTTCAGCATGGTGTTCTGGGCTGGGCTGAGCAGCAAAGTCTGAACCTCCAAAACTGATGCTGTAAATGGAGCAATACGATGAAAAACCAATGGAGAAATTTCAGCAATCAAGAACTCAGATATATAAAAGTTCCAGGACTCCAAAAAAACCCCCAAATTCCAAAACATGAGAATAAACCTTGCCTGAAAAGAATGATTTGTTTGTTTCATATTGAGTGACTTTGATTAGTGGATGATACACAAACCCACTGTTCACTTGTTTGTTGTATCAATTCCTGCAGAAGCTGGAATGTAAATGCATCATTGTTAAAAAATAAAAAAAAGGATTGTCTGATAGTCAGAACAGCTGAATGCTGTCCTAAAATACAAATTAGAATTGCTTTTGTTGCACAAACCACATGTAGAGCTATGCAATCCCTTTAATTTAGGATTTTCTATAGCTGATCATTTTCCTCCTGGGGAGTGTGGTATCTTCATTAATTCCCCATCACACAGCTTTGAAAATTGATTGTGCTTATAGATATGGTACTACAGCTCATCAAGTCAATTAAGCTGTGGTAGAAGAATACAAAGTTCCACATAATTATGGGTGTGCTCAAAACACCAGCATTTGCTTCCTTGTTTTGGGCACCCTGGATTAAGAGAATATTTGTATCCTCTTTTTGTGCCCTGATTCCCTAGCTATAATTCCCTCATTATAGGGAGATTTTTCCTCTTATTGTTTTGACAGTAGACTTTTCAAATTCCATAAAAAAACAGATTGAAACTAATTCCATCTTAATTGTGTGATTTTACTTGTGTGTCATAACTCAGGACAAGAAAAGGAACAAAAATGTGAATTATGTGGGAACTGAGCATCCTGTTTTAAAGGATGTAGAGTCCATGATGATTGTTAAAAAAATATTCAAATTCATATTAATGACAGGCTGATTAAGAGTGAACAGACAGCACTACTTCAATAAATCTTCCTCACTTTGTTGAATCAGAGTTGGTGTTCATGTTCTGTTTTGGTTTGGGGATTTTGTTTGGTGAAATTTGTTTGTTTGTTTGTTTGTTTGTTTTTTGGTGGTTTTCTGTTTGGTTTTGTGTTTGTTTTTTTTGTTGGTGGGGTTTTTTTTGTTTGTTTGTTTGTTTGTTTTTGTTTTGTTTTGGTTTGGTTTGGTTTGGTTTGGTTTGGTTTTTTTGTAACTACCTCTATATGTCTCAACAATAAACAATGCTTAGAATAGTAAAAAAAGTAGCAAAAAGATAAATCAAGTTAAAAAAATAAAAATACAAACTCCATAAGTAGTGCCTTATGAAGCTTCAATTCATGCTAAGAATACAAATGGAAAGTTGTAAATATCTCTTTTTCTTGTCTTTTAAAAGAAGTGGGTTAGAACAAGCCCATAGACAGACGATTGATGGCATATGGTGGTATTATGAGCAATATTCTGGAAATGTCTCAACAGAGAGCCTGTAAATCTGAGCTCACACATCCCTGCCCCTCACACATCACAGCTCCAGTGCTGCCTTCCAGCTGACCTTGCTCTGTCACACTTTTCTGATGTGCCACGTGTCTGAACGTGCTAGGGATTCAGCAAATCCACAGGGAGGGCAAACAAGGGACCTGGCAGAAGTTGCCCCAAACCTGGAATTCTGTCCGCAGCCAAGAAAATAAATATCCTGTCAAACCCACTAACACATTAATAAAAGGCAAAAGGGGGAACACTTATTATTCGTGCTAGAGGGAAAAGCAAGTTGGTATTTTGGCCTCCTCTTGGATGTACATGCTGTAAATACACTTTGGGCCACCTCAGCAGGTTAGGAAAAAAACCTCAGACACAGGTTTTGAATTTGTCCCTTTACAAGGGGCAAAAGTCCTTTGGGAATGGAGCTTGGACATCAAGAAGAACTTAAAGAATGTTTTCATTTTCCATTACATCTGATCATGGCATCTAATATAGCAAGAATAATTCTATTAGCCATTAGCTGAAGTTCAGATGAATACAGAATCTACAACATGCAAGGGACACGTGAGCTTTGGTCATGTATCAAATATAATGAAAACAATTCCAGACTGTGAAGCTTAAAGTGTGTATAAATGCTTCCACAGCATTCATTATCCCATTTATGAGACTTGTGACACAGAACAGCAAAGGAGATCTTTTTCTACATCTACATAAACAGAAAAATCCAAATTAACCATGCCTGACTCCAACGATGAATTCCTTAAAAAGTGACAAAATGAAGATAACTATTTTGAAAACTGTTTTTATACAAATTTTAGAGACTTATTGTATTAACTCTTTGATTCATATAATGTAATTTTTTTGAAAGAACACTTATAAAAGGTTTATTTGGAAGACAGTGATATCCTGAACTCTGATATCTGTGTGGTACATTTGAACACACTGTGAAGTCCAATTGCTGCTCATTTTAAATGGAGATTTAGGGTAGTAATAGATTTGATCTAAATATGGTTCTAATTACCTGTATAGTTTGTCATAATAAATTGGGTTACTTTTCATCATATTACTTGGGAGGCACAAAACAAACTAATATAAACTGGCATAACATGTAGTATACTTAAAACACTTTACTAATTCTTACATTTTACTGAAAATGGATGAGGAAGTAGAACAAATCTTCCCTTAGGACAGCAATTTACCTCTAATTATGGTTTCAACTCCTAAGATCTCACTTCTTTTAAGAAAGTAACTTCTATTGGGAAAGAAAAAAAATAAAAAAAGGCAGAACTTTTCAAAAGCACCAAGACTGGAATCAAATCACATTTTCTGAGATCTTATTAAGAAAGCTGAAATTGGAAGAAAAATTATGCTTTTAAACCACTGATTCAAACATCCCAAAGATGTGGCTTAATTGGGACTGGAAAAGGTCTAACAGGGTAATGCATTTCAACAAAGACAACTGATGCCTTCTGACTTGGGAGCAGGATCTGTTTATCAGGAATTGCAAATCCCACACATGTAACAATACAAATGGAAAGTCCTGAAATGTTTAAGAGACTGATTGTGGGAACATGATCCATGCTGCTCCAGCACCAACAACAAAAAGCTCATATGCCACTGGGAGATGTGCTACCTGAAGTATTAAAATTTGTCTGAACTGTGATCTGGGCTGGGGACAAGGTGGGAGTTGGTCACAGGTTGGACTCAATGACATAATTTTGATTTTCCAACCTAAATGACTGAGTGATTCTGTAATTTTACCTAATCATGCCCACACTGGGAGTAAGGTTTTAGAGTGTTTAGATAACCATTTCACAGCAATAGTCAGGGATGAAATCTAATTAATTGTAAAATAAAGCTTGTAACATTTGCAAATAGGATTATATAATTTAATTCCTAATGATAGAGGGACCTGGAGTCCCAGCCGAGATACCTGCTATTTCCAGTCCTAACATTTAGTGTGATTAATTCTGCAGAATTAATCTGCAGAATAGACTTCATATAATTTGTAAAGTATGATTAGCCAAGATAATTTTTACTGAAATCATGTTCTCTACTTTTGCTCATGAATGGCCCATGGTTCCAACTTTAATTTGGATGGGAACAATGGTAACACATTTCACACCACCTATTTTTAATCTTCTCTCCCTTCCTGCAATGAATATGATTTTTATATTCCTTCTCTGACTACATAGTGAACTCATTTATAACCTGTTTCAGCTTCCTATCTGATTAGTTCTTTTCCCTATAGATTTAATTTTGCTGAACCACAATGGTACCACACAGACAGCAGAATAAAATATAAATTCATACATAATCATGTAAGCAGAGATAGAATACCTGCAACTCCTATTCATTTCAAAGAAGCTGCCATTGTTTAATACCTTTAGAAGCTGCACCACAGTTTATATTCAACAGAATGCCTTATCCTAGTAGAGAGCACTGAATAATTATCAGTAGATGAATGCACACCATAAAATAAATATCAGAACTGACACAAAAAAAAAAAAAAAAAAAAAAAAAAAAAAAAAAAAAAAAAAAGAAAGAAAGAAAAGAAAATACTTTCTTTGCAATCCACTCTTTCCCCAGAATAATTATGTAATCTTCAGGCAGGGGAAGTCTGAAAAGACCATTGAATGAAAATCTTCCCGTGTCTTTAGCTTTAACAAGAGTACTACTGAAAGAACCTGTACAGAGCTGGCCAGGAAAGTCTGAGAAAAGCAATTGAATTTCCATCAAGATTCCAAAAGATTTTAGTACTATCAGCAGACTCAGATAAAACCATACATAAGCACTTCTCTGTCTTGCAAGGGTATATAACAGAAAAAGAGCAGCAGATTTCGCTATAATTGTCAGTTCTATTCAGATAAGCACATAGTGGTACTGTTCCCTCACATGAAGCATTTTCTGCAGTTTATAAGGCCATTTAGAAATGTGAGCAAGCTGGCAGTTTATTACCATCTGCACTTCACAGAGCAGGGATGGGGCAAGCAATTTCCATCAGAATTAGAATGAAGGGATGGCAGCCTCTCACTGCCAATAGCCACATGGTCCAGGAGGCTGGGAAAAATTCAGGTTAGAGGAGCCCCATATTGCTGCTAACTTCAGCAATGGACTTAAAATCTCTACATTTCCCATTAACTTTATTTTTTAAAGTATTAGGTACTGTAGTGTCCAGCAAAATCTCTCTACAGGAACTGCCACTTATCACAATTTTAAATTGACATTAACATTGGTAGGTCTTAATTAATATAAGTTAACGCTACCAGTAAGTTTATAATAAACAACCAGGACAGCAGACATCATGGATTAAACTAACCTGAGTTACCAGGCTCACTGAGATTGAGTCTGAACCTCTGGACATTAACTGAAGTCTGTACACAAAATTTATCTGGTTTATTGTAAATTTGGGGCCAACATAAAGCCTGAAATACAGAAGTATCTCTTCCTAAACAGAGATCTATTCTTCTCAAACTTTTACCTTTAACCTCTGGCACAATTAGAAAGTGCTGTGTGGAAATTCAGCCACGTGGCTGGAAAAATTCCTCAGATGGATCAAAGGAATGTTGGAGCAGCAGATCCTCTGAGCAGTGAGAAAAACCTGGAAGCTGCTCACAGTTCTGCCACTCCCATGTCGCCTGTTAAGGATAAGATGGCACTAAAAGTGGGTCACAAGTGTACCACTTTGTGAAAATTGAGCCCTAAACAATTAAAGTAGAGCTGCTGGAATAACCAGTGTGTGAAGAAGAAATGAAAAAGGTTAAATATTTGATGGAGTGGTGTCAAAGCATCCCATTAGTATTTTGCCCCTGCTTCATGGCTTTTCTGAGAAAACTTGTAAGCTCAGCAGCAGCACTTCAGCAGCACTGTCTGAATACATAAAAGCAGTCTAGTGAAACTTGTGACCAGAAAATCTGCATGAAACTGAGAGCAGGAGATAAGTGAAAGAGAAATTTTAAACATTTACCATTTGATCACTCGGGAACGAGTTATTTCCTCAATTTGCCTGATTCAAGGTAATAACCCAGACTTCAAGCTCCCCCAGCTTCTTGCTGTTACCCACCCATACTCCAGTATAGCTGTTAAATGTCTTACCAACAACTGCCAACTTTTACAATCTGAGTTCTGTCTCTGAAGTGAATTACTCAGCTGTGGGGTTTGGTTTTTTTTTTCACTTCATATCTGCAGTTCCATGTAGGGAAGCAATGGTTCTGCTGTCAATGGTGACTTCACAGGAGGGCACTGAGGGTGCCCTCTGGCAGCCCTCCTTCCTGGGCCAGAAGGAGGTAGCTCTGTTTCCCAGACAGGCTTTTGAGACCTGGCCAAAACTAACACTGCAACTCGATTTTGTGCCACGCTTTGGATGAGATGCTGGAGATTTGGGTCCGTTGCTGCAGATCTTACTGAATGTTTTGAAAACAGATGGGGATAACCAGTGATTTCTGGCCAGCATCTCCTCCATCACACTGCAATATACCTTCTGTCAACAGAAATGGGATGTCAGGCTGAAATCTATTTCACCAGCCACTGCTGGTCATATCAAAACTGTCACTCATGGTAGTCTCCTGTCACTGCAACTCTACCTTTACCAACAGGCTCTATCAAGAGATACTGGATGATTTCAGACAAACTTCATTACAGACTGTGCAGTGAGTCCTTACTCTGTCCTTTGAACTACCTGCCATCTCATTTTCAGCTGAGGCAAGTGCTCAGCACAGTTGCTGCTTAACTTCAGGTAACTGTGTAAGCAGCTTAATTTGTTTCCAGTGAAATTTTCACAGAGCTTGGCAACGGCTTCTTTTCTTTTTTTTTTTTTTTTTTTTTTTTTTTTTTTTTTTTTTTTTTTTTTTTTTTTAATAAATAAATAAATAAGACTTAAGGCTTTTCAAACAGTACAGGAATAGCTGTGAAAAACCCAAGTCAATGATCATGTGTTCAAATGTTTTGCTGAGTAGCAAAGTTACTTTGAAGTTTCTTCTACACTCCACAAAAGGGAATTTCAGCCTGGCCTAAGATAGAAATATCTTTCCATAGATCCAATAGTATGGTTTCTTTTCAATTAGTTAATTATAGAACCATATTCTTATTTTACCTTGCTCTACTGAAAAGGGAGGCACAAGAAAATTTCTTGTACAGGGCTTTCATGTCACTTTGATACCTCTATCTCTACATAAAACTATCAAGAAATAGAAAAAAAAATCCTTTAAAAAGAACACCATAGTCATTTTCCTGATGGCATTAAAAAAATCTAGCCACTTTCTTAGTTCTTTCTGATTACTTTTTCACAGGAGGAGGAGAAAGATATTACAGACTAGAAAGCATGAAAGGAAAGGAGAAGATAATCCACATTGCAGACAAAAATCCATGTGATTTTGCTGGAATAATGGATCCTAACCCCCAAATAGCTTTTGAGAAGCAGCTATAGTTCAAGAACCTGCCTTCTTTTCCACACAACTCCAGCAAAACTTCCTTTTTCACCACTGGAAAGCATAGAATTTGTTCTGTGCTTCTTTCCCTATGCTTCTCTACTTTCCTTCTAGAGATCAGTCTAAAACTGAGGTTGAGTACAAGACAACGCATGCAACACCATGAAAAAGAATCCAATCTTTGCTAGCTCCAACAGAACAAGCATTTTCCTGACCAGTAAAAGTGATATTTGTGTGGATTGTTATTTTCAATACCTCAGGGCATGATTGTGCAGTTAATTGGATTCAAGGGAGTGCCACACAGTATAGGTGGTATCTGTCAATAATAATTGTTGCAAAAATAGGGGGATATTTTAGAGGTAAAATCACAGATGAGATATTCCAGGAATGTTTATCTTTCTATTGAGAATACAAAAATATTTATGCACTTTTATACCTCTACAGCAGATGTCATATCACTTCTGATTAAAATTGCTTGCCAATAATAAATTTCTATCAGGCACAAATTATAATCAGCTTCTAGAGACAACTCCACAAAACAAAAAATTCCACTGCATTTGCCAGCATGTCCTCCATATTTTCTGATAGAAATAGGCAGACATGCACAAATAGGACATCAGGAACTGCAAGCTGGGGATCACAAGTGTTCTGAATATCTTCTGAGAGCTTGTTCATTTAGAGACCCCACTACCTGTGGATAATTTATGTGTGTTCATTCCAACTATTGCTGATGTAAAGTATTAAGACAGCTCAGTAACCTCAGTGAAGGGACTCACAGGCTTGAAAGGTGGGATTAAGCAAAAAGAACAAGCTTGCTGAGCACACCAGATGAAAAATTTATACTTTTAATATCTTTGTATTTCCACATTCTGTTCTATGTTCATCAGAATCTGAAGCATGGAATAGCAGTGACTTTATTTCTTTTCTGCCTCCAGGTACCAGGCTGATGGCTGGCTCATAGAACACCAGCTCTCTTATTACTCCAGATAATTTATTTATAACAAGCTTCGTGTGTTTTCCCTGTTGGATGTTGATGAAATTTGACTGCACTTTCAGTTTCTAAAGATGTATAATTGTTAAATGGGTACAAATATTGATAAAACATTCCCTACACAAGAGCAAAAGTGTCATGCAGGGAGGGTTTTCAAAGATAAATCCTGGGAAATATATTGCACATCAGCTGTTTTTCTGCCCAGTCAGAAAAAAATCCTCAACATTAAAGTTCTAACTGCAGAAGAGCTTTAATACTTTGATTAAATATTTTCACTTCCACATTAATTAGCCCGTTCACAATTACCTGGAAGTGCTTCATGACACTGGGTGCTGCTTACCGGGCTTAGCTCCTGGAGAACGGACACCGAGGTTGTGTTTGGAACGTGAGTTGACGGAAATGCAGAGATTGCTTATTCCATACATTAAACCACGGTATAAAATGGTTCTCTGGTATAACAGGATGCACAAAACATGCACGGGGCCATGCCAGATTCACTGGGAATTTTGATGGGAGAAATGAGGACGTTAACCAGAGGCTGTGTCTTCCTGCAGGTCAGCTTTTGTTTTGCATGGCCACTGCCCTTACCAAGGACAGACCAGCTTCTTGTGTAGTTCCAGGCAGAATCCAGGCCCTGCAAGAGATGTAAAAAAGCACTGAAAACTGCTCAGGTTGCCTTCAGCAAAACAATGCCAAAAATAAGTTATTAATAAGCAAACCTCACCTTCTAAACTCTTTGGAGAATTGAGTGCAAATCTTTCACAGGTTGCTGGAAGTGAAAGGCAAGTGACAGACATCTTCTGAGAAGCTTTTCATAGGTGTGAGTCAAGTTACTTAGATCAGTTTGATGAATGCAAAAAAACCCAAAGGGAAACAAATGAAAACTGTACACATCTGAAGGTGCACTTACATCTGGCATAATCTTCCTCAGAGGAAAGTGAGATTCAAGTGTTGTGATTCTGTAAGATTCTTAAAATTTGTCAAAAAAAAAAAAATGCTATGACTTTGAAAGTTAGATATTAAAGCTTTCTTTTAGGTTTAGTGCTCACTGAGATGGTAAATATCTTCAACTCTCCTCAAACCAAGCCCTGTGCAGTACAGCACTTTTTCAGATCAGAAGTTAAGTGGCACAAGTGGAGCTTTGGTTTGTGCCCAAATGACTTGGCAAGACTAAATTCAGTGATAATGAAACTTCACAGATTTACAGACATCCTGGAAACAGCAGGAGCAAGTTTAGTATTGTACTCCAGGACATAATTACAGCACTCACATATTTTCATAAAAAAAAAAAAAAAATTAAAAAAAAAATTAAAAATTATAAAGAAGAGACAGAAAATGTTCACAGAATTGAACAGCCCTATCAAAGGACAGCTATAAAGAAGAAACCTCTCCAGGCCTCCACAAATGATTTGAGCTGGCGATTCTGAATTAAATTTCAAAAATACTTTTGTTTTAACACATCTAAAATGCTCATGCTGGTTATGTAAGAAATAGTGATGTGGCTGAGAACATTGCCAGGTAGTGCTGCAGTAATTAGCAGTGTGCTCTAACTGTGCTTAAACACGGGTCATGGTGTCTTTACCAGAGATTGCTCCTAAAAGATGAAGAAGTTCAGCCCTTTATGCAGAAAGTAATTTAGGATCAAAACCCAGCACTGAGGGAGTCTGGAATATGTCAAGAGGAGAAACAAAGTACCCCCAAACCAATGATTAGCATATCACAGTGTGATAAAAACAGTTTTACCTTTTAAGAACTTTTATTCCTAAAATCTGAGCTTAGCCACATGAGAAAATCTACAGCTATAGCAACCAACCAAACAAAAATAATATTTTCTGTTTGAATGTCAAACACAGCCTATGACAGTTTCAGAGTCTCCCTCTAAAGAGAACTGTAAAATCCATCTGCTCTGATGAGCAAAAATAAATAAATATCCCCCTAACCCTTTTCACATTCCAGGCATGTCCATTAACTTTCTCTATTAACACTCTGGACAGAAATAGCACATAGAATGCACAAGGGCTAATATTGGGAAAGCTAAACAAAAGCTGTAATCAGATTTTAAAACAGACAATATAAGGCATTGTAATTAACTGGGTTGGAATAAAGTGGTCTTTATTAGTGCAAATGAGCTCATCTGCTATAGGAATGAATATTTCACAATCTAATCCAGAACGTATTGACACCAGCCACACATTTACATTTCTTCCATGGACAGATTGTTATTGACCTTGTGATGTGACATATCTACTGTCACTGAGCTACAAAATGGGAATCTCATCCTGCCTCTCCTCTTTTATATACAGAAAGCAACTAATTTGTCAGCATGCCAGCTTTAACTAGCTGAGATGAAGGTAAGCTAATTTAATAGGAACTGTTCAATAGCTTCGACCCACCTGACACTGTCAGTTAAGGCAGCTCCACATTGCAGTGTCTTTCATTATTTCCAGCTCTTTCTTCAGACTACTTGAACAGCAAGTCAAATAATATGCTCAGGAGTCAATAGGCCTGACTTTTTCTCAAGGACATTCTTTTGATGCCAGGAAGCGTCAAGTGGGAAAACACGTAGCATGAAGGTGAGAGGACACTAATTAAATATACATAGCTCTGGCCAAGGAAGAATGAGGCACAGCTTGCTATCTGAAAACTCAGTTGTCTGCTTGGCTGAGGTCACAGCTGTTGACTTGTACAAGTTCTTAAGTTGCGGGCTCAGTATGAGATGCTTTAACACTCTTAAACACCAGACAAAGGCTATCTGCAAGGATGCTGTGTGCAGCTCTGTGTGCCTTTGTAGTTTAAAGAGACACAAAAGAGACTCCTTGTTTAAGTTCCATTGAAATGAATACGTATCTTTTATCTATCAAACTATTCTGGTGTTTCCTGAAGCTGGGAAAGGATCTGTGCTTGTTACACTGTGAGTAATGTCATTAATCTTGTCCATGCAGGAACTGACTTTCTAAAGGATTATTTCATAGCATGAATCCAACCACAACACCCCTTCAGATTAAATTGGCTACACTGAACAACAAATGTTTACATACATGCACTTGAATTATTCCAGAGGGAAACATGCACATTCCAACCATGTAAAACACTTTCTTGACATGAACTTACATAAAAAATATCAGTCTAATCCTCTCCTCCCTTTCCTAGGTTTTCTTTGCACTGCTGATTGCTTCCATTTAATAGAATTACCTAAAAATCAAAATTTCAATTACCAGCTTGCCAAATGCCACCCTGACCTGCAAAGCCTTACTTTTACCCTGAGACGGGTGACGTGAATTTTGGACATTTGTCCTTCCACAGACATCTGGGTAGCAATGTCCCCACCTACAAAGGCATTTCTGGTTTTGCTCCTGTGATTGTGCAAGAGGAGGAGATTCTGTAGGGCTGTTTGCATGCTGTGAGTACTATCCATCCCTTCAGGCTCAAGGGTAATCAAAACTCACATTATCTCTAAATGGACAGATGAGGAAGTGCTCAAAACTGGGCTTGTATGATAGAAAAATTATGCAAATTAAGACATTTAATAGTTGCATAATTTCACACTAACAACTGAGCATTCAAAACTCCAACATTTACTATTCCTAGAACATAAATATAATGGTGCATCACATCCATTCTTTATTGTTTCCAGCCTCTTGCAATTTTATCAGTCTACGGCCAAAGAGTGTTTTCCTGAAAGCTGAATATTTCCTCCCAGTTTTTCCCTGCTGACCATGCAAATAACACTGCACTTTTAGTTTATGAGAATGACTTTTGCTCACCAGCCATGAAGTTCTTGCTTTCTTCAGAGACTGGGCTTGACCTCCTCCTTCCCTCCACCAGACTGATCTGGTCTGAGAGCTGTGGGATTAAGCACCATCTGATAAATTGCTAATAAACCATTTATCTCAGTCTCTCAAAGTATTTGAGAGCAACCACAGGTCTCAGCTCATAAGATTTTCGAGTTAACAGCCTTTTTTGCCCAGGCTGTAACTGCCTTTACACTCTGAGCACATTAACATGCAGGTTGAGAGCAATACACTCCATACTCCTTAGGAGGAATGTGGGAAGGCAAAGACTCCAGCAGGATTAACACACATTTCAGCAGAGGCTGTAACTTCTGTTCAGCCTCTTTAACTTTGGTTGTATTTTTCATGCTTACTTGATCCACAGGCTCTGTAAATGCATCAGCTGGGCCTTGGCTGTCCCTGGAGGAGCAGGTTCCTCCTGGGTGAGGGATACCCAGCCTGCACCTCCTTGCCTGGTTCAATCCATCCCTGTGCTGCTGGGCACTTTTACACACACAGTGCAGCAGCAGACACTCCCTGCCCCCTTGCAATAACACATTTTTCAGCATCTTGGGTGTCAGAGGTGATGCCTTGGGAAGGCTGACCTGGAACAGAGACTGGACAGAGCTGGAGAATAAAGCAGAGATTTATTGAAAGGCCTCCAGGGTACACCTTGGGCAGGACAAGAGCTACACCCAAGGTGGACCCTAAATGGTGACAAAATGGACCCCAAATGGTCACAAAATGGATAAATGGCCACGAGGTCTCACACTTTGATCAGTTTTGGTCCATTTGCATATTGGGATTTAATTGTCCAGTTACAGCTTTGGGTTGTGAGGTCCCATCCTTCCTGTTCCTCCCTCCAGCTACCCTTGTTTGTGCTTTTGGGCTGAAAGTTGTCCTTGGTGTGCAGCAGGAACAGGATTTGTTTTGTGTCCCTGCTCTGTGAAGAGCTGAGTGACCCTGAATGTGAGGCTGAGAGCTGCACCCCTGGGCAGCACAGAACCTGAAATACAGGAAAGCTCAAACTTCATGTCACAGGTACAGCTCACAAAGAGCTGGCTGTAGCAGCTGGAAGAGCTGAGCCTGATGGGTTTGGTGAGGCAGCTCAGAAGACATTTCCTCACGAATCCTCCTCCCATTTACTGCCACTTTGCAATGAAGTTGTTCTGCTGATTGCAGAGAAAAGCCTTATATTTATAAAAACGTAACGCATAGCAAATTTTGTCCTTTTGGGCTTAAACACAGATGAGTATTGGCTGTGCTTGCTGGTTTCAAGTCCTTTAACACGTTACACTCCACAGTCTGACTCTGTGCTACAATCATGCTTCCATCCAAAACTACAGAAAGAGAAATTATACGCTTTGATCGTTTCAAAAATGTGTATTATTTCCAGAGCATTTTTCAACTGTGGTAATAGAGAGAGAAAATGCAAACACAACCATCAAGAAAACTGTAAGAGACAGTAGCTTGTGATAGAGGCAAACTGGATGAAAGCAAAATGTTCAAGAAAAAATTTTTTTGACTTACCATTCACCCTGAAACAATTGCAATATATTGATGGGAGATAAGAAATGTGAGATACTAAGATTTCTATAAAATAATACATCAACTCTGTAGCCAATGGCTGTTCTGTAATTAGTGCACCTCTGGCACTGACCCACTTAAAAAAAAAATCAAAAAAATTAAGTTATTTTCCTTCCTTCATTTCTTCAGGGCAGGAAGCATGTCAATGTTTATAAACTGTTATGTAAATGCACAGCACTACATAAATTTTGTTAACAATGAAGTAATTCTGTTTCTGTGCACAAAATCCAGATATCAAGAGTAACTCTTTTCTAGCCAACAACTCTGTGTAGAAGCATCTCCCAGCAGAGCAGAAGAAAGGGAAGCCCAGAACAGCAGTTCTGTTTTGTCACACAATTTTGCAGCTCATGATCAGCTAAGGGTGATCTCAGTGCTGGTCTCATCAATCTGCATGGAAAACGTTGACTGAAGTTGATGAACACTTTCAGCTTCACTTCTTTCTTATAAAAATCTACTGAGAACACATTACAAGGTCATTTGATTGATCTGGCATTTATACATATCAAATATTTCAACATTTGGGTCAAATCACAAAACTGAAATGCTAAGAATTTAGAAATCACATCCATTCTTACCTCAGCAAAGCTGTTCTGGTTCAGATCTTGTGTCTTGCAGCATTTTTTAGATTATAATACTGTCCTTTAAATTAATCAATCAAACTAATGTCATAGTTTTTCAACAAGAAGTTGTAAAAAAAAAAAATCATGTTCCATGCATTGATTCAAGAAAGGATATGACAGGTATATAAGATAATGAATTATGTTAATCAAAATTCACCATCTCATCATAAATGATCTGAGAGTTAATGGAAACTGGGAAGTAATTATTAAAACAGATTTTATTTTTAATATAATACATAATTAACACATGGAAGTCACTGCTTCCAGGCATCATTTAATGAAGATGTTTAGAGGGTTGGGGGGTTTTAAGCTGTGTGTGGGTAACAGGAAATTTCACATATAATCCAGAAATGTTCTGCTCCAAGCTAAAGACCAGAGCCATCACTTAAAAGGCAAGACCCAAAAGACTTCAGGTTTATATTCCACTAAACCGTGATTAAACCACTGTGCATTTTATCATTAAAAGTCACAAACAGATGAACTTATTAAATTTATCCTTGTATAAAAACACTAGCACATCAGGTAGGGAGCAAAATGAGAAATCATGGCTCACTCTAGAAAGCAGATTACACAAGGTTTTGTGTGCCAAGGCCCAGAAACTCCACTGACAAACCCCGAATTTTCACTCCTAAAGTACCTAAGAAAGCACAGAGAAGGCCTCCAATGGACGAGACCAAAGAATCCCCAATGGAAACAACCTGTGTGCCTCTATGTGGACACTTAAGGAAAAACTTGCATGGAAGATGCTCCCATCATCCATCATTTTGAAGCCTCACACCTTCCTGACTTTCTGAGAAAGGCCTTTCTCTAGTTGACAAACCCAAATAAATTTTCCTGAAATGAAATTTTCAAGAGTTTCTTGCTTATTGCTTGGAAATGGAAAATGCAGCGAGGATGGATTTGATAAGGTTTCTGTAACTTCCAGTTTGGTTACCAATGAAAAATAGCAAACAACTTGCACAGCACTAGAATAGGTTCTCTCCAACAGAATAAGAAGATATAAATATCAGCAACCAACAGCTATAATAAAAATAAACAAAAACTGGACTGAAACCCAAAGTTACTGATCTCTGTTTAAAGAGACTGGAGCAGAATTTTAAGGCTGCAGGGATTCCTCTGGTTTCCATGGATGGGGAAGAAGGAGAACTGAGAATATGCAAATAGGCCAAGTATTTCATGATATGCAGATGGCAAGAAGCTAATTTCCATCTGATTTTTTTTTCCCACTGGGTAATTACACTCTCCCTAGCAGAAGCTTTATGTCTGCATTGAAAGCAATAGCCATTTCTCTGTAAATAACTTACTTCCTATAGTGGGATGGAGGAAAGGGAGTTTAGCAAAAGCATTTTTATCTTTTTTGGTTGGAATTTTTTGTGCTGTAATTTCACTTCAAGTGGCTACTGTAATTATAGGTTAAATTTGGCACCTACACTCTACTAATCCGATATTTTGCTAAATCATTTAAGCTATAACATAAGAGGAGAGTAAATTAGTTTTAGGCTTCTATAATGTAATTATTACCTTTTATTAAAAAAAAAAAAAGCATGCCCAATTAGTAAATAATGAGAACTAGTTTCTTTTTGGCTGTTGGCAAAAAAAAAGTGCAATTTCGTTCTTACAAATTTTTAAAACTACCTGCTGTATATGATCAATTTTTCTTCTAAGTTTTGTAAGCACTTTTGCACAAATAAACATCAAAATTCTATAATTACAAATTAGAATCACTGATTACACGTATTTACAGTAATTACTTAATTAGCAATAATTACATTAATTAGGCAAACAATGCACTGCATTGACTAGCAACAGAAAACAAGAACATTTGCACATATGAAAACCTGCTTTGAGCTAGGAAAGAAATATTTTATCATTAGTACTAAATGCAGAATTAAAACAGAGCAGCAGAGTGTGCCCTGCTTTTTTCAAGCACCAAAAACTTTCGAAAAAAAAAAAGCTGTTACAAACACGATGAAGTATTTTGAGATACAAATATCCCCAAAATATGAGCAAAGGAATACTCAAATGATGTGGAATGCTTTTAGGGATAAGAATTTCTGTTTCAGAAGGCCCTAACTCATTTTTTTTCAGAGCCTGACCCCATGGTTGCACAAAGCTTCAGCTGATTTGAGAGATCTGACCTTGCTTTTGGCTTCTTTCTCTGGTGCTGTCTTTGATCGTGGTGTGGCCACTGGGCTCAAGTATTCATGGCTACAACCATTTTTATTCAGCCTTGTTTGTTTCCTGCCAGGCTGCTCCAGGTCATCCTCAGGCTGATGCTACCAAGGGAGAACAAAACTTTTGAACAGCAGCAGTGTCCTAGACCCAGGGAGGCAGACAGCAAATTCATAAATTTAGGTGCTTAAATTGCATGACCATGGTAAGTAAAACCAAGCAAAGTCATCACCTGGAAGGCAAAGTCACTCTGGGGACACCTCACTTCACATGAGGTGAGCACAGAACCTGCTGCAAGGGCAGTGAGAGGAGGCTAGGGCAGAAAGCTCAGGAGCACAAACATATGTTCTCCTGAGAAAAGGAACAACCCCGTTATTCCATCTGTGACCAGAGAACAGTCACAGCCGGTAACTACATAGAGAAAGAGTATTTTTAGTCTGGACCTTGCAAGTAACAAACCGACACTGTTCTATGTGTGGTGCTAATTATGTTCCTATCCAGGGAGTGAATGACAGATTCCAGACAGCTTGTGCAGAGGGGCCCTGGACTCCTTGGAGCTTCACACCAAAGCTCCCAATCGCTCATGTGGGTCCCAGTCTCCCCTGTGGTGTTTTGTGGGGGTTTTTAGTGAGTATTAGTATGATGTAAGGACTGTGCTGAAGCCCACCTGAATAAAGGCATGGATGCCCTGCAATACCAGGTTTGCTTTGTGCAGCTCCAAAGTTTCCTGGGAGCTTGTCACAGTGGTGTCCCAGGGAAGGGACAATCTCCTCCACGGTTCTGAATGGAAGAAGCAAGGGATTCCCAGAAACACATCTGTGTTAATCTGTGTTAGAGACAACTTGGAGAGAAAACTAATTAGCTCAAAAAAGAGAGATTATCACTGAATTAATATTTATGCAACTCAGGCAGTCAGGGGACCTGGAAATAAGATGGAATGGGGAGATAAAGTCCTTGAAAACATAACTGCTCCTATTGCATTTGTCAGAGTTGTAGTGAAGGACTATAGGAACAGTGAGGGTGAGGTAACCTGGAGTAAGTCAAGGCAGCTGCTCTAAGGGTCTCATTAAACACAGGACATCCGTATTTTAGGTCAGACAAGCACAAAAGAATTAGGGACAAAAATTCGTAACTCAGCTGGGTTAGGCCCCTCCAAGGTCAGGAACAGGCTTGGCTTTGTTAGTGTGAAGGTGCCGAGCCAACACCCCTCTAAAGCATGAGCCTGAAGGATTGTGGGGCCAGCTGTGGCCACTTCTCACCTCATTAGGGACCAGTGTAGCCTTGGTTGGTACCTGAGATGTTTTGGTTTTCTGAAATTCTTTTCCCAGGGAATTTTCTGAAAACAAGAGACATGTTTTTGTAACTGCAACTTTGTTTACATTCCTTTCCCTAGGAGGGACGACTTCTTGATGTCCCTCTGGCCTGACCAATGTGATTGAAGGGGTTTGTCTTTGTTTCACCAATTGAATTGCTCTGTGTAGAACAGTATAAAAAGGGAGACACATCCCAACAACAAAGGAGTCATTTTCAGCCTTCTGAAGTTGGAGTCTGTGTCGTTGTGGTGTACAACAGCATCAGACCAATGTCCCTCCATCCACTCTTCTTTCCCAAGGAAGTGTGCCAGGGCTGACAGGGAGGCAATGATGGGTGCTGATGCTCATTTAGGGTCTGGGAGGGTGATTAGTGGTGAGGCTCCCCACTGCAAACTGGTTGGCAGCTGAGAAGGAAGGAGGACAGGAGCAAGCTATCCCACACATAAAGGCGTTTTCTTGGTTAATTAAGATTTTGACACAAAATAAATTATCTAAGTATTGTTTTCTCATTCTCACAGGGAAGTTGTTCCCTAATATGAATCTCATACTGTAACTACAGGTGCAGATGTTATCACTGAGTCACTAAGTGCCCCCCAGTTCTCACCTGCTTTCAACCCCATTGCCAAATGACCACAATATCATATTCTGAAAACACACTTACGGCATTAATCTAAGCATTAGCAGGACATCAGGACAGCAGTCTGTTTCAGTACCCGGAACACTTTGACATCAAAGGCTCAAACATTGGGAAGGTCTACCAGCTTCAATAAAAGGCCAAAGCTTCTGGGGTGCACTGGGATCTTGTTCGTTATCTACACTACTTATTCCACAGAACCACAGGTAAAGCGGTTACTGTTTAGAAATTTAGCTAGAGCAGTCTGCCTAAAACACTTCAATTATGCAGTTCCCAAGCTACCTTTGTGTTTAGTGAATGACAGCACTGCTGAAGGTTTAATGAGCTGTGAATGACTGTACAAAACTTGGAGGATCACAAAACCTGCTTCTGGTAATTTACATGAGCAGTTACATCTAAGTGCCAGAATCTATGTCATGATCCATTGTTAATACACTCTCTATGTTTCTTCTTAAGACTGGTTGAAATATAATTATTTCCAAGTCTCCAAGCTAAACCTGTCCATTCTGGTTTTCCTTTGTCTGAACCACTCATTGATACACAAAAAGCCTGCCTAGGAACATCAGCTCCCTAGAGCTTTTAGCAGTTAAAATATTTGATACCTTCATACTTTCCATCTCACATGAGGGGGTTTTTTTAAGAGGAAAAGCTTTACACTTCTGTTTAAATCTGTCACATTGTGCTGGTGGGTTTGCAGACTGCCAGTATTCCCTGCTGGAATAGCTGTGGGCTCATGACACTGCTCACAAACCCCGACTGAGGCTCCTCAGGAGTGAGCTGGATGCATTGCCTCTCCTTGCACACACATTTCACCCCGTGCTTTTTCCTGCTGCCCAGAGTGCCACAGCTTTGGCTCTTTGCACATTTTTAACTGAGAATCTGCTACTGCCTGTGTGAGGTGTTGTTTCTGGTATTCCTGCAAAGTGTCCAGGTCAGATCACTGCTTACCTCGGGAGACACAAAAGCCTCATCTCAGAGAGACATAGATTAACACAGTAATCCTTTAAGCCATCAGATAGTGTTATCTTATTATTTGTAGCTATTCCCTAACAAAGAATTCTTCATCTCCCATACTCTCATCTGCACTTCTATCTCTACTTACAAAGTGTGGCCACATAATTTAAGAAATTCCTGTTATTAAGAAACCTTGTCTTTGAGTGTCTCAACTCAGCTAATTACTTGACATCATTTATTCATTAATTACATAGAGAACCAAAAGCTACACCCCACATTAACAAGGGAAAGTTGCAGGAAACAGAAAAATACAGAAGCAGAACTGATGAATGTTCATTGTGTCTTTCCTGTTAAGACACCTTCAATTCACAGCATAAAATTTGTTTTAAATGTACAGAAAAACGTATCAGGAAAAATAATTCACTTTTATCCCTTAACATATACATACATGGGTGCAATTACTATCAAAGGATCTATTTTTGCAGTCTACAGAATGCTCAAAAATAAGTTAAAGAATGATCCAACTGCAGAAGCATGGCTAATGCTGCAATGCTGACATGGAAAATAAAACCAGAAAGGCTGGAAAGTAAAGCATTGTTCCTTATTGCTCCTTATTGCCAGCTTGCAGAAGATTTAAGAAAAAAAATCTGTAAAAAACCCCAATCACTTTCTTTTTTTTCCTTACAATTCTGTTTACAGAAATTAAAATCAGCTATAGAAATATAAAATAATTGTCTAGGGATTTCATGCAAAGAGTCTTGCCCTTGATGTTACAAAATCAGATTCAGAAACACACTTTTTATATTACTACCATACTACTACAATATTACTACAAGCCCTCCAACACACCTGCTGAATATCTCCTTCTGAAATAACTCAACATGATCAAAAGCCCCAGAAAAACAGGAGCAAAGAACAGGAGCACATCTCCTTCTGAAATAACTCAACATGATCAAAAGCCCCCCCAAAAAAAACCAGAAGCACAGGAGCAGAAATTCCGTCGTGCAACAGAAAAATGAAACACACCTAGAAGGAGGAACTGACTACAGCCTGGGCTGATGGGGACATGGAAAAGTGAATGGGGGTTGCTATTCAATTTCCAAAGATGAATCCACAGTAAAGGCAAACATTTTTCTTCTTATATGTGAGTTCTGCACATCAATCACTTCATATGGGACAGAGGCAAAATACTGGAGGAAATAAAGTCCACAAATTACACACCTTTCCAGTGCCTCAGTTCTGACCTCAATGACTCCATCTGGCCAAACCACACAGGCCTACACTGCTTTTCTTTGTGTACCTTAAACATAAATACAGAATAATTGACTGCAAGGATTCAGTGTCAAGTGTCCAACTGTGTCTGTCCATGAGCTGTCACGAAATCCCATGTCCTACACCGGGATTAAGGCAAGCTTTAATTGTGCTGGGTGGGGAGTCTGGTTCAGAGTCAAAGCCACATGTTCTCTGGCATGTTCTATGAATTGATCATGCAGATTAGTGGGCAAAACCCTATTAAAATAATAGCACAACTCAGCAGTTACAGCAGTCTGCTGGTGACCTTTCATGGTGTTAGCAAGTACATTATGTTTTACCAGTGCTGATATACACTTGTTCCCAAAGAAATATTTAGCTATCTAGATATTAAAAAATGGTTATCACCCTGCTTTAAACAATGTTAGTTAGACCTACCTTTTTTCTTTAATTTTCTGCCTTTTAACAAGGAAAAACATGTATGCCAACTTCAAAACAATTAATTTTTTTTTCCATCTAAAGAGTGGGAAAATTAACACACTTGGAAAATAGTCCCAAAATTCTTTTTATGCTTGTTCTCATTTAGGGAGAACATTTTTATTCCAGAATTTCAATAATTTGTGTGGTGAGTTCCCCATAGAAAACATAGGGAAGGTCATGAATACCACTCCAAATTTGTCTGATCAGTATAACCAGCAGGAAAGGGAGGTTTCTTCCCCCCTGAGCTTCAACATCATCCATCCCCTCTCATTTGGGTCTGTAATTCCCACCTGGAGCTTGGTGCCTGAAGGTGCACTGGTCATACCATCATCCTTTTAAAGCAGCATCTTCTTTATCTCACAGTTTCATCCTCCTTTATTCAACAGAACTATTGTTCTTTGCTCCATTCAGAAGACATCATTTGAATGTTTACCAAGCACAGGGGATAGCTGATAAACAGGCAGATCAATTAATCTGAAAAAGGTTGTAAATTGCTGTTTCGTTTCCCTTGAAGAATTACAATTGATGAACATTTATTTGAAGACAGAATTCTGCAACAGACTTCCATAATTAACAATCCAATATAACAATCATTCCAATTCCCAGAGGTCCAGAAGATCAATTTTATAGTGTTTTTCTCACTTGAGCATTATTTATTCATGCATTCATCTTAAATTGCTGAATTTTTTTTTCTACTGCAATATGATGATTTGCCAAAGGCAAAGCATTTTCCAATTTATTTTTTTTTAACATCAACAAGGTGTTAAAAAACTAAGAGAATATATTTGAAGGCTGACACTAACAGCGAGGCACAATTGTGCCTGAAATTCTGTGGGGTTCTATACCAGGAATATAATCATAACTGCCTCTCCTATATCTCAGGTTTGTGTCCTGATCTGGTGTCTACATTGCTTCACTTCCCTCTTCTCTCACCCCTAAAAAATTCCAAGCACCCCACAAGACCACCTTATGCTTCAATAAAGATGGATATTTCAGAAATATTTTAATTCCTGAGCTGATAATGTTGAGGAGATAGACTTTACACTCAGTTTCCCAAGGAACAGAGATATCTCGTGAATGCTCCACTTTAGCTGTAGCCAAAAGGAATTACAGCATCATAACTGCAGTTGTGAGACCTTTCAGAGTTCATCAATAAATCTCTCTTTGATACTGCGTGAAGATATGGGGAAGTTTAATCAATAATTAATGTTAATCACATTCAGTCTTAATCAATGCCAGAACTACTACTCTTCACAAAGCCCAGAGACAGCTCTGTGAGGTACAAAATCAAATTTAATTAAAGCTGTGCATGCAGAAGAGTTTTTAATGCTATCATAATTAGTTTGTTTAATACTGCAATTTCCAAACTCCTCTGTACATTTTGCAGAGCACTTGAATATTGAATCCATTATTTGCACCTGCTGTAGGAGCCAGCTGGGCTGGTCATGTGCAGCTCTTGTTGTAAGACTGCAGAGGGACAGAGCTTCTCTCATCCTTCCAAAGCCCAGAAATAAGTTGATGGTGCTCAGAAGTCCAAGCCTTCCTGAAGATCAGAACTGCCAGTAGAAGATGCATTAGAGTCACTCATCTGTCTCACGTCAGAAGATGTTTTTTTATGCAAGTTGTGGCTTTCTCAGCCTGCCAGGATCATTGTGGAGAAGGACAATTTCACTGAATGCCAGTTATTAGGGAAAAAAAATATTTCTTCTACAACTTGGGGACCAAAAAAGGGAAGCGGTGCCCATCACTCCACCAGATCTCCTGGGAGGTGTGGTGAGGATGAGCCTTTCTATTTCCTTTCCCACTGGAAAGGGGAGGTCAAAAAGCCAAATATTTAACAACTCTCCAAAGAGTGCATTCGATGCCAGAGTCAGGAAAGACTTGTCTTGGTTCAGAAAGACAGATATCTACCAGGGAAAGCTGGAGTTTTCCTTGAAATGGAGAATGTAAACCCCTCACCCCCTCCAAATTATTATAATTTTGCAACTAGGGGCTTTCAAGTAAAGAATTTGGGAAAAATTGGGAATTTGGGAATAACAGTTCTTTAATAGGAATATTAACAATACAGATGTAGGAATAAAAACAAACAAACAAAAACAAACAAAAACACCCACAAAACCCAAAACAAGCAAACAAACAACAATCCTAAAAACCATGACAGAGTCAGAGCTACAACCTGACACCCTGTTGGTCAGGCTGTTGGAAACAGTCCAAAGAAGTCCTCCTGGAGTGGCAGATGTGGTGCTGTTGGGGCAGAGATGATCCTGAGAGAAAAGGGTCCAGTGATGGTGAGAAGGGTCCAGTCTTCCTCTGGGAATCCAGTGGAACCAGATCCCTGGTGTTCCCATGTCTCAGTTTTTATCCAGGTAGGAATGGTTGGCTCCTCCCACTGGGTGGAGCATCTCACACTGGGATGATGGAATGTGTCCTGTCCTTGGGGAGCCTTCATGGCCCATTAGCAGAAGATATCCCCCGGAAGGGAGGATGGGAGGTGAAAGAGATAAGAAACACTGCCCCACCTGGTTTGAACATGATCAGAAGCCATCTGATCATGATCAGAAGGCATCTGCCCCCGTCCCCCCAGAGTTACAAGAGATAACGAAACACATCTCCTCAACTGCTTTCAACAAATGAAATAGAATACACATTCTTGGTTCCAGAACCCCAGACACAAACATTCCCTGAACCAGGGTTCAGAGTCTCTTGGAGACTCTTCCTGTTCCAGCTGTGCTGGAGGTGTCTATTTTCACACACTATAAATTAGGTAAATGTTAACCCGTTCATACCGTCCTGCTGCCTACAATGCTACATTTCACACCCCAGGCAAAGAAAAGAAAAAACCTTGTTTGTGCTGCCATTATTTCACACTGGCAAATGTTACCAGTCAAAGGACTGCTCGATAACGTGGCTCTGCTGAGAAACAAGACAGCGATGGGCTCTGATTTTCACCTGATTAAGAACTACATTTTCCATTTGACAATTTTTTTTTTCATTTATAAAAATAGAAATTCTGCCCTGCATTCAGTCTTAGCCTACTTAAGTGTTACTGCAGAAATTAATATTGCAACTCATACCAATATTTTGAGTTTCACTCATTTGCATGGGTGCCTCAAGCTCCCAGGTATGAAAGCCAGCAAGTCCCTAGAGATTTGAGAGCTCAAGACCTTAAGAACTCAGCCATTCTTCAGCAGTCAGGCTTGACTAAAGTCCAACAGTAAAAAATCATCTGGCAAGAAATAAACAACCAAAAGACAAAATGGAAATTTCATGAGCAAATTCCACCACCACAGCAAGCAATACCACAGATTACCTGACTGAATGGCTGCTATTGCTCCTATTGCTCCTCACATATATACATATAATTTTAATTAAGCACAGAGAGAAATTTGCTCTCTCTGTATTTTTCTGCCTCAAGCATCCCTGATTGCTGCAAGATTTAGTCTTGTTAAAGAGCAGTCTTGCATCATTATATATTTCATTGACCATTTACTGTAATGCTGAATGACCGATCAATTGGCAGTTAAACTGCTCATTAAGAAAAAAGTACAAGTTTCTCTAAACTCAGGCTACTCTGTTTTTTTCTCCCAATCATTCCCTTGGTCTATTAATGGGCAGGTTTTGTCCTGCTATTCAATAGTTCAAAGCTAGATTTACCTTACTCTGTGTAGTGTAAAGCACTTAGGGAGTTTTAAAGTGAAAGGACTTTTTGAGAAGCTTCTTTAAAGCCAAAATGACAGTAATAGCATATATCTTAAATGCTAAATTTTCATGTTAAAGCATCAATTCAATAATCTGTGAAAAGGCAGTTACTTCCTTGTGATTTTATTTGTTACAATGAACAGGGACAAATTATGCAGGCTATAAAATTTAAATTTAAAAATTTGACACTAATGGAAACTCCAATACAAAGACAGAAATCTACTTAGTCAGCAGCCACAAATCAGGAACAACATTTTCTTTCAATAACCTTTGCAACTTGTCTTGCAAGTTGAAAGGGCTTAATGAAACAAAATTTAAAAAAAAAAAACAAACACAAAAAACCCCAAAAAACCCCAAACCAAAACCAAACAAACAAAAACCCAAACCAAACAAACAAAAAACAAAAAAACCCAAAACAAAACAAACCACAAAAAAAACCTAAAAAAAACCACACAAAAAACCAAACCAAAACAAAAAAAAAACCCACACAAAAAAAAACCCCACCCAAAAATTGATGCTCTCAGAGGTTCAGCCCCTCCATTTTTCACTCCCTTACTCCAGCCTGGCAAGGTGGGGTCCATGCACAAAAACTGTCTGGGTCACTTCAGATGATCCCAAGCCCTCCACATCATATGAACTTCTTCTTTTTTTGTCTTCTTCAAGACTTGTTGAAACACATCATCACAGGATGATTATATGCAGGTGCTTTTATTGAAGAGCTCTGGGAATCAGGGGTACAGACCCAAATCTGACTCCAACATTGGATTTCAAATGAACATGTTTTATACCCTGTTATATAACTATATATTAATTATTAAACCCACATTGTTCTATTGTATACATTGATCCTACCCAAGTGTGGATTCTAGTAGTTTTCATCAGGCCCCCCAAACATCATTTCTCATGATTGTTGTTACAATTAAACAATAATCACATTCAATTACCAACAATTACTACATTTAACAATCATTTATCATATGAGGATCATGCAGGTGCAGTTGTACCTGATCTGGTACAAACAGAGCTGAACATTTGTTCCCAAGGCCCGGTTCCCCTTCCTGGGCCTCCCTGAGCCCAACCTTTCTTTCCAACCCCCCTGAATCTATTCCCATGATTTCAGAAACATTTTATCCCTGTGCTACTAAAATTTAACCCTATACTATCAGACTGTGGCACTACATATATCTGTTTGTATAATTAAGTCACATGAGCAGGTCTTCAGAACTGAGACATTAATGACTCACAAAACACAGGTTAGTGCTCATCTGCATAAAACCCATAAAATACGTGGTTAGATTGAGCACTACCTCATTTATTGCATCACTACACACCCCCTTTTTCCATACAGATGAGTCTGCAGCACTTTGGCTCCAAACTGGAGGACCAGATGCCAAAAAGATAAAAGGCACCTGTTTTCTGGAGCTCAGGAGCAATTCATCCATCTTACAACACTGCAACCAGTCAAAACTTGCTAAAGGCACTGTTAAAAGTTGCATGCCTTCATCCAGAAGCTATTGAAAGAGCAGAATTACCATCTCAAACACACTGCACATGAAAAAGGTGCTCTTAAACACCCCCAAGATGCCACCAAATTCCTGACAAGCTGATCTCTACGGGGGGGATGGAAGCAGTGGAGGGACCCATGAGGAAGGACAGAGGAAGAGCAAGAAAAACACAGAGAGGACACCAGCTGGATGCTGAAGAGCCCAGAAGAGCAGGGAGACCATAAAAATATGAAATTTTGGGCAACAGCATGACCAAGAGCAGCCTGGAACAGCCAGAGGCACCCTTCTGGTCCAGGTATGCTGCCTGCAGGAATTCACAGGTATTCATCCCCTACTTCTCCTTCAGAGAGAAACTGAGAAGGAGACAAAATTGGTGAAGCAGTTGGGCTAAAAAGAAAATAAAAATAAGTAGTGCATCTCAACATCTTTACACTGACTAGCAGTGTTTGCCAAACAGTATTTTAGAAACAGGGGAAAGCACTTTGACTGTAATTTTTTCACCCAAATTTCAGTGCACATGATAGAACTGCCACCTTCTGTGTTTTGAGATAGTTTAGTTCCTTAACACTAATGTAAAATGCCTCTCATGTGGATCTTTTAGTCAGACTAGAGGTGTGATTCTCCTGATCTGCTTTCTTCAATAGACAGTCTTTTCTATATGGTTTCTTTTCATTTGTTTAAACAGATTTGCAAAATCTGGCAGCCTGATTCTCATCAGGTAGAAGAAAATAGAAATGTGACAGGTTTGGAGCTAAAAGACCAAACAGTCTGTGTGATATTTGGGAAGGAGATTTTATATTTTGGAAGAAGGAAACCACTCATAATCAAGCACAAAAATCAGAAGTTGTTATTTGGCAGCACATGGATTTTTATTTTTTTTAATATTATTTGTAGTTTTGCACAGAATGTATGCAGAACATCCAGAACATGCAGAGGAAAGAGCAGTTTAGCACAAAAAAAGGTTGAATTTATCACATGTTGGTGAACAATATGGATAAAGACTGTAGAGAGAGGAACCATTTGCTTCCATTTTTGGTTTGAAATTCTGCCACCTGGGGAAAAACTGTAATTCAGAACAGGCCATGTACATAAAATGCCAGTTTAATCTAGCTTCTGAGAATTTTACAATAGCAAAGGGAAAGGTTTTTTTAAAAGGCAAGTTATTGGATTTGCAGTTTTGTGTATTAAACATAACTTCAATCCTATTAGTATTTTTTTTTTACTTGACTGAGAGACAACAGTTAATCAAATATCTTTAAGAACACTACTGATGACCTGCTCAAGTTTAAGTTAGCAAATGTTGCCCTTTAGTGGTAATGATGAAGTCAAAATAAGTTTTAGGAAGATAATGTAGGACATGATAAGGAAACCCAACACTGCTGTTCTACCCATGCACAAAAATAAAGTCCCAATGGAGCAGAAAAACCTGAATTCTCTCATTGAATCTCTCAGGAGCTAAAAAACCCAATTTTTATGTTTGATTCAGAGACTAAAATAGGCAATAGAGAGATAGTATGGAGCCATCCCTCCTGATCTAGTGTGGTGAGAGGAAGTCACTGGACTTTCAGTTCAGATTTTACACCCACTGCCAAAGAAGTCAGGACTGCAAATGAAGTAAATAATCTGTAAATATCACCAATAAGCAGCCCCAGCCTTCTGATGCACAACCATTTAAGTGAATCTCTCTCCTGTTTTGCTTTTGTGAGCTGCATCACTTCAGCTTACTTTCTTACGATGAGGAAATGCTCAGCCTCAACCTTTACACACTCCTATTTCACTGCTGTGGGCAGGACAATCAAATTAAAACACGCAAATAGCAGAGGAAAGCAATGACCATGTGGAAAGGCATTTTATATGTTTATAGATCCAAGCAGCTCTTTAGAATAAGAACATGGGTGGATTTTTGCCCTTTACAGACTTTTTGTTTTTCCCTCACTTTGAAAAAAAGAAAACAAAAAAGAAAACAAGCAAAAAACAAACAAACAAACAGAACACAAAAATAAAAACAAACAAACAAAACACAAAACAAACAAACAAACAAACCAACAAAACACCAACCCACCCAAAACAAGGAAAAAGCTTTGCTTTACACAGTAAACTTCAGTTTGGCTCCCCCCTACTTGACAGATTTATGCACGATTCCCAAAGACAGGAATGGAAATAGCACTCCATGACTTAGTAATAAAGATAAAACAACCATCATAATCTTTACTGAGATCCAAAAACAACCTCATAGTCACTCTAATAAAGACAGCATCAGGCACAGGCAGCACTGAGTAATTCTGCTCCAAAACTTTCTAAAAAAAATTTTAAAAAAACCCCAAAAACCAACAAGGTTTCTCGGAAGCCACAGAGCTTTTCAGATTCAACTCTATTTTGAGAACAAAATACATACTTAGATAAGTCACCTCTCTCTCTAATTAGGTATATATTAATAAGGTTTTATTTCTAGAGCATATAAAATTATTACATAAAACAAATAAACGCCAAGAGGTGGATTTTACTTAAATAGGAGGCCTAAAAGCTATTGCTGCCTCTTTAACTTTTAAGTACAAGTCTTTCTCACAATAAAGTAGTCAACTACCTCCCCACTGGACTATAAAGAACAGATTTAGTGGATACATTATTAGCACTCTAGTCTGCTCCTAGACCTTTGCAGCAGAAAGCCAAATTAAATGCTGGCCTAAGCAAGATCAATTCGGTTGCAGTCAGCAGAGATGCATCAGCCTACCTGTGATCACAACACCCTCTGCAAATGAAGGACTGCCAGCCTTACAGAAATCCTGAGGAGCAGCTCCTCGAAGTTTTGTTTCCTTTACAAAGACTTTTGAATTAAGTCCAAAAGTGATGATTTTCACACCTAATTGAAAGCAATGGCTTTTAGGGGCTCTGTGTGTTAACACTTGAGAGGGAATTCTGACAGCACTGGTGGCAGTGAGCAATAAGGAGGGATTAAAACACACCCTTCTGTTCCAGCCATTCCACATCACTTCATCACACCTTGCAACACAGGAAGGAAGAAACAGTTTGACAGAGGTATTAAAGAGCCCTAAAACCTGAAGTTTTTTTAAGGGAGGATCAGCTATGTGGGATTCATAAAGCAAGAACTGCAAGGATCCACTTGAGAGCAGTGAGACAAATGAAGGTCAATGAGTACACGAATAAATTGAAGTGAAATGAAAGTTCCTCGGGCTGTGTTGTTCTGGAGTAGCATTCCAGCATTCTGAAGCAGCGGACTCAACAGAGAGATCCTAACTGCTTTTGAGATGTAGCTTGATCTATTTATTTTACAATCCCTCTCCTATGCCTGGCTGCACCAGTAGGAAACTGGATTCAGTCATGCAGGGTGTTCCTCCCATTACTCTGCCTTGCTAAGAGATATAAATAATACCTTAAATGCTTGTATTGTTTAATATGAAAAAGTCAGTGGAGTGAATTTTCTAGTTAGCTGGAGCTCTTGTGATGGTACAGGAGGAAGGGGGCTTTGCCAAGGTAAGGATATAATTTGCAGTGACTGCAATTTGAGTGCACCTGGCTGGAGATGCCCAAGGAACTCAGTGATGAACTGACAAGATCATCACAAAATGCACAGGAAGTAAATAGCTGCTCCCAGCTGTGCACATGCTCTTTAAACAATAATGTTTTGGCATGATCCTGCAGAGATTAGCATCGATACATAAATACAGAAAGACACTTTCTACAAAAGGGCTCTTTTCCCTCAGCACAGATGAAAGAGTTCAGCAAAACCATTAAAACCCCTTCTAATTTGGGATCTCCCCATGTATGTGTGTGCAGGCACAGGCAGGCTTGTGTTCAGACCCCCTATATATAATATCTGAACCCTGATCTAAGGCTGTTTATGTTGTGATGGTCAAATTATGGGCTCAGGTTTGCCTCTGCAGGCATTTGGCTGGATAAATATCTCACTCCTGGGTCACAGTTCAGAGGAAGGTGACGCACAGTTAAGTCTGGGAAAAGAAATAAAGCTACACCTTAAATTTAATTTTCTGTAAACACAGAGTTGCATTTTTACTTGCACCTAAAGCCATATTTGATTGATCATATCATAAAGCCATATTTGATTGATCACTTTTCAATAAAAGAATGGAGTTAAGTACTCTTGTGTTTGCAAGTGGCTCTCAAGGACTAAATTTACACAAAATGATGCCTTTTGCTAATGTTTAAAATCTTTTGTCCACTGAAATCTTCCATGTTTTTTATCAAAGCCCAGGGTGGGCCCTTCCATTTTTGGTGAACTGGAAAAACCATAAAGGCTGCTTAAGTATGAAAGAGAAAAATATAGAAAGTTGGTGCTTAAATTTGTTAGAAAATCAAGAAAATAAAGATGTCTGTGATAATCATTGTTACTTTATTACCAAAAAATAAAAAATTCCCACATTTTATTTTCTTTTGGGATTTTTTGTTTGGTTAGTAAATTTTCTGTAATTTCATTTCTGGTTTTGAATTGTTGTTTGTTTTAAATAAATTTTCTATTTTAAACAAAGTTTAAATATAAGTGACAGTTTAAGTAAGTGACAGTAATCACTATATTTAATACGGGTGTGCTAAGAATAACTGCAAAGCCAACTACGAGCTATGGAGAAGTACTAAAAGTTCATTTTATCATAACATACAAAATCTGTAACTATAAATCCAACAATATAGGTATTCTGATGTTTCTAATCAGTTTTGACTTGTGCAGCACTTTAACTCATGGCCTATTACTTTTAGATTATATATATTTTAAGTCTTATAAATTCATTTAAAAAAAAAAGAAAAAAAAAATCTGGTCTTCTCTGCTGTAATTTAATAGACCTCTTCTAAAATACCATATCTTTATGTTGGATTAACTAGCATCTAGCTTGGATCTTAACAAATACATTTTTAATTAAGCATACTGCTGTTTATTTTATTTTTTTCTCACTAACTTCAACAGTTTGTCTAAAACACTGTAATCCAGAAAAGCTTCCATGTCATATCATAAAGCCAATAACCTCACTAACCACTTATTTGCTGACAGAACACACTGTCCTCATTTGCAGAATGTGAAGAATTTAGAATTTGAAAGGAAACAAAACACCTTTAACAAGGTGTAAAGCACAGTTTCCAAAAAAAGCTTCATCACCTCACTGAATTCATATAGTAGCCTTCTTTCCTCTACAACCAGTCTAATTAAATACAGCTGGAGATAGCACAAAAGAATTCCATTAATTAATTGGCAACCTGCTGACACTAATTAAGCTATGAAAATCCAACTCCCTCACACCAGATTTTGAACATTACTCAGTTACATTTGCTGGGAAGTTTGCCTTGCGTCTCTAACGCAACCAGAAAGGAGAAAATGAGCCTTGTGGTTAACATGTGTGGGAACAAAGTGACCTATTATGGGGGAAAAATGATATTAAACCTTGCACTGATACAGAGAAGTTGTGCTGAAGAGGCCCTTACTGATAAATTCCCTCACAAGTGCGTTTAAGGCCACCCCAACAGGAAATGATCCCAAAACACCAATGGCCCGGTGCAGGGTAATTAATTCATTTAATCCTCTGCTGCCCTCTGCAAGGTGCCTCAAATCTTCACTTCAGCCATCCACTAGTCAAGATTTCATGCAGTAACTGGGAGAAAACATCCAAACTCCTTTACCCATATTCCAAATCTCATGCAAAGCATCCAACGAGACCACACTTAACATTTTAACAGTTAATTACACAGTAACAAGGAAGATTTATTATTTAATGTCTCAAGGCCTACTGGCAATGAGTGGCTCTGCTATTATCTGACTGGACACTAATGAACACCATCTGGTGCTCCTTCCCTTCCCAAAATACCAGACCCATCTCATGAGGAAGGTTTCAATGCATGTTGGAAATGTGCTAATGCTGATCTGCATACACATTGTTCACTAACAATCTGAACAAAAAGGGGAACATAGCACAGAATAAAACTATGGTCTACTTTTCTTTAAATCTTAACCACTATAATGCTTCAGGCTCCATAAGAATCAAGAAGCAAATTATTTTTTTAAAGAAATAAAAGAAGCAAGTTACTGTAGAAAAGTAGCATATAACTTTTCTGCTTTTTGTTCTTTTCAGTTTTCTCTTTCACATGAGACTTAATAGTTAAATCACTTAGCCTTCAGATAATACAGTACAGCACAATTTGCTCACCTCACCATATTTTCAGAAATCTAATTAATTGGAAGGTGTTAATTAATTTTGAATCTACAAGAAAGTAGATTTCTGAAACAATTTTATAAGAATTGATTTATATAAAGGGTCTATAACCTGATATGCTTTCAGTTCTCAAATTCTCAGTTAGCACCTGGCAAAACAGCCAGGAAAGTGGCAAACTTATGGCAATGAATGGCTCATTCATCATCAAATGCAAAAATCTTAGAAAAATAAAACAGTGAAGAAAAAAAAGAAAAAAAAGTCTGCATGTATACCAGCTCACATCCTCCCCCGCAAATACACATCCCTTTTTCTAAGGTATGTGTTCTGTATTAAGGCTGCTGCTTATATAAAGTCAAATAAAATTCCACCTTTCTGTGCAGGTTAAGCTGACTCACCGTGAGTCTCAAGGGTGGCAAGATCTGAGGAGCTGCATCTGACTCTTCCCTCAAGTTCCTTCTTTCTGTGGCTGAGCAAACAGGCAAAAGATGCTCAAAAAAGATGCTAAAAGTCTCTGGTACTGTTGCCAACTAGGAAAAATCAGTCACTGACAAATAACAGAGGTCTCACTGCCCCAGTCACTGTGCTAAAAATCAGTGAGATATGGCCATGACCAGCAACACCAGAACGAGTCTCTTTGCAATGTGCTGACTGAAATATACAAAAATATAATAAAAATAAAGAAGATTATAAAGAATATTTGCTTGCCATTTAAGGTGGAGAAGAACTATGCTGAGCAGTGTACCACTCCTACTTCTAAACTTTATTATATTCTCATTTACTACAGTCCTAACTGTAACATTTTATCATGAGATCAGAGTGCAATTGACAGTACACTGGATAACGCATGTGATTCATAGATGATCTAAAGTAGAATGCTGGCTTGAATCCCACTGTTCTCACAAGGAGTCTTCCATCTCTCAGCCTACCTCATTGTTATCCAGCTTTGGGAACATCTTCAAGATGCTGTGAAGTCAAACTGTCAGAAAAACCACCACGGGGCAGGGTAGCACTGAGATTATCAGGTGCACCAGAATCTGCTCTCAGGCTTTACTTGGGCACAAAGCAAGGTCAGGCAAGATCAGATGGTGATGGAACTCCCTTTAAGGAGCCCCTGATTAGAGGTGATCTTTTTCCTCCAAAAGTCCTGTACCAGGGTTAAGAAGATAAACGGGACTTGCCACTTCAGTCTTCAGAGTTGTTTATTCTATTTCTTATCTCAAGTTCTGCACGCCGCCAATATCTGGCTTAATGCACTGAAAAACACAGCTTAACCCCTCCTAGACAGCAGCGTCCAAGGTTTTTAAAGGTTTCTAGTCCAATTAACTCTTAAAACATGCTATGTTTATAGTTTTGTGCCAATAATCACTACCTATTCTAAACACACAACCTCTGTGTCAAACCCATCCTACCAATGTCTCTGTGCCACTGTCTTGGTTTGCAAAGACAGGTGTCCATCAGGGAAAGCTGGAGTTTCCCTTGGAATGGAGAATGTAAACCCCTCACCCCCTCCAAATTATAATTCTGCAATTAAGGGCTGTCAGGCAAAGACTTGGGAATAGGAATAGCAGTTCTTTACTAGGAATATTAACAATACAAATGTAGTAGAAAACAAAACCAAACAAACAAACCAGCAAACAAACAAACAAAAATCCTAGAAACCCTGACAGAGACAGAGCTACAACCTGACACCCTGTTGGTCAGGGTGTTGGAAGCAGCCCACAGTGAGTCCTCCTGGAGTGGCAGATGTGGTTCTGTGGAGCAGAGATGATCCTGAGAGAAAAGGGTCCAGTGATGGTGAGAAGGGTCCAGTCTTCCTCCAGGAATCCAGTGGAACCAGATCCCTGGTGTTCCCGTGTCTCAGTTTTTATCCAGGTAGGAATGGTTGGCTCCCCCCACTGGGTGGAGCATCTCACAATAGGGATGATGGAATGTGTTGTTCCCTTAAGTGAGCTTTAATGGCCCATCAACTGAAAATATCTCCCTGGAGGGAGGACAGGTGGTGAAAGAGATAAGGAACACTGCCCCACCTGGTTTGAACAGCTGGCCCATTATCAGAAGGCACCCACCTGCCTCGCCCCAGAGTTACAGGAGATAAAGAAAAACATCTCCCCAGCTGCTTTCAACAAATGAGATAGAATACACATCCTTGGTTCCATAACCCAAGACAGCCACTGTCACAGCAGAAAATGGAGCAGAAAAAGAAGAAGTTGAGATGCCACCCAAAATCCTCCATCTTTCTCTCTTCTCTCTCCATACTAAAAACCCAAAACTACAAATTTTCACCCTGTGACAAACTAAACTACTATTTATTTAAAACCTTCATTGCTTTTAACTCATCTCTGGGTGTTGAAAGTTTTTCCCATGGACCAAGGTCAAAGGCAGTGCTTTCCTGGGGTCCCAGACGGGGTCCCGGACCCCCCAGGGCAGCATGAGGGATTTTCCACATGCCCTGGACTCCAACAAGATGAGATAAAACCATTTTAGAGACTGCTCTTCGTAGTCAGACATTTAATTACTCTTCAAGAGAGACTCATAAATTAATTCCAGAGCTAAGTTTTTTTATGAACATTTATTTATATAAGGATAGTAAAAAATGGGGTCTTTAAGGATGATTGGCTTTCATGCAAGGGGTTGCTGTCAAGTGAGGGCTGGGAAGAGGAAGACTTTAATCCAGTGCAGTATAGCATCTCGTTGTTGAGAACAGTTTTCATACTAACACCCAGAGTCATCTTCTGGGTGACTGGCAGTTTCTAACTCTTCCACTTTCCATAAAACTACCAAAAAAAAAACCCAAAAAAACCCCCCAAAAAAACAAAAAAACCCAAAAAAACCAAAAAAAAACCAAAAAACAAAACAAAACAAAAAAACCAAAAAAAAACCCAAAAAAAAAAACCAAAAAAAACCCAAAAAAAAAAAACAAAACAAAAAAAAAACAACAAAAAAACCAACCACAAAAACAAACAAACAAACAAAAAAAACAAAAACAAAAAAAAACAGAAAAAAACCCAAACCAAAGCAAAAACAAAACCCAAAACAAACAACCCCCCCACCCAACAAACAAAAACCCCCAAACAAACAACCAACAAACAAAAAAATGAACAAGCAAAAACACAAAAACAACCAACCAACAAACAAACACCAACCAGCCAACCACTCAGAAACACCCCACCAACAAACAAAACTCAACCAAACAAAAAAACCAATCAACCAACCAAAAACCCCTAGGGTAAGGAAGAGAAGCAAAAAGTGAAAGCAATATCTTATTTTGTTAACACTCTTTTTACTCTATTATAATTGAAAATACTTGGATATGACAAAGAATAAATACTAATAATCAAAAGTAGCATGTTCTTCTATTGGGGTCTGCATCCTTCAGTTTTCTGAAGACAACAACATGAAAACTGAGACAATGAAGATTATATTGATAATAGAAAGGAAAAAAGTTCAAGCCATGCCTGGGGCACGAAATGGAGAGCAAAAGTTGAAGGAAAAAAATCATGAAAGATGCATGACTATCAGATTCCCATGTATTACTGTTAAATGCGTTCATTAAATGATCATAAAGAATATATGGCATAAAAATGAAAGAGAAGATCACAGTCTCTAATAGAGCCTGATAATTTCAGAGTGGGAAAAGCAGCCGACCATGACAACAATTTAAACCAAGAACACTAAATCTTACATTCCAGCTCTCACTGCAAGCAAAGGAAAAAAAAAGAAACACATGGAAAATCATAGAAGTGACAAAAGAAAATATGACATCAAATTTTAAGGCTACACTGGCATAGCAGAAATGAAGCAATCATTTGTTTTCAAATCATTACAAAATTATCTGATAATTAACCACTCATTTTTCATTTCATGAGAAATATATTGGTTCTGAATGTACACATGCCTCACATCTCCTGAAAACACAGGTCCAGCTAAATGAGTTGTTTGGTCGTGACCAGGACATTTGGTGTTTGAAGCCCTTTATATTCCATTGTGGTTTATATCATCTGTATTATTTCATATAACAGGTTCTAACAGATCCTTTGGCCAGGGTTTTGACACCTCTGCATGAGGCTGTGTTTAACACCTCATCAGTTGGTATACATATGCTAATTGTTGCTGTTTAGCACCTGTTTTCTCCTTTCCTGCTGCTCAGGCACAACACTCAACTACCACAACTCTGCCTTTGCAGCATTTGCAGAGCATTTCACCATTTTGCAGAGCAAATCAGATCTTTTGAAAATGTAGCAGGGAAAATTCTGTCCCCCTTCCGAGTGGTAAAATGGTTTGAAGTAAACATTTGTCGTGAATTACTCCTTCCACACTAGTTTTATAATTATATTAAAAAAAAAAAAATGCAAATAGGGTATGGAGAATGGGAAGGGACTGACTTGGTGCAGGGGCCTCCCCTCATCCATTTTGGAACTTCTTTGTGGCCATTGTCACCAATTTCCACACCATAGACACACTGGTGTTCTGACCACCCCATCGCACTCCTTACCTCAGCATAATTCCTTGTGAAAGAATTCTCAAATTAAACAAAAGCCACTGATTTCCATGACTTTTCGACCGAGGAATTCAGTCATTAGCACTCCGTGCCACTGGAATGGAGACTGGTGATGAAGCTGACAGGGATTGCTCAAAAGGCAGCTCTCAATCTCTGTCTTGATTTCTCAAGGTCTTAAAACTCACCCTCTTTCATAATTTCACTGATATGGTGGGTTTCCTCCTTGGGAAATATATGAAGGATGTGAGCAAATGAAGAGAACATGTTAGAATTTATTGCAAGAATCTATGCAGGGCTTTTGATCAGATAATTTTAAGTACAAGTTAGAAGACAACCACAGAAACTCAGGGTGAAGGAACTGTGTTCTTGAACCTTGAAACATGAGTGGAATGCCTGCCAAGTGTGAGTGAAAAGGAAATAAAGGAATAGAGAATAATTGCTAGAATGCACTATTACAAGCATCATCCAAGAATATGCTGAATGGCTTTAATACAAGTAATCCTCATAAAGGTTCCCAGGATACACACTTGAATACTAGCACTAAAATATTTGTCCATACTAAAGGAATACACCAGCCTTTTTGTGACAGCAACCATCAGAAATGCACATAATGCCCATCCCCAATTCAAAACACAGATATGTCCCCAATTTGAACAGGTAAATCTCAATCATGGAAGTAGAATCTCTCGTATTGCAAAGTCTTGCACTCATACAATCACACTCTGTGCTCTTGAGAGATGTTTCCATTGTTATATTTACTAATTAGGACAATAGCATGGCTGCTTCAGATATCAGGATATTTTAAAGCTCAGAGCAGAAGGAGAACAACATCAGTGCTTCAGGCTCTGCTGTTTGAGCTTTCAAGATAACCTGAAGCATAATTTGGCTCCATGTTGTAAGCACGTCTAGAGCCAAATTCAGCACTCCCTGCTGAGCTAGTCTAGATGTCACGTGTAGCTATGGCATAGAAATGTATAAAAGAACAGAAATTTGACCAATTTAATTTGAAGAACAGAAAACATTGCATAAAGCTTTCCAGCTCCTTGACATTGAGAATAATGGTGTCTGACAGTTCTAGGGTTAAGTAGCCACTCATTCAGCACAGCATCGTTTATCTGCCAACAGTATTTGTCTCTTGTTGTTACTTCAAAGGAAAAATTCAATAAAAATTTAAATAAAAACAGATCTGTCAGTATAAAGCTTTAATATTTTACACCAAACTCAATCTCTTTCCTTTGTAAAGTGCTTTCATACTTCCTGAACTTGTCCTGCAGTACACAATTCTCATTTTTTTTAAAGAAAGAAACCATGAATCACCTTTAAACATCTACACTTTCCTGAAACATTAACATTTATTTTTAATAGGCATCACTCTGAAAAAGGCTTCACTAAGTACTGTAGAATGCTAAAGAATTCTGTAGATTGAGAAAACTAAGAATATATATGTTAAGTTCTTGAGCACCATTGCATACAAGCAGGTTACTTGGTTAAGAATTCATGATTCAGAATATAACAGTAATTATTTAATGGAATTAATTCCAAATGCTCTCTTATGGAGTACATTTGTGGTTACTGACTGCAGACTGTGCTATAAATATACTTTAAAACAAGCGAAACAAAGGATTCAGGTATTCAAGGCCATGTCCTCTCTATGCATTTCTGCCCAATTTTTCCTTTGCCTCCCACATATTTTATGAAACTAATAATTAAATGCTGCACAATCACTGCTTATGTCAGTTTTTTGTTTTAAAGTTGCTATATTTGAGAAATCAGAGGCATTTTATGAGAGATAATTAATGTCTCTCTTCTGTAAGTGCACTTGGCAAGGTATAATCTCTCCACTTTACGCTTTCTCCCACGTATATTTTAATAATAAAATCATTACTCTATTTAGAAACGTCTCATATTATTTAGCAATTCAGCTCTGGACTGTAACTACTTTGAGAAGAAAAAAACGTGACTTACTGGCCCCATGTAGCAGATTCTGATTCTAACAGCCTCAATAAAAATATTTTTTAAACTTTGACTACACACCCTAAAAGCAAAATTAACAATCTGCCAAAGCCAATATGTTCAAATAAAGAAAAGTCATAAAATATGACCATAATTTTATACATCCAGACTAGCTCAGTTCTATTTGATTTTAAAAGTTTCTCGCAGCATCTATTTTCTATCCCAGTCACAAGTTTATAACCACGCTACAAATTACAGCAATAAAATTTTGTGAAGAAGATTACAATAAAATTGTCATTTCATGCCAACTTTACTGGGCAAAATATATGCAGTAACATGATAACAGGAGTAATCTATTACCTTATTTAAGTATCTTCATTATTTGAAATGATAGTTGCTCCACACTATTTGCCAAAATACATTAAGTGGTTTTGAAAGTCACAAATCTCTGCCACTCTTTCCCTTATATAAGTGTAACTATAAAGTTCTATTGTAAGTGATGAAACAAAAGGGTTTTTAAGCCAACCCAAAACCAAAATCTGTTCTTTCAATAATAAAATCTGCACAGCTGGGAGCTGCTCATTATTTATTTAGCTTCTACAAACCAACACCTCCATTTGTTAGTTTTTTCCTTGTAACTTCAGTTTTCTGTGTTTTTCCTGTGAATAAAAGAACCACAAAACTCAAAACAAACTGTAGCTGTATCTTCTCAGTGCTGTTTGTTGCACTATTCCCTGGGTAACCTACCTCATCACCCCATTTTTTACCCTTTGTCAGCTCAGGTGAGCATCACATAACAGCCCAATGAACATACACTCCTATTACTATCACCACAAAAAATTACCCACCTGGATTCCACCTGGAATCTCCAAATCACCTAAAAGTGATCTCAGACACCTGTAAGAAAGTGCTGCAAATTACTTAAGTTTGCTTTTGTTAACTTTCATTTATCACTTTTCTGAAAACTGCTGATATGTCCCTGCCTGACAGGAAAAACAAAACACCATGTCCAAAGTAAGCTACAATGGAACAGAAACCCCACAAACAGTAGAAACATGACCAAGTGCTGGTCAAATCCACTCTTTCTGAATTTACTTCAGAAATAGGCCCACAGTGCATCCTGCACATCCAAACTGCCATGACACCCTTCCATTACAGAACACACCCAGGTTCAGCTGCAGGGTCCTTGTTACTGCTCCTTGGCTACTGTGGGAACAGGCCAGCCTCTGAAAAGCAAAAGCAGACAGGTGAAGTAGAGGCAGAATAAATAGATAAATATTTGCGCTGGTTTGAAAGCAAAACTGGTGGGAGACTCCAAGCCAGAAATACAATTTAATAGGAGGAAAAAAAAATAAGTAAAGTAAAATAAATGCAATAGTACAAAAGATTATTGACAGAGACATAATACAACCTGACACTCTGTTAGTTAGGGTGGTGGTAGCAGTCCAGATGAAGTAGGTCTTGTTGAAGCAGTCACCCCATAGTGTGGGAAATGGATTTGTGGAGAATTCCCAAAGCCTGACAGAAGGCTCACATAATGTGCATCTGTATGCAAACCTTGAGATACAAAATGCTGACTGTCTTGGGTTATGGAACCAAGGATGTGTATTCTATTTCATCTGTTGAAAGCAGATGGGGAGATGTTTTTCTTTATCTCTTATAACTCTGCGGGGAGGGGGGCAGATGCCTTCTGATCATGGCCCAGCTGTTCAAACCAGGTGGGGCAGTGTTTCTTATCTCTTTCACCACCCCTCCTCCCTCCAGGGGATATCTTCTGCTAATGGGCCATGAAGGCTCACCAAGGACACAACACATTCCATCATCCCAGTATGAGATGCTCCACCCAGTGGGAGGAGCCAACCATTCCTACCTGGATAAAAACTGAGACACAGGAACACCAGGGATCTGGTTCCACTGGATTCCTGGAGGAAGACTGGACCCTTCTCACCATCACTGGATCCTTCTCACCATCACTGGACCCTTTTCTCTCAGGATCATCTCTGCTCCACCAGAACCACATCTGCCACTCCAGGAGGATTCACTGTGGACTGCTTCCAACAGCCTGACCAACAGGGTGTCGGGTTGTAGCTCTGACTCTGTCATGATTTCTAGGACTGTTGTTTGTTAGCTGGTTTTTGTTTTTGTTTTTGTTTTTTTTGTTTTTGTTTTGTTTTAGTTTTTGTTTTGTTTTGTGTTTGTTTTTGTTGGGTTGGGTTTTTTGGTTTGGTTTTTTGTTGTTTTTTTTTTAGTTGTTTGGGGTTTTTTTAATTACTACATTTGTATTGTTAATATTTTAAAGCATTGTTATTCCTATTCCCAAATCTTTGCCTGAAAGCCCCTTAATTGCAAAATTGTAACAGTTTGGAGGGGGTGGGGGGTTTACATTGTCCATTCCAAGAGAAACTCCAGCTTTCCCTGGTGGACACCTCTCTTTCCAAACCAAGCTACTGACTTAGAAATGCCATGGAATAGCATGGATATCATTGAGAGAGAAATGAAACTAGAAATAAGTTTCAAATGATGGCCTTGCAAATAGACTAGATACTTTGGAGAAATAGAACTATGAAAGGTCCATTGTAGTAGGACCTATGAGGGTTGATTTTAGATGATTGGCTTTAGGGCATAACAGCATTGTGTGGCAAAGGCTGATAGGCCAAGAAACTTTTATAATGTATTGTGATTATGAAATAGTTTGGTTTCTGATTGTGATGGTGAATTGTAACATCTGTATTGTCTCACCCTTCACATGAGACTGAAAATGGAATAAAAGTCTTTAAACCGCCTCTCAGTTGCCCCATTTCTGGGTCAGAAAAGAGTATAATCCAACACCGTAGAAAGGTCTGGTAGCTCTTGTCCTCTGGGAATGCCAGTGGGTAAGGGCTCCCTGTGCTGTCCCAAATACCAGATTATATCCAGATGGGAATGCTTGGCTCCTCCCCCTGGGGAGAGTATTTCACAATGGGCTAATATCATCCTATGAGTCATGCAGTGGGTCCTTGATGGCCCGTTAAACAGAGAGAGCTCCTGCAAGGAGTTTCCTGTGAGTCATGAGACAAGGCTGTGATGGCCCATTGACAGGAGATACCCTGGAGGGAGGGGGCAAGGGAAACACTTCCCCAGCATGGTTTCAACAGCTCATGAAGATGGTGATAGAATACAGACTTTGGGCACATCTTACACTGTAACCTAGGACAACATTTTAAAGAAATATTAAATATACCGTGATGTTTGTAGGTGGTGGCACACGAGGTAGGACTTCAGTGAAAGACTTTACTAGAGCAGGGATAAGATGACACAAAAAAAGGGCAAAACACATGGATTTAGAGAAGGTGTGCTGTGCTTTTCAGAAGGCTGCAGCCACACTGCCAGTCTGGCTCAGCTCCTGCTCTCCCTGCAGTTCATTCCAGCCAGGAAGGCTCTGACACAACCAACAAGACAGCCTGTCTGTAAGAGCACAGGGCACACTGGAGTGCTCTGCTCACACCCACAAGTCAAAGGACAGGAATAATCTCAGTAAGCCAGCAGAATTTCTGTAATGAAAGTGAAGAAAGTGAAGTGGTACAAACCAAGTTAAGTTTTGCAAGTTCAGGATGGAACACGAGACCCCATTCCCTACTGGTATTTGTCAGCAGTTAGTATGAATCCTGCATTTATTAGTGACACAACCTGTTTTGCTCCTGTGAAAAGAATGATCTTGGCCTTCTGTTGGAGCAGGAATTTGCAGAGAGCCCAGGATACAGCTGAGAGGCTGCAAAATAATTACCTGAATCAAAGAAGTGAGGAAAATGATGCCCGGGCCTCCAAAGTGCAGAAAAAGCCAGCTGCCCTCCAGATGTGGGAGGTGTGAGTTAAAGGGGGCTCCTTGGCTTAACCTTGATTAGATAACTGTGAGAATAATGGTAAGAAAGGTCAGCTGCTTGCTTCCCTCCACACAGCAGCGCCGAGGTTTCCAAAAAGATAAGCTGACATCCACATGAAATCATTTTGGACAGCAAGAGCTTCAGAGAAACAGCTCCTCACAGGAGGACCTGGGGAGGAGACCTCTGGATGTGGCCCTTGGGATGTGCTGGAGCTGGGCTGGCAGCTGGACAAGATGAACTTGAAGGTCTCTGCCAGCACTGATGGCTCTGTAGCTTCACCGGCAAAGGACATGAGTTCAGCTATTCCCCTGCAAATATTTAAACCTCCTCCTTGCTGCCTTCCAGATGGCAGAGATCAACAACACCTGACTGGGACCTGTACTGAATGCATCCATTTCAAGAGAATAGCATGAAAAACTTCTTTTAGCAAATCTGGAACAAAGTGTATAAAAATTCCTGGCACCTCAAGGAAGGAAAATTTCTTCCCTTTTCCTGATTTACATCTGACAAGAAAGCCATAATGCATACAGTACACAAAATGCTCTTTTATGGTTTAGAAATACTACACAAATAAAGTTTGAAATCTTCCTGTGAACTGAAAATGTGCAATCAATGAAAGCCCAACAGTTAATCAATGGTAGTTTCATCAGTGATTACTTTATGTAAGGCCAGCCTTCCTAAAGCCCTTGATTTAAAAATTTGAAGTTAATTCAGAGCAACATGAGGCAGCCAGAAAAGCATTGTCTGCCACCTAAAAAGTCACACATTTTGAAGTTATTTTACATCCAAAAGAAATCCTACTGCTAATAATCACCACAAAAGCAGCAAAGGATTTGACAATATACCCAAATATTAATGTAATCAAAAAATATGTTTTCAGGGGAAAAAAAAAAGAACAAGCTTTTAATATTTGTAGAAGTCTGGTAAAATGGCAATTGGTACAGTGAACCTTGCAAGCAGCAGGAAAACAATGAGTGACTCTTCCCATTAATTATCTCTTATAACATTCATAAAGTCTCACTATTTCAGACAAGTTTAAATGAAGACATAACTCTCTCTGAAATTCAGAGGCATTATCAGATAAACAGAATTTATCAACATGCAAAATCATTGAATGCGATGGATTTTCGTTCCAACAGCAGCTTTCATATTTCCCCCTAACAATGTAATATTAACAGCTTGTAGGTTTCTTTTGTTTTTGGTTTTGTGGTTTTTTGTTTGTTTGTTTCTTTTGTTGTTGTTGCTGTTTTGTTTTTGGTGGGTTTGGTTTTTTTGTGGTGGTTGTGGTTTTTTTTTTTGTTGTTGTTGTTTTTGTTGTTTTTGTTTTTGTTTTTTTTTAAGTGTAGGTCCATTTGTAATACATCACTGTTAAAACACAAACTTCAAAACCACGCACATCAGAGCAGAGGAAATTTGGAAACAGCAGCAGGAGGAGCCTGCTTGGTTCAAAGAAACCTCTGCCAAAAAGGAGGAGAACACAACTCCAGAGTGATGGACAGACAGAGTAAGCACTGGTGCAGCTCCACATATTCACTGATTAACTGAGGCCAGGATATTAGAGAATTTGTAGAACATGCACAGGGGTAGATCACCTCTGGAGCCAAACAGCAAAGTTAAATATCTGCAGCACTCTTGCTGGGTTTCAATCTTGCTCGCTCCCTCAATATCCCTTTTTGTTGCCTTTTCTACTTTTCATCACGCTTCTGCAGTGGTACAGATGGTAACCTTTGGCTAAAATTGAAGAAGGTAAGATTAATTTTGCTTTAACAAAGAAAGGTCAAAGGTACAGGACATGTACCTCAAAGGCTATCCACTCCATAGTGAGTTTTTCTTGATCTATTAAATGTATGTCTAAAGAGTTCCTGTCCTAAATGCAAGGACACTTAGTAGATAAATAATGCAAATCCTCTATTTTCCCTCCTAATTCTCTGATTATTTGTATTGTTCTATGTCAAGACTAGCGAAAAAAGAACACTCCTTAACACCTGATATTTTCCTTTATCAGGAGTAACATTACTATGAAAGCAAAATTATGTAAGTCTTATTCAGAGAAATAGGTTCTACAGTTAAAAAAAAAAAATCACTAATTGTAGCAGGCAAAAATGTAACATTAAGAATGCTTTATTTCTGATGGAACTGGGTCATAACTGCACATTTACAGGCATCAGAACAGAAGCTCTTATAAACAGGAGTATTCCTATCAAAATTGAAAAGAATATGATTAATTACATCTAAGGTAATTAGAACGGTGAACAACCTTTAAATGAAACTGGTGATCAGAAATTGTTCTATTTTCTTCATTCTGTTATTATCTCTCTAAGAATGAAGCACTGGTGCACACTTGGTGGGTGTGTTTAACAGCACTTAAACAGAAAATTGTATTTGTTCTTGGATTTGCTAAAAGGAGGAAAAGAAGGAAGTCACAGGTCATGGAAACACACTTTGCCCTGTGCCCTTCTGAGCCTTCCCTCAGGCTGGACTGCGTGTCCCATTCTGTCACAGCTGAAGACAACCGACAGTGCTGTGTTTATAGAAACTGCAAAAAGAGTAAATTAAAGCTGTTAACAAGATCAACAAGGCAGCTTAACTGCCAGTGACCTGGAGGTGCTGCTGCCAGAGTGGTGTTAAACCCTCCAATCCCCTGCTCTGCCAAATGCCTTCACCTACAGGGTCACCTGGCAACCACCAGCCCTCACCTGGGACTATTCCTTCTTTCTGTCTCCCCTGGGTATGATTTAACTCTCTGCTGGTAGAGAGTTCCCCCTTGCCCTCCCAAAATAACAGCTTGGACAAAATTTCATGTTAATTTTTTCCAAAATTCTCTTCCCCCAGCAAATAAACTTGTCCTTTATTTGTTCCCTTCTGAACAGATTTTTCTTTCTATTTTTTTAATGGTGTCACTGGTTTCTTTCTTTATCTGGGAAATTAGAAGACAAGGGAAAAAAAGTTTAAAAAATCATGCACAGTCTGCAGTTTTCCAATAAGAGGCAGCAACTCCTCCCACCTGCCACTGGAAATAGCTACTCAACGTTATTAAGTACCTCCAGTTCCCCACAGCTAGACAAATCCCAGAGTACCTCCTTACTGCATTTTTTTATTGATGAGGTTTGTCATTTTATGGGATGTGGTACAATAGAAAGCAATTAAGTCACTGATGCACACAAATGTTACCTTTTTGCAATGCGTCAGCAGCAATAATCTTCTTTCAAATATGCTGAGAAGCAGCTATAAACCTTCTCCTGCCAGAGGCAAGCTCTGGTGAGCCTCGTTGTGCTAAAAGTTCCTCACAGAAGGTGTTGCTTAAGGTCTATATTCATCAAAAATAGTGATAATCAAGGTGCACGAGCGGCTGTTTTGGCATGGCTCAGAGAGAATAGCCACTGAATCATCTCTCAGCTTTCCAAAACAGTTTATTTGATCTCTTCAGTGGCTCTGAGTGAGAACCTTGAGGAAGGCATGAAGGCCAGGTGCTATTTTCGTGCCTTATTCATCTCAGGAAAGGGGTGATTAGCTGGGTCACAGGAATCAAGGAACCTCAGGATTTTAGCATTCCAGCTGCCAGCAGAGCTCCTCTGAATTGAACATTTTCAGGTACAGACCCCTGATTTCAGTCAGGATCAAAACCTTTTCCCCTTAACCTTGCTGAAAGTATCACTTTTGACTTCACCAGAGAGAAATGAAAGTCTGATCCACTCCTCAACCTTTACAAGTCAGCTAAATAAAAGGTGTTACAGCATGCAATTGCTTGAAGCAGTAATATTCATTGAAATGAAGATTTTTATTTTTTTCCCCCAAGTACCAGAAAAAACCACTTGATACTTGCTGAAGGAAATGGAAATATTTCATGGAACAATTTATAGAAGCAGCGTTTTCACTGGAAACAATCTGAACCAAATCATTCAATCACAATTTATATCTAGAAGTGAAACGTTGGACAGATTATAAAAAAAAAAAAGGGGACCTCATGCACAAAACTTGTTTCTGAGTGAGCTGAGGCTGTAAACTATGTCCGTCATTCATGGAGAAACAGCTCCCAGGGTCAGCAACTCCAGCAGTGACAGCCTGGGGACTGCAGGCATCGGGCAGGAAGCACAAACTACTCCGGAATAATTCTGGTTCCAATCGCAGTTTATGGCCCTGTGGAAATCAGTTCATTTCTATATCAAGTTCTTTCCATTTCTATGAGGAGGAGGATGTGCATTTTCCTATAAACCTCTTTCAGAGGCGTGGTGGGCAATGACTTATTGACTTGCAAACCTTTCTGAGGTAAATCTCTTTTGATCAAGCTGTGTGTTTCTAAAAGCTTGAATTTTTATAAATCTGCCTCCAAACAGCTCATGGCACCAGAACAACCTAACCTGGATTTTGATTGTACTTTCAGGCTGAAATAAAAGTGACCTAAGAAAATATAAATGAATTGATTCAGCATCAAACATTAACCCTCACTGTGCCTGGGGAGAATTTTCTCAGCATCAGTGATGATGGTGTAATGCAGGACCACTGCAATTAGCACCACTGTAAGCTCCTAACTTAGCAAATATTCCCACTCCAAGAACTCTGGTGTCTATATATACGTGTGTGTGTGTGTGTGTATGTATTTATACACACATATATATAAATGTCTCCCAGATGAGTTTGTCAACTGGTTTTTTTGGCTTATTTTTTGGTACACTTACATTTCCATTTCACGTTTTACATTATATAAACACACAGATGGAAACTCAACACGTCAAGAATGCATTCCATTCTGAGCTAGTGCTTTGCATTGTATACCAACCTTCATTTTTATCTTTTCTCCTAAAGCAATTACCAAACAGTTGTTCCACAAGCTGACAAGGTAGGAATAAGAGTGAAACCTATTAAACCCAGAGGTGTCCTTCAAACTTCAAGCATTTAATGGACTTTAAAAAAGAACTGCAGATTCTGTGCACTGCCAAAAATAAGATGCAGGACTTGCAGAGCACAATTCCTCTCATCCCACCACCATTCTCCTGATGTGCATCTCTCTCCTCAATAACTATAGAGGAACTCTGTGATCATGGAGTTCTTCATCTGGAAAATGTGGATAGCTGGGAGAGTTCTTGTTCTCTGTCTTCCAGTCTCTTTATCCATGAGATGACAGCAGGTTAAATATGGTCAATATCAGTCTCAGAAGTAAATTTCTAATAGTACTTGGATTAGTCATCACCTAGGAATACTGAAAGTGTCAGGCATAAGATCTTGCTTTTCATATTGCTTTATTATTTTATTTATATGTACCACTGTTCTCTAAACCCCCATTCACCTTGTGATTATTTCTCCATTGACTGAAAAGCACAATGAAATAAAGCCTGTACATTTTTTTCCACTATATTAGGCGTATTTCAATAACCTCAGCCTTTCTTTCTATTAGCAGCTACCTAGAGAAGCTACTTCAGTCTACAGTAAATGACTTGAGAAAGTGAAAAGCACTTACTTTGTCCCCCAAGACCAAAACCTTCCAATCCCTACTTTTAAGCTGCTCTGGGCTGGAGACACAATTCCATTCTCCTAAATGGCAGCACTATACATTGCTGCAATCCCACAGGGTCATTCTTTATGTAAATTCTCATTAGGAGAGGCTGGGGTATCATTACATTTGCAACATTCCTCTCCAGATTCTGTATTTTGAAATCCAGCTCTAAGGCTAAAGCAGCTCTTTCATTAACTCACAAATGCCAGACAGAACACTTGGCTTGGCAGCCGCACACAAGTTTTTTTGGAAGGTTTACAGGCAAAAATCCTTTCCCTCGACCAAAACAATAAAAGGAATTATACCCACAGCTTTGGTCTGAAGATTTGTACATAGGACAGCTGGAACAGAAAGTTAACGGAAAGTCAGCGTTGGTTGATCCAGCTCCATACAACGTTCCAACCCCATTGACCTTCTGAGGGTAATGTGGCACCATTATCCATTCCAACTGGGGACATCTCAAGAGAGAAACACACAGCACTCATTTTTCTTAAGTGCTGTTTTTTGTGCATTGCAACACAAAGGATGCTTGCAGAAATGGCAATAATTAACAGATTTAAATTAAACCACAGTTAGAAAGCAATTAATACATTCAGTTTCCACAGTTCTTTGAGCTAGATGTTGAGCAAACTATGATTCGCTGGCCCCAAAGTGGTAAATGGATTTCTACTAAATGATCTAATACAAGATTGCACGGGTCAGCTGCTTGTAAAAATGTGATTATAAAGAAAAAAAAGAAAAAAAAAAAGTAATTTTCCTTTTTTCTTGTTAAAACAAAATGACTAAAAGACTGGACACAGAATTTAGTGCAATGGTTTAGTTGACACGGTGATGTTGGGTAAACACCACAATGTCAACTAAACCTCAGTCAAAAGTTGGACTTGATCTTGGAGGTCTTTTTCAACCTAAATGACCCTCTGATTCCATAAGCTTGTTTCATTTTAATTATGTAAAAGGTCCTGTTGATAGTATAGTGTTAAATTTTAGTAGCACAGGGATAAAATGTTCCTAAAATCATGGGAATAGATTCAGGGAGCTGGAAAGAAAGGTTGGGCTCAGGGAGGCCTGGGAAAGGGAACCGGGCCTTGGGAACAAATGTTCAGCTCTGTTTGTACCAGATCAGGTACAACTGCACCTGCATGATCCTCATATGATAAATGATGTGATTGTTAAATGTAGTAATTGTTGGTAATTGAATGTGATTATTGCTTAATCGTAATAAAAATCATGAGAAATGATGTTTGAGGGGCCTGATGAAAACTACAAGAATCCATGCTTGGATAGGATCAATGTATACAATAGAACAATATGGGTTTAATAATTAATATATGGTTATCTAACAGAAAGGGTATAAAACATGTTCATCTCAAATCCAAAGTCAGAGTCAGATTTGGGTCTGTACCCCTGATTCCCAGAGCTCTTCAATAAAAGCAGCTGCACATAATCATCCTGTGATGATGTGTTTCAACACTAACACTGTCAGGCCCCTGTGTTCTAGTATGTCCCAAAATGAATAAGAATTAAAGAGTGGACCGGAAGAACCTCAGTTGATCTGCTGAAGGAAGCTCCATCACAGAGACCATGGGACCATGCACAAACTGAAAAACCTCATGGCAGGGCTGTTGGTAACTGATGCTACGTTAGCTTTTCAGTACCACAGTGAAGAATTGCACAGAGCAAACCAAGAGTTCCTGAGAAACAGGCTTGTCTAAGTTCCCATCGCTCACCCTGCCATAATCCAGGGGAATGTGCCAAGTCCTGAACCCTTTCTATTGCAGAGAAACTCAGTTTTGCCTTTTACATTTACTCTGCTTTACATGAGACTGAAGCCAGGGCCTCCCATTCTAGATGGCTCCGCTAATTAAGCTAATTAGCTCTTTAGATCAGATTTCTTCCCATGGACTGATGAATATTAGATTCTTTAGAACAGTCAGCTGCCAGAAGGCAGTGAGACCATCTATCCCCTGAACAGCCAGTGCAACTCAGGTGGAACAGGAGTTTCACCTCAAATCCTGTAATAAACACAGATCTGTGACACTGCAACATTCTGCTCAATCCTTAAAATAGAGCTGTGCCTCGTTAACACATAAATACCTGTCCTACAGTTACACAGGGTGCTTTTACATACAAGAGAGAGCTAAATTGGAAAATAAAAAGTATAGCATCCTATATCATTCTACCATATAAGCCAATCTGCTAAACTGAATAAATATAAATAAATAATATGAAAAATAAATATAAAAGCAGTAAAGCCAGCCATCACAAAAAGACAAAAAACATGGTGCAGACTTGAAATCTGTGAAGACAACTGGAGTCGTGCTTAGCTTAAATTACTGTTTCATTTTAATTTTTACTTTGTGTGTATGCATATATTATGAACAGCCCTAAAAACTATTATTTGGTTTAACTAATATTAAGCAAAATATTTTAAAAATGAAAATATTTTACATTTTTCAAATTTACTTACAAATAGGAGTAAAGATATCTTTAGGCAGAATAAAATAAGACTCCTCTATGTTAAATTATAATTTTGACATCTCCTGTAAGAAAAGAGAAAATTGCTGCTCATTTACTCTCTTAATTCAGAACTGCTACAGTTTAACTGGTGATTACCTGAAGCACAAAAAAAAGAACACTATCAGAGCTCTCATGACAAAATGCTCATATTTACATCATGCTCACAGGCAACAGAACTGGAAAAAAAAGGTTATGTAATGTTGCAAATATTGAATTAATTATGTTAATAAAAATACACTCTTCAGGAGGAAATCACTGCTTATGTTTTTAATATTGGGAACAGATCCTTTGTAAAGGAACATTTGTGGATCTGATCAACTTTTCAGTTTCCTGTCTGTGATTGAACTCACCAACTAAAATGTGACTATTTTGTAGTAGAGGGTGCTTTAGTATTTGGTGAAGGATTCTGAAGTGAGGATGGAAATTCTACTTCAATTAAGAGTAAGAAAACAACCCTAGAATAAAGAGATAATGGATATAAAACTGAGAGGGGGAATTGTTAAATGATAAATCTTTTAGACTTCAGGCAACTCCTCTGAGTACCTGACTGACACTCACCTGGCACAGTGAATAATGGTTATCCAAAATGATGGAGACACACAGGATCCATGTAGGCAAAATGTTCACATGAGATTCAACAGATCCATTTCCAAGTCCAGTGCTACAAAATATATTGTCTATTCTAAGCTCTTCTGTTTGAGAGACAGGGATGTTGGTTAGAGGATATATATATATTTTTAAATTTCAGAAGGAAAATTAAGTTCTTTGGAATATTTTCAAAGTTCTTTGCATGTGTGCTTTCCACGTTTTCCAACAGCATCCCTATGCCCCATTTTCAGAAGCTCATTAATAAAAATGCTAACCCTGTGGGCAAAATGCTCTCTAAACTGAAAGCCACAGATCCCTGAACCAAAAACCAAAATGCACATTGAGCAGTATTTCTTGGAAAAATGGCAGCAGGCAGTATCAGACTCATTCCTGTGATAGACCTCTTCCCACAGTCAGCCTCTGTCTTTGGATAAGTGATTAGAAAAGATGACGTGTGTATCCTGGCACAACTAGGTCCTAGGGAGAAGCTGACAGATGTTACAGTATAAATCAGTTCTGATGCACATTGTGTTGCCTCCAGAGGCATCTTCTGGTCTTCCACAAAAGGTTACTGAACCATATATAATACAGAAATGCAGATACAATTGTAAGGAATAAATGTAAGGCTCTGTTCTACCCCACTTAGAAAGACTAATGCATGAATAATGTTCCATCTGCACAGTGGTCAAATGCGACTGAAATTGATTTTAGTTGTAGCACAGACCTTAACAAGCTTGGTGACATAGGGGACCTTGTCAGGGATCTGTACAAAATTCATGATACAAGAAATTTGTATAAATGAGAATCTGGGACAATGAAGAATGTGGGGTTATATTATGAAAAACTTTTGTACCAAGTAATCAAAATGAATCACATACCGGGGACATTCTCAAGGAGAGGATAACAAAGTTTAGTCACATTAAATTTATAATAAACACGTGAAACATGTCAAATGTGCAGTTACATATCCTGACCATTAACTTTTCTGGATGCATGAATAAAATGTGAGCAATGGGAACAAAACTGTCTTCTGCTAACCTGTTTAGCTGGATAGATGATTTTTTTTTCCCCTGCAGCTTCAATCTTTCCACAACTTACCTTCACCAGGATCAGGGTAGTCCTGACCTGTGACAATCTGCAGTGCTTTAGGATTCCACATATCACTCCTAAAACCTGGACAATGATACAATTCCATCTGGTGACTTTGCAGAAGAAATAAAGATTAAAAAAAAACATATTAAAAGAATGAAAAAGGCCGTGAATGAAAAAGCAGTAAAATAAGTCACCTAAATTTTGGAAATGCCCTGTGCCAAGAGCTGGTGCACTTATTCATTAGAACCTGATGATCAATAATAATCTTTCAACCAGTGTTCATGAATATTTTACTTTCCACCTGACCAATCATTTTCATCAATATGTAAATGCCATTGATGATATTTACATCCATTGATGATGTTTACATCCATGTGCATCCATTTCAGCACGTGGGTGACATGACAGCTGGGGGGCTGTGGATGCAGTTTAGCTGCTCAGGAATAATAAATGGAGGAAACCAAAGCTTCTTCCTTACTTCCCTACGAGGTTTCAGAGCTCAGGCTGCAAGGTAGACTCACAAAATATATCTGAACCAATATGTTCTGCTCAGGAAGGTATTCAAGCACCACAGACTCATGAACTAAAAGGCCTGCCAGCCTACCAATTCAACACAGTGATTTATTTTTACATGTTGCAATGACATTATGAGCCACATAATACTTTGCTTTGGAAGGAAACAAGAGCAGTATTTTTCAAATCGGGTTAGAATTTATACATTCACTCCATAATGTCTCAAGATGCTTTTCACTTCAAGATTTTGATTATGGAACCCATAGAATTTAAAGGCGAGCAAACGAAATAAAAGTTAATATAATAAAACCAGTTAAATGTTTCTTTCTTTTGTCAGTCAATTCAATTTTCACAGATAGGAAACAGAAATAATTCAAATAGGCATCTGCCCAGTCTCCTTTTCTGGATTTTAACACACTTTATTTTGCATTCTTTCAAATGCATCACACTTTAAAGTGGTTAGGGATCAGATTCCTTGGCATATAAAGATTCTTCAGGATAGATTTATACAGAGGGGACTGCAGCAGCTTGAAGGATGGAAACTAATAACATCAGCACAGCATGCATATCATTTTGTGCACAGAAACTTGGCAAGACTAAGAGTGTTTTCAGTGGCTATGCTGATACTTCCTCCTGTGAATAGCTCCTCTTCACTGTATAATCAAGATCTCCATGCAGCGGTCTGAGATCTTTTCACAGAGCTGCTTTCAAAAATAAGATTATCTTCATTATTACTAATTTTTATGAAAATAAATTTGCCTTGGAGTTTAGTGCTAATTACTGTCCCTGTCATACAGCCCACAAAGGGGAGGTGTGGAACCTTCTGCAACAGAGTCTCAAAGATGCAGTCCACCACCTTGCAAAGGAAACACCTTCTAATAACCACAACAGAAACATTGAGCTAAAATGTCTCTAGTTGCAATTACCTCACGACAGAACACAGCACGTATTTCCCCTTTATTTTAAACTCCAATTATATTACTTTTATGTTTGGAGACAACTTCAAGCTAAACAGTGCCATTTTTCTGCTGTGTTTCACAAGATATCAGCAAGCTTACGTGGCTGACAAGAATGACAACCCACACGTGAATTTTGGCACACCAGGGCTTCTATTTCCTTGTTTTGAAAATAAGAGGTTTTTATTGAAATGCTGCTGAAATAAGTATGAAACAGCATATATGAAAATCCATTCAGTCTCAAGAAGTTCCTGCCCTGACCCGACCTAGAGGAGGAAAGAAAACTCACTAACCTTGATTCCTTTTATCACTTGAGAGGAGGCCAGATAAGCTCTTGGATCAAATCTAAGATACTTCAGCCCAAAATCACCTGTCAAGGGTTCAGCCACGGGCTTAGGCTGAGCTTACTGTCCAAGACAGCCTTGTCCCACAGGTCACACTCTGTGGCAGCAGTACCTGAGACAGGAGCCCTGATACTGCCCCAACACACCCTGCCCAGCATGACTCCCTCAGGATTTATCTCTAAAATCGACTCCCAGGGTACTGTGAGCAGTAACCCGAGGAGATCAGCTTGATGAGACAGAAGCCCACTCAGCAGCTTGTGGAAAACCACCACACTAATAACAGTTCATCCCCTCAAAACCCAGCAATTTTGAAAATTACTGGTTGTGTTCTCTGACCTTAAAAGCGATGAGGGAAGCTGGAGACATCTGAAACACAAACCAGCCCCACAAAACCCTAATTCATGTTGTTTCAGTCAAAGAGGAGTCCCACAAGGCTGTCTGCATGAGAAGAAGGGAATGTGGAAACTCCTGCTGCTTTTAGTGCCTTTCTATAAACTACAGTCAGCAGAACTAAACAATATTACGCAACATTTTTCTGCATAAACATAGTTTGGTAACTGCCAGGTAAGAGAAATAAAAGTTAAAGGAGGAAATACTTCTTTCCATTCTCTCTCCCTCTCTCCCCTCATTCAACATGAAGCTGATTGATAAATCTTAGGGTTTGCTTAGGTAAAAAAAAAAAAATTAGAAAGAAAGAATTTATTGAGAAATCACTGCCTGGGTACAGATGTAAATATTATTTTAGTTCACTAGTGAGTCAAATGCAGCATGAACCACCAACCATATGAAAATACCTACCACCTAAACAGCATTGCATGCAGACAAGTTGCACTGTACACCCCCAAGACTCTAGGGATTGAAAGTAAAACACTGATCTGCTGAAACATCACCTTCCTAATTCTTTGGGTTTTTAAACCCAAAGGATTTCTTTGAGATACTCTGTGCAGTGAGCACTTCAGTTTTATGAAAAACACACCTTGCATATTTACAGGGGTTTTAGAAACATCTGTTTGTTTGAAGGTTGTTTTAGAGATATCTATTTAAATAATAGAAGACTTATTTTTCTCAGTTTGAGAGAGCAAATGTGAAGTTTCATTAGGTATGAAAAATGAGACAAAATGACAAACACCACATCCATCACAACCTCATTCAGTTAATTAAAATCAGATGCTCAGCTGAGTAATTTTAATTAGTAGTACTGGACACATTTTCAAGTTGTTTGGAATTAGGAGTTTTTAATAATTTATCCTCATTTCTTGGAACTCAGAAGTATATTTCACTCTTGGACTTTAAATGTCTATGACCATAAATTTTACCCATGAAGCATGAATTACTGTAAATGTTTGTTCACAATTAACAAGTAGCTAAATAGGAGTGGAACAGGGCTAGCAGTGTGTTAACTGCAGCTCCTCATTGGAAGCTTGATGGAGTCAGAGTACATTATTTCCTTTTTTCTTAATCAAATCTCAAGTGCAGATCTCCTGTAAAAGCACTTTTTGTTTTCAGATGAGTTAAGGTTGCACTTCAACTCCCTTAAAGGATTCTCAAGGGACTTCATGAAGTTGTTTTTTCATCCAGAATGGTAGCTGTACTTTTGACCTCAGCAAGTAACAAAAATACTGACTGACTCCTTTTTCTTAGAGGGAGAAATGGATTTTGCTTAATACTTTCTTAATTGAGAATTTGTTATCTTATAAAATATAATCTCTTGAGAACAGGAGATACAAAGGCAGAAAAACCTTTCTCTTCAATGATTATAGGTACTTATACATGTTTTGAATCTGGTAACTGCTCATTTTCAACACCAAGTTGTAATCATTTCTCACAGCTGTCTTAAGTGACATATATCCTGCATTCTTAGCTGAATTACACCTAGCTCATAACCACCTAATACAAACCAAATTCTTCCACTGCTAAAAATGGTGCTAAAATTGCTAATTCAAGCACTGAAGGCTAGGAAATGTCCCCGGGGCTTCCTGTTCAACCTTGGTTTACCTCCAAGGCACCATTAAATACTGTTAATTTTTAATAGGCTACTAATATCCCAATTTTTTCTTCCCACTGACTGCCTTACTGGGGAGTCGTTTTCCCACTGAGGCAGCTGCATTCTTGATTTCAGTTGATATCAAGTGAATGTCACAGAGGTCCCAAGAAAGCAACACAGAGATTAATGCTGAAAGTACCAGAACACCCCCCTCAGCCTGAAGATCCTTGATTTCTTTCCCATTATCCTCACATTAGATCAGGCTCAAGCACAAAGGGCTTGTCAGGAGGAATGCCACCACGTGCAGAATTTTGCAGCCTAATGCAGTCAATAAAACAATATATTCACTGTTTACACCCCCAGCGCTGGCTGAGTGCTGCTGCTGAGATTCTCATGCATAATTTTGGTTTAACAGTCAATCTTGTTAATATTTTTTTGTAGGGGCAAGGCAAAGTGCCACTGTATTAGTCTGCCTGCATGAGAGCTCAACCTGAAAGCACAGTGTTCCACTTATTCCCTTGGAACATCTGTGGAGTATAATTATAATTAAGCACATCTTGAATATTAATTGTTCTAATGTCACTGATGTAATGTCCTAGGATACACTGAATCAGTTCTGTTTCGAAGTACTGTTTTATTTAAGAGCTTTGCCAGATGTTCTCATCATTTCACTTAGATTTTCCCACCAGGAAAACAGTTGCTGAGACTTGTGAATCTTCTGCCTTTGCCAACTGTCAAGAAAATAATTTCATCCCCAAAGAGGAGGCAAAATCACCAAGTTTTTTTTTGGTTTTGTGGGGTTTTTGTGTGTGTGTGGGGGGGGGGGGGGGGTGGGGGGGTGGGGGGCGGTGTTTGTTTGGTTTTTGTTCTGGTTGGTTGGTTGGTTGGTTGGTTTGGTTTTGGGTTTTTTGGGTTTTTCGGGTTTTTTTTTTTTTGGTTGGGTTGGTTTGGTTTTGTGTGTGTTTTTTTTTGGTTTGGTTTGGTTTGGTTTTTGGTTTTTGGTTTTTGGTTTTTTCTTGGGAGGGGTTGTTGTATTGTGTGGTTTTTTTTAAGGAAAAAGAGAAGTGATGTTCCAGCAACATTGGTATTGCTGTTGGCTTAGAAAAAAAAATTGCTGAGTACAACACAATTATTGTAATCTTGGGCAACAACGAGCCCTTTTATCCACTCAAGTCACCACCATTACATTTGCACTTCGTTTTCCACCATATCATGCAGCAGCAATTCAATGCAGCTGGTTTCAGTGTGATAGAAATCAGAAATGACCATTTTAAGGATCATACCTTAACCAATACCTTGGGTATTTTTGCTGTCTAGAGAGATCATAAGCCAGAAAAGAGTACCTGGGGATACAATCTCTCTCTAATCAACAACTTTTGTAGTAGTGGAAACTCAACAATTGCTGGAACTAAAACATTATTTTGCAATTACTGATTCTGATATTCCCAGAACACTGAATCTAAATTCACTTGCATTACTTCACAGCTGAACTACTTTAAACATGTCATTTTAGCTTATTTGTAAAGAACAATAAAAGAAAGGCCTTCTCATCAAGGTTCAACAGTGACAGTGAATGACTGAAACATCAAACCAGGCCTCAGTTAGAAGCCTATTTGCTTGACATATTTGTTCTGAAATAGTTCTTTCAAAGAAACTACTTCAAAAAAGGAATTGCTGAATACTGCAGTAATTAAGGATTTGATCTCATAATGTGGCAAGTGCCTTTCAAAAAAAAAAAACAGTAGGTTTTTTATGTTGTATTGTTCTCAGCAAGAATGCAGATTCCACAGAGTGGGTTAGAACATTTAAAACCCACGTGAGCTCGACATGGACTAGACAGGTTTGTGAGACTTGGATTGGACCGAGGTGAACCTCAGACACCCCTTCCACAGGTAAACAGACTTTAGATTGGAAAAGGTAACAATGGGCACATCTTTTTCATTTAACAGTAGAATATTAGGCAGTGCTTGTCAAGCCTTAACAAATTCCAGTGTCCTCTTGCCAGCCAATGAAGAGAGAAGAAAATTAATTCCATTACCTCTACTAATAGAACACGTTTGCCAGAGAGTAACTAAACAAATGAGCAAATGAAAAAAAAAAAAAAAAAAAAACCAAAAAACAAACTACCAGGATTTACTGAGCTGGTCTTTATAAAGCAGACTTATGATCTATACCATTGCCATAACTTTCAAGCCGGTCTGACCTTGCAATCTTACAAGCTGTACCATCAAAATCCATTTTCCAGTGACTGATTTGCAGAAGTTCACAGAATTACCAGCAAGGCTGGGCACCAAACCCGCAGATCCATGATTTCAGTGCTCTGTAACTGCTCCCTCCCTCTGGGGGACTTTGCAGCTGTCCTCACATCAGCAAAACAGATGGGAACATTTTTTATCTCAACAAAGCAAGTGAGCCTATAGTGCAGTTGCTTCCACAGAGAGCAAAGGTTCCCTTTAATGGGCTCACTGCATCCTCATCTCCATAATTAATTCTGTTAATCAAGAGGCCAGAGTTTAATCCTGCATCCTCTTTTTTTAGTCTAAACCAAAGACTGATGGCTTCACATCTCATCAAGACTGACACAGGTACTGCTGAGCAAACCAGAAGTTTCCACCAACACTAACAGTTCTGCTTTCACCCACAGGAAGGAACGTAATTAAGGGATGAACATTAATTCTCCACAAACTCCTTTTTTTTTTGGAGTATTACCTTGCCATAAAATACATTAATCATCAAACCTTATCATTCTAGTCAACAACACTCATGATTTGAAACGTGTCCTGCTCTTCAGCTGAACATCAAAGTGAAACTATGAAGTTATTTCTAATTATAAACAACTTGAAGAAACAGCAAGTCTATTTCTTGTTAAATATACTTAATATTAAAATGTATTTTGCTTTTCAGAGGAATTCATGTCCTCAGATCCTTCTGTTCTCACTCTCTGAGCAGTTCCCTTGGAAGTGCTACTGTGTTCAGCTCAGGTCATAATGTATGAGTTCCTCAAGTGGCTGAAAAGCACAAAGGTTGAAAATATTACAAATAGTCGCTCTAGAAATGCCTCTAAAAATATCCATTTTTTATTTAAAGTGGTGTTAATTTTTCTTTCCCCATCAGAAATATATACAAATTACACTTAAAAATATATTCAAGTGAATGTTAGATAACTGTGAACAACACTGTGTGCATCCTGTCTTGTGTGACACTTTACTCTCAAATACTGGCAGTTGGGTGTATTTTTTTTTTTTTTTAAATTTCATGCATTATTAAGGACTCCTGATATGTAAAATACTTAAAGGGATGCCTCTGACAAGACATCCCAATAATAAATATCAAACACCAAAATACATGGCATAGCCACAAGAAATACAATTTAACTTACGAATTAACATCTGTTTTACTACATATTTTTAACTCTAAAGCTCTAGAATTTCATAACCATCATTGTTTTATCCAAATTTCCCAAATTATTTGTGCATTTTGTACCACAAAAGCTGACAAACCACCTCTATTTTCTAAATGGTACTATTGACCTACCTCTACCCACAAAAGCAATCTCTTATTTAATGTGATCCCTCACACGAGGCAGGCTCCACTGAGAAATGGAAAGGAATCTACCTTTCAAGCCTGCCAGTGAAATATATTTGGGTTTGGACAGTGCAAACTATCTTATAAATAAGATAATTTGTTCCTCATTACTTTTATCCTACTCAATACACTCTTTTTAATTATAACCAATGTGCCCTCAGTTGCACACTTTTTTTTCATTTTCTTTTTATTATTCTTTTTTTTTTTTTTCAGGTAAGAAGTAAAGCAAAATATGGCTAAAACAGTAAGGCTGAGGAAAAACCAGCTAGGAGATGATCCTTGAGTATAGTTCAACATGATCAAATTGTTATTGATTTCAAATTGTCAGAGGTTGACAAACACCCCAAGTCCCTGTCTCTTGCCTTCTGATTTCATTACTTAATGTACCAGGCTGAGTGACAGTTTTTTAATATGCTTACTTGCTGCCATCACTGTTGGACACAGAGCAAATACTTCTAGAGTCCCTTTTAATGGAGGCCTAATGAAAATGGAAATGGAATGTGCTAATGAAAAAGACTTGTTTATTAAATGAAGGTGTGATAATATTACTTGAAATAAGTTCTTAAGCAGCCTAAGCAGAAAAGTAGGTTTTCAATTTCTGTGTGATCCTACTAATCTCTTTACTTCAAGGCTAAAAGTGGAACCTTTCTTAAGGAAGGCAAAAAATATCACCCTGAGCACCACTGGAAGGTGCTCCACAAGCAGCTGGGTCAGACTTCATCCATCACCCTTCAGTGGTGGCTGCAGCAGATCCTGTGGGTTTACTCCCCTGTTGGTCTGTAAACCCTTGCAGGGACACTGCTGATGACTGAAACAAAGAATTAAGAGCCCTGACAAATCTGTCCTGAGCACACAGAGCAAACTTCACTGGATTTCATTGCATTTTCTGCTACAATCCACAGGTGGCATCTCTCAGTCCAAGACTGCAGAGCTCACTCCCCCAGACAGGAATAAAGTTACTCCAATTGGAGCAATACAGTTATTTTATACAACGACTGCTTCAGCAAAGTGAAGTTTATACTGTAATAAGCAGTGGAAAGTTAAGCAAAACATAAGTACTAAGGACAACAAATTTCAAATGCTGATAGGTTGCGCTGAACAAGCAACTGTACTGCAGGCAGCAACTGTGCTGCAAGCATGGGGTTTTCAGTTTCTGGATATCAGGCATCTGTTTTTGCTGAGCACTCTTTCAGCATTGTTAATATTCATACCTCCATGTGAAAATTCGTAGGACTGAAACCATGCTGAAGTTTTGCCCATTACTTTTCTAACCAGAAGGACATTTGTAACAATTTCTTTCAGCTCACACAAAAAAATGTGGTCAATGCATACAATCTATATGAAAATAGGGTAACAAGGTAAAATATTTAGGATTTTTTTTTTGTGCCTGTTTAGCAGTGAAGAGGACAAAGAAAAAGGATTGATAATTTTTTTCCTCTTTTTTTTTTAAGTCTAGTCTTTAAATATAATAATCTAGAAATTTTCTCATATTTAATGAACATGGCTGAGCTTATTCAATCAAATAGAGGGGAAGTACTTCATGAAAAAATAAGTATAAATGAAGATACAAATGACTGAATCAAAAGTCTAAAAACGTTGACAGAGTGCTGGAATCCCAGTACACAATCTGAGCCATGTAAGAACAAAGACCTTGTGATTCAACCTCAAAGAATTAATCTTAAATAAAAAGTGAGTTACCTGAGGTAGCAAGTTTGACAGCCCATGCTGTCAGGTCTGACACTACACAAATTACTGTAATCCAAAATGAAAAGGGTATCACTCAATTTTCTCTCACCTAAAAAAGACCTTGAGCTCTTATTAATTTCTTAATAATGTCTACAAGTTATTTCTCTAGAAAATAACTGATTGATATAGATTAGATATAGATATAGATATAGATATAGATATAGATATAGATATAGATATAGATATAGATATAGATATAGATATAAATAAAAATATAGAGATAGATATATAGATATAGATGTTATAGACATAGATGATATAGACAGATAGATATAATATAGACAGATAGATATAGATGATATAGGTATAGATTAGATATAGATATAGATATAGATATAGATATAGATATAGATATAGATATAGACAGATATAGATGGTATAGATCTATAGATAGAAGAATAGATATAGATATGCTGAACTGATATAGATAACTGATCTTGCTCAAAAAACCCCCCAAAAAACCCTAAAACCCTCAAAACCCAACAACCCAAGCCAAACCCCAAATTCTAACTAGATGTTTTTCTGCTTTTATTTTCCATGGAGAGCCTCAAAACTTCCCCCAAAGTTTGCAGAACTTGCAAGTCAAGGGCAGAGCAACGTGTGTCTTTCTGCAGTGACATCCAGGCAGGAGCCTAGCCCTCTGTTTCTTGCCAAGAATTGAGAAGATTTGGCATGTGAGAACCCTGCAGCGTGGAGTGAATTCAATCTGCACTCAGCTTTGTCAAAGTGCTTGCACATCTTCCTGCTGCACAGAGATAGGGGGGTACACTGAGTGTTTAATCTGCATTCGAATGACGAAGTCCTGCACAACAAGACTTTCTTTGAATCACAAAGGTGGAGAGCAGTAGTGTCTGCTCCAGGCAGCAGCTCATTTTCTCCTCTCTGCCTCTTAAAAGATCAGCCCAAGCAGTACTGAAACCAGAGAAGCTCAAGACAATTAACTCCTCTCCAGGAGCACATCTCAAATGAATGTAGCCCCACTACAGCCTGGTGGCCGTGGGCTTTGGGCAATGGGAAATGCAGCCCCCAAGGCTTTCAGCAGCAGGGAGGACAAACCAAGGAACTTACTCCAAATTCCAGAATAGCTACTGAAATTTTTGTCCTTATTTTGCAGCACATCTCACAGTAACTCTCCCTCAGAAACACAAACCTGTTGTGTGCAATCTTGTGCGAGACACTTGAGCCCTGGATTATCCCTCAGGATCTTCCCACATGCTTCAATCTCTGGCCTAGGGAATGCTAGAGGATTAAACTGGGTCTGAAATGGCCCTTGGACACACAAAATGCCATTTCAACATTTTCCTCATGGTTTAAATTAAGAGCACTGCTTTATTGAAGGGTTTCAAGTTTCAGAAAGGAAGTTTTCACTAAAACAGATTTTGGTTGGAAAAGGCAGTGATATTTGAGACTGAAAGGAGCAATCAGGGTCTTCCAGACCGAGCTGATGTGCAGCAATACACACAGCAGGCTTCAGTCATGACTCTCAAACACAGCCTACAACTTGGATTTAACATACAGTGCCAGGCACAGAACTGAACATAATTACCCCCAGCAAAAGAAAAATCTGTTCAATCCCTAACAATCAATTACAGTAATCCAACAAATATGCTCTTCTATAAATCTTATTTATAAAATTAACTTTGGCTTGCCTGTCCATAAGTCTCTGTAACAAGGACTGAAAGCACCCAGAACAATCATCAATATGCCATGTTGCCAAGTTAGATGCAGGAAATAAGTAGAGATATTTTCACATATCATATGAAAAACATCCTGAAATATGCATAAAGTCCATATGAACCAGGAGGAAATACAGACAAAAATAATGAAATGAGAATAGATTCTGAAAGTGAAAGATATCCAATGTGCTCAAAGAATCAGAAAAGCAATCTGTGTGGTGGGAGAAACATGAAGAAAAAACAATCCTTACAGCCTACAACTCCTGCCTCAGGGAAGGCTGGAAAAAGTGCCAAAAGAGGAGCAGGATAAACTTTGCTTTGAGGGAACTTTTCCTGCTCTGTTCCTAAGATCTTGGCTGCTTTTTCCTTCCATTGCTTGCTCCCATTTTTTTTGGACCTGCTGCATTTTTTTACTGCTTGCTCCCTGACTTTGTTCTGCTCCACTCACTGTGGCTCCCCTGCACCTGACTCTCCCTAATCTCCAGGACACTGCCCACAAACACTCATTTTCCCCAAAATAATTTCACAGACTGTCTCAAAGAACAGCACCCTGGAGGCTCCTGGGGCACGGGTACTTTGACCCAAGGGAGCTGCCTGCAGGACAGAATTCCTCTCCTCCTGTGTGTCTGCAGCACAGCAGGACAGATAATTCACTCACAGAAAACCAGAAAGACTCTGCACACAGGGCAGTGCTCTCAGATGAACAGTCTGAGGTGAACCTGAGACAACATCCCCTGGAAAGGCCTCAGCCACCAAGTCCTGATCCTGCTCCTGAGCACACAGGCAGCAGCAGCAGCAGCAGCAGAGCTCTGTGCTGAGCCAGCCACTCCCATCAGTGCCAGTGGGGACACAGTTGCTGCTCTGCACAATGTGCCTGGGAGTGGCAGAGTTTGATTGAACCTCCTCTCTTCCTGTAAGCAGATTTAACCTCATCTTCTGTAATCTTCAGAGTTCTGTTTGTTCCTGCCATGGCATCTTGGTTATCAAACCAGCTTTGCTAATTAAGTCTGATGGCAGTTTACCTTTCTAGAGGAAAAAAAAATGTTTCAGCTGCGAACTCTGTACAGTCTAATGTACAGAAACAGAGTGGCCAGAAATTAGGGACAAGAGAGTGAATATTCATGTCTGCCTTGTAAATTCCTTTAGAGATTCGTATGTCTGCATGTAGATCCTTACACAGTTTTAAAAACTGTACCTGAATAGGTTATCAGAGAGCACCAAAGTTTAGATCTGACCTGCATTTACACAACATCCAGAAGCACAAGGGTAGTTTCCAAATTCTGTTCTTCCTGGAGATGCTAAGGAGAAACCCCCCACACACCTTCCATTTGTGTTCAGCTTTGAGGCTTGTCCATGGTGAATAAAGTTGAAGGTAAACATGAAAGTGGATTTAAAATGTAAGAGGGACTGTCAGGACTTAACCCTCACTCTGATTGTGCTTTTGGGTTGGAAAGGGTGCATTTGCATGACCCAGAGGTAACAAAATCTGCTCCTTTTTCCAGCCTCAGCTAATATGGGAAACAATTTCCATGTGCTACAGCAGCCACAGAGCATACAAGGGTACAAACAACACAAAAACGTTTTCCATGTTTTCCCTTTGAGTGAATTTCCCCCCTTACATATCTTGAGTTGTTCTTGTTACTCTTTATTTGACTTAACATGAAGATGCCTGGAAGCAGCAAAATATTTTCTCTTCTTTATTCTACTGTCAGCAGCATTACTTTGACCTTATCAGACAAATTTATGTTGAAAATTTTCTCAAGCAGTATTCTCTAGTGAGCTGCTATAATGTGCATCTTTATATTATCTGGTGTAATTTAGATATGTGAGGAATTTCTTAATTATTAATTTTGTCCTGTTTTAAAAGTATATATTAAAAATTGAAAGAAATCCCTGGACACAGACATCTGTGCTGCACTTTATAAATAATACCAATAAATAAATATTAATGCTTATATTTCATTTATATTTCAAGATTAAGGCTGTGAAGCTTGAGAGTCCCAATAATTAAAGTTAAAATTGCCTAATGCTTCACACTAAAAACATTATAGTAGTTTCTCAGGTTGAAAGTATGAGGAGCTGCTGCTTGCAACACCATACCGTATTAAGAAGGAAATAAAGCACCTCTGATTTTATAAATCAATGAAAAAAGAATCATGTAATGACATTTACATCCTGTTAAAAGTGATCTAGTGGCAGCAGAGGTCCACAAAGCTGTTACATTACAAATGTCCATTAATTATTTCAATAGTATTTTTGTTAGGCAACAAAAGGGAAAAAAATATAAATGTGGACATAGAAGTGTTCAGAACATTATAAGGCTGCACAAATTCCGTTTATAAAAATCTTAAAGGCTCTTCCTTAAAACAGCATTAACATGATTAAACTGATATTATGGAACTCATATGAGCCAACTCAGTCTTCTTGCAAGGCCCGATGGAAACTCGGTGCAGTGAATCTCACAATTCCTGCACCTGGAAACAAAAACTTGATTCTCACAGCAGAACATTGCCCACAGTACAAAAGTCCCAATCAACAGCTGGGTGCCTCCACCCAGCACCACATCTCTGCAGTCCTGTCTGAGCACAGAAATAACCCACAATTTTAAAGGATTTGTGCAGAGTCTAAAGCACTCCATGAAAAGGAGTTGAAGGGAAAAAAAAAAAAAGGAGGTGTTCAAGGAGGCACCTGGGATCCTCTCCATCCCCTCCCTCCTGAGAGGCCTCTCCAGAGAGGCAGGAGCCCAGCTCAGGGAACACAGGCTTGGAGGAAGCATTGGAAGCTCAGCAGTTTCCCGAGCACTCTGGCACTGCCCCTTTGTTCTCCCATCCATCAGCACAGCCCAGTGCTCAGTGCCAAGGTCGTGGAGCAGCTCCTCGAAAACTCTGAATGGAAAACGGCCCCAGATCAGGGAAACACCACCACCACTCCTAAAAAAAAATCAAAACAAAACAAACAAACAAACAAAACAAACAAAACAAAAACCAAAGAAACAAAAAAAAAAAAAAAAAAAAAGAAAAAGAAAAGAAAAGAAAAAGAAAAAAGAAAAAGAAAAAAGAAAGAAAGAAAGAAAGAAAGAAAGAAAGAAAGAAAGAAAGAAAGAAAGAAAGAAAGAAAGAAAGAAAGAAAGAAAGAAAGAAAGAAAGAAAAGGGAAAAAAAAAAGAAAAAAAAGAAGACAAGGAAAAGTAATCGAAATCTGAATCTGCTAAAGAAACAGAAATAGATTTTACTTTGAACATCCTCAGCAACCTTCAAGTTGCTCAGGCCACATCTCAGGAATGAGTCAGCTTTGGTCCCAGTGAAAATCTTTTTTTGCTCTTGCCAGAAGCCTCTCCCTTTCCCAGTTCCCCATGGCAGGCTGCTGCAGGCAGGGGCACTGCAGGGCTCACCTTCCAGCTCGGAAATTGGCACCTTGTCTTCATCCCATTCCAGGAGGAATTGGAGTCTGAACGCCAGCTTTCTGAGGCTTTTTCCTGTGCTTCAGCTCAGCACAAAACCATCTTTCTTTGGTGTGAAATTTAGGAAGGCTTGCTGGGAACCTGTGCTATGCCATGGGGACCCCCCAGTCCACAGACAATTCTGAGTATTTTTGTTTTGACTTCTGGTTTCTTTTTTGCTTTGCTCCTCTCTCATCTGTTTGTCAGGGTAACCTCTAAAGAGGGCCTGTAGGGAAGCTGCAAAGAGGAAACTGAAGGATAAAAGTCAAGCTTCCCAGTCCACAGAGCCCAAATTTTGTTTGGTATGGAAATCTGTGGCCGAGGAACAGTCCTGTTGTGACCCCTGAAAGAGAGACAGGAGTGCAGGACCTCACAAGGAGATCTGAATTGCTCTGTGCAGCTGGGCTTAGCTGACATTGTTACCTACTTAGAAGGAGGGAGCCAGAACCACTGGGGTAAAAACAACCTTTGTGATGGATGTTTGACTTCACAAATAAAACCTCTTGAGTGAAGGAAAACTGCTTTGCTGTGCCTCAGCATAGATTTTTTTTCCCCTTGCTCTCCAGGTACTTGCTGGTGGAAAAGGACTTTGAGATTAAGTAGACAATAAAGTTTCCTTCTCACTTTGAAAGCTGGGGGAATAGGTTTCTGTGGCAAGGCAGCAGTGGAGAGGCTTTGGAAAAGAAAAAATAAAAATAAAAAAAAAATTAAATCCAGCCACATGGCATTTCTTGCAACTCCCTCAGCTGCTGCGGCACGGGCTCACCCATCTGTTATCCGACAACAGCTTCACTGCAGCCCCAAATTGTTCAGGGTGGAGATTATTCACATGTCAGCTGGGACTTGGCTTTAGTGCAGCCTGCTCAGCCATCCTGGCAAAGCATTTGTCATGAAACATTTGGGAGATGAGTTTCTATGGCCTGTCAATTATGATAAAAGAATTGGAAAGGGACGTGCTCCTCAAAACATTACTTCAAAGAGGGCTTTCTTTTTTAACTTTATGTGGGTGTGGTGATTAAAAACAAAACAAAACAAACCAAAAAAAAACCTAACCCAAACCAGTGGAAAACATAAAAGTTTTTTACTTCTACACAGCTTTTAAAAGTCCTGCAATGAATTCTTCAGTAGCATGCCCCGGATGTGATGCTGAGGCAGGAATTCCAGGAGCTCTGCCACAGAACTGGGGCCACCCAATACCCAAAAAGACCTCACCTGCCTCTCCAAACACTGCTGGGTTCTGCCCCACAGCCAACAACAAATCCTTAATATGCACCATATTGAACTTGACCATTTATGTCCTGGTAACTGAAGAAGACATATGACTCCCACAAAAGATTTATTGCTGTTATATCATCTTTTCTTTCACAAATATTAATCTTCCCAGTGTCCATTATTGATTTCTGTGGAAAAGATGGAGAAATTAATCAGCTGCTTCATATTATGCCTCTAAGCAATGACTATGGGAAGAAGAGTTATTTAAATTTTGATGTACAATCATGAAAAAAACTATTTTAGCTAGATAGCATCAAACTAAAATAAGCAGAATCTTAAGATACTGAAGAAAAAAAAATCCTCCTTGAAATCAAGCCCTCCCATTTGATACATAGTGCCCACAGTATTCCCCACCTGCATTTCTGCTTCCCAATTAATAATTTGGGTTTGTTGCTGGGCAAGCTGCCAGTGCACATAGTTCCCACTACAGGATTGTGCTGCTCTTGTGTGAAAGTGACCTAAAATGACATTGAATAATTCTTTAGCCATAGTAGGAGGTGTCAGAACAGCCCGTAGCAAACATCAGAAACAGCCATAAGAACACAGGTAAATGTTGGAGAGACCAAATTCAGGGTGGATTAGACATTTGACCTCTACTTTAAAACAACACTGTCTCTTCATAAATACATATTTGTATATTATACACGTGCATTAAATCTTTTATGTTTTTTCTCTCTAAATAAAAATAAGATATGGTGACAAGTATTGTTTATTAATCCTGCCAGCTGGACTCAAATATGCTGCATATGTCAGCACAAATCTGTGGCTGGGGACGTGTTCAGCTGATATTTCACACAAATAGGCATTCCTGCTTGGGAAAGACCTAAAACAACCCATTTGAAATATAGTATTAGCTTTCACCAAGCTAATCCTAGACTGAAGAGCAAGAGATGACATTGTACAGCTGATTTCTCAGGCAGTTTGGAAAATCATGAAAAGTCAGAAAAATGTTGTGTCTTCTGCAGTGTTTGAAGAGTGGCCCACTGTGAACCAAACCTGAAACTCCTCAAGCTTCCCCATCACCCTGTGGTTCCCCAGCGCTGTCCTGGAGCTGGTTCATGAGGGTACAGCTAAAAACAGGGATGTGCTTTGCATTCTGGAGCTTCCTGCCTGCCCTTTGGACCTTTGGGTCATAGGAGACAGCTTCAATTCTGCTGGAGAAGCAGGGAGGAAAAAAGATGATACAGTGATGCCTTAGGATTTCAGCTTTTCTATTTTCCATCTATTTGTCACCCTGCAGTTCCTTAGTGTGTAACTCCAAACCCCACACACAGTGTCAGCTGCTGCTTCCCCATGTTGCTCAGACACAACAATTCCTCTGCAGGCCTGGGAATCAAGGACACCTCACTGCCTCAGGCCCCAGAGATGGAAACTAAAGTGAGTTGGGGGCAGCAAACTGGGGGTGAATGGCTTCATTAGCTGAAGCTGGAATTGGCAGATGAACCCTCAATCTGCAAATGGACCAAACCTATAAAAGTGTGAAAACCCCCGACCCTTTGTCCATTTTGGGTGCAGCCTCTGGGGGTCGTTGTCTGCCCTAAATGTACCTGGAGACCTTTCCATAAACAGAACTGCTTTTTATTCTCTTAATTCTGCCTGGCCTTTGTTTTTAGATAGCCCAGATAAGGCACACAGAGGTGATCCCACATCAGCACACCCAGATTATGTGTGAGGCCAGCAGCATTTAGGATGTCAGACCTGTATGGGGCCATAGCTCCTTGAGGTGCTCCAGCTGAACTCAGTGGCCAAACAGTTTGTGGGTCCTTTTGTCAGGCAACAGGGACCCCCAGGACAAACTCACAACCCTACAGAAGCAAATGGTGGTTTTGATACTGAGCTGCTGAAGCCTGAGCTGCTTCCTGGTTGTGCCCATTCCCCTGCAGCAACAGCAGATTCTAATGCCTGTGATAATGTCAGGGGCTGGATCAGCCAACCAGCAGTAATGTACAACACCATCCTACTCATTTTCAAGGCTTGCTCACCCCACAGCAGCCTCAGATAAACTGCAAATCCAGTTTAACAGCTGAGCTGAGCAATCAATCATTCAGAAACGAGATTCAGAGCAGTCCTGGTGAACACACAGAAGGCAATTAGATGACACTGTTTGTAAAATAATATTGGTGGGAATTCTTTTCCCTCATCTGATTTATTTCTGTCAATCTGCAGTTTAGATTCTGTGTCATGATGAACTCCTTTATCCTGAGATGCCATATAAATATAACACTGGCATTATTA